>JAKSZT010054576.1:8051088-8092480 GCA_026826555.1 Tolypeutes matacus | reverse complement strand
CCCCCCCCCCCCCCGCTGCCCGTGCTCACTGGGTCAGCCAACCACGCCGTGGGGGCGGGCCTGCCCCCACCAGGAGGCCCCAGGAACCGAACCCCGGGCCTCCCACACGGCAAACAGGAGCCCCACTGACCGAGCCACAGCCGCTTCCCCCTATACACTTTTAATGTAATAACGATGCCCATGAAGATTTATTTCAGGAACACAAGGATGGTTCCACATTTGGAAAACCATGGAACATCATCAGATCACTAAAGAAAGCAGACAGTCACACTTACCAACAAATGCTGAATATGCATTCTGGGGAGCTATGAATGGAATGGAAAATTTTAAAAAACAAAGAAGGAAAAGGAATGAAGCAAATTTTCCCACTCTTAAGAGCTTGTCCACATGTATTTCGAATGTATGGTGGTGAAGTTTAAGATTCAATACATATTTAAAAGTGACATAGCATTTACTTTGAAGAGTCGACCTTTACAATCTACCAGACATTTGCATCTTTCTGTGACTTCTGTTTTAATTTTAACTTTTGTCTATTTTTATTTTATTTTCTTCTTTTTGTGTCTATTTTAACTTATGATGAAAACCTTTACAGTTCAATTTAATGGACAATGAAGTACAATTTGTTCCCTAATAATTTTTTTATCCATAATCTCAAAGTAATTGAAGATCTCAAACACAGTGGAGAAAAGCTACACTGAAGAACTCCTAGCTTTGAACGTTGCCTGGAACGAAAACCCTTTGATTGTTTCATCCTAAGATCTTTCTTATGCTGTTTGACATGTGCTGATTCTCCTTTGCATATTTAGAAGGCACTTATAATCTTCTTGGAGAAAATGTAATAAAAAATTACTAGGGAATTTTATCAAATGCATATTCAATTGACAATGCAAGATATAAATAATAGAGACATGTTCAGTAGCATGCTTTATGGGTGTACTAGGTGTACTACCAGTGAAAAATAGAACTGATAAGGTCTCAATTATAATATGTAAAACACTAGTTATATGCCATAATTGTTATATAATATATAATAGATAAAACTGAGCTGAAACATAAATATTAAATGGGAAATAGGCATACAAATTTAATGAAGAATGGAAAGATGAAAGCTGAACTCAGTAGGGATCCCTTTCTAAAGACGGAGATTTAGTATTATGAAAATAGAGTGTCTTCCTAAGAAATTATTTTGTCAAGCTTCTGTTCATACACCCAATGTATTTCTGGGTTTTGAGGTAATGCCAGAGAAGTCTAAAAGACAAGTTGATGGGGAACACTTCCAACCAGATCACAAACAGGATGTGCACCTGTACCATTTGGAACTGGTAAAGGGCTACACAAATGGAAGAGAACGTGATAAATGTGTCCAAGGGTGTATGGTTATTTAATGTGACAGGGCTGGCGTTCCAAATTAATAAATGATGGAATGCTTCATAAATGGCATAGGAATACTTGACTATTCATTGGGGAAAAGTATAGAGTCACATGTGATGCAATGTACACATATTCTGGGTAGATTAAAATGAATACAGGTAGGCATCAACATATAACTTCATAATCTTGTGGTGGGCATTGCCTCTTATTTGCTTCTGAAATGTAACAAAATGTGTCCCACATTAGGATTCACTGGTCAAGTGGGTTATATGTGTGCAAAATAAATAAATGGGAGGGCAACTCTCTTGATTCAGATGAGACAGTGACTCCCAACCACGTTCATTAAAAAGCACCAGATCTGTCTTCAGACGGGTCCTAGCATGATCCTCAGGCACCAGGCAGCCCACCTGCTGTCAGATTGCCAGCCTTGAATTACCTGGTGGCTGTTTCCTTAACCCTGCGCCTGACAAGTGACACTTCTGATGTCTGGTAAACCCTAGGAGTCCCCTTAGGTTCACCAAAGGGCAAGCGCAGTGGTGGGAAACACCTGGATGTTTTCTTTCCTCTTGCACGTCAAGCTTTGCACCCAGGTAGACCTACAGGCAGAGGAGGGGAGAGAAGGATCTTGTGTTCACTTATGCCTTGTTTAAGTGCATGTTGCTTTTAGCATATGCTCATATAGCTGTGTTTATAGTAACTAATGGCTCTAGTTTGTGCTCCATTTTATCTGCACCTGAGTCTAACAATCTTAAATATACCCCCAAAGGACACTGATTCTCCAGCAGAATGCAATTTTTATCAGAGTTTACCTGATACCAGGAACCCCCAGTACTCTGGGCTTGGCCCAGTTCAGTAATGCTCTCTCTCTGGTAATGATCCGGACATTTTGTTAAAGAGAGCTTCACTGACATTATCAAAAGAAGGAAACTAGAGGAAATTAAGATTAGATATTGATCATCCCTGGTTTTCTGGCATCTTCTTTGGAAGTCCACTCCCAGGTTGTCCTAGAACTTGCACTTTGTATTAGACACATCAGGACACTTCATAACTCATAGTGAATGGGATCCAAAGCTTCTTCTAACAACATCAGCACAAATGAGTGCTTCCTAGTCATCTTTTTTACTTATTAAATATTAACTTTTATCTCTTCCCAAACTCCTGCAGATAAGTCATCATGAACTCAGCTACTCAAGCTCATAACCGGAGGAACTTGTTTCAGAGACTATTGCAAGAAGAGTTTCCATGTGGAATCTGCAATCATCTCTGTTGTTTCTGTACCGGAATAATAATTTTCATTATTGGAATTACTTTGGTGGCTTTTCATCCAGATGGTGTCACTCTCCCCATTGCAATGACACTGATTGCTTCTGGCATGGCTGTTTTCATCATCGCTGCTGGGATAACCTTATGTGACATATGCCAGAAGACAGAGGAATTCACTTACCATCAACTACAAGAATTCTCCAGGCGTAGCTAACCAGGAGCAAGAGCTTCAGTGGAGGCAGCAAGAGCCAGCACCACATGCTGATCTTATGTGAAGCCTGTTCATCCTCAGGCCTTTGGGTCTTTTTAATGTCCCTTGAGACTTTTTAAATACAAATAAACTATGCTTTCTTAAAACCTTGTTATGTCTTTGGAATATTCTTGCTTCTATTGTCTTTATGCCACTTTCTTTTTTCTTAAGAAGTCATTGTCTCTTAAATTCGTATCAGACAAACAACCCAGCTTGCCCTTCTTGTTGCTGTGACTACAAAACTCCTCACAACCTCCCTCCACTTGTGCAGGTCCAGCTGCTGCTTCTCCCTCTGGCCCCTCACATCTCCTCCAGCAGATTTTTTGAAAAATACTTAAAAAAATTTTTTTAAAGATACTTAGATCATATAAATGATACATAAAAAAATGTAGAAGATTCCCATATGCCCCACTCCCTACCCTTCCTACACTTTCCCACACTAACAACATCCTTCGTTAGAGTGGTACATTTGCTACAATTAATGCACACATTTTGGAGCATTGCCACTAAGTGTGGATTATAGTTTATATTATAGTTTAAACTCTCTCCTGCACAATTTTGTAAGTTATGACAAGATATATAATGGCCTGTATCTGTCATTGCAACATCATTTGGGACAATTCCAATGTCCCAAAAATGCCCCCATATTACACGTATTTTTCCCTCTCCCTCCCCTCAGAACCTCCAGAGGCCACTGCCTCCACATTGATGATAAAATTCTTCCATTGCTAGAATCACAATCTATAGTAGAATAACAGTCTACTCTAGTCCATCCATTCCCCAATCCTGAGGATTCTGGGATGGTGATGCCCACTCACCTCTAATTGAGAGGGGGCTTAGATTCCTTGGGCAGATGGATGGGACTATCTTGCTTGCAGTTGCAGACTCTCTCTCTTCCTTGGGATGGTTGTTGTCCGTAATCTTTTCCTTGTTAGTTGTCCTGGGTGAGTCCAATGTACTGGAGAGTAGGTGTTGCACCTCTGTTGAGACTCAGGGCCCAAACGACACATGGACAGCCCAAAGATTTAAGTCTCTTGGACACAAACCTATCAACTCTAGTACTAACTATAGGTTCAAATAGACGGGGGAGAAGAGCCATGTGTCGGGAAACCACAAATGAGTCCAACTCTGTCACACTGGAGGGCGTAAATTCCAAAGTAGGGCCCACTGGCAGGCTGCCATACTCCTGAGCTGCCAGCCCTGCCTACAGTGTCTGGATGTCTCCAGAGCCCTCAGGATCCCCACTATTTGAGGCAATATTTACTGAGGTAGTCAATGAGATCCTGCAGAGACATGCAAAAGCGTAACCTCTGGGATGACCTCCCGACTCACTTTGAAGTCTCTTAGACATGAAAATTCATTTGTCTTTACCCTTTCCCCCTTTTGGTCAAGGTCTTTTTCCAGTTGCATTGCTAGTTGGTGCTTGGTAGGAATACCTCGGTACCAGAAAGGCTCGTCTCCGGGAGTCATGTCCCATGCCAGGAGTAAGGTAATGCCTTTATATGCTGAGTTTGGCTTAGAGAGAGGCCACATTTGAGCAACAAGGAGGCTCTCAGGAGGTAAATCTTAAGGCAACCTATAATACTAGGCTAAGTTTCAATTTCAAAAGAAAAGTTTCATAAGTACAGTCATCAATATCAAGGACCCATCAATGGACCATCCTCCTTCACTAGTCACTGCCCCTGTATTCGGGGGACTCTTGCTGTCCCATTAGAGAATGTGGCAGAGCTCCCCAGGATGGGAATTGTATATTCTTTCAATTACTGTGTGGATCTCCACCCACTGTGGCCATGCCCCATGAACACTTGAACTCATTCATATGCACTACAGATATGCCCCAGGTGCACCTCCTCCCATTCATCCCCCATCACTGACACTACGCACCAATGATCCTCCCCTTCCTGCAGATTTTAACGTGCATGGAAATTCTCTTCCAACATCGCAGGTCTCAGCTCACAGCCCTCCTCACCTGCCATATCCCATTCTTCTCTCCCTCATCGGATACCCACTTCCCTGGTCATGGCCTGTGTCTTGTCATCACTGCTTCTGGGAGACCCCCAAGCCACCATGTCAAACAGTCCATTCTCTCACCACATGGCCACTATCCTTCTTGATCACTTTCTCTAGCATCCCTCACTTAACAATTCTCAAATGTGGTGGAGCTCTCCAGCCCTTGGATGCCGTGATCTCCCATTCGGCTTCCTTTTGAAATTGCCCCCAACTTTTTACCCCCTTCTAACCTCACATGCCTGGTAACCTAAGAACTTGATGTCCACTAACTGTCCACCTGTGCACATGAAAACAACAAGGCAACATCTTGGATTAAAAGCACTTAAGGTGACTGGTTTCCTTTATACTCAGGATCACTAACAAACAGGCTCTCACCACTGCTGCCTGCCTCTTTCCTTTTGAAATTCATTATTATTATTATTATTATTATTATTTATTTTTTTTTTTTTTTTGCAGTTGTCTGCCTCTTTCTGTCAACTCACTCCTTCAGCTCAGGCAGGAGATGGCCAGATTCTTTTTGGAAGCATTGACAAAAGTGCTTCCTTCTCAAGCTAGAGAATGAAACATGGAACTGTATGGCATAGTGAACCCTCTCGTGAAAAATGAGTATGGTTAATGGGGGATGTGTAAGAATGTTTTTCTCTGAAACAGAAAAAATGTACATTCATGTTACAAGATGTTAATATCAGAGTGATATTTGGGCAAAAATACAACCAAAATGAACTATGCACAGTAGTGTATAGTAATATATTAATAACCTTCCATCGAACGGTAAAAAAAAAAAAAAAGGAAAGTGTGCTAAATAAAAAATTACAAGAAAAGTACTACATATATTGTTAGACTTCGTCTATACAAATGTAAACACAAATAAATAATAGAGATGGAATTAGATTAGCAGATATATATGGCTGAAGAGATTGAGAGTTGACTACTAAGGGGTAGGGTTTTTGTTTTTTGTTGTTTTTTTTTTTTCCTTTTCTTTGGAATAATGAAAATGCCCTAATATTGATTGAAGTGATGAATGCACAACTCTGATTTTACAAAATGTCATTGATTTTGTCCACTTCAGATGGATTGTATGGTTTATAAACATTTTTTTATGAATACATTTTGAATAAAGTTGATATTTTTAAAAAGTGCCTCCTTCTCCCTCAGTTAATAGTGGAGCCCCGAAATGACAGAGTTGTCTCGCCAGGCTGCGCACTCTCTCTAGAAACCACACCAGTCAACAAGCCGTGCCTGACAGCACTTCTGTCACAACAGACAGAAATGTAGAGGACATAAAGGCAGTTCGGGGGACTGTTCACAGAAAAAAAAAGTCTTCCAACTTGTAATTAACATTTTCATGAATGTAGAAGAACATACTTCATTCATCAAATGAAAATAGGGTATTACAAAGCCTCAGGAAGATCAAAGAAAAGCTCTTGGAAATGAAAAATGAGGATATTAATGAAAAACCGAAACACTTTTGGAAGATAAAGGAGGGGGGATATATTAAGGTGAACCACTAATAAAGGGGGAAATTGAAAACAATGTCCAACAATAGAGGATTTCTAAAAATCATGATACAGCAGAACATGATAATGAGACATTTGACTATCACTAAACTGGTGTGAAAAAGATGTGAACACATTGGGAAATCAACAGTGGTGATTGTATCTAGGAGGTGTAATAACTGACGGCCTTTATTTGTACTTGGGTATTTCTTGTATTTTCCAAAATTTCTCCCAGATTAAAAAAAACCCAAATTATTAAATAAGAGACATATTTTATTTAAATATATGGTGAAAAGTTACAGCGAATAAAAATACATTCCCAAAAGGGAAACGTCTGTGCCTTCCAGCAGCAAGAAGGGAAGGGTGGCTATTTGGGTCATAGGCATGTTTTTTGTTTTTTATTTGTTTTTTGCCAAACTCTCATACAGGCAATTTCTTAGTATTATTTTAAAAACAATGCTAATTTTGTTTTAGCTTTGCATATTGAAATGTGGATACCCCCTCTAGATGTTTTAGAAGTGTCTTCCATTTCCATTTCTGAGACAGAAAATCTTGAAAACAATATGCAAAATCTCAACTTACTGAAATAAGGACAGTGTATTTTTAACATTTTCATTCATATAGGATTTTGTGGGATTTTTCTCTTCTCTTTCTTTACCATCTATAATTTGAAGTTTTAATATTTTTTTCCTATAGAAAAGTAAAGTATGCTGTCACTAAATGTACCTCTTAATTACCTATAATTTTGTGTAATAGCCCAAACTGGAAACAACCTAAATACTGCTTATGGGAGAATGGATTTAAAAAAGCTGTGCTAATCCCCCAAATGGAATACTACTCAATCTAAAAAGAAAGAAACTATTGATACTCAAATCAACATGGATAAAAATTAAAATAATGATTCCGAGTGAAAGGAGAAATACACAGAAGCATATATAATGGATGATGTCATTTACATTAAATGCAAAGTAATCCACAGAGGCCGAAAGCAGATCAGTGGTCGCCTGGGGATGGGAGGGAGAGAAGCATGGAGTACAAGGGGGCACAAGGAAACTTGGGGGTGATGGGTATGTCCACCAACCTGACAGTGCTGATGATTTCACAGGTACATACATATGTAAAAACTTGGGATTGCACGCTTTAATATGTGCAGTATTTTGTACCTCATTTATTCCTTTGAAGCTGTAAATCTGGAAGGAGTGAATGAATTAAATCAGTGTCTCCCCAGTCTTCGCTGACATTAAGACCCCTGGGGGCCTGTGGAAAGCACACACGCCTGGACCTGCCGCCAGATCCTCCAGGAAAGAGCCTGGGGCATCGTGCTTTCAACAAGGTCCAAGATCCGGGATGTTCCTGCTCAGGGTGTTGGGAAACGCTGGGATAAAGTGAGTGGCAGCTGAGACGGGGCCTCCCTCATCTTGACCAAACCACGATCAGGTGAAACCAAATTCAACGGCCCCCCATCGACAGCAGAGATTACAAGTCTAGGATTTCCTTTTTCTGTGTGTTTTAACAGAGTTACATGAACTTTGATTACAGCATAACAAGCATTTGTCTCTAGTCTGTCCGTTCAGTTTTCTCATCTACTCAGCATCTAGACTGTTTTAATTTTGGATTAATTGGATCAAAATGGCTTCTATGAGCATCCACGTTATCGCAATTATCCAATGAAGTTCTAATCCCCCAAAAAGAAACACACATGGCTGTGCTTGGCAGTTCATCTTGAAGACATTTGGCTGTTTCTGTTGTGAACGAGCTGCATTTAATACCAGGTAAAGGAAACTACATTTAAAAAAAAATAAAGGTAGTGGTTTGTTTAGAAGTCATTAAAGGAACTCCTTTTCTTGTTACTAGGTGCTGTCAGATATGTCTTTTTCGATTCAGTGACCATTGCATTTCTTCAGATGTGGTTTATTTTCATGTCTTTTCTCTGTTATAATATTGGGATTTTTTTCTTAATTTTTCTTTGATCGTATGTAAGGAATATTAACTCTGTCTTCTGTATGTTGGACAATACATCCTCCCAGTCTATCATTTGCCATAACTTTGTCTATGGTGGCTGTGCCTTTCAAGTCAATTTTTCCTTTAAGGCATCCCTGTTTCATTATTTCCAAGTAAAAGTTGAAATGCATCCTTTATTTACCAAGAGAGAAAATAAATGAAATATGCATTAACTCAAGGAATAATAATAATAAGGAAAAAAAAAACCCAAAGGAAATAGAGGAGTTTAACAAGAAAACACAAAATAAGATTTATATCGTAAATCAAATACCTGGCCTGGTAGATAAAATTAAAAGCTAGTTGTTTATTTGCTATAGCATTTTGAAATAAAAATAGCAATTTATGAATAAAACAAAAAATATAGTCAGATAGGAATCATCAAAAGGATATTATACAATATCATTCCAATATCCTTGGCATTTTAAGGAAAACATGATTTTCTTGCAAACAATAGTTACTAAAATTGAATAAAGAGGGACAGGAACTTAGAACGGACTTATCTTTCTAGTAGCAATGAGAAAGGTGGTCATATATCTGCCTACAGATGGCCTTAGGGGCAGAGCACTTTGTGCTGTCGGAAAGCTTAGCAGTCATTTTACAAAGGTGGCATTTCTCTCACCCCAGCACCCATAAAACTGGGACCTAGTATAACTGAAAAAAATAGAGGAAAAAAGTCCTAGCAGTATGAGCAAATAAAATCCTGCGTTTTAAAATCCTTTAATCACACTCATTTTCAAATATACAGAATTTTAAAAATGCAACTTTAATGCAACAGTCGTTAACATTTTGTTGAAATTTTGGTGCACGTGTATATAATATATTATTTGCTGAATCATTTAAGAGTATACTGCAGATCTCATGATATTTTTCCCTAAATACTTAACCCTTGTTCTATAAAAGTTCAGTACACCCTTCCTCAACAAAATTCCCTTAGGATTTTAATGTAGTAAAGATGTCTATGAAGGTTTATTTCAAGATTACAATCATAGGTCCAAATTGGGAAAATCAAAAAACCTCATTATATTAATAATATAAAGCAGAAAGTCACATAAAACAATAAATGCTGAAATGCATGTGACAAAAAAACCCTAGCAATTAAAATTTCTAAAAGGATAGAAATGTTTTATAAATATGCAAAAGACAATCAGCAAATAGTAAGCAGCTTAAGAAATGAGAAAATAATTAAATATTTCCATTAAAAGCAATATATATAAAGCCATATCATTTCCCAGTGATATTATTTTCCACTGTGTTTAGGAACTTCAGCTTCTCTGATCTCATGGACCATAAAAGTTGGGGGGACAGATCTGTACTTTTCTCCTGACTGCTAAAGGTTTTTATCATGAATTAAAATAGTCACTAAGGATGCAATATCTGGCATATCTTAAATGCTTATACTTCAGGGAAACTGCTTTGTCACATTATTTTAAGTGATAGATTTTTCAGACAGAAATAGGCTTATAGAAATTTCAGCAGATAATGCAAAGAATTCTCATATTTCCTGTCTCATTCACTGTTTCCCAATTATCAATATCTCCCATTACTGTGGTACATTTGTTACAATTGATGAGGCAATATTGACGTATTATTACAAACTAAAGTCCGTAGCTTTATTAGTGTTCACTCTTTGTGTTGTCTGGGTCTATGGGTTTTGCCAAATGCTTAATGTCATATATCCACCACTATAATGTCATACAGAATAATTTCACTGCCCTAAAAAATCCCATGCTCTACTTTTTTATATCCTCACCCCTAATTCCTGACCATCATTCTCTTTTACTGTCTCTATAGTTTTGCCTTTTCCATAATACTGGAATAATATAGTATGTAACCTCTTGAGACTGGCATTTTCCACTAATATGCATTTAAGGTTCCTCCATGCCCTTTCCTGGCTTGGAAACTCATTTTCTTTTTTGGACATTATTCCATTGTATGGAGGTACCACCGTTTGTTTATCCATTCACCTTTTGAAGGACATCTGGGTGTTTCCAGTTTTAGGCAATTATGAATAAATTTGCTTTAAATACACGTTTGTGTGCAGGTGTTCATGTGGACATATGTTTTCCACTCAGTTGAGTAAATACCTAGAAGATAGTTGGATCTTACGGGAAGACTAAAGCTCTATAAGAAACTGCCAAACTAGATTCCAAATTGGCTGTACCATTTTTCATCCCACCTACAATGAATGAGCGTTCCTGTTTCTCCACATCTTGATCAGCATGTGATATTGTTAGATTTTTAGATTTGAGCCATTCTAATAGATATAGTGGTATCTCATTGTTGTTTCAATTGAAATTCCCCCAAAGAAATAAGATGAGCAGATTTTCATGTGCTCATTTGCTATCTCTATATACTTGTTGGTCAGATGTCTGATCAGACCTTTGCCCATTTTACATCTGTGTGATGGTTAGGCTAATGTGTCTGCTCGGCCACGTAATTGTGCCCAGTTTGATCCAGAAGGCTCTGGGCTAATTGTAATACAAGGACAATTATGGGCTTTACTCATCAATGAGTTTACTGCATAGATTGCTGATTACATCTACATCAACCAGGGAGATTGCCGTCGGCAATGAGTGATGCTTTATCTAATCAGTTGAATACCTTAAAAGGGGAAATGATTTCAGCATTCAGAGAGAATTTCCCAGCTCATCTTTGGACAGCCAACATCTCCCAGAAACTCATCAAGGACCTTCACTGGACTTTCATCGGAGCCCCTGATTTGCAGCCTCCCTGCAAATAACTGGACTTGTGCATCCCCACGGTCACACGAGAGAATCTTATAAATCTCATAGTATTTACAGATATCTCCTGTTGATTCTGTTTTCCAAAAGAACCCTGACTAATACAGCTTGGTACTGGGAGTGGTTCTTGAGGAACAGAATCTTAAACATGGGGTGTCTGAGGTGGTTCTGAGAGTTTGGCAATTGGCTCTCTACTCTAATTGGGCTCAAGGGTACTAATGACTCCCTTTCCAATAATGAAGAGGCCACTAACAGTCCATGGCATGAATTGGCAATGGAGATATGCAAAATACCATCACTGGATTCCCTTATTTCCACTCTTATAAGAAGCAAGCATCTGGGTGAGAGTGTTTTCAACACCTTAACAAAAGTTTTGTGGAATCAAAAGGTATAATGATGTTGGTTGGCTCCTCCTAGATACTCTGGAAACAGCTACAAAAGAAAGAGATGAGCTAAAGACTTCACATTTGAAACGTAAATGCCACATGAATGATCTGAAAGTTTCTATGTGTACTCTGAAAGAAAATCTTGTCTCCTGCAGCCACAGGCTTGAGATATCTGAGAACCAAACTCAAGCTCCCATTGTACAAGTAGCAGAGTTACAAAGGAAACTAAAATCTCAACCCCGCAGAATATCTATGGTTAAAGTGAAGGCATTGATTGGAAAGGAGTGGAACCCAGAGGATTGGGATGGAGACATATGAGATGATGATAATATTGGTGGGGACATTGGGACCCTAAATTCTACTGAGACTTTAACAGATAAACCTGTGATGGCCTGCCCTGTGAAGACCACACTTTGTCAACTTAGTATCACCCAGCCTCTGGCCTGCCCCAGGGAGTCTGGACCTACTCCAAGCCCTGAGGCAGGTACCAGCCAAACTCCAGCCTGCACTGCCCAACCTCCACCCTTCCATGAGGAATCTGCCTTTCAACCCATGCCTGAAGAGATCAATCCAGTCTCACCAGAAGAAAATGCTAAGGAATGCCCCAAGGTCAGTAGCTTGCAAGAAATTTCTAATCCTTCTCCTTAACCACCCTCACCACCCCTCTTCTCTTTGAGACCTATTACTAGACTAAGATCACAACAAGTCCCCAAAGGTGAAATATAAAATGTGACCCATGAGGAAATATGCTATACTCTGAAAGAACTGCATGAGTTTTCCAACTTATATGGACAGAAATCAGGGGAATATGTGTGGGAAGGGATACCAAGGGTATGGGATAATGGTGGAAGGAATATGAAGTTGAATCATGCTGAGTTTATTGACATGGGCCCACTAAGCAGAAATTCTGGATTCATCACTGTAGCTCGAGGGGTTAGAAAGGGCTCTAACAGTTTGTTTGGGTGGCTGACTGAAACATGGACCAAACGATGGCCTAGCATGTCTGATGTTGAGATACCTGATTTGCCGTGGTATACAGTAGAAGAGGGAATTCAAAGGCTTAGAGAGATTGGAATGCTAGAATGGATTTACCATTTGAGACCTGCCCACCCACCACGGGAATGTCCAGAGGACACACCTTTAACCAGGACTGTGAGGAGTAAATTTGTAAGACTAACTCCATCTTCCCTGAAGAGCTCTGTGTGCTATCCTCTGTAGTCCAGATATAACTGTAGGGAGGGCTGTAATGGAATCAGAATGCTTAAACATTATGGGAATGATGGGATATGGGGCCAGTAAATGTCAAGTATTGGCAGCTAATCACCAAAGACAAGGTGGGCGTGGCTACCACAGTGAAAGGCAGATTGATTCAAAGGAGCACTCAGAATAGTCTGAATTGCACAGAGTTATGGTGTTGGCTAATAGATCATGGGGTACCTAGAAGTGAAATACATGGGCAGTCAACTAAATTTCTTCTGGACCTGTATAAGCAGAAGAGTTCTAGGTCAAGTGAATAAAACCCTAACTTAAATTACAGATGCAAGAATCACAGCCCCTTAATCAATTCCCAGACTTGAGACAGTTTACAGGCCCAGAGCCCCTTGAATGAGGAGAAGGCCAGGACCCCTTGGGGAAGGATCCTGTTAAACTGCCAAAAATTTATACTGTTAATCTTCCTCCCACCTTTCCCCAAGGAGACCTACGGCCTCTTACCAGAGTAACTGTGCATTGGGGAAAAGGAAATGATCAGACATTTCGGGGATTATTAGACACTGGCTCAGAAGTGACTTTAATTCCAGGAGACCCAAAACATCACTGTGGTCCACCAGTCAGAGTAGGGGCTTATGGAGTCAGGTGATTGATGGAGTTTTAGCTCAGGTCCAGCTCACACTGAGTCCAGTGAGTCCCCGGGCCCATTCTGTGGTTATTTTTCCAGTTCCAGAATGCATAATTGGAACAGACATACTCAGTAACTGGCAGAATCCCCACATTGGATCCCTGACTTGTGGAGTGAGTGCTATTATGGTTGGAAAAGCCAAATGGAAGCCACTAGAACTGCCCCTACCTAGCAAAATAGTAAATCAAAAGCAATACTGGACTGCGAATATTCTCACTGTCCTGATTTTGTGATAATCAGGGTAGGCTAAACATTCGCTATATTAGAAACCATGCATGTGTCTCCAGACCTAGTTTTTCTCCCTAGGTCTGGTTTTTAGAATGCTGGTGATAAACTAAACCTGATTTATATATGACCATCCTGAATGGAAAAAGACTGTAACTTTGGGTATCTTTGGTCAACCTTAAGAGATATAGGAGGGGGATGGATATGGCTCGGGTGGTTGGGTGTCCGTCTCCCATATGGAGGGACCTGGTTCGATCCCCGGGACCTCCCGGTAAAAATTAAAAAAAGAAAAATATAGAAGGCGCGCGGGCCACCAGGCCTCATGCGCGGGTGCGCCACCAGGCCCTGTGAGCCACACAGCAAGATGATGATGTAATAAGAGAGTGACACAAGGGAGAGCCAAGATGAGACACACCGAAAAACCAGGAACTAAGGTGGCACAGGCAGTAGGACGCCTCTCCTCCCATATCAGAGATTCTGAGGATTGAGTCCCAGTGAAGACAGGAGGAGAAGGATGAGAAGAGAGGACAGGAAATGGACATGGAGAGTTGCCCAGCAAATGGACACAGAAACAGCAAAAACAGGGTGAGGGGGGTAAAAATGGATAAAAGTAAATAAATAAATTCTTAAAATATATAGGGGAGGAAGATATGGACTATAGTTAGTACTAAGACTTTGATGATGCTCTTTCATGATTTGTTAACAAATGTTTCACAACGCAGGGTGTTTGTTGAGGGGTGATGTGTGGGAGCCCTGTGTAATGTTATGCATGTTTGTTTTATAAGATTTGTTTTGTTTACTGAACACTTATAGTTTGTGTATGTTCATGTATGGATGATATGTTTCAATAATTTGTTTTTTTAAAAGTTATTCTAAAAATTTAAAAATTAAAAAAAAAAAAAAAAAAAGACATTACCAGATTCCTGGAGGGATTACAGAGATTAGTACCACTATCAAGGATTTGAAGGATGTAGGGGTGGTGATTCCCACCACATCCCCATTCAACTCTCCTATTTGGCCTATGCAGAAAACAGATTCTGTAGGATGGCAGTAGATTATCATAAACTTAACCAGGTCGTGACTCCAATTGCAGCTGCTGTCCCAGATGTGGTATAATTGCTTGAGCAAATCAACACTTCCCCTGGTACCTGGTATGCAGCTGTTGATCTGGCAAATGCTTTTTTCTCAATTGCCATTAGTAAGGACCACCAGAAACAGTTTGCTTTCAGCTGGCAAGGCCAGCAGTATACCTTCACTGTCCTGCCTCAAGGGTATATCAACTCTCCAGCCCTATGTCACAATATTGTCCTCAGGGAACTTGATCATCTCTCCCTCCCACGAGACATCACACTGGTCCATTATATTGATGATATCATGTTGACAGGACCTACTGAGCAAGAAGTAGCAAAGACTCTAGACTTATTGGTAAGGCATTTGCATAAGAGAGGATGGGAGATAAATCCTACAAAATTACAGGGGCCTTCCACCTCAGTGAAATTTCTAGGTGTCCAGTGGGTGGAGCATGTTGAGATATCCCCTCTAAAGTGAAGGATAAGCTGTTGCACCTGGCCCCTCCTACGACCAAAAAAGAGGCACAACACTTAGTTGGTCTCTTTGGATTTTGGAGACAACATATTTCTCATTTGGGTGTACTTCTCTGGCCCATTTACTGAGTGACCAGTAAAGCTGCTAGTTTTGATTGGGGACCAGAACAAGAGGAGGCTCTGCAACAGGTCCAGGCTGCTGTGCAAGCTGCACTGCCACTTGGACCATATGATCCAGCAGATCCAATGGTGCTGGAAGTTTCAGTGACAAATAGAGATGCTGTCTGGAGCCTTTGGCAGACCCCTATAGGAAAATCACAATGCAGACCCTTAGGATTTTGGAGCAAAGCCTTGCCATCCTCTGCAGATAACTACTCTCCTTTTGAGAAACAGCTTTTGACCTGCTACTGGGTCTTAGTAGAGACTGAACGCTTAGCCATGGGCCATCAAGTTGCCATGAGACCTGAGTTGCCTATCATGAGCTGGGTATTTTCTGACCCACCAAACCATAAAGTTGGGCGTGCACAGCAGCACTCCATAATAAAGTGGAAGTGGAATATATGAGACAGGGCTCAAGCACGTCCTAAAGGCACAGGTAAGCTACATGAGGAAGTAGCCCAAATGCCCATGGTCACCAACCCTGCCTGGTTATCTTTTTTTTCCCAGCCCACAGCTTTGACCTCTTGGGGAATTCCTTGCAATCAGTTGACTGAGGATGAGAAAACTTGGGCCTGGTTTACAGATGGTTCTGCATGCTATGCAGGTACCACGTGGAAGTGGACAGCTGCGGCACTGCAGCCCTTTTCAGGGACATCCCTGAAGGATAGTGGTGAAGGTAAATCCTCCCAGTGGGCAGAACTTCGAGCAGTGTACCTGGTTGTTCATTTTGCTTGGAAGGAGAAATGGCCAGAGGTGCGTTTGTACACTGATTCATGGGCTGTTGCCAATGGTTTGGCTGGATGGTCAGGACTTGGAAGGAATATGATTGGAAAATTCATGACAAAGAGGTCTGAGGAAGAGGTATGTGGATAGACCTTTCGGAGTGAGCAAAAAACATGAAAAATTTGTGTCCCACATGAATGTTCACCAGAGGATGACTTCAGCAGAGGAAGATTTTAATAAGTGGATAAGATGACCTGCTCTCTGGCTAATGCTCAGCCTCTTTCCCCAGCCACTCCTGTCATTGCCCAATGGGCTCATGAACAAAGTGGCCATGGAGGTAGGGATGGAGGTTATGCATGGGCTCAGCAACATGGACTTCTCCTCACGAAGGCTGACTTGGCTACAGCCACTGCTGAATGCCTGATCTGCCAGCAGCAGAGACCCACACTCAGCCCCCGATATGGCACCATTCCTCAAGGTGACCAGCCTGCTACCTGGTGGCAGGTTGACTACATTGGGCCACTTCTACCATGGAAGAGGCAGCGATTTGTTTTAACTGGAATAGACACATACTCCAGATATGGGTTTGCATTTCCTGCACACAATGCTTCTTCTAAAACTACCATCCATGGAATTACCGAATGTCTTATCTACTGCCATGGCATTCCACACAACATTGCTTCTGATCAAGGAACACATTTCACAGCAAATGATGTGTGGGAATGGGCACATGCCCATGGAATTCATTGGTCTTACCATGTTCCCTACCACCCTGAAGCAGCTGGACTAATAGAACGGTGGAATGGCCTTTTGAAGACTCAATTACGGCGCCAACTAGGTGGCAATACCTTGCAGGGCTGGGACAATGTTCTCCAGGAGGCTGTGTATGCTCTGAATCAGCGTCCCCTCTATGGTGCTGTTTCTCCCATAGCCAGGATTCATGGATCCAGGAATGAAAGGGTGGAAATGGGAGTGGCACCACTCACTATTACCCCTAGCGACCCACTAGGAAAATTTTGCTTCCTGTCCCTGCATCCTTAAACAGCTGGTCCACAGGTCTTAGTTCCAAAAGGAGGAGTGCTGCACAGGGAAGCGATGTGGTTCAAGTGATTGGGCTTCCATCTACCACATGGAAGGACCCAGGTTTGATCCCCGGGGCCTCCTGGTAAAGGGCAAGCAGGCAAGCCAGGCCTGCTCGGCGAGCGACACAGCAAGATGATGACACAACAAGAGACAGACCCAGGGGAGAGTGCACCAGAAACCAGGAACTGAAGTGGCCCAAGTGACAGGGTGCCTCTCTCCCACATCGGAGGTCCCTAGGATTGAATACCAGTGAAACCTGGAGGAGAATAATGAGAATAGAAGGTAAGAAAGATCACCCAGTGAATGGACACAGAAAGCAGGTGGGGGGTGGGGGTGGGGGTTGGGGTGGGGGCAGGGGGAGATGTAATGTCTTCCAAGGAAATTTTATGCCAGAATTCTGATTTAAAAACAAAATACACCTATCTGCTTGTGTGGAAGGTAGTGCTGGGGAACACTTTCAATGAGTTCACAAAACAGGACCTAAATCCATACAATTTGGAAATGAGAAAGTACAAAATCAATAAAAGGGAATGTGTCAAAACGCATCCTAGCATGTAGGGTTATTTAATATGATTGAGTTGGCATTTCAAAATATTGTATAAGGATGAAATATTCCATACCTTGTATAGGAATACTTGGGTATACATTTTGGGGAATAATACAAATTCCATATCATGCCATGTACAAACAATGTTTTTTTTTGTTGTTTTGTTTTGTTTTTTTAGATCATTGCCTTTTTTTTTTTTTTTTTACTTTATTTTAGACATATAATAATTAAAAATACAAGCAATAACTAAAAAAGAAAAAGAAAATACTTTGAATGAAAACATTTCTCAATTAAATGTACTGGATACATATAATTTTTTAAAAATAATTCAATATGTTACAGAATATATTTGGTTCATAGTAATGCATTCATACAGTATTTGTCCTTTTGTGTCTGGCTTGCTTCGCTCAGCATAATGTCCTCCAAGTTCATCCATGTTTCATATGCTTTACGACTTCATTTCTTCTTACAGCTGCATAATATTCCATCGTGTGAATAGACCACAGTTTGTTTATCCATTCATCTGTTGATGGACACCTGAGTTGTTTCCAACTTTTAGCAATGGTGAATAATGTGGCTATGAACATCGGTGTGCAGATGTCTGTTCGTGTCACTGCTCTCAGTTCTTCTGGGTATATACCCAGTAGTGGTATTTCAGGGTCACGTGGCAAGTCTATATTCAACTTCTTTAGGAACTGCCAAACAGTCCTCCATACTGGCTGTACCATTCTGCATTCCCACCAACAGTGAAGAAGTGTTCCTATCTCTCCACATCCTCCCCAACACTTGTAGTTCTCCACTTCAATTTTTTGGAAGAGTTTAAACAGAGTTGGTGTTAATTCTTTTCAAAATACTTGGTAGAATTCACCTGTGAAGACATGTGGTCGTGGACTTTTCTTTGCTGGGAGATTTTTGATGATGGATTCAATCTCTTTAAATGTGATTGATTTGCTAAGTTTTCGTATGTCTTGTAGGGTCATTGTAGGTTGTTTCTGCATTTATAGGAATTTGTCCATTTCATCTAGGTTGTCTAGTTTGTTGGCATACAGTTTCTCATAATATCCTTTTATGATCCTTTTTATTTCTGTGGGGTCAGTTGTAACTTCTCTTCTTTCTTTCCTGATTGTATTTATTTGCATCTTCTCTCTTTTTTACTTTGTTAGTCTAGCTAAGTGTTTGTAATTTTATTGATCTTTTCAAAGAACCAGCTTTTGGTTTTGTTGGTTTTCTCTTTTTTTTATATATATATTATTGTTGTTGTTCTCAATTTCATTTCTTTCTGCTCTAATCTTTATTATTTCTTTCCCTCTGCCTGCCCTGGGATCCGTTTTCTGTTCTTTTTCTAGTTTCTCTAGTTGTTCACTTAAATCTTTGAGTTTAGCTCTTTCTTCTTTTTTAATATAGACATTTAGGGCTGTAAATTTCCTTCTCAAGACTGCCTTCACTGTATCCCATAAGTTTTGATAAACTGTGTTCTCGTTTTCATCTCAATATATTATTTACTGATTTCACTTAAAATTTCTTCTTTGACCCACTGATTACTTAGGAGTATGTTGTTCAGTCTCCACACATTTGCAAATTTATTTATTTTTCCTGTCCATTATTGATTTCCAGTTTCATTCCATTATGATCTGAGAAGGTGCTTTGTATAATTTCAGTCTTTTTATCTTTATTGAAAGCTGCATTGTACACTAACATGTGGTCTATCTTGCAGAAAGATTTATGGGCACTTGAGAAGGATGTATAACCTGCTGAGTTTGGATGCAGTATTCTGTATATGTCTGTTAGGTCTAACTTGTTTATCATATTGTTCAAGTTCTCTGTTTCCTTGTTGATCTTCTGTCAAGTTGTTCTATCTAATGATGTGAGTGCGGTGTTGAAGTCTCCAACGATTATTATAGAGATCTCTATTTCTCCCTTCAGTTTTGCCAGAGTTTGTCTCATGTATTTTGGGGCCCCTATGACTGGTTATCTTCCTGGTGGATTGTCCCTTTTATTTTTATTTTTATTATTATTACTATTATTTTTTAAAGATTTTATTTATTTATTCATTCATCCCCCCCCTGCTGCCCGTGCTCGCTGGGTCAGCTAACCACGCCGTGCGGGCGGGCCTGCCCCCACCAGGAGGCCCCGGGAACCAAACCCGGGGCCTCCCATATGGTAAACGGGAGCCCTACTGATCGAGCCACAGCCGCTTCCCATGTCCCTTTTATTAATATATATTGACCCTCTGTATTTCTTATAACTTTTTTTACATTTAAAGTCTGTTTTGTCTGATATTAGTATAGCTACCCGTGCTCTTTTTTGGTTACTATTTGTGTGGAGTATCTTTTTCCAACCTTTCACTTTCAGCTGGTTTGTATCCCTGGGTCTAAGGTGAGTTCCTTGTAAGCAGCATATGGATGGCTCATGTTTTTTTATCCATTCCATCAGCCTGTATCTTTTCATTGGGGAGTTTAATCCATTCACATTCAAAGATATTACTGTAAATGCACTATTTACTTCCACCGTTTTATTCTTGGGTTTTCATGTCATACCATATTTTTGTCTGTCTTTTTACTCTTTCGGTTATCCTTTCTGCTATTCTTCTTCTATATTCTCCTCCAGGCCTCACTCTCCTGTCTCTTCCTTTCAGGATCTAAGGCTTCCTTTAATATTTCCTGCTATTGTGGATTCTTTTTTACAAACTCTCCTAGTTTCTGTTTGTCTGTGAATAATTTATACCCACCTTCATATTTGAAGGACAATTTTGCTGGATAAAGAATTCTCGCCTAGCAGTTTTTCTCTTTCGGTATCATACTAATCGTATCATACTACTGTTTTCTCACTTCCATGGTTTCTGATGAGAAATGCATGCTAAATCTTACTGGGCCTCCCTTGTATGTGATGGTTTGCTTCTCTCTTACTGCCCTCAGAATTTTCTCTTTATCTTTGACATTTGACATTCTGAGTAGTATGTATCTTGGAGTAGGTCTATTCGGATTTATTCTGATTGGGATACAGTGCACTTTTTGGACACATAACTTCATTTCTTTCATGAGATTTCGGGAATTTTCTGCTATAGTTTCCTCAAATATTCTGATCCTTTTCCCTTCTCTTCCCCTTCTGGAACTCCCATGACACGTGTGTTGTAGCATTTCATGTTGTCATTCAACTCTCTAAGCCCCTGCTCAATTTTTTCCTTTCTTTTTTCTCTCTGTTCTTTTCTCTCTTCAATTTCAGCTGTTCTGTCGAGTATCACTTATTCCTTCTTCTATCATTTTGAGTGCTGTTGTATGCCTCAAATGTGCTTTTTTTTTTTTTTTTTTTAATTGTGGGTAAAAATCAAAATTTTCACAATACATACCAACATTTGCAAAATGATATATAAATGTATATGTATATATGTGCATTTGCTTACAAAAATGTTATTTATGTATATATATAAATATATTTTAAGAGGTGCCATTCTAGCAATCAAATGTGTTTTTGACCTCACCTATAGTGTCTTTCATTCCCATGAGCTCTGTTACTTTTCTGTTCTGGATTTCAAATTCTTCTTTATTCTCACTCAATATCTTCTTGGTGTCTTTTATCTCAGCCATATTGTCTTTTTTTTTTTTTTTAACTTTATTTGTACATTTAATAAGTGAAGATATAAACAATTAAAAACTAAAAAGTAAACACAGATGAATAAATACATACATTTCTCAACTAAATGTAATGGATACATATAAATTTTTTTTTTGATCAAACAATATGTTACACAATATATTTGATTCATAGTAATGCATTCATACAGTATTTATCCTTTTGTGTCTGGCTTGCTTCACTCAACATAATGTCCTCCAGGTTCATCCATGTTGCCATATGCTTTATGACTTCATTTCTTCTTACAGCTGCATAATATTCCATCGTGAGAATAGACCACAGTTTGTTTATCCATTCATCTGTTGATGGACGCCTGGGTTGTTTCCAACTTTTGGCAATGGTGAATAATGTGGCTATGAACATCGGTGTGCAGATGTCTGTTCGTGTCACTGCTCTCAGTTCTTCTGGGTATATATCCAATAGTGGTATATACCCAAGGTCATGTGGCAAGTCTATATTCAACTTCTTTAGGAACTGCCAGACAGTCCTCCACAGTGGTTGTACCATCCTGCATTCCCACCAACAGTGAAGAAGTGTTCCTATCTCTCCACATCCTCTCCAAGACTTGTAGTTCTCTGTCTTATTAATAGTGGCCATTCTGATAGGTGTGATATGATATCTCATTGTAGTTTTGATTTGCATTTCCCTAATCATGAGTGATGTTGAGCATTTCTTCATGTGTTTTTTTGCCATTTGTATTTCTTCTTCGGAAAAATGTCTATTCAAGTCTTTTGCCCATTTTTTAATTGGGTCATTTGTCTTTTTATTGTTGAGTTGTAACATTTCTTTATATATCCTGGATATTAAACCCTTATCAGATATGTGATTTCCAAATATTTTTTCCATTGAGTTGGCTGCCTTTTCACCCTTCTAACAAAGTCCTGTGAGGTGCAAAAGTGTTTAATTTTTTAAACACTGTAGCTTTGTAATATGTTTCAAGGTCAGGCAGTGAAATTCCTCCCACATTGCTCTTCTTTTTTAGAATGCTTTTGGCTATTTGGGTGCACTTACCCTTCCAGATGAATTTGGTAATTGCCTTCTCTAATTCTGTAAAGTAAGCTGTTGGGATTTTGATTGGTATTGCATTGAATCTATAAATCAGTTTGGGCAAGATTGACATCTTCATGATATTTATTCTTCCAATCCATGAACACGGAATGTCTTTCCATTTGTTTAGGTCTTTTTTTAATTTCTTTTAGCATTGTTTTGTTGTTTTCTGCATATAGGTCCTGTACTTCTTTGGTTAAATTAACTCCTAGGTATTTGAGTCTTTTTGTTTGCTATTGAAAATGGAATTTTCCTCCTGATTTCCTCCTCAGACTGTTCAATACTAGTGTACAAAAACATTACTGATTTTTGCGTGTTGATCTTGTATCCTGCCACTTTGCTGAACTCATTTATTAGTTCAAGTAGCTTTGTTGTGGATACTTCAGGATTTTCTAAATACAGGATCATGTCATTGCAAACAGTGAGAGTTTTACTTCCTCTTTTCCTATTTGGATGCCTTTAATTTTCTGTCTTGTCTAATTGCCCTAGCTAGAACTTCTAGTACAATGTTGAATAACAATGGTGACAGTGGGCATCCTTGTCTTGTTCCTGATCTTAAAGGGAACACTTTCAACCTTTCCCCATTGAGTATGATGTTAGCTGTGGGTTTCTCATATATGCCTTTTTATCATATTGAGGAAGTTTCCTTCTATTCCTATCTTTCGAAGTGTTTTTATCAAGAAAGGATGCTGGATTTTGTCGAATGCCTTTTCTGCATCTGTTGAGATGATCATGTGTTTTTTTCCCTTCAATTTGTTAATATGGTGTATTACATTGATTGATTTTCTTATGTTGAACCAGCCTTGCATACCAGAAATAAATCCCACTTGGTCGTGATGTATAAGTCTTTTGATATGCTGTTGGATTCGATTTGCAAGTAGTTTGTTGAGAATTTTTGCATCTATGTTCTTTAGAGAGATTGGTCTGTAATTTTCTTTTCTTGTGGAATCTTTATCTGCCTTTGGTATTAGGGTGATGTTGGCTTCATAAAATGTGTTGGGTAATTTTCCCTCCTCTTCAATTTTTTGGAAGAGTTTAAACAGGATTGGTGTTAATTCTTTTTGAATGCTTGGTAGAATTCACCTGTGAAGCCATCTGGTCCGGACTTTTGTTTGCTGGGAGATTTTTGATGACGGATTCAATCTCCTTAATTGTGATTGGTTTGCTAAGTTCTTGTATTTCTTATAGTATCAGTGTAGGTTGGTTGTGCGTTTCTAGAAATTTGTCCATTTCATCTAGGTTGTCTAGTTTGTTGGCATATAGTTTCTCATAATATCCTCTTATGAATCTTTTTATTTCTGTGAGGTCATTTGTAACTTCTCCCCTTTCATTTCTGATTGTATTTATTTGCATCTTCTCTCTTTTTTTCTCTGTTGGTCTAGTGAGGAGTTTGTCAATTTTATTGATCTTCTCAAAGAACCAGCTTTTGGTTTTGTTGATTTTCTCTGTTGTTTTTCTGTTCTCATTTTCATTTATTTCTGCTCTAATCTTTATTATTTCTTTCCTTCTGCTTGCTTTGGGATTGGTTTGCTGTTATTTTTCTAGTTTCTCTAGTTGTTCAGTTAAATCTTTGAGTTTAGCTCTTTCTTGATTTTTAATATAGGCATTTAGGGCTATAAATTTCTCTCTCAAGACTGCCTTCGCTGTATCCCATAAGTTTTGATACGTTGTGTTCTCATTTCATTTGTCTCAATATATTTACTGATTTCACTTGCAATTTCTTCTTTGACCCACTGAATATTTAGGAGTGTGTTGTTCAGTCTCCGCACATTTGCAAATTTCCTTTTTTCCTGTCTGTTATTGATTTCTAGTTTCATTCCATTATGATCTGAGAAGGTGCTTTGTATAATTTCAATCTTTTTATATTTATTGAGAGCTGTATTGTGACCTAACATATGGTCTATCCTGGAGAAAGATCCATGGGCACTTGAGAAGAATGTATAACCCGCTGAGTTTGGATGCAGTGTTCTGTATATGTCTGTTAGGTCTAACTTGTTTATCATATTGTTCAAGTTCTCTGTTTCCTTGTTGATCTTCTGTCTAGTTGTTCTATCTAATGATGTGAGAGGGGTGTTGAAGTCTCCGACGATTATTGTAGAAATGTCTATTTCTCCCTTCAGTTTTGCCAGCGTTTGTCTCATATGTTTTGGGGCACCCTGGTTAGGTGCGTAGGTATTTATGACTGTTACATCTTCCTGGAGGATTGTCCCTTTTATTAATATATATTGGCCTTCCGTATCTCATCACTTTTTTGCATTTAAAGTCTGTTTTGTCTGATATTAGTATAGCTACCCCTGCTCTTTTCTGTTTACTATTTGCGTGGAGTATCTTTTTCCAATCTTTTACTTTCAGCCGGTTTGTATCCCTGGGTCTGAGGTGAGTTTCTTATAAGCAGTATATGGATGGCTCATGTTTTTTTATCCATTCTGTCAGCCTGTATCTTTTGATTGGGGAATTTAATCTATTCACATTCAATGATATTACTGAAAATGCATTATTTATTTCCTCCATTTTATTCTTTGATTTTCATATGTCATCTTGTTTTTGTCTCTCTTTTTACTCTTTTGGTTATCCTTTCTGTTATTCTTTCTTCTATACTCTCCTCCAAGCCTCTCTCTCCTGTCTTTTTCTTTCAGGTTCTAAGGCTTCCTTTAATATTTCCTGCAAAGGTGGATTCTTTTTTGCAAATTTTCTTAGTTTCTGTTTGTTTGTGAATACTTTATACTTACCTCCCTGTTTGAAGGACAGTTTTGCTGGATAAAGAATTCTCGGCTGGCAGTGTTTCTCTTTCAGTTTCCTAATTGTATCATACCACTGTCTTCTTGCCTCCATGGTTTCTGAAGAGAAATCTGCACTAAGTCTTACTGGACATCCTTTGTATATGATCGTTTGCTTCTCTCTATCTTTGACATTTGAAATTCTGAATAGTATGTGTCTTGGCATAGGTCTATTTGGATTTATTCTCATTGGGGTACGGTGTGCTTCTTGGACTTGTAAGTTCATTTCTTTCATGAGAGTTGGGAAATTTTCAGCTATTATTTCCTCAAATACTCTTTCTGCCCCTTTTCCTTTCTCTTCCCCTTCTGGAACTCCCATGACGTATGTTGTTGCGTTTTGTGTTGTCATTCAACTCTCTGAGCCCCTGCTCAATATTTTCCATTCTTTTTTCTCTCTGTTCTTTTCTCTCTTCAATTTTAGCTGCTCTGTCTTCAGTATCACTTATTCTTTCTTCTATCATTTCGAGTCTGCTGTTGTATGCCTCAAATGTGTTTTTGACTTCACCTATTGTGTCTTTCATTCTCATGAACTCTGTTACTTTTCTGTTCAGGATTTCAAATTCTTCTTTGAGTTCCCTCAATGTCTTCTTCATGTCATTTATCTCTTTAACTATATTCTCTTTCATCTCATTAATTTGATTTTGGAAATTTGTGCTCCTCTCACTGATTAGTTCTCTCAAATTCTGGATCTCTTCTGGGACTTTGATGTATTCCTTTTCTTGGGCCATGTCTTCTATTTTCTTAGTATGGCTCATAATTTTTTGCTGGTGCTTAGGCATCTGGTTAGGTTGTATTTTACTTAGATGCTCTATCTCTTTCTCTTTTATAGGGTTTTAGTGGCAGGAGGCTGTGAGTTACCACTGCTCTTTGATTTTTGGCTCAACCTTGATTGTTAGGATTGTCCTGCTGGTTGCTCAAAACTGGGCACTGGACCCAGTAATTGGTTGTAAAGTCATTTCCTAGGGCCTTGGGCAGGAAGGCTATAGAGGCCAGGAAAAGCCTCTCCTACTTATTTTTAATTTTCTATGTGCACTTCCTTGGTCTGCCAGGAGATGGCGCTCATTGGCAGCTCTCAATTCAATACCTGGTCGGTGTGTATTTGTTGTGACACAGACCAGATCAATGTGATAGAGCTTCCTGTCTGGGGGCTAAGAGCCTTGTAATTCAAACTTTTTGAGACAGTTCTCCAGTCTTCTCTGGTAGCCCCCTCCTTTTTCCCAGCTAAGAAATATTTCCACTCCCCTCTTAATCCTCAACAATCTGTCCCTGTTAGTAGAGGAGGAGATTGGGAGGTTTGTATATCTTTAGCCCCTTGCAGGCTCCAAGGCAAATAATGGCGTAGCCCCACCTGGCCTGGAAGGGCTCTCGGGACAGGGCAGACCAAACCTGGGAGTCAAAAGCAGGGTCAGCCCCAGGCTCTCTCTCCCCTCTCCTGTGGAGTCCTCAAAATTAGTCCAGGCTAGAAAAGAGGGAGGTTGCAAGGGTTGGATTTCTCTAGTCCTTCCTAGGCTCCCAGGGCAAACCACCATTTGGAAGGGTCCGTGGGGCTCCGCAGTCCAAATTTTCAGGTCAGAACCTGGGTCAGCATAAGGCTGTGTCCCTCTCTCTTCCCTTTCTGGGAGTAGAAGATCCCTGGAGCCCCCTTTGTCTGTGGTCGCAGGCCCAGAGGCCCGAGAATTCTAAAGAATGTGGGGGAGGGTGCCAGCAGCAGCAGTTGCTGCTGGTTCCAACTCACAGTTCAGTCGTCGCGATTTCCCTCTTTTGTCCCTCTCTCCTCTGGGTGGTGTGCAGCCTTCACCTGCTGTCCTAAACCCTAGAAGATCTTTTTCAGGGCTGTTTCAGCCTGTCCTCTAGTGATTTTTCTGGAGAAGAGATTCCTGTGTCATACTAGTCCACCATCTTCCCGGAAGTTCATCCATATTGTCTTTTTTAAAAACTTTATTTTAAAAATAAAAATAAACTTTATTTTATTTTGTACATGTAATAATTGAAAATATAAACAAAAGCTAAAAAGAAAACACAGTCGAATAAAAACACACATTTCTCAATTAAATGTACTGGATACATATAAATTTTTTTTGAATCACACATTGTGTTACACAATATATTTGGTTCATAGTAGTTGGAAAAAATAAAATAGCAGTGCTACATGAATTATTCAAATGTGCAAAGATAATTGGACATTTCAACAATGTTCTCTCTGTATTCAATAGAAAAATACCAGAAAAATCAATAAGAATATAACAGACTTGAATATTATTAACCAACCTGACCTCCCTAATCTCTTTCAACAAGACAGCCAGAGCTAACAACCTGGATTCCTTTCTATCTTATTTATTTGGTTATTTTTATTTTTAAATAATAGTAATTTTAAAAAAATTTTTAAACAGATACTTATATTACTTAAATGTTACCAAAATATATAGGGATTCCCATATGCCCCACTCCCCATACCTCCCACACCCTCTCACATAAACATCCTTCATTAGTATGGCACATTCATTGCAATTTATAAACACATCCTGGGGCTTTGCCATTAAGCCTGGACCACAGTTCACCCTGTAGTCCATACTCTCTCCCACACAGTTCTGCATGTTATGAGATGATATAAAATGGCCTGTATCTGTCATTGCAATGTCATTCAGGATGATTCCCAAGTCCCCCAAAAGCCTCCATATTACAACTGTTTTTCCCTCTCCCTGCCCCCAGAGCCTCCAGTGGCCACTGGCTCCACATCAATGTTATAATTTCTTCCATTGCTAGAATTAAAATATGTCTATAGTGGAATACCAGTAAGTCCACTCTAGTCCATAGTTCATTCCCCAATCCTGAGGTTTTGGGGATGGTGATATCCACTCCACCTCTCATTGAGAGGGGGCTTATATCCCATGGGGAATATGGGTGGGACTGTCTTGCTTGCAGTTGCAGACTCTCTCTGTTCCTTGGAATGGTCATTGTCCATCATCATCTCCTTGTTAGTTGTCCTGGGTGAGTCCAATGAGCTATAGAATAAGTGTTGCAACTCCACTGAGGTACCGGGCCCAGCTGGCACATGGACAGCCCAAAGACTCGAGTCCCTTGGACGTATACCTACAAACTCTAGCACCAAATATAGGTTTGAATAGAAGAGGCAGATGAGACATGTGTAGGGAAGACATAATTGAGCCCAACTCTATCACTCTTAGGAGCACAAACTCCAAAGTAAGGCCCATTGGCATGGAACCAAACTCTGGATCTATCTGCCCTGACCATAGGAGCTGGGGTGTCTCCAATGCCCTCAGGAGCCCCACTATTTGGGGTAGTATCTACTTTGGCAATCTGTGAAATCCTGCTGAGATGTGCCTAAGTGTTACCTCTGGGGTGACCTCCCGACTCACTTTGAAGTCTCTTAGCCATATAAACTCATTTGTCTTTACCTTTTCCCCCTTTTATTTGAGGTCTTTTTCCTATTGTATTGCTATTTGGTGCTTGGTAGTAATCCCTCCGTGCCAGGGAGGCTCATCCCTGGGAGTCATGTCCCATGCTGGGGGGAAGGTAATGCATTTATATGCTGAGACTCCCACCTCTCAATTTTTGAACAAATCTTTGATTTCCTTTAACGGTGTTGTGTAGTGTTCTGTATATAAGTCCTTTACATCTTTAGTTAAATTTATTCCTAGGTATTTGATTCTTTTAGTTACTATTGTAAATGGTATTTTTTTTCTTGATTTCCTCCTCAGATTGCTCATTATTGGTGTACAGAAATGCTACTGATTTTTGAACATTGATCTTATAGCCTGCAACTTTTTTTAACTCATTTATAAGTTCTAGAAGCTTTGTTGTAGATTTCTCAGGACTTTCTATGTATATGATCATGTCGTCTGCAAATAGTGAAATGTTTACTTCTTCATTTCCAATTTGGATGCCTTTTATGTCTTTTTCTTGCCTCAGTGCTCAAGCAAGTACTTTTAACACAATGTTAAATAGGAGCAGTGATAGTGGGCATCCTTGTCTTGTTCCTGATCTTAGATGGATAGCTTTTAGGATTTCACCATTGAAGATGATGTTAGCTATGGGTTTTTCATATATACCTTTTATCATGTTCAGAAGGTTTCCTTTTATTCCTATTTTTTGCAGTGTTTTACCAGGAAATGGTGCTGTATCTTTTCAAATGCTTTTTCTGCATCTATAGAGATGATCGTGTGATTTTTTTATTTCAATCTGTTTATGTGGTGTATTACATTGATTGATTTTCTTATGTTGAACCATCCTTGCATACCCGGGATGAAACCCAGTTGGTCATGGTGTATAACTCATTTGATGTGTTGATGAATGCCATTAGCAAGTATTTTACTGAGGGTTTTAGCATCTAGGTTCATTAGAGAGATTGGTCTGTAATTTTCCTTTCTTGTGGCATTTGTTTGGCTTTGGTATTAGGATAATGTTGGCATCATAGAATGAGTTAGGTAATGTTCCTTCTAATTCTATTTTTTGGAAGAGTTTAAGCAGGATAGGTGTTAGTTTTTTCCAGAATGTTTGGGAGAATTCATCTGTGAAGCCATCTGGTCCTAGGCTCTTCTTAGTTGGGAGGTTTTTGATGACTGATTCTATTTACTTGTAATTCGTCTGTTGAGTTCATCAGTTTCTTCTTTCATCATGTAAGTTGCTTGTGAGTTTCTAGGAATTTGCCCATTTCCTCTAAATTATCATTCTTGTTAGCATATAATTTTTCAAAGTATCCTTTTATGATACTCTTTATTTCTGTGGGGTCACTGGTGATATCCCCATCATCATTTCTTATTTTGTGTATTTGCATCTTCTCTCTTTTTTTCTTAGTCTGGCTAAGGGTTTGTCAATTTTATTGATCTTCTCAAAGAACCAGCTGTTGGTTTTGTTTATTTTTTCTAGTGCTTTCTTATTTTCCATTTCATTTAGTTCTGCTCTAATCTGTTATTTCCTTCTTTCTACTTCCTTTGGGGTTAGTTTGATGTTGTTTTTCCAATTCCTCCAGGTGTGCAGTTAGGTCTTTGATTTTAGCTCTTTCTTCTTTTTTGATATATGCATTTATGGCTTTGAATTTCCCTCTCAGTATACCTTTTGCTGCATCCCATAGGTTTTGATATGTTGTGTTGTCATTTTCACTTGCTTCAAGGTAGTTACTGATTTCTTTTGAGATTTCCTCCTTGACCCACTGTTTGTCTAAGAGTGTGTTGTTTAACTTCCGTATCTTTGTGCCTAATCTGGTTCTCTGGCCCTTACTGATTTCTAATTTCATTCCATTGTGGTCAGTGAAATTACTTTGTATAATCTCAGTCTTTCTGAATTCATTGAGATTTTTTCTGTGGCCTAGCATGTGGTCTATCTTAGAGTATGATCCATATGCACTTGAGAAATATGTATATCCCACTGTATTTGGGTGTAGTGTTCTGTATATGTCTATTAGATCCAGATCCTCTAATATATTAATCAAAGTCTTTGTTTCTTTATTGATTCTTTGTCAAGATGTTCTGTCTAATGGTGATAATGGTATATTAAAGTCCCCCACTATAATTTTAGTGGCATCTATTTCTCCACTTAGTTTTTCCAGTGTTTGCCTCATGTCTTTTGAGGTGCCCCTGTTAGGCGCATAAATGTTTATGATTGTTCTTTCTTCTTGAAAGATTACCCATTTCACTAATATATAGTGTCAGTCTTTGTCTCTTACAATAGTTTTGTATTTAAAGTCTATTTTGTCCAATATTAGTATAGCTACTCCTGCTCTTTTTTGGTTATTGTTTGCTTGTAAGATTGTTTTCCAGCCATTCACTTTCAGCCTCCTTGAATCCCTGGGTCTAAGGTGGGTTTCTTGTAGACAACATATAGATGGGTCATATTTCCTTATCCATTCTGCCAATCTGTGTCTCTTGACTAGTGAGTTTAATCCATTAACATTCAGTGTTATTACTCTCAAGGAATTACTTACATTAGCCATATTTTCTTTGGGTTTATGTATGTCATATATTGTTTTTATTTCTCTTTTTGTCTTTTTAGTTGTTCTTACACACTCCTCCAACTCTCTATCTCCTGTTTTTTCCTTTCAACCTGCAGAACTCCTTTTAGTATTTCTTGAAGGGCAGATTTCTTACTGGCATACTCTCTTAATTTCTGTTTATCTGTGAATATTTTGAACTCTCTATAATTTTTGAATGCCAGCTTTGCTGGATAGAGAATTCTTGGCTGGAAGTTTTTTTCTTTTAGTACCTTAACTATGTCATACCACTGCCTTCTTGCCTCCATGGTTTCAGATGAGAAATCAGCACTTAACCTTATTGAGCTTCCCTTGTATGTGATGGTTCTCTTTTCTCTTGCTGCCTTCATTATTTTCTCTTTGTCTTGAGCATTGGACAGTTTGATGAGTATATGTCTTGGAGTAGGCCTGTTGGGATTTATACTGTTTGGGGTTCACTGCACTTCCTGGACTTGTACATCCATCTCCCTCAATAGGGTTGGGATGTTTTCATCCATTATTTCCTCCAACACTCCTTCCATCCCCTTTCCCTTCTCTTCTCCCTCTGGAATGCCTATAATGTGTATGTTTGTGTGTTTTGTGTTGTCATTCAAATCCCTAAGTCCCTGCTGGATTTTTAAAATCTTTTTATCTATTTGTTCTACTATCCGTTTGATTTCAGATGTACTGTCTTCCACATCACTAATTCTTTCCTCTGCCTGTTCAAATCTACTGTTATGTGCTTCCAGTGTCTTTTTGATTTCTTGGATTGTGCCATTCATCACCATCATATCTGTTTCATTTTATGTATGTTTACAATTTCTTCAGTATGTTCTCCCAGTGTCTTCTTAATATCTTGATCTCTTCCTTCACTTCATTAATTTGGTCTATGATATTTGTTTGGATAGCTTTGATTAAATGTTCAATGTTCTGCACCTCCTCCTGGTTTTTAGTTTTTTTCATTGCACGGGCCATGTCTTCCTGTTTCTTAGTATGGTTCGTAATTTTTTGTTGCCCTCTGGTCATCTTTTTATCTTGATGGGTTTATTCAGTTGACCAGCTTCTCTCTTTACCCTAGAGCTTTACTTAATTGCTGTTTTTTTTGTGTGTGTTAGGTTTTCTTTGACACTTTGTTCTTCTTGTTCTATTTTATTGCTGTTGTCTATATTCCCTTGGAGGAAAAAATTAGGGCCAGAGAAAGTGAAAGAGGTAAGAAAAGTAAAAGGATAATAGTACTAATAATAGTAATTGTTAGAAGAGGAACCATTTGAGACCTTGGAAAATGAATATTTAACTTATGTAAGCAGTGTAGAGTAATAGGAATAAAAAAGTGGGGTGCCAACAATGAAATACAAAGCCAAATATAGAAAAATATTTAGACTGAATTAAAAGGCCAATGATGAGAGAGGGAAATAGAAAAGACAAAAAGAAAAAAGTTAATAAAAGAAAGAAAACAGGATAGATGAGGTAAAAATAAAAAACAGAGAAATTGAGGACTAAACAAAGAGAGGTGGAATGTAAGAACATCAACAGAAAGTAGAAGATAGAATGATGAGGGAAGGAAAAGAGATGGTGTTGGTATAAAAAATCGGTATACACAGAGAAGGGGAAATAAAGGAAGAGGAAACACAGTAACTAAGAAGCAAGCCAGCAGCACCTTGAGGAATTTATCTTTTCATCTGGCTCCCTCCAGATCAATGTCCTGTGAAGCCTCCTCCTCTGTGGGTTCCCAAAACAGCTCACTCGGGAAGGATCTTACCCACAGTCAGCCTTTTTTTTGTGAGAGAGATCTGCCTATGTTCCTTTGAAAGAAAAAAATAGGACCAGAGAAAAGGAAAGAGATAGGAAGACAAAAAGAATAATAGTAACTGTAACAGTAAAAGGTAGGAGAGCAAACGTACAAGACCTAGGAAATTGAAAATTTTAGTATGAGTAAGAAGCACAGAGGAATAAGATTAGGAAAGTGGAATAGAAAGAGTGATATAAGAAACAGAATAGAGAAAAAATATATAGAATGAATTAAAATGCTGGAATGGCGAGAAGAGGGGGAAAGAAAACAGAAAAGAGAGAAAGAAAAAGTAAAAAAGAGAAAATATACAGAGAGAAAGAGAGAGAGGGAGAAATACAAATAAGAAAACTTGGAGACCAAATAAAAGAGGTGGAATGAAGGAACAACAACAGAAAACAAAAGATATAAAGATGAAGGAGTGAAAAGAAAGTGTAGGTAGAATAGATCAGTAACCAAAAGAATAAAAGAAAAAAAAAAAAAAAAAAGAAGCAGAGAAAGAAAGGGGGGAGGGTTCAAAACAAGCAAGAAACAAGACAGAAACAACTTGTTTTTTTAAAAAAGGAGACAGAAGAAAAAAAAAATAATAAACATGGAAAAACAGCCTTCTCTCTTAGACCCCTAAGGATCTTCTCAGGCTGCTGGTGTTCCTCAGTCACTCACCCTGCAGCCTGCCCTCTGCACATTTGAACTGGGTTTTGTGGGTAAAGTAAGGGAAATAAAAGAAAATGAATCTTTTTTTTTTTTTTTTTTAAATAAGAGGTCCAAGAAAAGTTAATGCAAAGAAAATGTCTATATGTTCTCTGTCATAAAGTTTCAGGTGGATGCCTGATAACCTGGTAGATCTCTTCTCAAGGAATAGCCAGGAATCACACCAGGGACCTTATATATGCTAGACAGGAATTCCCTCACTAAGCTATTCTGAGTCCTTGGGTTACCTAGCCTTTCAGAAGGCTGTCCGCCCCTTTTCCCTCGGGCAGGTTAGATCCCCTGCAGTCAGCTGGAGTCAGCTGATCGCAGCCTTTCTCTGTCTGCACAGATGTAATTCCTCTCTTTACCTACGTGGCTGGGCGTGACCCCCAGCCTGAGATGATCCCCCTCCCCTCTCCCTGTCGAGTCAGGGTCCCTTCCAATATTCAAGGGGGGCCCAGCCGGCTAAACTCGCTGGGAAAAAAATTAGTCTCCACTCTTCCAGACCTCTCTCCCTCACAGGGGATCTGCTGTCACACTCCGGTTTGGAGCAGGGGGCTGGGTCTCCACCTAGTCTGTCCGCCCTGAGGGCTGGGTATGTGTGCCCCTTCCAGCCACCAAGGTAAGCAACCCCTGATTAATCCTGGCTTCGCTATCTGTCCAGTACCCTCCTAGATGACTGAGAGCACCTTCCTGTGGAGGTAGATGTCTGCTCTACTCTCAGTTAGGTACAATTTGCCAGGAGTTTTACCCTCACTTCATATCTCGGGTGGGGGGGGGAGCCCTTCCCAGCAGCCTGGAGGTTCAGTAACTCACGATTACTTGTTTTGGCATCCTTGTGTCTCTGACCCTCACTCTTCTGGGAGTTGGTATGCAGTGTCCTGGTTTGCTGTGCCCCAAAGCAAGTCCCCACAGCAGTCTCTGGCTTTTTCTTTGTTGTTTTAGTGAGAGCTAAGATTTATATGTCTAACCCATCAGCCACGTTCCCACAATCACCTTCTGCAATTTCTTCTTTGACCTACTAATTATTTAGGAGTGTGTTGTTCAGCCTCCACACATTGAGAATTTACTTTTTTCCTGTCTGTTATTGATTTCCAGTTTCCTACCATTATGCTCTGAGAATGTGCTTTGTATGATTTCAATCTTTATATCTTTATTGAGAGCTGCATTTTGCCCTAACATGTGGTCTATCCTGGAGAAAGATCCATGGGCACTTGAGAAGAATGTATAACCCACTGAGTTTGGATGCAATGGTCTGTATATGTCTGTTAGGTCTAACTCATTTATCATGTTCAAGTTCTCTGTTTCCTTGTTGATCTTCTGTCTAGTTGTTTTATCTAATGATGTGAGTGGGGTGTTGAAGTCTCCGACGATTATTGTAGAAACGTCTATTTCTCCCTTCAGTTTTGCCAGAGTTTGACTCATGTATTTTGGGGCACCCTGGTTATGTGCGTAGATATTTGTGACTGTTAAATCTTCCTGGTGGATTGTCCCTTTTATTAATATATAATGGCCTTCTGTATCTCTTATAAGTTTTTTTACATTAAAGTGTGTTTTGTTTGCTACTAGTATAGCTGTCCCTGCTCTTTTCTGGTTGCTGTTTGCATGGAGTATCTTTTTCCAACCTTTCACTTTCAGCTGGTTTGTATCCCTGGGTCTGAGGTGAGTTTCTTGTAAGCAGCATATGGATGGCTCATGTTTTTTTATACATTCTGTCAGCCTGTATCTTTTGATTGGGGAATTTAATCCATTCACATTCAATGATATTACTATAAATGCACTATTTACTTCTACCATTTTATTCTTTGGTTTTCATATGTGATATATTTTTGTCTGTCTTTTTACTCTTTTGGTTATCCTTTCTGCTATTCTTTCTTCTATACTCTCCTCCAAGCCTCTCTCTCCTGTCTTTTTCTTTCAGGATCTAAGGCTTCCTTGAATATTTCCTGCAAAGGTGGATTCTTTTTTGCAAACTCTCTTAGTTTCTGTTTGTTTGTGAATATTTTATACTCAGTTTCATATTTGAAGGAAAATTTTGCTGGATAAAGAATTCCCAGCTGGCAGTTTTTCTCTTTCAGTATCCTAATCGTATAATAACACTATCTTCTCACCTCCATGGCTTCTGAAGAGAAATCTGGGCTAAGTCTTGCTGGGCATCCCTTGTACATGATGTTTGCTTCTCCCTTGCTGCTCTGAGAATTTTCTCTTTATCTTTGACATTTGACATTCTGAGTAGTACATGTCTTGGAGTAGGTCTATTCAGATTTATTCTGATTGGGATATGGTGTGCTTCTTGGACATGTACGTTCATTTCTTTCATGAGAGTTGGGAAATTTTCAGCTATTATTTCCTCAAATACTCTTTCTGCCCCTTTTCCTTTCTCTTTTCCTTCTGGAAATCCTATTACATGTATGTTGTTTCATTTTGTGTTATCATTCAACTCTCTGAGCCCCTGCTCGATTTTTCCCACTTTTCTCTCTCTGTTCTTTTCTCTCTTCTATTTCAGCTGTTCTTTCTTTGGTGTTGCTTATTCTTTCTTCTATCATTTTGAGTCTGCTGTTGTATGCATATAATGTGTTTTTAAGCTCACCTATTGTGTCTTTCATTCCCATGAACTCTGTTACTTCTCTATGCAGGATTTCAATTATTCTTTGCACTTGCTCAATGTCTTCTTGATTTTGTTTATGTTTTTAATCATATTGTCTTTCAACTCATTAATTTGATTTTGGAAATTTGTGCACATCTTGCTGATCAGGTCTCTCAAATTCTGCAACTCTTTTGGGGCTTTGATATATGCTTTTCTTGGGCCATGTCTTCTATTTTCTTAGTATGGCTCATAATTTTTTGCTGCTGTCTAGGCATCTGATTAGGATGTAGTTTACTCAGATGCTCACTTTCTTTCTCTTTTGTAGGGATTTAGTGGGAGGAGGCTGTGTGTTACCACTGCTCTTTGATTCTTGGCTCAACCTGGATTGTTAGGATTGTCCCTGCTGGTTGCTCAAAACTGGGCACTGGATCAGTTTTGGTTGTAGGGTCACCTCCTAGGGCCTTGGGAAGGAAGGCTATAGAGGCTGAAAAAGCCACTCCAACTTATTTTTAATTTTCTCACATGCACTTCCTTAGTATGCCAGCAGATGGTGCTTGTTTGTAGCGCTCGGTTCATTGCCTGGTTGGAGTAGATTTGTTGCTACACAGATGGGATCAATGTGATAGATCTTCCTGTCTTCCACTTATCTATGTGTCCCACATTTGTAAGAGCTATCATAGCAATAGCAACAGATGTACAACTTTTATGTAGTTCTAGGATTTCCTCTAAACTTCATGGTTCCCCATTCTGAACAAATTATTTTATTGGCCAAAAAAAAAAAAAAAAAAAAAGCCACCACTGTTTAAGCAGGTGTGTAAACTCCTGTAAAATAGCCTTGCTTTCAGCCTCATGCAACACTGTCCACTACTTCAATGCGCTAAGCCCAGCTCCCCTCCTTCTTTTGCCCCCCAAAGAAGAGTCTCAAGATTTCTTCCCTCTGTGAGGGAATCGTCCATTCCCTGCATCAATGTTCTAGAGACTCCCTTAGATGACCCTGATTTAATTGTGTTTTTAAATGGTTCAGACTTAAAAAGAAAAGCTAAAAACTGCCATGCAGCCTATGCTATCACAGGCTTAAATTTACTCTTAAAATCAACTCCCTGCAAAAATTAAACCTGCTCAGAAGGCCAAATTATTTGCCTTCACCCAGACTTACAAACTGACTATAAATAAAAGAGTAAATATTTATACTGAGAGAAAGTACAATTTGTTCCAAATGCTTTTGGAACAGAGAGATTTCCTGACCACTGCAGGAATCCCTATAAATAAATAGCACATTTAAAACCTTGAGAGGTTTTGCCATTACCTGAGAAGACAGAAATGATCAAAGTGGAGTTTACTCATGTAAAATACAAATATGAGTGATATTGCATATACGACTTTTTACAAAATATAAATACAAATAAACTAGAGAGAAGGAAACAGAATAGCAATATGTATGGCAGAGGAAGCATAGAGTGATTGAGAGGTGATGAGTTTTGTTTGTTTGGTTTTTGTTTTTAATATCATTATTATTACTGGAATAATGAAAATGCTCTACAAATGCTTGAAGTGATGAATACACAACTGTGTGATTATACCAGATACCATTGATTGTACACTTTGGATGGATTTATGCTTTATTAATATGAATCAATAAAATTGATATGTTAAAAAAAACAAATTTTTTAAAAAGTGGAGTTTACCCAAAGTGCTTCACAATCTTACCCTCAATCAGCCATTCCATTGAACCAATATGGGTGGGTAAGTTTAAGAGTCACTGCTGAGGATGATTTCAAAGCATGTTCTATCTGCCAATGACACTCTCCTGGCCAGACCGTAAAGGTAAGACATGGACAGAATCAAAGACTGTTATTGTTTTTTTATTCTTAGGGTGGGGTGAGTATAATGATTTTTTAAAGTTACTTGATTTTGTGTTCCTATCTTGGGAAATCCCAATGACTCTCTCCAGTAATAGGGATACATATTTCACTAGAACTATTATTAAAGAACTCTGAAAAGGTTTACTGTGTATGCAGAATCTCCATTCCTTATTATCCACAAACTCCAGAAAAAAAAAAAAAAAAGAGAACAAATGGAATTCTAAAACTACAATTATCAAAACTCTCAAAAACCCCTCAAACTTCCATGGCCCAAAGTATTGTCATTAGCCATAAAGGCAATAAAATTGGTCCTCTACAGAACTCACAAATTATCTGTGAGTTAGTTACAGGCTGCCTCATGCATTTGGGATTTTCACTTTCATTCCTAAATTCTACCTTATTAGAAACTAATGAGACTGAATACTATAAGAGACCCAAATGATTCCTCAAGGTTTATTACAAAGTACCTTTCCAAGATACCCATCTAAATAGCTTCAACATGATCTGCAACCTGCAGATTTGGTCTTCTGAAAAAGGCCTCCAAGAAAAACCATCAGTGAACCTCGATGAAAAAGACTTTATCCGGTTTTGTTATTAGGTTGGTGCAAAAGGAATTGTGGTTTCAGACCGTGAATTTTAAATCATTATAACTAGGCTCAAACACATCTTTATTAATCAAAATAGGAACCATTACAATCAACACATTTTTGCCAATGAGAAATAAGTTTGTTTATTCCTGTAGCATAAAAATCTGTGCTTCGGGATTTGACAAACTCTTGGAAAGCATTTTTTTTTCTCTCTCTCTCTTTTATATATATATATATATATATATTATTTTTTAAAAGATACTTAGATTACATAAATGTTACAGAAAAAATATAGGGAATTCCCATATGCCCCACTCCCCACACACCCCCACACCCTCCCACGTAAACATCCTTCATCAGTGTGGCACATTCATTGCAATTGATAAACTCATCCTGGGGCATTGCCACTGAGCATGGACCACAGTTCACCCTGTAGTCCATACTCTGTCCCACACAGTTCTGCATGTTATGTGATGATATAAAATGGCCTATATCTGTCATTGCAATGTCATTCAGGACGATTCCCAAGTTCTGAAAAAGCCCCCGTATCATGACTGTTTTACCCTCTCCCTGCCCCCAGAGCCTCCAGTGGCCACTGGCTCCACATCAATGTTGTAATTTCTTCCAATGCTAGAATCACAATATGTCCACAGTAGAATACCAGTCAGTCCACTCTAGCCCATAGTTCATTCCCCAGTACTGAGGATTCTGGGATGGTGATGTCCACTCTACCTCTAACTGAAAGGGGGCTTCGATCCCATACAGCAGATGGATGGGACTCTCTTGCTTGCAGTTGTAGGCTTTCTCATTTCCTTGGTATGGTGGTTGTCAATCCTCACCTCCTTGTTAGTTGTCCAGGGTGAGTCCAATGTACTGGAGAGTAGGTGTTGCAACTTTGCTGAGGCTCCAGGCCCAGCTGGCACATGGACAGCCCAGAGATTCCAGTCTCTTGGACATACACCTACCAACTCCAGCACCAAGTATAGGTATGAATAGAAGGGACAGATGAGCCATGTGTAGGGGAAGCCATAACTGAGTGTAACTGTCACTCTCAGGAGCACAAACTCCAAAGTAGGGCCAACTGGCAAGGCACCAAACTCTGGAGATATCTGCCCTGACCATAGGACGTGGGTGTCTCCAGAGCCCTCAGAAACCCCACTATTTGGGGTAGTTGGAAAGCATTTTCTGCATCCTGCTGGTTGTGGAAGCGTTTTCCCTGCAAAAAGTTGTCCAGATGCTTGAAGAAGTGGTAGTCGGTTGGCGAGAGGTCAGGTGAATACGGCAGATGAGGCAAAACTTCATAGCCGAGTTTGTTGAACTTTTGAAGCGTTGGCTGTGCGATGTGCAGTCGGGCGTTGTTGTGGAGAATTGGGCCCTTTCTGTTGACCAATGCCGGCTGCAGGTGGTGCAGTTTTCCGTGCATCGCATCGATTTGCTGAGCATACTTCTCAGATGTAATGGCTTCGCCGGGATTTAGAAAGCTGTAGTGTATCAGACTGGCAGCAGACCACCAAGCAGTGACTATGACCCTTTTTTGGTGCAAGTTTGGTTTTGGGAAGTGCCTTGGAGCTTCATCTTGGTCCAACCACTGAGCTGGTCATCGCCGGTTGTCGTATAAAATCCACTTTTCATCACACGTCACAATCTGATCAAGAAACGATTCGTGGGAAGCAGCTGTGGCTCAATCAGTAGGGCTCCCGTTTACCATATGGGAGGCCCCGGGTTCGGTTCCCGGGGCCTCCTGGTGAAGGCAAGCCCGCCCGCACGGCGTGGTTAGCTGACCCAGCGAGCACAAGCAGCAAGGGGGGATAAATGAATAAATAAATAAAATCTTTAAAAAAAAAAAAAAAGAAACGATTCGTTGTTGTTACATGGAGTAAAAAAAGACAACACTTCAAAACGACAATTTTTTAAATTTTCGGTCAGCACATGAGGCACCCACTTATCGAGCTTTTTTTCACCTTTCCAATTTGCTTCAGATGCTGAACAACCATAGAACGGTCGATGCTGAGGTCTTTGGCAAGTTCTCGTGTAGTTGTAAGAGGATCAGTTTCGATGATTGCTCTCAATCGGTCATTGTCAACTTCCCATGGCCGGCCACTGACTCCTCATCTTCAAGGCTCTCGTCTCCTTTGCAAAACTTCTTAAACCACCACTGCACTGTACGTTCGTTAGCAGGTCCTGGGTCAAACGTGTTATTGATGTGAGTTGTCTCCACTGCTTTACAACCCATTTTGAACTCAAATAAGAAAATCGCTTGAATTTGCTTTTTGTCTAATATCATTTCCATACTCTAAAATAAATATAAAATAAGCAGCAAGTAATAAGTCATTAGCAAAAAAACATAAAGTGAGAAATGCACATTAAAATGATGTATAACATAACCACCTTTATTTAAGAAGTATGCCAATATCAAACGGCAAATTTCAACAATGGAAAACCGCAATTACTTTTGCACCAACCTAATAACAATCAACATTACAGTAAAACTTCAAGGTGTTGATGCTTGGATTACTGTTTCTTAACTTAAGTCATTTAGCACTCCTTGCTAAACCTCTATCACCTCCTCCTGACGAGTGGACATCCATTTCATTGAGATGCCTTAACCTAAATACTCTTAGGAATCTTCCAGAAGATGACTTTAGACGTGGCCGGTTTATGCCCCAAAGGAAGAAGATTAATTTTCTGAAATTTCAATGTCTCCTTTTTGTCTCTGGCTTACTGCTAATGTTGCTATTACCTTTTTTTTTTTTTTTTTTTTTTTT
>JAKSZT010054576.1:8012599-8050988 GCA_026826555.1 Tolypeutes matacus | reverse complement strand
AACCATAGACCACAGTTCACACTGTAGACCACACTCTCTCCCACTCAGTTCTGAGTGGTGTGTGCTGATTTAAAATGGCCTACATCCATTGCCATAACAGTACTCAGGACAACCTCCAACTCCCAAAGAAGCCCCTGTATTTCAACTGCTCATCCCCTCCCTACCCAAAAACTGTCAAGTGGCCACTGGCTCCACCTCATTGTTATAATTTCTTGCATTGCAAGAATCACCATATGTGAGCAAGAGAATACCATCAAGTCCACTCTAGTCCATAGTTCTTCCCCCAATCCAGAGGCGACTGGGATGGTGATATCCACTCCAACTCCAAGTGAGTTGGCTTACTCTGGCTTACTGCTAATGTTGCTATTACCTTTTGACACCCTCTATAACATAAATATGCCCTTATATTGATACTATTATTATTATTTTTTATTCCCAGTGGTCTCTTTCTGCCACTTAAGAAAAAGAAAATTCACCTGTAAGTTTTTCCCAGGCTACAACTACTGCTCTAATTTAGCTGATTGCTAGAGCTCACATCCCCTATCTAACCCTGCTGACAGAAATTGAAGAGCTGAACCTTTAAACTCTTCAGATGGTACATTCCCTTTTACAGGTCCCTTCTGCTTCTTAAGTTTCCCTCACACCATTAATCCCAACCTGGGGGCGGATGTGGCTCAAATGGTTGGGCGTCCATCTGCCATATGGAGGGACCTGGGTTCGATCCCCGGGACCTCCCGGTAAAATAAAAAATATAGAGAGAGAAGGTGCATGGGCTGCCAGGCTCTGTGTGCCGGTGAGCCGCCAGGCCCCGGATGATGACGTAGCAGGGGAGAGTCAAGACGAGATGCTCCGAAAACCAGGAACCGAGGTGGCGCAGGTGGCAGAACACCTCTCTCCTACATCAGAGGTCTCCAGGATCGAATCCTGGTGAAGACTGGAGGAAAAGGATGAGAAGAGATGGCAGGAAACGGACACAGAGAATTGCGCAGCGAATGGACACAAAACAGCAAATGGAGAAGGGGGGGGTAAAATGGATAAAGTAAATAAATCTTTGAAAAAAAAAAAAAAATCCCAACCTTCAGTCTTGTAAAAAATTGGACCTTGACTTCACATCATCAAAATGCTTCTGCTGAGGTGATGTTACATAAAAGAATTTATGTTACATAAAAGAATTTAAAAACATGCGGGTTTAGGTAGGCCAGCAGCTTATTGAGAAGTGGGGGAAGAGAACAAGATTATGCACATGAACCTGCAGAGGCGGGCTCCTCTAGGCAGAGTGTTTTGGGGGGTGGGGGGCTATCTTTATTAGGCTGTTATTTGCTCTTCCCTTTCCTAATGTTGGGGGAGGGACCCCAGCTATTTGCTCTTCTGATTGATTACCCCAGCTGTCAGTTCCCCAGGGCGCCAATGGTGAGGCCCCTTGTAGGTGTCCGGGGCTTCCCCTTGACCCCGAATGAGATCTCATTCCGATCTCGTTCCAAACGGGGTTCTTTGGGGTCCTCCCGGCAGCCTTCTTGGTGGCAGTCTTTCCCTCAGCGGGTTTCTTGGTGTGTTTCACAGCCATGCTTTTCTGCCAGGTCTTAGACTCATCTTCCCTTTTCCTAAACTAACTGCCTCAACACCTGCTGTGATAAGTGATCCTGACGGGGTACTGCTCACTACCTGGACATCAGTTACACCTGCCTGCCTCACAGAAAATAGCCTGTGGCTTCAGGATAATTGCTAAAGGCTTTCAAATATTTAAAACTACCACCCCAGCCAGGGTGTCATATTTTAGTGAAAAAATATTTACCCAGAAGCCACCAAAATGAGACAAAGGCTCCCTCGAAAAGGGGATAAGTGACTCCCCCTTCATGCTGACTGTCTTCGTTCCCTGGAGCTACTGTAACAAATTGCCACAAACTGGGTGGCTTAACACAATAAAAAATTTTTTCTCTCACAGTTCTAGAGGCCAGAAGTCCAAAATCAAGGACCCGGCAAGGCCGTGCTCTCTCCGATGGCTCTAGCAGAGGGCCCTTCCTTGCCTCTTCCAACGTCTCCTGAGTCCAGGTGTTCCTTGGCCTGTGGCTGCAAAGCTCCAGTCTCTGCCTCCATCTTCACATGGCCTTCTCCTCTCCCCTCTGGGGATTCGCATAAGGACACTTCAACCCACAACACATGCTATGTTTGTTGCAATTCCCACAACTGACAAAGATGGTTGAAAACTGGTCTTTGGCCCTGGCAAAACTCATAAATTACACCACTTTGCTCTGAAAGCTAAATTATTTAGCCAGGGTTGTTGTGATAAGCAATTAGCCCTCAACTTCCTCTTAACTAGCCAAGGGGGGATTTATACTATAGCAAACGGTTCTTGCTAAGCCTACATTACACAGGGCATGTGTATTAGTCAGCCAAAAGAGGTGCTGATGCAAAGTACCAGAACTCTGATGGCTCAGTTGCCCTGGTCTCTTCACAAGGTCAGCTGTAGACTATCAGGCTCATCTCTCTTCCTGGGGCCTCTGCCATGTTTAATGAGCTGTCTCTCCCTCTGTGTTCTTCTTCTCTGTGTGTCTACTTCCATGTGAGATTCTGTTTTATCAGCCCACCAAAGGGGTGGGGACTCAACCTGCATGCCCTAATGACATGGTCGAATCAAAGCCCTAATCTTAACATAATTTAATTAGATGTCTCAGCTGAATCTAATACAATCAAAGGAGATCATGCCCAGAGGAACAGAGCAGTTTACAAACATAATCAAGCATCTTTTTTGGAATTCATAAATAATATTACATTGCTACGGCATGTAAGACAGTCCATGATAAAGCTTTAAAAAATTAAGGTATCTAGCTCAATTGACTTGTTTTTTTAATCAAGGCCTCTGGCTCAAGGCTTGTAACAAGGACTAATAATCATTGTGTATCTGACACAATGGCCACTGTTTCCTGTGCAGAATCTTAAATGTTGCCGGGCAGCTATTGTCACATCAGAAGGTCCAACAACTCATCTGCAACGAAAGGAACAGTAGAAACTAATCCTGGTCCAGCTACCGACTACATTCTCCTGATCAACAAAATCTTGATGAAAATGGTGGAAATCTGGATATCGTGGATTGAAGTTCTGTGACCTGCTTTCAACAGCTCTTGACCAAAAGAGGGAACTGAGAAAGAGAAAAGCAGCTCTTGCCACCTGGGAGCTGGCCTGGAACTCACAGCTAGGCCATGTTGTTCTCCTGTTGAACATAAACCATTTCACAGATTATCAACATCAGGCAAGGCCAGTCTGACATAAACAATAATATCAAAGCGATCCAGCCAAGAGGAGCCTAAGGAGGCATGACGACTCGACGTAATGCAGTATCCTAGATGGGATTGGGAACAGATAAAATTCATTAGGTGAAAACTAAGGAAATCTAAATAAACTACAGACGTTAGTTAATAATGATGTATCAATATTGGTTCATTAATCATATCAAAAGTATCATTCTAATGTAAGATGTTAATAATAGGGGAATCTGGTTATCAGTATATGGGAACTCTGTACCATCTTCCCAATTTTTTTTTCATAAATCTAAAACTGTTCTAAAAAATAAAGTCAGTAAAAGAGAAAAAAACCCAAACAAACAAAACCCCAAGTCTATTCCATAACTGTATGTGAACTCAGTCAAAAGCATAAATATTGTCCAAAACACAAAAACGACTAGTCCATTATCCTAATATAAGTGACTGCTACTTCTCTACCAGTTATAGCTTTAGGCTCATTCTGGTCTTCTCTCCTTCTAGATAAGATTTATTAAGATAGCCAACCATAAAATTACCCTTGCTCCCTGACAACACCCAATCCAAAACGAAGTCCCACTTCCTTAAACCCTTCCCAAAATCATGAGACCAGATCCCGTAATAAGCCCTGTTAACGATTTCTTGTTGTGATACCCCATGGTTCTCCATGGTGTGTGCTTTCCCTCTCTGCAATGAACAAGAAACCCTACTTTTTCAACCTCAGAAGTTTTCCTGGTGGTCTTTGGAGGGCATCAACAATACTTTGGAACTCGGGTCTCTATTTGACATCTCTTTAAATCACATCTTCTAAGTAGCCATATAATTTTTGTACTTGTAAGAACAGCCCTGATCCTCATCTTATTAGTGAAGAATAGACGTTTCATTGGTGGCACACAGAAAACGACCAAATATTGCTGAAAGAAACTGAAGAAGACCTAAATCAATGGAAGGACATTCTGTATTCATGGACTGGAAGACTAAATATTCAGATGTTAATTCTACCCAAAGCGATTTACTGATACAATGCAAAATCAAAATTCCAACAGCCTTCTCTGCAGAAATGCAAACACCAATCACAAATTCATATGGAAGGGTAAGGAGCCCCAAAGAGCCAAAAACATCTTGAAAAGGAAGAACAACATTGAAGGACTCACACTTCCCAATTTTACAACTTCTTTTGAAGCCACAGTAATCGAAACAGTGTGGTATTGGCATAAGGACAGACATATAGACCAGTGAAATTGAACTGAGAGTTCAGAAATCAACCCTCACATCTATGGCCAATTGTTTTTTTTTTTTTCTTTTGGAACAGAAATTATTTATTTGATATGTGTTATAAAAGTGGAGGTGACAATGGTATTTAATAAGTCATTAATTGAGGTGATGCTGTTGCCCTTCTCAGCAAGATAAAGAGAAGAAGGTTAGGGACTATGTAGATTCAAGTCAGTAGAAACAAACAAAAAGCACCATTCGTCAGTGAGAGCAACGATTCCCAAAGATTAAACTGTGCATTCTCTGATCCTGTTTTTTGTTTACAAACTTAGGATTACTGGTAATGAATGGGAATAGAAACAAGCCTTTCCAGAGAAATATAATTATTTGAATATAAAACCTGGAAATATAAAATATGTACTATTTTAACCACTGAATTTTATAAAATAGGTATGCTATAGGAAATGAAATGTTATTACTTAAACTGTATGTGAACTCACTAAACTTGTGGTACTTAACAGACCACAGGACACACTGTTATGGGCTTAACTTCCTTCTTGAAGACTTGTTTGAAATCAAGTTGCCTCTGCAGATGTGATTCAAACACAAAGCAAACGCTTGCTCTTTCACACCTTCTAGATGGTTTTTCTCTGTTTCCTTTAAAAAAAACAACTTTTTATTGTAGTAACATATATACAACCAAAATTTTCCATTGCAGCCACAGCCAAGTGCACAATTTAGTAGTATTAAAAACAGTCGCAATATTGTGCTACCGTCACCAATATCCATTATCCCAACTTCATCACCACCTCAGACAGTAACTCTGTACCCGTTAAGAAATAACTCCCTCTTCCTCCCCGCCCGCAGCCTCTGGTAATCTAAAATCTACTATTTGTTTCTATGAAATTTGCTTCTTCTAGGGATTTCCTATAATGAAAGAGAGATTATTCGGCCGACAACTCCCAGAGGCCCCACCGCGCCCCTCCTGCCTCTCCCGGCTGGGCCCCTGGACAGCCCTGCAACGGTGTTTTCTGCTCTTTCATCTTGAAGCTGAAACTTCAAGATTCATACAGTATTTGTCCTTTTGTGTCTGGCTTGCTTCACTCAACGTAATGTCCTCCAGGTTCATCCATGTTGCCATATGCTTTATGACTTCATTTCTTCTTACAGCTGCATAATATTCCATCGTGTGACTAGACCACAGTTTGTTTATCCATTCATCTGTTGATGGACACCTGGGTTGTTTCCAGCTTTTGGCAATGGTGAATAATGTGACTATGAACATCGGTGTGCAGATGTCTGTTCGTGTCACTGCTCTCAGTTCTTCTGGGTATATACCCAGTAGTGGTATTGCAGGGTCACATGGCAAGTCTATATTCAACTTCTTTAGGAACTGCCAAACAGTCCTCCATAGTGGCTGTACCATCCTGCATTCCCACCAACAGTGAAGAAGTGTTCCTATCTCTCCACATCCTCTCCAACACTTGTAGTTCCCTGTCTTTTTAATAGGGGCCATTCTGTAGGTTGAAATGTTATCTCATTGTAGTTTTGATTTGCATTTCCCTAATCATGAGTGATGTTGAGCATTTCTTCATGTGTTTTTTTGCCATTTGTCTTTCTTTTTTTAGACCAATGTCTATTCAAGTCTTTTGCCCATTTTTAAATTGAGTTGTTTGTCTTTTTTTGTTGTTGAGTTGTAATATCTCTTTATATATCCTGGATATTAAACCCCTATCAGACACGTGATTTCCAAATATTTTCTCCCATTGAGTTGGCTGCATTTTTACCATTTTGACAAAGTCCTGTGAGGTGCAAACATGTTTAATTTTGAGGAGGTTTCATTTATCTATTTTTTCTTTTGTTGCACGTGCTTTGGGTGTAAGGTCCAAGAAACCACCACCTACTACAAGGTCTTGAAGATGATTCCCTACATTTTCTTCTAATAGTTTTATGGTCCTGGCTTTTATATTTAGGTCTTTGATCCATTTTGAGTTGATTCTTGTATAGGGAGTGAGATAGTGGTCCTCTTTCATTCTTTTGCTTATAGTTATCCAGATGTCCCAGAACCATTTGTTGAAGAGACTATTTTGTCCCGTTAACATTAACTTGGTAGGTTTGTCAAAACCCAGTTGACTTGATAGGTGAGGGTTTATTTTTGGATTCTCAATTCTATTCCACTGATTGATGTGTCTATATGCCAGTACCATGCTGTTTTGACCACTGTAGCTTTGTAATATGTTTCAAGGTCAGGAATTCTTCCCATGACGCTCTTCTTTTTTAGAATGCTTTTGGCTGTTTGGGTGCACTTTCCCTTCCAAATTAATTTGGTAATTGCCCTCTCTAATTCTGTAAAGTAAGCTGTTGGGATTTTGATTGATATTGCATTGAATCTATAAATCAGTTTGGGTAAGATTGACATCTTCATAATATTAATTCTTCCAATCCATGAACACAGAATGTCTTTCTATTTGTTCAGGTCTTTTAAAATTTCTTTTAACATTGTTTTGCAGTTTCCTGCATACAGGTCCTGTATTTCTTTGGGTGAATTAATTCTTGGGTATTTGAGTCTTTTTGCTGCTATTGTAAATGGAATTTTCCCCCTGATTTCCTCCTCAAATGGTTCAATAGTAGTGTACAAAAACATTACTGATTTTTGCATGTTGATCTTGTATTCTGCCACTTTGCTGAATTCATTTATTACCTCAAATAGTTTTATCGTGAATACTTCAGAATTTTCTAAGTACAGGATCATATCATCCACAGACAGAGTTTTACTTCCTCTTATCCTATTTGGATGCCATTAATTTTTTTTTCTTATATAATTGCCCTACCTAGAACTTGTAGTACAATGTTGAAAAACAGTGGTGACAGTGGGCATCCTTGTCTTGTTCCTGATCTTAAAGGGAACGCTTTCAACCTTTCCCCATTGAGTATGATGTTAGCTGTGGGTTTCTCATATATGCCTTTTATCATATTGAGGAATTTTCCTTCTATTCCTATCTTTCAAAGTGTTTTTATCAAGAAAGGATGCTGGATTTTGTCGAATGCCTTTTCTGCATCTATTGAGATGATCATGTGTTTTTTTTTCCTTCAATTTGTTAATATGGTGTATTACGTTGATTGATTTTCTTATGCTGAACCAGCCTTGCATACCAGGAATAAATCCCACTTGGTCATGATGTATAAGCTTTTTGATAAGCTGTTGGATTCGCTTTGAAAGCATTTTGTTCAGAATTTTTGCATGTATGTTCATTAGAGAGATTGGTCTGTAATTTTCTTTCCTTGTAGTATCTTTATCTGGCTTTGGTATTAGGGTGATGTTGGCTTCATAATATGTGTTGGGTAATTTTCCCTCCTCTTCAATTTTTTGGAAGAGTTTAAACAGGATTGGTGTTAATTCTTTTCGAAATGCTTGGTAGAATTCACCTGTGAAGACATCTGGTCCTGGACATTTTTTTGCTGGAAGATTTTTGATGACAGATTCAATCACTTTAAATGTGATTGTTTGTTAACTTCTTCTATTTCTTGTAGCATCAGTGTAGGCTGTTTGTGCATTTCTAGGAATTTGTCCTTTTCATCTAGGTTGTCTAGTTTGTTGGCATACGGTTTCTCATAATATCCTCTTATGGTACTTTTTACTTCTGTGGGGTCAGTTGTAACTTCATCCCCTTTCATTTCTGATTGTATTTATTTGCATCTTCTCTCCTTTTTTCTTTGTTAGTCTAGCTAATTTTATCGATCTTCTCAAAGAACCATCTTTTGATTTTGTTGATTTTCTCTATTCTTTTCTTTTCTTTTTTTTTTTCTTTCCTTTGTTCTCAATTTCATTTATTTTTGCTCTAATCTTTATTAATTCCTTTCCTTCTGCTTGCTTTGGAATTGGTTTGCTGTTCTTTTTCTAGTGGCTCTTGTTGTTCAGTTAAATCTTTGAGTTTAGTTCTTTTGTCTTTTTTAATATAGGTATTTAAGGCTATAAATTTTCCCTCACAAGACTGCTTTTGCTGTATCCCATAAGTTTTGTTTTTGTTTTTTTTAAAGATTTATTTATTTATCCCCCACCCCCCTGTTTTGTACTCGCTGTCTGCTCTCTGTGTCCATTCGCTGTTTGTTCTTCTGTGTCTGCTTGTCTTCTCTTTCGGCGGCATTGGGAATTGATCCTGGGACCTTACAGAGTGGGAGAGAGGTGCTCAATCTCTTGCGCCATCTCACCTCCGTGGTCTGCTGTGTCTCTTATTATCTCTCCTCTGTGTCTCTTTTTGTCATGTCATCTTGCTGAACCAGTTCTCTGTGCGGGCCTGCACTCCTGCACAGGCCAGCATGCCCTCACCAGGAGGCCCTGGGAATCAAACCCTGGACCTCCTATATGGTAGACAGGAGCCCAATTGCTTGAGCCACATCCACTTCTTAATATCTCGTAAGTTTTGATAAGTTGTGTTCTCGTTTTCATTTGTCACAATATATTTACTGATTTCACTTGCAATTTCTTCTTTGACCAACCAAATATTTAGGAGTGTGTTGTTCAGTCTCCACACATTTGCAAATTTCCTTTTTTCCTGTCTGTTATTGATTTCTAGTTTCATTCCATTATGATCTGAGTAGGTGCTTTGTATAATTTCAATCTTTTTATATTTATTGAGAGCTGTATTGTGACCTAACGTGGTCTATCCTGGAGAAAGATCCATGGGCACTTGAGAAGAATGTATAACCCGCTGAGTTTGGATGCAGTGTTCTGTATATGTCTGTTAGGTCTAACTTGTTTATCATATTGTTCAAGTTCTCTGTTTCCTTGTTGATCTTCTGTCTAGTTGATCTATCTAATGATGTGAGAGGGGTGTTGAAGTCTCCAACAATTATTGTAGAATTGTCTATTTCTTCCTTCAGTTTTGCCAGAGTTTGTCTCATATATTTTGGGGCACCCTGGTTAGGTGCGTAGATATTTATAACTGTTATATCTTCCTGGAGGATCATCCCTTTTATTAATATATAATGGCCTTCCACATCTCTTATCACTTTTTTGCATTTGAAGTCTGTTTTGTCTGATATTAGTATAGCTATCCCTGCTCTTTTCTGTTTACTATTCGCGTGGAGTATCTTTTTCCAACCTTTTACTTTCAGCTGGCTTGTATCCTTGTGTCTGAGGTGAGTTTCTTGTAAGCAGCATATGGATGGCTTATGATTTTTTATCCATTCTATCAGCCTGTATCTTTTGATTGGGGAATTTAATCCATTCACATTCAATGATATTACTGAAAATGCACTATTTATTTCCTCCATTTTATTCTTTGGTTTTCATATGTCATCTTATTTTTGTCTCTCTTTTTACTCTTTTGGTTATCCTTTCTGCTTTTCTTTCTTCTATACTGTCCTCCAAGCCTCTCCTGTCTTTTTCTTTTAGGTTCTAAGGCTTCTTTTAATATTTCCTGCAAAGGTGGATTCTTTTTTGCAAACTCTCTTAGTTTCTGTTTGCTTGTGAATACTTTATATTCACCTTCATATTTGTAGGACAGTTTTGCTGGATAGAGAATTCTCGGCTGGCAGTTTTTCTCTTTCAGTTTCCTAATTGTATCATACCACTGTCTTCTTGTCTCCATGGTTTCTGAAGAGAAATCTGCACAAAGTCTTACTGGACTTCCTTTGTACGTGATCGTTTTCTTCTCTCTTGCTGCTCTGAGAATTTTCTCTTTATCTTGTACATTTGACATTCTGAATAATATGTGTCTTGGTGTAGTTCTATTTGGATTTATTCTTATAGGGGTACGGTATGCTTCTTGGACATGTAAGTTCATTTCTTTCGTGAGAGTTGGGAAATTTTCAGCTATTATTTCCTCAAATACTCTTTCTGCCCCTTTTCCTTTCTCTTCTCCTTCTGGAACTCCCGTGACACATATGTTCTTGCATTTTGTGTTGTCATTCAACTCTCTGAGCTCCTGCTCAATTTTTTCCATTCTTTTTTCTCTCTGTTCTTTTCTCTCTTCAATTTTAGCTGCTCTGTCTTCAGTATCACTTATTCTTTCTTCTATCATTTCGAGTCTGCTGTTGTATTCTTCAAATGTATTTTTTACTTCACCTATTGTGTCTTTCATTCCCATGAACTCCGTTACTTTTCTGTTCATGATTTCAAATTTTTCTTTACGTTCGCGCAATGACTTCTTGATGTCATTGATCTCTTTAACTATATTCTCTTTCATCTCATTAATTTGATTTTGGAAATGTGTGCTCCTCTCACTGATTAGTTCTCTCAAATTCTGCATCTCTTCTGGGACTTTGCTGTATTCCTTTACTTGGGCCATGTCTTCTATTTTCTTAGTATGGCCCGTAATTTTTTGCTGGTGCTTAGGCATCTGGTTAGTTTGTATTTTACTTAGATGCTCTATCTCTTTCTCTTTTATGGGGTTTTAGTGGCAGGAGGCTGTGAGTTACCACCGCTCTTTGATTTTTGGCTCAACCTTGATTGTTAGGATTGTTCTGCTGGTTGCTCAAAACTGGGCACTGGACCCAGTCGTTGGTTGTAGAGTCGTTTCCTAGGGCCTTGGGCAGGGAGGCTATAGAGGCCAGGAAAAGCCTCTCTTACTTATTAATTTTCTTATGTGCACTTCCTTGGTATGTCAGGAGATGGCGCTTTTTGGCAGCTCTCAATTTAATACCTGGTCAGAGCGTATTTGTTGTGACACTGACCAGATCAATGTGGTAGAGCTTCTTCTCTGGGGGCTAGAAGCCCTGTGATTCAAACTTTCTGAGACAGTTCTCCAGACTTCTCTCGTAGTGCCCCCCTTTTCCCAGCTAGGAAATATTTCCACTCCCTTCTGAATCCTCAACAATCATTCCCTGTTAGTAGAGGAGGAGATTGGAAGGTTTGTATATCTTTAGCCCCTTGCAGGCTCCAAGGCAAACAATGGCGCAGCCCCACCCAGCCTGGAAGGGCTCTCGGGGACAGGGCAGACCAAACCTGGGAGTCCAAAGCAGGGCCAGCCCCAGGCTCTCTCTCCCCTCTCCAGTGGTGTCCTCAACAATTAGTCCAGGCTAGAAGAGAGGGAGGTTGCGAGGATCGGATTTCTCCAGTCCTTTCCAGGCTCCCAGGGCAAACAGCCGTGTGGAAGGGTCCGTGGGGCTCTGCAGCCCAAATTTACAGGTCCGAACCTGAGTCAGCCTAAGGCTGTGTCCCTCTCTCTCCCCTTTCCGGGAGTGGCAGATCCCTGAAGCCCCCTTTGTCTGTGGTCACAGGCCCAGAGGCTGGAGAATTCTGAAGAGTGTGGGGGAGGGTGCCGGCAGCAGCAGAAGCTGCTACTTGCAACTCATGGTTCTGTCATTGCGATTTCCCTCTTCTGTCCCTCTCTCCTCTGGGTGGTGTGCAGCCTTCACCTGCTGACCTAAACCCTAGAAGATCTTTTTCGGGGCTGTTTCAGCTTGTCCTCTAGCTATTTTTCTGGAGAAGAGATTCCCATGTCTTACTAGTCTGCCATCTTCCCGGAAGTCCCCCTCCTACTGCTCTCCTACTTATTTTTAATTTTCTTTTTTAAAGAATTTATTGAGGTATATCATTCATACATGAATATACATAAACTATAAGTGTTCAGTAAACATTGTGAACTTACAAAACAAACATGCATAACATCATACAAGGCTCCCACACATCACCCCACCACAAATACTTTGAATTGTTGTAAAACATTTATTTTGTGTTTTTTTGTTTTTATTTTATTTTATTTTATTTTTTTAATTTTTTTTTTTTTACCGGAAGGTCCCGGGGATCGAACCCAGGTCCCTCCATATGGGAGACGGACGCCCAACCAGTTGAGCCACATCCGCCCCCCGACATTTGTTAACAAATTATGAAAGGGGGAAGCGGCTGTGGCTCAATCAGTAGGGCTCCCGTTTACCATATGGAAGGCCCCGGGTTCGGTTCCCGGGGCCTCCTGGTGAAGGCAAGCCCGCCCGCACGGCGTGGTTAGCTGACCCAGCGAGCATAAGCAGCAAGGGGGGGATAAATGAATAAATAAATAAAATCTTAAAAAAAAAAAAAAATTATGAAAGAGCACTGTCAAAATATTACTACTAACTATAGTCTGTATCTTATTCCCCTATACATTTTTTAAAGGATTTATTTATTTATTTACTTTTATCCATTTTTACCTCCCCCTCTGTTTTTGCTGTTTTTGTGTCCATCTCCTGCCCTCTCTTCTTGTCCTTCTCCTCCAATGTGGGAGAGAGGCATCCTTCCACTTGCACCACATTCATTCCTGTTTTTTTGGCACGTCTTGCCTTGGCTCTCCCTTGTATTACTCTCCTGTTACATCATCATCTTGCTGCGTGGCTCGCGGGGCCTGACGGTGCACCCGTGCATGGGGCCTGGGGGACGCACTCACTCGCAGGGCCTGATGGCGCACCTGTGCATGGGGCCTGGGGGGCTCACCTGTGCACGGGGCCTGGTGGTGCACCTGCTTGTGAGGCCTGACAGTGTACCCACGCACAGGGACTGGTGACCCACGCGCCTTATATATTTCTCTTTTTTTAATTTTTACTGGGAGGTCCCAGGGATCAAACCCAAGTCCCTCCATATGGGAGATGGATGCCCAACCATTTGAGCCACATCCATCCCCCTGCTATATCTCTTAAAGTTGATCAAAGATACCTAGAGTTACAGTCTTTTCCTATACAGGATGGCCATATAATAAATCACCTTAGTTTATCACCAGCTTTCTAAAAACCAAACCTAGGGAGAAACACTAGGTCTGGGGACACATGTATGGTTTCTAATATAGTGAATGTTTAGCCTACCCTGATTATCACAAAATTAGGACAGTGAGAATATTCACATTTAATTTTCTTGTGTGTAATTCCTTGGTCTGCTAGCAGATGGCACGCCTTGGCAGATTTCAGTTCAATGCCTGGTCTGGGTATACTTGTTGCTACACAGACCAGATCAATGTGATAGAGCTTCCTGCCTGAAGGCTAAGAGCATGTAATTCAAACTTTCTCTGAGACAGTTATCCAGCCTTCTCTGACTGCCCCCTCCTCTTTCGCAGCTGGGAAATATTTCCATTCCCCTCTGAGTCCTCAACAATCAGTTTCGATTAGTGGAGAAGGAGATTGGCAGGGTCCTATATCTTTAGCCCCTTTTTGGCTCCCAAGGCATACAGTGGTGTGGTCTCACCTGGCCTGGAAGTGCTCCTGGGACACAGCCAACTAAATGTGTAGTCAAAAGCTGAGTCAGCCTTAGGCTGTGTCCCTCTCTCTCCCCTTTCCTGGGGAGGTACGTCCTTAACAATCAGTCCCTGCTAGAAGAGAGGGAGGTTGTGAAAATCAGATTTTTCCAGTCCTGTGCCACCTCCCAGGGCAAACCACAGAGTGTTCCCACCAGGCCTGAAAGAGCTGGTGGTACACAGCAGACTAAATTTGTGGGTCAGAAGCTGAGTCAGCCTTAGGCTGTGCCCCTCTCTCTCCCCTTTCCTGGGTTGGTAGATCCCTGGAGCCTCCTTTGTCTGTAGCCGCAGGCCCAGAGGCCGGAGAATTCTAAAGTGTCTTTAGTGTGGGGGAGGGTGCCGGCAGAAGCAGCCGCTGATTTCAACTCACAGTTCTGTAGTCACGATTTCCCTCCTTTGTCCTGTCTCCTCTGGGCAGTGTCCAGCCTTCACCCTGGTGTCCTAAACCCTATCTTTTTCTAGGCTGTTTCATCCTGTCCTCTAGCTATTTTTCTGGAGGGGAAGAGAGTTCCATGTATACTTAGCTTTTATGAGGAACCACAAAACTGTCTTTCACAGCAGCTGCACCATTTTACATTCCCACCAGCAATGAATGAGTGTTCCTGTTTCTCCACATCCTCTCCAACACTTGATATTTTCCATTTTTATAAATGGCAGCCATTCGAAAGGTTGTGAAATGGTATCTCATTGTGGTTTTGATTTGCATTTCCCTAATTGCTAATGATGTTAAGCATATTTTCATGTGCTTTCTGGCCATTTGTCTATCTCCTTTGGAGAGATGGGTATTCAAGTCTTTTGCCCATTTTTTAAGTGGGTTGTTTGTCTTTTTGTTGTTAAGATAAATGATTTCTTCATATATTCTGGATATTAAACCTTCATTGGATATATGGTTTCCAAATATTTTCTCCCATTGTGTAGGCTGTCATTTTACTTTCATGAGAGAGTCCTTTGAGGCATAAAAGTTTTAAATTTTGATGAGGTCCCATTTATCTATTTTTTCTTTTGTTGCTTGTGCTTTGTATGTAAAGTCTAAGAAACCATTGCCTTACCCAGGGTCCTGAGGAGGCTTCCTTATGTTTTCCAGGAGTTTGATAATTCTGGCTCTTATATTTAGGTCTTTGATCTATTTTGATTGATTTTGAGTTGATTTTTATATAAAGTGTGAGATAGTGGTCCTCCTCCTCCTCCTTTTCTTTTCTTTCTTTTCTTTCTCTCTCACTCACTCTCTCCCTTTCTTTCTCTTTCTCTCTTTCTTTCTTTCTTTTGGCAAATGGAGATACAGTTTTCCCAGCACCATTTATTGAAGAGACTATTCTTTCCCAATGGAGTGGTCTTTGTCCCTTGTCAAAAACCAGTTGGCGGGAAGCGGCTGTGGCTCAGTCAGTAGGGCTCCCGTTTGCCATATGGGAGGCCCTGGGTTCGGTTCCCGGGGCCTCCTGGTGAAGGCAAGCCTGCCCGCATGGCATGGTTAGCTGACCCAGCGAGCACAAGCAGCAAGGGGGGGATTAAATGAATAAATAAATAAAATCTTTAAAAAAAAAAAAAAACAAAAAAACCAGTTGGCCATAAATGTGAGGGTTGATTTCTGAGCTCTCATTTCAATTCCATTGGTCAAAATGTCTGTTCTTGTTCCAATACCATGCTGTTTTGATTACTTTGTCTTTGTAATAAGTTTTAAATTATCTGTAATATCATATTTTTGTAATAATCAGAAAAATATGAATCCTCCAACTTCATTCTTCTTTTTCAAGATGGCTTTAGCTATTCAGGACTCCTTTCCCTTCCATATAAATTTGATGATTGGCCTTTCCCATTTCTGCAAAGAAAGTGTTGGGATTTTTATAGGGATTATATTGAATTTATAAATTGCTCTGTGTAAGATTGACATCTTAACAATATTTAGTCTTCCAATCCATGAACCTGAAATGTCCTTTCATTTATTTAGGTCTTATTTGATTTCTTTTAGCAATGTTTTGTACTTTCTGTTTTGTACATCCTTGCTTAGATTTCTTCCTAGGTGTTTTATTCTTTTAGTTTCTATTGCGAATGGAATTTTTTCTTGATTTCGCCTTCTGATTGTTTTTGCTTGTATATAAACACCACTGATTTTTGGGTGTTGATCTTGTACCTCACCACTTTGTTGAATTCATTTATTAGCTCTAGGAGCTTTGTTTTGTATTTTTCAGGATTTTCTATATATAGGATCACATCATCAGCAAATAGGGAAAGTTTTACTTCTTCCTTTCTCATGTGGATGCCTTTTATATATTTTTTCTTGCCTAATTGCTCTGGCAAGAACTGCCATTACAAAGTTGAATAACAGTTGTGGCAGTGGGCATCCTCATCTTATTCCTGATCTTAGAGGGAAAGCTTCAGTCTTTCACCATTAAGCAGGATGTTCTGTGGGCTTTTCATATAAGCCCTTTATCATATGTTGAGGAAGTTTCCCTCTATCCTTAGTGTTCTAAGTGATTTTATCAAGAAGGTGTTCTGGATTTTTGTCAAATACCTTTTCTGCATCAGTTGAGATGATCATGTGGTTTTTTCCTTCATTGTGTCAATCTGGTATATTGCATTAATTGATTTTCTTATGTTGAACCAACCTTGCATACCAGGGATTAATCCCACTTGATCATAGTGTATAATGTAATTCTTTTAATATGCTGTTGGATTCAGTTTGCTAGTATTTTGTTGATGATTTTTGCATTGGTCTACAGTTTTCTTTTCTTGTGGTATCTTTATTTGGCTTTGGTATTAGGGTAATGTTGGCTTCATGGAATTAATTAGGGAGTGTTCCCTCCTCTTCAATTTTTTGCATGAATGTGAGCAGAACTGGAATTAAGTCTTCTTGGAATGTTTGGTAGAATTACTGTGTGAAGCCTTCTGGTCCTGGGCTTTCTCTGTTGGGAGGCTTTTGATGACTGATTCAATTCCTTTATTAGTAATTGATTTGTTGAGATCTTCTATATCTTCTTGAGTCAATGTAGGTATTCTGTGTGTCTCTAAGAATTTGTCTATTTCTTCTAAGTTATTTAAGCTATTGGTATACATTGTTCATAGTATCCTCTTATATTCCTTTTTATTTCAGTGAGGTTGGTAGTATGTCCCCCTTTCATTTCTGATTTTCATTATTTGTCAGTTTAGCTAAAAGTTTGTCAATTTTATTTATCTTTTCAAAGAATGAACATTTGGTTTTGTTGATTCTATTGTTTTTGTTTTGTTTTCTATTTCATTTATATCTGCTCTAATTTTTATTTCCTTCCTTCTGCTCACTTTGGGTTTAGTTTGCTCTTCTTTTTCTAGTTCCAGTTTTGAGGTTAGGTCTCTGATTTGAAGTCTTTCTTTTTTTTTAATGTAAGCACTTAGAGCTATAAATTTCCCTCTCAGCACTGCTTTTGCTGCATCCCATAATTGGTATGTTATATTTTCATTTGCATTTGCATCAAGATATTTCCTAATTTTGCTTGTGATTTCCTCTTTAACCCATTGGTTGTTTAAGAGTATGTTGTTTGTGAGTGGATGTAGCTCAAGTGGTTGAGCTCCTGCTTCCCATGCATGAGGTCCCGGGTTCAAACTCTGGTACTTCCTAAAAAACAAACAAACAAACAAATGGGGAAAAAAAACCAACTCTCTTTGTGGAGCAGATGTAGCTCAGTGGTTGAGCACTTGCTTCCCATGTATAAGGTCCTGGGTTCAATCCCTGATACCACCTAAAAGAAAAAAGAAAAGAAGAATGTTGCTTAATTTCCACATATTTGTGAGTTTTCCATTTCTCCCTCTGTTACTGATTTCTAGCTTCATTCCATTGTGATTGGAGAATGTATATTGTATGATTTCAATAGTTTTTAATTTATTGACACTTGTTTTGTGACCTAACATATGGCCTATCCTGGGAAATGATCCATGTGCACTTGAGAAGAATGTGTATTCTGTTTTTGCTGGATTAAGTGTTCTAAATATGTCTAAGGTCTAATTGGTTTTGAGTATTGCACAAGTCTTATGGTCATCAACTCCAGTAGTTCTGTTTAGTTCCTTTTTAAAATTTTTTATCTCTGTACTCAGATTCTTATATTGCAATTCATTGTTTTCTGATGTCCTTTAGTTCTTTCTCTGTATTTTCCTTCATCTCCTTCAGCATTTTTTAAGATAATTTTTTAAGGCTTTGTTTGGTATGTCCACATTGTTGTCTTCTTCATTGCTGTTTTATCCTCTTCCTTTGAATGGGTTATTATTTCCTGTTTCTTTGTCTCAAACTCTTTTGTTGCACACCATACATTTTAATATTTTTAAATGTGAACTCTGGGATTTATTCCCTGAGATGTCTGTTTCTTGCTTTTGTAACCAGCTGACAATAAGACAGATTTTCTTGAGCTTCAGCCCTCCTATCAGGAAGATCTGCCCAAGATGAATGCAGTGTGCAGGGTTTTCTCTGTATTTCAAGGCCTGTGTCTTGTCCCAGGTTCTAGCTTGTTCATTGTTTTGGAGTTCCCCTGTTTACAGCTCCACTATGGGGAGCCATGGAAGAAGTTCTTGGCACTCTTCCTGATTCCCTCTGCTGTTTCTCAGGAGACAGACCTCCCTCTTCTGGGTGTTTGAAGCCCTCAAGCCTTTGCCCCAGACTTTTTGCCACTATAGTTTCTTACACTTCTTTCATTGTTTCAAGCTGTTTTTGCTTGGAGGACATGTTCTGGGAGGAGGGGCACCAAGAGAGGACTTTCCCAAGTCTATCTTTCCCAGCTGAAAGAAGGCCAAGTACACACAAGAAGGCACATACCAGCTCCATAGTGTTCTGAGAGGGGACTCAGGAAGGGTGCCAAGAACTTCTTCCATGGCTCCCCATAGTGGAGCTTTCTTGGCCTGCCCAGCAAATGCAGCCCTTTAAGTAACTTTCTACCACAGCCTTGAGAAAGCCTAGCTTCTTTAAATCTCTTCTACCATGGCCTTGTCTGGAGTAGGTTGAAACAATGGCCACTGCTGCCTTTGTCCAGGGTATTTTGAAACAATGGCCACCCTCAGAGCAGGGTCCCTCCAAAGTTGCTAATCAAAAGCTGTGATCACCCTTGGTTTGGGGGAGGATAATTTTTATGTCCTTTTCTGTCACCAGTGTGCTAGCTAGGGCCTGGACTCCATGGCACAGCTGTGAGAATGGGGGATGGGCACCAATATTCACCATGTGGAAAGAGCAATTACTGTTCTTTACCATAATTTATCAGCCTCTTCTTCCAGTTCTTCTCTGGGTGCTGTACAGTGTTCTTCTGGCCTCCGGAATTTCAAAATAGTTGTTTCATATAGTTCCTGCCTGTTTAATAGCTGTTCCAGTGGAAGGATTGAGTCCTATAGTTCCTTCCTCCTCCATCTTCCCACAATCTCCCCAACACTTAAAAAATAAAACAACAACAACAACAAAAGACACACTTGTTAGTATAAATTGGTATCTCATTTTAGTTTTGATTTGTGTTCCCCTATAATGGCTCTGAGAATCTTTTCATGTATTTATTGGCCATGTGTATATACTCTGGAAAATGTCTATTCAAGTCTTTTGCCCATTTTTAAATTGGGTTGTTTCTCTTTTTCTTGTTGAGGTGTAAGAGTTCTTTACATGTTCTGGATAGTAAAGGCTTATCAGACATGGTTTTTCTCCCACTTTGAAGATTGTACGATATCGCTCCCATTCTGTATGTTGTTGTTTTACTTTCTTGATGTTGTTCTTTGATACACAAAAGTTTAAAATGTTGACAAAGTCCAATTGATATATTTTTTGTTTTTGTTGCTTGTGCTTTTGGTGTCATATCTAAAAGTCTATTGCCTAATCCAAGGTCATGAAGATTTTCCCCTATGTTATCATCTAAGAGTTTTATGGTTTTAGCTCTTATATTTGGATCCTTGATCCATTTTAAGTTAATTTTTATATGGTGTGAGGCAGAGGTCCGACTTCTTTCTTTTGTTTCTGAATATCCAGTTTCCCCAATGCCTTTTGTTGAAGAGACTATTCTTTCCTCATTGCATGTACTTCCACCCTTGCCGGAAATCAGTTGACCATAAATATGTGGGTCTATTTCTGAACTTTTTTGTTTTGATTGGATGCCAAACATTGTGAATTTCACCTTGTTTTGTGAGAGATATTTTTGAATTCCTCTAGCTCTTCTTGACCTTTATTGTGGGATGCAGTTAAGTTACTTGGAAATAGTTTGATCCTTGGAAACAGTTTGATCATTTTGGGTCTTGCTTTTAAGGTTAGGTGGGACAAGAGCAAATTTTCCTACTGCTGAAGTAAAACCCTCTGAGCACTCTACCCAAGACACCATGAATCAAGAGATTTTCTCTGGCTGGTAGAAATAGGCACTATTCCCAGCCCTGTGTGTGATGATTCCCGGGCATTGTTACCTTTCATCCTCTTGGATGCTTTTTTCCCTGGCCTCAGGTAGTCTCCTGACATGCAGGCAATGATCAGTATGCTACTGACCTTGAAGGGGATGCTCTCCAGCTTTCTGAAATTCTCTTTCTGTACAGCTCGCTCCTCTCTGTTACTCTGCCCTGAGAAGTTTATCTGCTGTGACTTCCCTGTGGACTCTCAACTCCATCTCTTCAACTCAGGGAGACTGCTGGGTTCCCTGCATTTGCAGCCTGAAAACATTCTATAAGCAGTATATAGCAGTATATAGTCAGTTGTAGAACTCATTTTATTTGCTTTCTGACTCTCAGGAATCCTTGTCCTGCATTGTCTGATGCCAATAATTTGAAAGCCATTGTTTCCCATATTTTGCCTGTTTTTTGGTTTGTTTTTGTTTTGTTTTGTTTTTGCATATGTTTCATGCAGGAGGCTATATCTAATGCCTGTTACTCCATCTTGACTGGAAGTAAAAGTCTCAATTTTATTTAATTTTAATTAACTTTGGGCTAAATAGCCATGCGTGGCTAGTGGCTTCTCTATGGGACAGAGAGACACAGACTTTCATCAGGGCACATATATTACTTTATTTGCTTTATCTGTTTACATATTTGTCTCCTATACTAGGCTGCAAGATACTCAAGGAAAAATGCTATTCATCAATGTATTCTCAGCACCATGTTTACAATAAAGATTCAAATACTTATGCAGAGAAAGGCTGAATGATGATTTTTTCTGAGTTCACAACTATTTAATGATGAAGACGCCACAGTACACGATGCCCAGGCCCCCATGGTCCCCTGCACAAGGGCTGCCCCCACCACCCATGACCGCCCTCCAGAGCACACGCTGGGGGCCCAGGCTCGGTGCCCCTTCTTCTGTCTGGGCTGCAGCAGTTCCATGAATGATGATTTTTAATCGTTGTACTTGCTGTAATCTTAGAAATCAACAGTTCCAATCCCTTCATTCTACCTATGAGGAAAATAAGGCTCAGGAAGGTCATTCAGTCTGCTCAAGGTCATTCAGCCATCTTGACTCAGACCAGGAACTAGAACCTGGGCTTTCTGGTCCTCAGTCCAGAGCTTATTTCACTATGTCACACATTTTGCAATATTTGATTTGACAAATTTCAAGTGTTAGAATACTGAGATTAATTTTACTCTGTCACAGAACTAAGATAGAATTTCCAGTTGGTTAATGGATTTAATTACTATCTAACCACCAAAATAAAAGTATCTTTCTGTATAATGTTGATTTGAGCAATGTTTCTCTGGTCACTCAAAATGCTGTTCTTGGGGAATAGATGTGGCTAAAGCAGTTGGGTGCCTGCCTCCCACATGGGAGATCCCAGGTTTGGTTCCTGGTGCTTCCTAAAAAAGACCAGTGGACACAACAAGCAGACACAATAAGCAGGGAGTGGATGTGGCTCAAGTGGTTGGGTGCCTTCCTCACACATGGGAGGTCCCGAATCTGGTTCCCCGCGCCTCCTAAAGAAGATGAGCTGGCACAAGGAGCAAACAGTGAGCGGAAACAACAAGCAGACAGATGAGGGAGCCATCTCCGGGGGCGGGGGTGTGGGCAATGCTATTGTCACAAATAAGTGCCTGTATTACCGGTGAAATCTGAATAAGCCCTATGGCTTGTACCGTGTCAAGTTTTGGCTTTGATATTGTGCTATAGTAAGTTGAAGGGAGGCTGGGGGAGGGTTGCGTGGGACGTCCCCGCACATTGTTTTTGCAATCTCCTGTGATCTATAATTATTTAAAAATAAAAAGTTAAAAAATTTTAAGTAGTACCAAAATACAGTTCTTTAAATGAAAAAATCAAGTCAAGTCAGTTTTTTCAAAGTTTACATTTGAAAGAGACCCAAAAAATACTCTTATAAGACCTAGCCACAGGGTGTCACTAGTGGTCTGAAAATGTTAACTTTTGCCCCCCAGAGTTATTCCTGGAGAAAGGACTTTGTTATCTTAAAGAGTAAGGAATATACAACTGCCATATTCAAACATAGTTTTTTTCTGATTGGTTGTGTTTGAAAACCCAATATACCCACTATTTTTTCAGATGAAAATGCTAAGAAAATGAATAGAGTTTAAAGAAGGCGAATAACACCGTCTCTAGAGGGAACCTCGCTTCTCAAGGTGTGCTCCACGGACCAACAGCGCTGTCACTAAGGACTTGTATGAAATGGAAAAGCTCGGTCCCCATTTAGACCTGCTGCATTAGATTCCAGGCAAGTTCATGACACCGACATTGCTGATCCACGAACCATTCTCTGAGTATCAAGGGTCTAGAAAATATCACTAGGCCGCCAATACAATAAAACTCCTAATTTGGAGCTCATGAGGTCAGAATTATAATTTTAACCTGGATTGGATTAAATATTACAAACTGATAGTTTATGCAACATGCTTAATTATACCTATAAAATAATGTTTGCACAAATATGTTTGCCCATAACATGTATAAACTTTATTTAATGTTTATTAGACATCAAACTTTCATTCTTAGCTTGCAGAAAGGTTTAGTGATAACTTGTTTTAGAAACTTAGACCAAAACATCAATGATGATTCACACAATCCTGTTGGCTTCTCTGATTAAATAATAGTTTTTATTGTCATTCTAATAATTACTGAACTCCAAGAATATGTCAGCAGTCCTCTCCTATTTTTAGAGCAGGGTTAAGATGCTTAAATGTAGTTAGTTTCAAAAGTTATCAGGGTCCTCTGAGAATATTCTGAAGTAAAGCTTTCAAAGAATAATGGGAAAACATTTTACTTTTTTCCCCTAGCACTTTTACTTTTTAATCTTTTGATACTGCGTCTTCTTGCAGTTTTCCATATCCACCCTCCTGATTCTTATTTAATCTATAACATAGGTTCTAGTATACCTCTAGAGTCTTTTGACTTCAAAAATGGATTCTTAATATGAATGGCTTTTCTTCTTTTTAGGTGGTATCGGGGATTGGACCCGGAACCTTGTACATGCGAAGCAGGCACCCAACCATTAAGCTACACCCGCTCCCCATGAATGCCTTTTTGTCCGTAAAATGAACACATTCTCACTGTTTTAAAGCTGTTTTACTTATTTACCCCTTCACTGGCTTTTAAGAGTTTACTTAATTGTCCTTGCAAAGCAAAATTTCCAGAACTTCTTCTCTTATTTGTAAACACATTTAACTTTGTTCAGCTTTGCTTCCCAAGGACAGTTTGCTCCCTGGCTGTTGCAGTTTATTTACTTTTCATTCCTCATATTTTCATATTGTCCTCTGGCCTTTTCTCTTATCTTAGTCTCTGCTTTACTTCCTCCTGGGCTGACCAATTCTCTCACACTATCTTAATCACGAGGGATATTATATGATTTAATAATTGCTTGATTTTTATAACTAAATATAAAATGCCACATGCATTGTCTTTGACTTATGTATTTTCCAAGAGTGTTTGTACCATCTGGAAATCTTTCTGGATCACCTTCTAAATTTCCCTCAGAAGCAGTCCTCAAGGAGCCTGTATTAGTCAGTCAAAGGGGTGCTGGTGCAAAGTCCCAGAACTCTGTTGGCTTTTATAAAGGGTATTTATCTGGGTAGAAGCTTACAGTTACCAGGCCCTAGGCCCTAAAGAATCCAACTCAAGGTACCATAAGAGGTACTTTCTCACCCAAAGCCTGTTGCCATGTGTTGATGCAAGATGGCAGGTGATGTCTGCAAGGGTTCAGCCTTCCTCCTTCCTCTTAAGGTTCCATGGTCCCAGCTTTTTCCAGTCACAACTGTAGGCTGACACAATGCTCATCTCTCTCCCCGGGGCTCTTTTCTTTCCAGGCTCAGCTGGTCTTTTCACACGGTCAGCTGTAGACTATCAGGCTCATCTCTCTTCCTGGGGCCTCTGCCGTGTCTAATGGAGCCTTCTCTTTTCTCACGTATCTGCTTCTCTGTGCATCTACTTCTGTATAAGAGTCTGTTTTACCCCCACCAAGGGATGGGGGCTCAACACTGCATGCCCAAATGACATGGTCGAATCAAAGCCCTAATCTTGATTTAATAAAGTAAAAATAAAACCTCTGAATTTAATACAATCAAAAGAGTATCATGCCCAGAGGAACAGACCTGTCTACAAATGTAATCAATATCTCCTTTTTGGAATTCATAAATAATATCAAACTGCCACAGGGCCCATATTCCTAACCAGCCATTCACCATCTACCATCGGGTCTGCCATACTTTGCATTAATTTTTCACTAACTATAAAAAAAGAGTGTATAGTGGTGAAAAGCATTTCTTACTAAATAGATCATCAATAAATGCTAATGTAGTCAACAAAATATTTATTGAGCATCTGTGTTCCAGTCACAATGTTGTGCATGGAACACGATGCTGAGAAAAGAAGATATAGCCCTGCCTTCATGGAGCTGACAGTCTAGGGAGAGAACAATCATGCAGACACATGTAACTTTGCCACATGGCCAGTGCTAAGAGGGAGAGTCACTCTCCTCAGGCTGAGTCCCTCTACTCAGGAGATCTGAGCTTCTCAGGAAGGTTAAGAAAGTTTCCCTAAGAGGTTGTCCCTTTGGGAAGGGGAAGTCATGAGTTGGATTTTTATTGTGCCGCATTGGAAATAACTCTGAGATATCCAAGAAGATATGTTAAGTGGACACTTGAACAGAGAGGGTTGGGCCTCAGAGGACAGATCTGGACCAGAGATACAAATTTTAGAGTCATCAGATAACAGCGGAAGCCAGAAATGTGAGTGAGATTGTCTAGAAGGTAGAGAACAGGAAAGGATCTTTATAATTTGTAATTTTCTTTCACTGGAGTCACTGTTTTGGACATATCCATTCAGTCATATCTTTCTTTAGGTACCAGCACTTGTCCTTTGGGGTTGGTGGGATTGGCACCATCCCCAGGTCCAGGGGTCCGTCGGTCATTGAAGCCCAAGTCATCCTTGTGTAATATCCTCCTGGCGCCAATGATTGGTGTCGATGGTCACATGGCCCAGTACTGGCCAATGAGAGAACTTGGTCAGGATGCCAGCTAAGGCTGGCACGCTCTGGCCTCTGAGAGGAGTGCCTGCCTGCAAGGGAAAGCAGAGCTGACAGATGGAGAGAGACTGGGCTCAGTGACTCCTGGGCTGATTTTACCTGGACGATTAAGCTACATGAGCTCATAAATTTCCTTTTTGCCTTAAGCCTAATTTAAGTAGGATTTACGACTTAAAGGTCATTTGCAACCAAAAAACTCGTGATGTACACATTCATGAACTAACTCCTGCAAAGAAAATGCCAGTAAAGCGCTTAAAAAGGAGCCAGGTGCCAAAACAGTTTCTGGATCACTGAGACCTTGGTTTCCCCTGGTTAGGGCAACCTCATTGTTAGGTCTTGACATCATCCTATCAGGAAAGATGCCAAACCACTGTAATATGAAGTGGGTTGAGCTGTATCTCCCAGAAAGGTAAGTTCAAGTCCTGACCCCTAGTACCTGTGGATGTGACCTTATTTGGAAACAGGGTCTTTGCAGGAGTAATTAATTGAAGATGAGGTCATACTGGATGAGGGTGGCCCTAAGGCCAATGACTGGTGCCTTTATAAGAGAAAGGAGAGGGAGAGCTGGACAAAGACACGCACAGAGGAGAAGGCCAAGTGACAACAGAGGCAGAGATTAGAATAAGGTGTCTACAAGCCAAGGAATGCCAAAGATAGCTGGTAACTGCCAGAAGCCAGGAGAAGGCATGGAACAGATGGTACCTCCGAGCCTTCCAAAGGAACCAACCCTACCAACACTTTGATTTTGGATTTCTGACTTCCTAAACTGGGAGACAATAAATTTCTGTTGGTGAAGCCACCCAGTTTGTGGTAATTTATTCCGGCAGCCCTAGGAAATGAAGACACATACATATTATGGCTAAATTAGCACACTTGAAACCAATTCTTCTGATCAAAGCTGGAGAAAAGCAATAGAGACTTCACTGATACTGTGGATGTGAAGGGAAAAAAATAAGATTTGAATCAAGAGGCATACAAAGCTCTTACAAAGCCACTTTGAACCCAAGGATGCCTAAAACCTAGTTAGATATGCTTATTTCAGAAAAAAAAAAAAAAAAAAAAAAAAAAACAGGAGTTCTATGTCTGTCCTGTGATAAACCTATGTGACATACATGGAAATTTTGGTGTATTTTTTTCCTGAAAGGCAGAAAAAAAAAAAAGCACAGATATTTGGTTCTCTGCCCATACACACCTGTAGCAGCGCACCTGTGGCAGCACATGCTCCCAGACACACCTCTTCTAGTGAAGACACCTCCCTGAAATATCAGCCTTGAAGGGTGGCTTCTGAATGTTAGCAGAGCTGGCACCGTTTTTTAAAAATTAATATTTAACACATAGCACAGTCAGATTACCATGATTTTGATTTAGAATTTATTCCTATTCATTCCTTTTTACAACTGTCTATAAAACTTGTTGATTGAAAAAGTTGCTGTAAATCAAGCTAGAGTGGCAGACATGGATTTGTGCTAAGTACATTTTATAATAACTCTATAGTAGAGAAAATGGTTTAGATATGTTCTTGGAAACGTTTGTGTGATTATTGAAGGGAGAGCATGTGCATTTTTTTTACATTTATGATTTCTGTTAATTTCCTAATAAGCCTTGGCTCACTGCCAAGTGATATAAAAGTAAAATTTAAGATTCGTGATCATGTGGGGGGGGGCAGTTATTGTTCTATTGCTGATTAGTTGGATTAAAGAAGCCTGACAGCAGCTTCCTTTAATTGTGACAATAAATATGCTTTAAACCAGTGTCAGTGGTAAGTTTTCTTTGATTTCATGTTGTTTGATTCTCTTGACAATCTCACTTAATAAAAGACAAAGATCTAGGACTCTCCACATGAACAGATCAGGTTCCTTCAATCTGTTTTGTTTTGTTTTTTCCCCTTCATCATAGGGGTCCAATTCTCCTTCCTATTCCATAGTCCATTTCCCAAAATCACAGTTTGAGGGATTCTTCCATTTAAAAAACATTTTTAATTTTAAGTATCCTGAGTGTAGGGACCATAACTGGTAGATTTGGGGATCTAGCAAACTGCCCTAAATATAGCTGGAACTTCTATTTGTTGAATAGATGAATGGTGCTTTCTGGATTCCATCCACCATCCCAGATGGACCAGTTCCAAGTGCCTTGAGATCCAGAAGCCGGAAGCAGTGTAAATTATGGGCAGGATTAACTCAGTAAGTCAAAGACTAGGGGAGGAAAAATAGCTGGAAATAGACAGTTTGTAGAAGATAGAACATGTGGAAAATGGACCATGTTTTCCCAACTTTGGGGCAGAGGGATATAGGGAGAAAATTGGGCCTGTGACTGGGAAGGGGGTGCTCCTGAATTTTCACGCTCCTCCATTCCAGAAGCTCCTGGGAATTGGATTGGTAATTCTTTTTTCTGCATATTAACTGTGTTATCCTCCCACATACAAGCAGGGAACTGTGTGGTACATTTTGGCATTAAACTTAGCATCAAATCTAGGCTGAGAATCAAAGGAACCCCACTCACCTCAGAGGAAAATCTGCTTTCCAACCAGTGTATCATTCAGTAGAGCTCCTTCAAACTACTGGCAAAAAATACTGACAAGTAAAATATAAAGTCTGTCTTATTATCCCCCAAATTATTTATATTTGTGCTCCTTTTTTTTTTTTTTCCTTGGATAAATACGGCTCCCTTTACCTTACACAATGTTTAGGATCTTGCATTTTGTTATGCATTTAAATTGATATCCAAGTCACCAGCCCATAGGTGGAAATTTTAGCAAGTCATTTGTCAAAGCTGAAGAGCGTGTGGTAAAAGCCCAGAGAAAGTGGGAACCTAGCAAATGCATAATCCTACCTGCAAAGCCAAATAAAGGAAGCCAGTCAATAATTTGTGTATCTTTCTTATACTTTATGCATTTCATCAAAGGATAATTTGGAAGAAGTATAATTCAGGTGATTCGCAGTGATTATTCAATTCAAAAGGAATGTTATAATTTTAAAGTAAAATTAAACATTTTTAATGTCGGACATTCAGGTTTCAGCCCTGATTCACAAATAAATTCTGATAAAATTCAATGCACGTGGCTTGTCGAATTATCATGTGGTCATTTGCAACAATTCAGCATATGTCCTTCACATTTTGCTTGTCAAAAAATGGAGGGTTTCCCTTTTCTGGTGCAGGTATGTAATATTTGCAAATAGATAGTTTTTATTATCCATTCATATTTGAGGTTGGCTCTGGGGTCAATTCACTTCCTTAGATAATAAGGAGAAAATGGTCCCAAGATTGTGGGCTTTTCTCCTAACCTCCATTTTTTAAACCAGTGACTCCCAGTCATTTTTCTACCTCAATGCACCTGAAGGATGTGTCAACCTTCCTTCATGCCCTTCAGCAACAGTTTCTTCAAAGGCCACAACTCCCAGGGGGCTGGGGGCATGCCTCACCATCTCTGGGGGTGAGGTGGAGGCAAGTGCCCTTTCCACCCTAAAAATGACTGCTGGAAAGCTGACTGCCTTTATTAGCTAACACTGCTAGGGAGAGGTGACTGCTATGCATTGAACACATTCCCCATGCCCCATGCTTTACAGACACATTGCTTAATCCTCACCATGCAGGGATAGCATCATCCACCTTCCCAAAAAAGATGAAATCAAGCCTCTGAGATATAGGAACTGTGTCTGGGGCCACCCAGTGGGTGAGGATGGAGTTGGAATTTAAACCGGCGTTTTCCAGATTCTAAAGCTCCTGCTCCTTCCTTCACTGTGCTAACTACCTACATTCTAAATGTTCACTGTGTATTTATTTTGAGGAGCTTGAGTGACAGTGTGTGGTTTCATCACAATATAGAACACCTTTTTCCTTTGGGGGAACTTCAGGTGTAAGCACAGAAAACAAAAAGCATTTTTGCCATGCGGGCATGGCAGCTTTAGCTGAGAATCTCGGAGAACTTTCTACATAAAACAGAATCACTGCTGCTCTTATTATTGCCTGGCATGGAAGTTGCTGCTTAGAGACTCCGTTGCCCAAGGAGCCATCACCCCCATGTTTCCAGATGCATGCCAGGACATAGAGTTCTTTCATGGTGCCCCGATGAAAGGGAAAACAAAGGCAACATGGACTAGTCTTATAGACTGATCCCAATAAAGTTGAGAAGGAATAGGTACAACAACATGCAGAAGAGTGGAGTATCCAAGGTGAGCAAGGAGGAAGTCACAGACTAATATGACACACCTTAGGCAAAATGAAAACCCACATAAGACTTGTTTGCCTCCTCTTCTTTAGATTATAAGTGTTCTGGTCACAGGAACCTTGCTTTCTGTCCTGTTTAAAGCTATTATTAGGGGAAGTGGCTGTGGCTCAATTGGTTGGGCTCCCGTTTACCATACGGGAGGCCCTGGGTTCGATTCCCGGGGCCTCCTGGTAAAGGCAAGCCGGCTCGTGCGGCACAGTGAGCCGATGCAGCAAGATGACGCAACAAAGGGAGACAAGCAGACCCAGAAAAACGCAAAAGCAAATGGACACAGCAAGCACAAGCAGCAAGAGGGGATAAATAAATAAATAAATAATAAATCTTAAAAAAAAAAAAGCTGTGGGTTTACAGAAAAATCTGCATATTTGTGTACAACAAATCTGTAACATTTGTTTCAAGTGATGAAAGAACATTTTTTATCATGGTACTATTAACTTTAGTCCATGGTTTAACATAGGGCCAACTGTTTGTGTTATGCAGTTCCAACTATTTTTAGAAAAATTTTATTCTAGTTACATATATTCAACCTATCATTTCCCCCTCTTAACCACATTCAAACATGTAATTCAGTGCTGTTAATTAAGTACACAATATTGTGCTACCATCATCACTGCCCATTACCCAAATTTTTCCATCATTCCAAATAGAAACTGCACATTTTAAGCCTTAAATCCTTATTACCCACCCCCACTCCATCCCTTGGTAACCTATATTCTAGTTTCTAACTTTATGAGTTTGCTTATTCTGATTAGTTCGTAACAGTGAGATCATACAGTATTTGTCATTTTGTGTCTGGCTTATTTCACTCAACATGATGTCTTCAAGGTTCGCCCACGTTGTCACATGTACCAGACTTCATTTCTTTTATGGCTGAATAATATTCCTTTTTATGTATAGACTACATTTTGTTTATCCATTCATTGGTTGATGGACACTTGGGTTGCTTCCATCTTTTAGCAATTGGGAATAATGCTGTTATGAACATCAGTATATAAATATCTGTTTGAGTTCTTGCTTTCAATTCTTTTGGGTATATACCTAGAAGTGTGATTGCCAGGTCATATGGTAATACTATACTTAGCTTTCTGAGGAACCGCCAAACTGTCTTTCACAGAGGCTGCACCATTTTACATTCCCACCAGCACTGAATGAGTGTTCCTATTTCTCCACATCCTCTCCAACACTTGTAATTTTCTGTTTTTTTAATAGCAGCTATTCTAGTGCGTATGAAATGGTGTCTCATTGTGGTTTGTATTTGCATTTCCCTAATAGCTAATGATGTTGAGCATCTTTCCATGTGCTTTCTGGCCAATTGTATATATTCTCTGGAGAGGTGTCTATTCAAGTCTTTTGCCCATTTTTTAATTGGGCTGTTTGTCTTTTATTGTTAAGTTGAAGGATTTCTTTATATATTCTGGGTATTAAACCTTTATCAGATACATAGTTTTCAAATATTTTTGCCCATTATGTAGATTGTCATTTTACTTTCATGATAAAGTTTTTAATTTTGATGAGGTCCCATTTATCTATATTTTTCTTTTGTTGCTTGTGCCTTGAGCATAAAGTGTAAGAAACCATTGCCTAACACAAGGTCCTGAAGATGCTTCCCTACATTTTTTTCTAGAAGTTTGATAGTTCTGGCTCTTATATTTAGGTCTTTGATCCATTTGGAGTTGATTTTTGTATAAGGTGTGAGGTAAGGGTCCACCTTCATTCTCTGGCACATGAAGATTCAGTTTCCCCAGCACCATTTATTGAAGAGAATATTCTTTCCCATTGGAGTGGTCTTTGCCTCTTGTCAAAAATCCATTTTTTTTGACAAAAAGCCACTTATCAAATATATTTGGAAGAGTAAGGGGCCTCAAATAGTCAAAACCATCTTGAAAAAGAACAGAGTTGAAGGACTCATATTCCATGACTTTAAAGATTACTACAAAGCTAAAAGTGGTCAAAACAGCATGGTACTGGTACAAGGATAGACATATAGATCAATGGAATCAAATTCAGAGTTCAGAAATAGACCCTTACTTCTATGGCCAACTGATTTTTTAAAAACAAATTTTATTGATACATAGTAATAAAACATAAATCCATACAAAGTATAGAATCAATGGTATTTGGTATAATCACATGGTGGTTCTTTTATCACTTCAATCATTTTTAAAGCATTTTCATTATTCCAGTAATAATAATAATAATAATAATAATAATAATAAACAAAAACCAAAACAAACAAACAAAACTCATCACCTCTCAATCTCTCTATGCTTCCCCTCTGTACATAGCTGCTATTCTGTTTCCTTCTCTCTAATATATTTGTATTTATATTTTGTAAAACAGTCTTATATACACAATATCACCCATATTCATATTTTACATGAGGTTTCACTGTTATACAGTGCCATTTTACATTTTTCAGCTTTCCTTCTAGTAATATACCTGTCCTTAGATGTTTCATTTCGACCACTGTCATACCCATATAATAGCTCTGCTAGTCACAACACCATGATGTGCTCTCACCATTTCCATTCATTTCCAAAGATTTACAAACAACCTTTTAACTAATTCTGCACAGATTAACCCTCAGCTTTCCTGGCCAATTGATTCTCCCCCCTGCCCCCCCCAAGATGGCTCCCTTGTCTGTTTTGCTTATTGTCTGCCCATTGTTTTTTGCTCATTGCCTGCTCATTGTCTGTTTGTTTGTCTTCTTCAGGAGGCACCGGGAACCAAACCTGGGACCTCCTATGTGGAAGGCAGGTGCTTAACTCCTTCAGGCACATCTACTCTGTGACCAACTGATTTTTGACAAGGCTGCCAAGTCTACTCAATTGGGAAAGAACAGTGTCTTCAACAAATGCTGCTGGGAGAACTGGATATCCATATGCAAAAAAATGAAGGAGTAACCCTATCTCACACCATATACAAAAATCAGGGAGTGGATGTGGCTCAAGCAGTTAGGAGCCCACCTCCCACACGGGAAGTCTCTGGTTCGGTTCCTGGTGCCTCCTAAAGAAGATGAGCAGATGTCACAATAAGCAGACACTGCAACCAGCAGATGCCGCAAACAGCAGACGCTGCAACTGCCACAACCAGCAGATGCTGCAACTGCCACCAATGAGCAGATACCACAAAAGAGCAGATGCCGCAACCAGGAGATGACACAACCAGCAGATGGTGTAGCCAGCAGGGAGCAGATGTGGCTCAGGCAGTTAGGCACTCTCCTCCCATGGAGGTCCTGGGTTCGGTTCCCGGTGCTTCCTAGAGCAGACACAAAGAGGAGACAAGGAGCAAACAGACGAGAAAGCCATTTTGGGAGGAGGGGAATAAAAAAATAAATCTTTTTTTAAAAAATCAATACAAAATCGACAAAAGACCCAAATATAAAAACCAGGACTATAAATCTGCTGAAAGAAAAGGTAGGGAAGAATCTTCAGGATCTCATGTTAGGCAATAGTTTCTTAGACTTTACATTCAAAGCACAAGCAACAAAAGGAAAAATAGATAAATGAGATCTCATCAAAATTAAAAACTTTTGTACATCAAATGACTATTATGAAAGTGAAAAGACAACCTATTCAATGGGAGAAAATATTTGGAAACCACATATCTGATAAGGGTTTAATATCCAGAATACATAAAGAAATCCTTCAACTCAATAGGAAAAAGACAAACAACCCAATTTAAAAATGGGCAAAAGACTTGAGCAGCTATTTCTCCAGAGAGGATATACAAATGGCCAGAAAGCACATAAAAAGATGCTCAACATCATTATCTATTAGGGAAATGCAAATCAAAACCACAATGAGATACCATTTCATACCTACCAGAATGGTTACTATTTAAAAAAAAAAAAAAACAAAAAAAACCACAGAAAATTGCAAGTGTTGGAGAGGATATGGAGAAATAGGAACACTCATTCATTGCTGGTGGGAATGTAAAATGATGCAGCCTCTGTGGAAGACAGTTTGGCAGTTCTTCAGAAAGCTAAGTATAGAATTATCATATGACCCAGTAATCACTCTACTAGGTGCATGCCCAAAAGAACTGAAAGCAGAGACTCAGATATTTGCACACTGATGTTTGTAGTGGCATCATTTACAATTTCCAAAAGATGGAAGCAACCCAAGTGTCTGTCAACTGATGAGTGGATAAACAAAATGTCTATACATACAATGGAATATTATGTGGCCATAAAAGGAATGAAGTTCTGATACATGTGACAACATGGCTTAAAGATATTATATTGAGTGAAATAAGCCAGACATAAAAGGACAAATATTGTATGATCTCTGTGACACGAACTAATTAGAATAAGCAAACTCAGAGTTAGAAACTAGAATATAGGTTATCAGGGGCTAGGTTGGGTATAAGGAATGGGGAGTTAATGCTTAATCTGTACAGAATTTCTATTTGGGTTGATTGTAAAATTTTGGAAATGGATGGTGATGATGGCAGTACAACATTGTGGATGTCATTAACAGCACTGAATGATATGTGTGTATGTGGTTAAAAGGGGAAACTTTAGGTTGTAAATATGTAACTAGAATAAAAATTAAAAGTTAAAACAGGATTGTACAACACAGTGAACCCTATTGTAAGTGATGGACTATAGTTAAAAGTACAACTATAAAAATGTTCTTTCTTGAATTGTGACAAATGTACCACACTACAGCATGGATGTGGGGTATATAGGAACACTGTATTTTTTTTTTTTTTTTTTTAAATGGAACGCTTCACGAATTTGCGTGTCATCCTTGTGCAGGGGCCATGCTAATCTTCTCTGTATCGTTCCAATTTTAGTATATGTGCTGCCGAAGCGAGCACAACACTGTATTTTTGACATGATTTTTCTGTAAACCTACAACTTTTCTAATTCAAAATATTTAAAATTAAAATAATTTGGCCATAAATGTGAAGGCTGATTTCTGAGCTCTCAATTCCATTCCACTGGTCTGTGTGTCTGTCCTTGTGCCAAGACCATATTGTTTTGATTACTGTGGCTTTGTAGTAAGTTTTAAGGTATACTTAAAAAAAATATACACACACACACATATATATAGTATTCACTAGAATGACTTTTGGTCCCATCGTCACTTCCATTAAGGAATCAAGAACGGCCTGTCCTAGACCTATCCAAACCCTTTTTAGTTTGAGGATAAAGGTTGGGAATGGATGGCCCGTGGGTTTCATGGTGTCTATGAACATGGTTGATTTGCCTTACATAGCTTTTTTTTTTTTTTTTTTTTTTTAATTAACATTTCAAAGTAGGGACCTTCTTATAATAAAATCCCAATTTCTAGCTTATCTTGAAATAAGGCAGGAATGTCTGGCAAAGGGGACTTGTAGAGCACAAGTCAAGGGGACTGAGAAGGAGTTGCTACCTAAGCTAGAGCGTGGGCTCGCCCGTCCCAGGGCAGGCCACACTCCATCCCTCACCTGCCCGACCCCTGTGGGAATGCAAGCCTGCAAGTCCCGCTGGCTGACTTGCTCTGACATCATCTCTTTCAGGATGCCTCTTCTGCCTGGCGTCCGTTGATGCTGCCCCCTGCACTTCTCAACCTAACACCTATGTCAGAGTCTTTGACTAAAGGCTGATTACTTCTGCATCCTGCCCTTAGCAACCCCCAACACTCCAGATTCCCTTTCTTCTGCTTTTTTAAACATAGCACTTAGCATCCCCTAATAAACTGTATACTTATACATCTTTTGTTTGTTGTCCATTTCACTCTCCTGGAATGCAAATGTCACGAAGGCAATGGCGCTTGTTTTGTAAACTGATGTGTCTCAAGCATCTAGAACAGTGTGTGGCACACAGTAAGTGCCTGGGAAATATCTGTGGACAGAATGAAGAGGCCTCTCCTTGTGCTCCCACAGGCTCCTCTGCCCCCTCGTGTGCCCATGGAATCCCTGATATACAGAGCCTCTCTTCCCACCGTACCCAGCTGTGTGTCCTAAAGTACCTCACGCGGGGCCTGGCACATAGTAGGTGCCCAGCAAATGTTTGTTAATATCTCTGGGCCCAGTGAAGAGTCTGAAAACTTCTCCCTACTGGAGGGGAAGAAGAGAGGATGATGGTCTGATTTGCTCAGCACAGCATTGCCCAGTGCTACCCAGTGGGTGCCATCACCTTCAGGTTCAGTTCAGGTGGGCACCCCATGGAGCAGGCCCATCCAAACCCAGACTTCCTTGCCTTTATCCCTGTGGCAGGCAGAATAAGGCCCCCACCCCCAACGATGTCCATGCCCTAGTCCTGGGAACCTGCGGCTGTGCTACCTTACGTGGCAAGAGGGATTTTGCAGCTGTGATGAAGTTAAGGATTTTTGATTTGGGGAGATTATCCTGGTGGGCCCAAGGTCATCACAAGGCTCCATATAAGAGAAAGAGGGAGGCAGGGGGGTCAAAGAAGACGACGTGACAATGGAAGCAGAGTCAGAGTGATGTATCATGAGAAAGACTCAACTGGCCATTGTCGGCTTTGAAGATGGAGGCAGGGGCTACAAGGCATGCAGGCGGCTTCTACAAGATGGAAAAGGCTAGGAAACGGATTCTCCCTTGGACCCTCCAAAAGGAATGCTGTCCTGCCAACACCTTGACTTTAGCCTAGTGGGACCCGTTTCAGACTTCCGACCTCTAGAACTCTACGAAGGATAAATGTATAAGTTTGTGGTCATCTGTGACAGCAGCAAAAGGAAACATATAATCCGGTTGTTTTCCCTCGTACTAACAAAATCGAGTCTACTCAATGTCCTGGAGATTGACCTTGGCTCATTTCCATCCTGCTCGCCGTGCACCGGCCACCCTGGCCTTTCAGATCCTTCTGGCTGCAATTTTCTCCTTTCCCTGCACCCCTTCAGCTAATTACTTCCTGCTCATTCTCCAGCTCTTAGTTCCAAAGTCCCTTGAGACAGTCATTCAATAAATATTTATGGTGTGCTCAGCACAATTTCAGGGACTGGGCATACAGAAGAGAACAAAACAAACACAGTCCCTGCTCTTCTGTAGAGGAGGAGGCAGAAATAAACAAGTTCCCAAATGATTCAACAAGAAGGTGATTTCAGACAGTGATGACTGCTGGGAAGAAGATCATATTTGGGGCTACGTTAAAGAGCATTGTAGATGGGCTGTCAAGGCAGGCCACCCCGAGAAAAGTCGTTGGAGCCAAGGCCTGAATGACGAGCAGATTCCAGCGGTCAGTATAGCCCCTTCTTCAGCTGAGCCTTCCCTCAAGTCCCAGCCAGGTCAGGTCTCCCTGAAGTTTTGTCACAGCACTTACCCTGGCTCGTAAATTTACATCACCCAGACAAATGTGGGAGCTACTTCGCTAGTCTCCCTGAGTCCTCTCTTGTCCCTCCCACAGCCCATTCTTTGCACAGTAGCCAGAGAGAACTTTCTAAAATATAAATCAGATCATGGCAGTTCCCATTCAGATTCATTAATGAGTGAGTCCCATCCACACAGAATTCTGAATTCCACATCATGGCCCCTGCCTGTCTCTCTGACCTTTCTCCCCTCACACACACACACACACAAGCCACCAGGGCCTTTCCTGTTCCCAGGACACCAAGCTCCAGGCCCCAGGCCTTTGCACTTGCTCTTCCCTTTCTGCCTAGGGATTACTTCCTCCATCTCTGCTGGCTGTGACCTTGTCATAGGTCTTCCCTGGTGTGGAGGTTTGGAGCTCTGAACCCCGGAAAAAAAAAAGTTCTCAAATAAAACCCATTGCTGTGGGTCTGAACATGTGAACTTAGGACTTTTTGATGGGTCCACTTCTATTAAGGTGTGGCCCAGCTGAATCAGGATTGGGTCTTAATCCTCTTACTGAAGGCCTTATAGGTAAGGTCACACACAGAGAGAAGGCCACGGCCAAGAAGCCAGGAAAAGCCACCATGTGCATTGCCATGTGACAGAAAAGCCAGGGACCAAGGATCTGGGGCAGCCAGCCCCAGAATACTACAATCTTTGGGGAGGAAGCATCGTTTTGATTTTGGAATTCTCCTAGCCTCAAAACCACGAGTCAATAAATTCTGGTTGTTTAAGGCAATCTATTGCATGGTATTTTGTTTTAGCCGCCAGGAAACTGAAACAACTGGCCTCCTACTCTCCAGAGTACACCCCCCCACCCCACCCCCACCTGACCTCTCACCCTGCTTTGGCTTCTCTCGTTTTCACTGTCCAGACGGTCTTATTTGTGGGCTTGTTGGTCTGCATCCCACTTCTTTGTGGGCTTGTTGGTCTGCATGGGGCAGGGGGCTCTGCCTTCTCGGGAGCACCTCACCAGTTGGAAACACAGGTAGATGAGGTGGCACATGGGGTGGGACCTGAAGGACGCTGCCATTTGGCTCCGTGCCTCCCCGTCCTCATCTGTAAGAGTAGGAACAATAGTGGTTATTCTGAGGATCCAAAGTTACTACTTTTCGTAGAGTGCCTGGCAGGGAGCACTGTGAAGATACCGCTAAATTAAACAGCTCTCAAGAGAGGCTTCCTGGCAGCGAAAGTAGGTCATTTCCTTGTTAGATGTTTTTCGAACTGCCCCACTGTCGCTTGAGCCCCGACCTCAGGGTGGCAAGATAAAACACGCGACGCCGAGTCTAACGTGAATTGCGCACCAACCACCGACCCGTTTTCAGTACAAGGTATGTCCTGGGCAATACGTGGCCCCTTCCCTGGCTCAGCCTGGCGCCCCGACCCCGTCGGTAGCCGCCCCCTTATTTCTGGGGCGGCCCCGTTAGACCGCAAGGCCGGGGACCGCAGACCCGGGGTCCCGCGCTGCCCCTGGCCGCCGCCGCCGCCCGGCCCGGCCCGACGTGGCGCCTCGGCCACCCCCGGAGCCGACGCTCCCGGGCGCAGCCAATGGCGGCGCGTCCCGGGAGGCGGCCGCGGCCTCCCACCACCAGAGGGCGCCGCGGCGGGCGCGACGGAGCCGCGGCGGGTTGACGGGGAAAGCCGCGAGCGAGCGCCCAGGCTGCCGCCACCGCCGCCCGCTCCCCTCCGCGCCGCAGGCCGCCGGCTCGCGCGGCCTCCCCCGCAGGTAGGTGGGCGCCGCCTCGCCCCCAGGCCCGGCGGGCGCGCGGCCCA
>JAKSZT010054576.1:7857117-8012199 GCA_026826555.1 Tolypeutes matacus | reverse complement strand
CCCCCTCCCGACACCCCCCGCGCGGCGCGCGCCCGCCGCCGCCTCGTTCTCGCGCAGGGCCGCTAAGCGCCGGCGGGCGGGGGAGGGGCGGGGGGCAGCTCCCCGCCCTCGGCCCGCCCGCGCGTCCCCCTTCCCGAGCCCGACTCCCCGCGGGCCGAGGGGGCCTGCCCGGCGGCCGCCATGGGGGAGCCCCGGAAGCGGGGGAGTGCCGACACTCCGCCGGCCTCCGCCACAGAAGAGCCCCGTCCGAGGCCCGGGCGTTGGCCTGCGGCCCGGGGCGCCCCTCGGCTCGTCGGGGCCCCCCCCGGGGAGCGCCCCACTCGGAGCGCCCTGGGGCGCCACCCTGGTGGGCGCCTTCGGGGAAGAGAGAAGGGGGGGGGGCATCCGCCCTTCTCCGACGAATAACAGCATGACCCAGGTCCCGCGGGCATTTCCGTTGGCCAAAATGTCGCCTCTCTGGTGAACTTTCATGTTTTCAGTCTTTCTCGCCTGCCCCGGTGTGCGCGGGGACCCTAAGTCAGCGTCTCGAGTTTGGGGCGGGAGGGATGCGCGTGGAGTGCTTGGCTCACTTATTTCGGGACAGTCGCGTCTTTTTGGCGCGGGGCGTGTGTCTGGGAAGGGTGGCGAATGGTTTCCTGCATTTGTCCCCTCTGGATGCGGGGACTGCCAGTTTAGGCTTCTTTTCTCACCCCGTTCCCGGAGGAGGACCTGTCAGTTCCTCTTAGCGCCCATTTCCTGTTTGGGAGGGTCCTGGAAAAGGTGTGGTCGAGCTGGAAGGCGCTGGCCGGGCCGGAGAGCTTGCCCCTAGGTCCCGATTGGGGGAATTTAGCAGTAGTTTGGTATTTTCCCTGATGTCCCCGTGCTGGATAGACTTAAAGCCCTAGGAACCGCTTCACCTGGATCTGCACCGCCCAGCAAGGTGGCCACTGGCTGCAGGGGACTACGTGGCTACACGGAGTGGAGGTGTGCTCTCAGTGTAAAATAAAACACCGGGTTTTAACGACTTGGTATGGAACCTTTTAATGCTAAATACACGTTGGTTATATTTTGGACATACTGGGTTAAATAAAAGATATTATTACAATTAGTCTCGTTGGTTTCATTGTACTTTATGTGGCTACTAGAAGATTTAAAGTTAGAGATCTGGCTCATTCTATTTCTATTGGACAGCGCTCAACTAGAGCATCTGAATGGGGGCAGGGTGGCTGTGAGCCTGTGCCATCTGCTTATCCTTTTCCTGCTTCAGAAATGGCGTATGCCCCCCCCCCCAGGCTCTCAAGGAACTCCAGGCCTCCTTCACACCCTCCAATGAACCGAGCTCTTGAACTGAATTGCATAATGGGGGTTTTTGTCTCAATTTGCAGAAGAATTCAAGTTAACGGATAGGATTTTCTCTGTTGAAAAAATTTTCTTCTCCATCTGCTGTGTACTGGAGTCTGAAAGAGTTATGTGAGTGTCTGCTTAGAATCAGACCATGAGTTACTGCAGGCTGAATATTAGCAATATTTTTGTTACAGATCACGTTGACTTTCAGGGCCTCTGCCACCCAGGAGAACTGGTGCCTTACTCAGCGTTGCTGTGACTTGGTTGGGGGCTTGTCGTGCCTTGATTGTCACCCTCTTCTCTCCCCATTCCCCAGATACTGTCAACTTTTTGTCAATAAGAATGGTGATCATCAACCACATTGTCCCACATTTCTTGAAAGGACTGAAGGAATTAACTTTTGATTAATTTAAAAACCTTTTGATTTGGGTGGGTTAAATCCATGTTGTGAGCTGCAGAATCAATTGTGATAGAATTGTGATTCTAGGAAGGGTGAGAATGACTGAAAATTTTGCACGTTTCAATAAAGGAGAAGGTAGAAACAAAAGCACATATCTGTTCCCTGTTGCCATGGATACTCTAAGTAGGCTTTCTAGAGAAATTATGTGAGGAAACTTTGACTTCTAGGTAATATCTTGAAAAAAAATTTTTTTTTAGTGAAAATACTTTTTCTTCATAGTCTTAGGATTAGAAGTGAAACTCTTCCCCCTCCCTCTAAAGTGTGTTTATAAATCAAGAAAACACTTTAGATAATATTTTAGGGGGAGGTTATTAAAACACTAATCAGAAGTGAGGAGGTTTTTTTTTTTAAATTAAATGTTAGCAAAAATATATTTGTTTTAATGCACCAAATAAAAAGCCTCATTAAATGGAGTGATTCTCTTTGATATAAAGAAATGAGACTAATCTGTACTAGGTTTTGTTCCAACAAGAATTTACTTTTTTATTTTGTTAAAGAGTTTAGCAATTTTATTTTATTTATTTATTTATTTTTTAATTTTCAGCTCATTAAAAGAGGTGCTAAAATATTTATTTAATACGAATAAGACATACCGTCACATTAACATATTGTCTACTTAAAGGGACTTTCCCACCGTGTATTTGTTGGATTGGACAGGGTCCAGACAGGGACCTAGCGGTGACAATGGACGACAGCGCACTCGGATTGAAGCAGCAGTCTGAATTGTGTTTCTCGACCAACGAAAACACACACAGACATGAAGTCGGGGCTCCTGGTGGTCCACGGGGGACACTGGGGCCCATGGGCCCCCGCCCCAGCCCCCGATCATAGGTGCAGTCGGCTTCCGCCATCTCTGGAGGGTGGACGAGGACGCGGCGTCTTTCCCGGCGATGCAGTAAATAGAGAATCCAGGCGGAGAAGATGCAGTAAATAGAGAATCCAGGCGGAGAAGATGCAGGAAATAGAGAATCCAGGCGGAGAAGATGCAGTAAATAGAGAATCCAGGCGGAGAAGATGCAGGAAATAGAGAATCCAGGCGGAGAAGATGCAGGAAATAGAGAATCCAGGCGGAGAAGATGCAGGAAATAGAGAATCGAGGCGGAGAAGATGCAGGAAATAGAGAATCGAGGCGGAGAAGATGCAGGAAATAGAGAATCCAGGCGGAGAAGATGCAGGAAATAGAGAATCCAGGCGGAGAAGTGCAGCCGGCGCACGGCGCAGCGGCTGACTTTTCACAGACAGGGCGGTCTCCCAGTCGGCAGCCCGGGAGCCGGCGGCCACGGGGTGGGTCCTGATGGAGCTGCAGCCACGGCTGGCTGTGCATATATACCGGCAGGGGAGATACCATGGTCACGAAGGTGGCTTTCCCAGGGCGAGGCTTATCCATCCATTCCGGATGTGCTGACCCCTGCGATTTCCCCAAATGTGGGAAACTGGACTGCACACTTTGTGGTAGTGGGGGACTGCGTTTGCGCTCTCTTGCTGAGGAAAGATCTGCACAAGAAAATCGGAGCATTCTTGCTGGCCTTGTCTGGAAAGTCATTCTGGTTCCATCTCCTGGAAGAAACATAATTCTTGCTAATTCCACTCTGAGAAATCTACCCAAGACAAATGAAATCATGTCTGTGCAATGATTCCGGGGCAAGTTCATGGCAGCAAAAAACGCCACCGCTGGGCCCCCCACGCGGGTCCCAAGGGCGGGACTCACTCGCTTGGCCGCCAGTCGGTCTGCACCGCGAGGCAGGTACTCTGTCCCTCGCTGCACTCCTGAGTCCTGGCGCCTCCTGGCAGCCGGAACACGCGCACCAGAACGGCGTGGCCGCGGCTCCAAAACACCCCGTGGCCGGGCCGGGACTTGAAGGAACAGAGTTTAGCAATTTTATGTTTGCTTAAGAAGAATGTTTAGTTTATTCTTATAACCTTGTGAAGCCTCAGGAACCAGGAAGAGACTGGGAAAAGAGAGACAGGGTACTTTGTTTTCACAAATAGAAATGGAACTTCTGTACTTTACTAAGATACCTGAAGTTGGAGTGAGATGCTAACCTGGTACTTTTGGTGAGAAGGTGAGGGTGCTTCAGGCTCAGCGTGGTCTGTATTGGGGCTCAGTGTCAGCACTGGCATGAAGGTGGAAGACTGTCACCTGCAGTGCTCGGCATGTCACCGACAGGCTGGATGACCCAGTTTCAAGGTAAATAGTTCTTGTGAGAAAAAAAAAAGGCAAAAATATGAAATTACCTTCCTGATGTTGCTTAGCACAGCCTCCAGCCGGAAGTTTTCATTTTCAGTGAAAGGGAAAACCTGTCTCAGAAGCTTTCCAGGAGGCCCTTCCGCTGCTACAAGGAGGCCTGGAACATATTTGATAATGTTTCACTGCAGAGGTGTGTGGTGTTCTGAGAGTTGCATTGTGTCCCACCGGCTTCTGTAAGTGTTGCCAGAGTAAGGGAGAACACTGTTGCAAGCGTTCTAGCACTTGAAAATAATGTTGCGCCAATATTTGTTTATTTATTAAGCCATTGCAGAGAGAGGCTTCAGTCTGAGGATGGAATTGACGTAGAGTGGCAATATAATCGTTCATTTGAAAGAGAGACCTTTTTAGGCAAAAATCCCAGCTCTGTGCCACCCGACCTCTGTGCCGCCCTCATGGCCCTGTGCTAAGTCCATCTTGTAAGGTTGTTTAATATTTATTCTTTGCATCGAAATACATTAGTTCATAGGCAGAGCATGTTTCCATGTAATGGTTTTGCCTGAACCGGTACCCTGACTTCCTGTGCCCACTGCCCTCCTGTGGGCGTCCTCTGCCTCCTCTAAGTTGCTTTAAGTGATGACCCTGGCACGTGTGTTGTGTGTGTGTGCGCTCACCCCATTCCTCCCAAGTGGCTTTCCCTGCCCACCTGTGCGTCAGTCTAGGCCAGGGCTACCTTAGGTGCTCGCCCTCTTCTGGGTGCCACCGGCTCTTAGGGTGCAGAATGGCACAGCGGGTAGGAGCACAGGCTTGAAGCCAGCCTGGCCTTAAGGTCTAGCTTTGCCTCCTCCTAGCTGTGTCATTCCGGGCAGGTTCTGTCACTTCCCTGTGTTTCTGTTTCCTCATAGTACCTGCTCTTCAGGCTATTGGGAGGGTCAAACGATTCGGTGCATGGAAAGCACTTAGAACACTGTCTGCGTCTAGGAGTGCTAAGCGTAGCTGTTACTTCTGTCTCTATATGTCACATTTCACTTACCCTGGCGCCTTCTGTCAACTGCATTCTCAAGTTACTGTGTAAGGCCAGAATCCATGGAGATGAGTACATTTGTCTAGTTACCAGCGTTGTTCTAGACTTTAGTGTGATGACTTTCAGCCCATGGGGGGATTATAAGGAAGATCCAAGGTACCTTTGGTTCTTATGTAACTTAAGAATGATTGACAAATTCAAAATCAGCTAATTCCAGAAAGATGATGTTCCAGCTTGCAAGTGTTTAATTTAATGAAATTCAGATTTAATTGAGTTTCTTGCTTTAAAATGTACTGTTCACAGCTTTCCCTCCCCCACCTCCCCTGCAAGTTCCTTTTTATTTAAGGAGCAGAGGGAGTATCTGACTTGCTTTTTCCCTGTTGGTGATAAATGAAACCCATCACTGCACTGTTTGAAGGAGTCCCTTGCGGCTTCAGGTTTTCCTCTCCGTCACTGTCTCCAGTTGCTTTACACCCCACCTTGTTCTCCCAAAGGGTTGAAGGCTGGAAGTCCTGCCACAGCCAGCTTTGCTTGCCTCCAGTCCCTGTCAGGCACCCTCCTTGGTCACGCTTGCCTTTTTGTGAACAGTTGTCCCAGGTTCTAACTCTTAGGCCTCTGAACTTATATGAAGCATTCTCTTTACACGTGGCCACTTTAGTCATCCTTTTAAATAGTTACTGATCTGGACCCAGCTGTTGGTAGTACCATCAGGACTAAGAAAGACAAGGGACTTCTTGAAAGGAGATTGTGAGAGGGGGTAGTGAGAAGCAGTCAGATTTGGGACAACCTGTACATATTTTGACAGCCTGACTGGTAGACCTTGTCAGTGGATCAATTGGATGTGGAGTAGGAGAGAAGGAAGAGAAGAGAGAGTAAGGAGTAGGCTTCTGGCTTGAGCAACTGCTAGAAGGTGGTTCATTACAGAAAAGGGAAGCCTGGGCAGAGCGCTAGTTTTGAGAGGGCCTAGGTTAGAAATGCTGAATAAAGTCACCAATAGACCCAGAAGTTTGTATATGATAAAAGTGGCCTTACACATATCGGGGAGGAATTTATATAATAAATATATATATTTAAATCCCTACATCACTCCTTCCAGTAAAATGGTGTATCGAATTAAAATATTCTTTTAAAAACGAAACAATAGGTATTAGAAGAAGGCTTGAGAGAATTATTTTATAATCTCAGAATAGTGAAGGTATTTCTGAGTATGTCAGAATCTAGAAGCCATAAAGGGAAATGTTGATAAATTCAGCTACTTAAAAATAAAACTTCTGGGAAATGGATGTGGCTCAATCCCTTGGGCGCCCACCTACCACATGGTAGGTCCCAGGTTCAGGTTCTGGTGCCTCCTAAAAGAAGACAAGCAGATGCTACCTCGTGCCACAATGAGCTAGACGCTGCCTCCCACCGCAACAAGCAGATGCCACAAGCCAGCAGATGCCCATAGGGAGCAGATGTGGCTTAGGCTGTTGGGCACTCGCCTTTCATGTGGGAGGTCCTGGGTTCAGTTCCTGGTGCCTCCTGAAGAAGGCAAGCAAACAATGAGCAGACAGATGAGAGAACCATCTGGGGGAGAGGGAGATAAATAAAGTAAATAAAATAAATCTTAAAAAAAACAAAACAAAAAAACTTCTGCCTGTCAAAAAGTACCATAAATGGGGAGCCTATGTAGCTCAGTGTAGTGCAGTTTCTCTTTCCTATGTACAAGGTCCTGGTTCAATCCCTGGTACTTCCTAAATCAAACAAACAAAACTACCATAAACAAAGTCAAAAGACTGACATCAAATTGGGAGAATTATTAATAACATCACAAAGGTCTACTTTCCTCAATATATAAAGAACTTTCATAAATAAATAAGAAAAGCCCAACTTGGGAGAAAAATGAGCAAAGGATATGAGCAAACAATTCATAGAAAAGGAAGTACAAATGACTCTTAAATCTGAGAAGATGTTTAGCCTTACTAATGATAGAAAGACAAAAACAACATCACATTGTTATACTATTTCTTACCCATGTGGTTCGCAAAGATTAAAATGTTTGTTAAATCTTTGCTGAGGGAGTGATGAAACAGGAACTTATGCATCGTTGGTGAGTAGTATAATTTGGTATAACTTCTCTCAGGAGCAGTTTGACAATAGTTGGTAAAATAAATGTATAGACCCTTTATCCTACAGAAATTCTTTAAAGATATATAACATAGCTTGTGTATACAGTGAACTTTAAAGACTGGAAACTACCAGAATGTCCATCATAGGGGCATGCTTAAATTATGGTGTAACCATATCATGGAACACTCCATGTGGCTGTTAAAAATAAAGCAGCTTTATATGCACTGATATGGAATGACCTCCAAGATTAGGTACTATGTGAGAAAAGCAAGGGGCAGGGCATGTTAGCCCGTTCTTGTTTGTATGAAAAATATTTTTTAACTTTTTATTTCCAATATTTTTTAACTTTTCATTTGGAAATAGAGACTCACAGGAAGTTGCAAAAACTGAATCCTGTGACCCCTTCACCCAGCTTCCCCCAATGGTGACATCTTATGCAACTATGGTACAAAACCCGGGCCTTGACATTATACAGTTGACTGTATCCGTCGTGGTACAGCACAATACAGATCTTACTCAGTTTTCACCAGTTTTTGCACACTCGTGTGTGTGTGTGAACTTCTTTGCAGTTTTATCCCATGCATAGATTCGTGTCACTGCTGCTGCAGTCAAACTACAGAACGATTCCACAGGACACCCCTATAAAGGTACACAAGAGATGGGCAATGATGCTTGGCTGCCCTCAGGAAGGACAAAAAGGTGGTGGAGTGACAGAGTTGGGAAGGAGGCATCCCTTTTCATTGTCATTTTATTAAAATACTGATCTTTAAACAGTGAGAGATGGCCACAGGACATCAAGTAGGCAGCTGGTGGCCAGCGGGTCCCCGCTGAGATTTACCTGGGGAGGTCAGGCAGAAGAGGGTCTTTCAAGTCTGGGCAGTGCCAGAGGGTTCCCTAGGGGAGAGAAAGGGATGCGGAAGCAGCCCTGGGGCGCTCATGTTTAGGGACCAGGTAGAGATAGAGCCTCAGACTGTGAGGAGCTGGAGGGGCCTGTAAGGTGGCGCCCCCACCCATGGTGATGGGAGAGCTCACTGTTTCAAGGAGATTGGGGGCACCTGTCAAGTGCTGTTGAAGAAGAATGATGGACTAACTTTACCAAATTCTTCCTCACTTAAAAATTGAAGCTAGATTTTAACTGGATCAGAAAAATAAGATGGTGTATAAAGCGTGCATCTTTTTTCTCTCTTTTAAAAAGGAGGGGAGGGGTTATTTCACAAGTAAGACTAATCTATGATGAAAAATAATCAACAGTGGTTGCCTGGGATGAGGGTGGGGCAGGGATTGGTTGGGAAAGGGGCATAAACTAACTTTCTGGAGTAAAAGTAGTTGTCTGTATCTTGATGGGGTTTCAGTTACATGGGTGTGTCATTGGTCAAAACTCATCTTAAGATTTGTGCATTTTACCAAAAACAAAAACAAAAAAATACAAACTGTAAACAATATTGTACTCTATGTGATATGCATGGTGAAGTGTTTAGGGGTGGTTTGTATTTTGATGTTTAAAACTTTGAAGTTCATCAAAATAATAAAGTGAATTGATGGATGGACAGAAGGATGGGCAGATGGCTAAAGATGGGCACGTGATAAAATAATAGCAAAATATTAAGCATAGAATATAGGTAGTATATGGGTTTTTGGTGTTCATTGTACAATTTTTTTAAATGGAAAATTTTCATAATAAATTTTAGGGAAAAAACTTTTTAAAAATTACTGAAAATGAAAAGCTCTGTCTTATGTTTAAATATCACCCGATATTATGTTCCCAAATAGTTAAACATTTAAGGGGGCAGGGGGGATATTTTATGCTATTAATCAAGTCTGCACGTAATCTCTTTCTAGTCACTTAGCTGAGTTGTCAGCTTTTTGCCACATGCCCTTTGTAAAAGCTCAAGGTTCAAGGTTTTCTAGCACTTTCTGGGGAAATAGCTCTCAGGCTAACCACGTGGCAGAGTATCATTACCCAGGAATCTCTTAGCTAACAGATTTACTTTTTGAATGAACCTCAAACTAATTCCATACCCCCACCCCCTCGGCTGGACAGAGGTTAGGAGAAGGATATATCATTGGAGGGAGCGGGCTAAGTCTTGCTTTAGGTTCCTTTGCTTTTGCCGCAGTGCTTCTGGCCAGGCTGCCACCCCCTACCCCCAAGTGCTACCCCGGTTTCCTCTGAGCTCTAAAGTTCCGACGCTGAGTCGGCCCTGCTTTAAACAAAACAGAAGAAAAGCTTGATGGTTCCTTTGCAGCGAAGGGCTCAGAGGCTACGAAGGCTTTTATACGGCTTTAATTTTTTTTTCAGAAGTAGTACACTTACATGGCTTAAAAACAAAGTTTTAAAGGTAAACAGTGAAAAGATACCATCGTAACCACCCAGTTTTCTACCGTGCTGTAGCTTCCTATGATTCTATCTAGAGCTGTTCTATATATATAGCATTAAATGTGATTATGTAACACACCTCCCCTCCTTTTTTTTTTTTTTTTTTTACAAAATGGAGCCATATTATGACACATTTACACCTTTGTGGGTTGTTTTGATTTTTTTTTTTCTTTTCAGCTGCAGAATATTCCTTTGTATGGATGTAGCACAATTTGTTTAGCCAGTTCCTTTTTGATAAACAAGCTAATTTTTAATCTTTTTTCTCTTACAAGTACTGTTTCCTTAAACAATGTTGTACATGAACATAGGACTTTATTATGGAAATTGCCAGACATATAAAAGACAACAGAAGAGTAGATGGACCCCCCCCCATATACCCATCATTCAGTGCTAACACTTACCCACAGTTTTGACCATCTTGTTCCATGGCTACCCATCCACCCCTCTTTTTTTGGCTAGAGTATTTTAAAAGCAAATAAGCAAATCCCAGCTGTCATACCATTTTACTTTAGTGCCATGGGCTTTTAAACTTCTTTTTTTTAAAGGTTGTACCAGGGATTGAGCCCACAACCTTGTACGTGGGAAGCAGGCTGTCATACCATTGAGCTACACCCACTTTTTTTTTTGGAAATTTCAAATGTAACAAAGTAGAATAGTATGAAGAGTCCCCATATACTCATCACCCAGCTTGTACAGTTATCAACAATCTGTGTTTTATCCCCACCCCACCCCCTTTTTTGTGGTTGCTGGAGTATCTTAAAGCAAATCCCAGACAGCATATCCCTTCACATGTAAACGCATCAGTAAAGTACCAACTTTTAAGAATAAGATCAGGGAGCTGGTGTTGCTCAGTGGTTGAGCACCTGCTTCCCACGTACAAGGTCCTGGGTTCCATCCCCAGTACCTCCTTAGGAAAAAAAGATCAAACTATTTAGAACCGACAATATTTTAAAAATGAAAGGAATCAGAAGCAATTTCCAACCTTTGGGACATTGTAACCCCCAGCCCTACCATTTTAATTTGAAAAAGGTAGATTTATAAATAAAACTACAAATGGTAGTTTTATGTGATCCGTGTCTTCTTAGCTTTGGGTCTCAGTGGTTCAAAACCGAGGGTGATTGTGCCCCTCAGGGGACATTTGGCAATGCCTGGAGACATTTTTGGTTTCACAACTGAAGAGGTGCTACTGACGTCTCAGCAGGTCAAGGCAGAGTTGCTGCTGAACATCCTTCCTGCAGTGCATCCGACAGCCCCTGACAACAGTTACCGGGCCTCGGATGCTGAGGTTGAGAGCCCTTGATTTAGGGTGTTGGGGGATGCTTTATCACAGGCCACCGCTCTGGGTGTCTCCTTCCCCTTGCTGGGAACTGCTCAGCCAGCGTTGATCTGTGGGGGCAGATTCCAACAGCATTGGCATGTATTGACATTTGCAAGTGTTGTGTTGAAAATAAGCTTCCCATCCAGAAAATGCCAATTGAAATAACTTCATTTTAGCTCTTTGTTCTATCAGCCATGTCAACAAGGAGTACTCCAGAAGTCTGTGTAACAAGATACTTAACAAGGTTTAGACTGCATACAAGAAAGGCAGACTCCCCCGGAGGCAAGCGGATGTGAAACTTTTTAAGTCTGGCGAGCTTCCAGAAGGGAAACAAGGCCAGGTCTGTTCTAGGAGCAGCTTAAGCCTATAGACGAGGAAAATGCAAAACCTGTATTTGAGGGAGGGAAGAGAAGACAGGGGAGGGGAGAAATGACTCGTGCACAGAGATGACTTTTCAGTGGAGCTAGTTGAGGGGCATCCACAATCTGCATAGCTGCTCAGCCTTTAGGAGTTTGAAACGTCCCCTCCTTTGTGTTTGTGGCCTGCTGAAGCACAGGCGACCCCGGAGCTAACTCGGACACGGGCTCGGCATTGAGGAACCCAGAGTCCAGTCGGGAGATGGACACATCTGTAACTCATGGCATGCAAGACCTCGAGTCGCGCGTGTCCAGGAGCCCCAGGGCCTGAGATAATTTTGCGACCTTTTTCTTTGCAGCTTGCTCGCTTAGAGAGTGGATGTGCAGGATAACATGTCCAGTGTGTCCGAGGAGAGAAGAAAAAGGCAGCAGAACATTAAAGAAGGACTACAGTTTATACAGTAAGAGCTAGAGGCTTCATGCCTTGCCTTCTCGCCACGTAGCAATTCTTTCTTATGTAGCTGTACATTTTGCAGAGACCAAGAAACCTGTAGTCATGTTTGCGTGTCCTGTTAATTTGCATTAGAGATGACATGTTTTGGTTCCAGCAATATTTTCAACCTTGCACATGAGGATGATTCTTTGAGTTCTGAAGCGGATCCTGCTGTTGCTGATGAAATCCTTCAGTGTCCCCACCCCATGGTTAGATTGAGGAATTTGATGCTCATCTCCTAAGAGCAGTTCTGATGAAGGAAGAGTGAGTGAGAGTGAGCATCTGTCGGCATGTAGGGCTTTGGTGATCAAACATTTCAGTAACAAGCACAGTCTCTAACGGGGCTCCTGGAATCACGGCAGTGAGGCCTGGCGGTTCCTTCCTGGGAAGGAGACAGTCTTCTTTATATTGCAGTAAATGGGAGCAAACGGGATTGGCGGCTCAGTACTATTTTTAAACGGTTTTGGCATTTGAAGGATTAAGGCTTCTTTTAATAGAAGTGTGATTTGAAAGAAAACTGTACTTAAGGAATTACTAAGGAATAGTTTTAGATTTTTTTTCCATGACTGTAGGCATGTGAATAATGGTAGCAAAGCATATCTTCAAAATATGCTTTAGCAAATTCATAGAAAGTAGATTAGAGGTGACCAGGGGCTTCGGGGAGGGGGAGTTAGTGCTACATTGATGCTGAATTTCTGTTTTGGGTGATGAAAAGGTTTTGGTAATGGACAGTGGTGATGGTAGCACAACATTGGGAGTGTAATTAATGCCACTTGAATGGTATACTTAAAAAGATTTAAAATGGCAAATTTTATGTTGTATATATGTTACTACATTAAAAAACATGCTTTTAACCAATGGCAAGCTAATAGAACTTTTAAGATGACTTCAGTCTGAACAAATCTTGATAGGATCCTGATATTTACAATTAATTTATTTCTTTTTCTTAGGTCACCGCTATCATATCCAGGAACACAGGAACAATATGCGGTAATGACACCCATTTGGTTATGTCTTATCTGTGGCTCCTTTTGTGGTATATGGTAGTTGCGTCACAGACCATATGGCCTGCAAAGCTAAAATATTTATGATATGGCTGTTCCCTGATATACAGGACAATGTTTGTTTGTTTGTTTCTTTGTTTTGGCATAGTTGGACAGTTGTCCTGTATTTTCTTTTCTCCATTAGTTTTGAATTAATTTCTCTTCTCAGCCCCTTTGTACAGAGTATCTTCTGTTTTTGTTGACGAGAAATTTCTAACAGCATTAAAAGGGGACTGGATATGAGGGAAGAGCTAGCGATGAACCTATCACTGGAACAGGGAGAAGGCACCATTCCTGGGCCTTGGCTGCAGGCCTCCTTCTACAGACTATTGGTTCATGTGGCTTTTGGTTTCTGAGGGTTTTGATGCTTCTAAATGTTTCTCTTTCTGCCCCTCTCCCTCCCTGCTCTTTTCTTCAGTGTCTCTCTTTTTCTCTCTTCCCTCCTTCCTTTCTTTAAATGCTGAACATGTTATTCATGAGTCATCGAAGCATATATAAAATGATAAAATATTAGAGCTAGAAATCACCTGGAACAATTCTTTCATTTGTACATGTGGAACTGGCATCCACAGGGGTTGAATGGTATGTCACAAGTCACATCACTAGCTAGAGGCTGAGCTGTCCAATTTTCTTTAATTAATCTTATGATGGGAAAGGACTTTTCAAATATTAAAGCAATGGTAGAAATCATGAAGGGAAATTAAAAACTTCTGTATATACCAAAAGTATGTGTATACTTACTTGAAAAGGAGAATGTTTAACATTTCCTCCCCCCAAAAATAGGTGAATGACCTGAGCAAACAAATTTTTTTTTTATTTTTAAAGATTTATTTATTTACTTTATCCATTTTAAACCCCTCTTCCCCATTTGCTGTTTTGTGTCCATTTGCTGGGCAATTCTCTGTGTCTGTTTCCTGCCATCTCTTCTCATCCTCCTCCTCCAGTCTTCGATCCTGGAGACCTCCAATGTAGGAGAGAGGTGTTTTGCCACCTGCGCCACCTCGGTTTCTGGCTTTCAGAGCTTTCGGAGCATCTCGTCTTGTCTCTCCCCTGCGCCTCTCTCCTGTTATGTCATCATCTTGCTGCATGGCTCCCAGGGCCTGGCGGCTCACCGGCACACACAGCCTGGCAGCCCATGCGCCTTCTATATATATATATATATTTTTTATTTTACCGGGAGGTCCCGGGGATCGAACCCAGGTCCCTCCATATGGCAGACGGACGCCCAACCATTTGAGCCACATCTGCCCCCCTTGAGCAAACAATTTATAAAAGAAGAAATACAAACAGTCCATAAAAGTGTGGAAAAATTCAACCTCGCTGGTAATCAAAGACATGCAGATAATAAAAGATATCCCTTTTTCACCTAGAACTTGGCAGATTTCACACACACACACACACACACACACACACACACACACACACCAGCATTGGTGAGGTTGCTGTGAAGCAAACCAGTAGAAATATCAAATGTCACTGCCTTTTTGGAATGCAGTTTGGAAATACTAGTCAAAAACTTTAAAATGTTCCTTCTCGTTGACCTAGCATTTCCACCGTACGAATTTATTCTAGGCATGGAGTTAGAAAGAATAAATATTTACAACATGCTGCTGCCACATTTTTCTTTAATAGTGAGAAATTGGAACATTCTAAATATTCCACAGTTGGAGGATGGTTAAATAAATAGTAGAATCAACAGAATGTCTCTGTGTTGGAATTACTTTTAGACAATTTTTAAGCTTTTTTTTTTTTTTTTTGTATTTTCTATGATTTTTGCTTGAAAAGGCAAGCAAGATAAAAGCCCTAGCTGAGAGAGTAGTGTTTTGTACTGGATTTCACACTTTCTTACAACAGTGCTTGTTGCTCTGTCAAATTGTTTCCTCTGAAGTTTTAGGTTTCAAAATAAATTATCTTATTCCAAAAAGGGCTTCAAGTGGCAACTTTCTTTTTTTTTTTAGGTATATTTGCGTGCTCTTGTGAGAAATCTTTTTAATGAAGGAAATGATGTCTATCGGGAACGTGATTGGAACGTCTCCGTAAGCCAGTACACGGAAGCTTTGAGTATAGCTGATTATGCAAAATCTGAAGAAATTTTAATCCCTACAGAAATAATTGAAAAGCTATATATAAATCGTATTGCCTGCTATTCTAATATGGTGAGCTGTGATTTTTTAACAAAAAGTGTTTCTAGAAAGAAAAAATCTTCAGTGACCTGGTACATTAATTAAAAAGTCAATTTTCTAACTTCAGTTTTAAAGAAAGGCATAATAACTGCTTTTAGAGGGGCCTGAAGCTTTTGAAAGTTAGCTTTGGACAAGTGTTCAGGGATTTTGAAAATAATTTTTCTATTAGTTACTGGTCCTTGGAGAGGCCCAGTTGAGAACAGCTTTTGGAGGTATATCTGCTTATGAAAACATCAGGTTTCTGAAGACACAGTGTTTACAGATCAGTGCAGATCATCTAGGGGGTACCCACATTGACAAGTCACTTAAGATTTGTCACTCCCCTAGGAGCTCTTTTAACCGAAAAGCTTCCTCCTAGAGCGTCCCCCCCCCACTTTTTAAGGAGGTACCAGGGATTGAACCTGGGACTTTGTACACTCAAAGCAGGTGCTTGCTCCACAAATGAGTTCCACCCGCTCCACAGTAATTAGCTTTTTTAAGACACGTTTTTCACATTTCCAGGCAATATTTTGATGTGCTTTTAATTTTCATTATGGGTTCCGCTCTACCAGCTGAACTCTCAAAGAGATCCAGTTTTCATTATGGACATTAAGTAAAATCTAACTATTAATTTAAGAAAAATATCCATCTTGTTGCCTAGGTTTTTGTTAATGAACATTCACCTGATAATTTATTGTTCATTTTTTTCCTCTTATTTTTTTATTTCTTATCAATTAATTCTCTGGGAGTTACATTTCCTTGTGGCATCTTAATGCCACAAAGGATAACTACGGAAGGGAGAATGATAACTATGGGGAGGGGGTACCCAGGGGAGGGATATTGAGTCTGGAAAGTTTTTTTTTCTTGAAGAGCTGGGGACTTTAGGCCACGTATTAACATTTGTCTGGTCTGGGTGGTGCGTGCTAAAGGGTATTCCTTCTACTTTTGCTTATTTGAAATTCCATATTGAAAATAGTTTTAAAAGGTAAAGTGATTCCGCTGACTTTGAGTTTTAAAGGGGGTAATAGGCTGGGGTTTTAATTTGTTTGCATTTACAGGAGGGTATCAGTGCAAGAAATGAATTGTTTAATCGCTAACTTTATTCTTTGGTCTGACACACCAGGGTTTCCACGAAAAAGTTTTAGAAGACTGTGATACAGTCCTCAGTTTAAATGCCAGTAACTGCAAAGCTCTGTATCGGAAATCTAAGGCTTTAAGTGATTTAGGAAGACACAAAGAGGCTTATGACGCTGTAGCAAAGTGCTCCTTAGCAGTGCCTCAGGTATGGGATTTACGTTATAGTTCATTTGTTTGCATCATAAACATTTTATTGCTTCATGTGGAGAAATGGCATCTACAGAGTTAAATTTTCCTTATACCCTTAACCTGCTTCAATTAGGCATAATTGCTAAAGCAAATATCTTAACAGGAAATAAGTTACAACTGTTTTGCCCATTCCTGTGCATGGGTGGTGTGTATAACCCTCCGTTCATCATACATGCTGACTTTTTCAGGATGAACATGTAATAAAACTAACTCAAGAACTAGCTCAGAAATTGGGATTTAAAATAAGGAAAGCATATGTGAGAGCTGAGGTAAGCTGGAGTTCCCTGCACATCTTCATTTTGTTTTGTAACTTGGAGTCAGTTCTGTTTTTAAAGTAGGGTCTTTATTTTATTTCAGCTCTCATTAAAATCGGTTCCTGGGGATGGAGCTACCAAGGTAATGTTGTTACTTCTGTAAGAATCACAATTTAAATTTAAGTTAAAAAAAGAAGGGGTCGGATGTAGTTCAACTGGTTGGGTGTCCGTCTCCCATATGGAGGGACCCGGGTTCGATCCCCGGGACCTCCCGGTAAAAAAAAAAAAAAAAAAGAAAATTCTGCTTTTTAATGTTTGGGGGGTGCGTCTATTTTTGAGACCTATTTATTTCTCAAACTCATAACTGACCATTGCTTTCTATGACCTTAAAAAAAGAAAAAGATAATTTAAGTAATATATTTTAGTCTTAACCAGCATAACATCTGTTAGAATATTTTGCAGGATGTAATAGATGTTAGATATTTGAAAAAGAGTGCTTCAGGGCCAAACAGTAATTTTGAGAATCATTGGGATAAACAAAATTAAAAAGCAACACCCCACCCCACCCCAGGGAGCCGCTCTAATGGGGATCCTTAAAATCTGCTTTTGGCCATTGTGAGTTGGGAGCTGGGTGGTAGCTAGAGTATCTCCTTGAGAAATGCTGGTCCACAGGAAATAAGTGGTGATGCTAGGACCTGATTTAATACCATATATTACAAAAGTTCAAATAGTCAATTGATCTCTTAGACCATAATTGGAAAGGAGTCACATATTTGTGAAAACCTGCATTTTTTTCTTAGAGTTAGTTTTACAGATTGCTTTATAGTTTAGAATCCTGAAAATATTATGATCCATTATTTGGTTTAATTTCTAGGCTTCAAACTATTCTGTGGAAGATATCGAACCAGGTATGTTTTTACAGCTCATCATAACAATCTGAAAAGTGTCAGTTAAGAATTTATTTGGGTTACAGTGTTGTCTAAAAGATTGCTATGTGGCTATTAGTATTAGAACGAGAATAATTTCAAAAAACACCTCTGGGTGTGCCGGCAAGTGACTGACAAGACCAGATTTCAGTAAGCAATCATTGAGTGTCTACTATGTCCTGTCTACTGTCTGGTAGCTATGCTCAAAAGGCTTTTTTCAGAAAGAAGGAAAAGTTTTCACAAGTGAATAATTTCTGGATAATACAAATTATTGTTAGAATGGTTTTTGCTATTTTATTTATTGCTTTTACTATCTTATCTATTTATTTTATAATTGCTTTCATATTTTCGCCTGGCTCTTCATTTTCTCTGCCATTGTTGGATAATTAACACTAGTATTATGTGTGTATACTGAAGGCGAATGAGTGCATTTTCATCCATGTTACAGATTTATTACCTCTGAGACAAGAAGCAGTTCCTGTTGTTTCTTTACCTGCATCAAGTTTTTCTCATGAAGTTGAAAGTGAATTGTCCTCAGTTCCTCTTATGCCTTTAACTTCTATTTTGCCATTGCAAGTGGAAGAGAGCTCTCTGCCATCTGCAGTGTTAGCAAATGGAGGAAAGAGCTCCTTCACTATGCCGGAAGCTTTTTTAGATGATGGAGATATGGTCCTTGGAGAGGATATAGACGACCTCCTTGATTCTGCACCTGAAACCACTGAATCAGTTATGGTAAATTTCAGGGTTACTCTTTTTCTCTGAAAACAGGGTTAATGGGGGGGGGGGGGAAGGTAATGCAACCTGGCACATGGTTTCAGTTTTGCCTGTAGGTTAAACTTTGGGTTTCTTATCCCGAAAACTCTTTTGTTCTTCTCTGGTGATAACTGGCTAATTTGAACATTTTTTAAATATAAAAATAAAGAAACATGCTATGAGTAATTAGCCAATTTTTCTTCAACTAATACTGGGATCACATAATATAGAAAGGGTAAATTTAAAGTTCTGACAAAGAATAGGCAATTTGGTATCTGACCTGCTGCCTGTTTTTGTACTAAGAATGGTTTTTACATTTTGTAATGGTTGGGAGGAAATAACAAAAGGAGAATAATATTTTGTGACACGTAAAAATTACATGAAATATATGAAATTCGGATTTCAGTGTCAATAAAGTTTTATTGGAACACAGCCATACCATTCATTTATGAATTGTCTGTGGTTTTTGCTTTTGCAACGTAACAGCAGAATTGAGTAATTGCAACAGATATCATATGCCCTGCAAAGCTGAAAATATTTAATATCAGGCCCTCTACAGGAAAAGTTTGCTGACCCTTGTCATAAGATATATTAAAATAGTAGCAACATCAGTAATAGTAGGTTGATGATGAGAGAGGTGAGTTAGAGGGAGAAATTGAGAGCTGGTTCCCAGGTCTGGTGAAATAGATGTCATTACGGAGCTGACCAGCTGAAGAAGTGTTTGTACAAAGCAGACAGGCCAGTTCTGGCATCTTAGAAAGTTACTTGACGTCCCAGCACCCCAGCAATGGGGATCCCAGTTGGGCACATCTCAAGAGCATTGTTGTAGGATGAAATAAAATAGCAGCATCTGGTACTTAGCTTAGTATAAGGCACCCATGACCCTCTCAGTAGATTGTAGCTGGGGTGGGGGAGGGTGGAGTTAGAATTCTGTTTGCTCTTGTGGGATTGTAAGTTCACATCTCCAGAGAGCTGGTACCAGTCTTTACTGGCTTCCCCAGCTCCCTATTCTTGTGCCCCCTTCCTCCCACCCACCCCCGTCCCCACACTCCTCTTTAATAAAGCCAGTTCTTATGAGCCTTAGGTTATGGTAAGGTGAAGGCAGGGAGTCATAAAGAAGTTTTGCAGGTGAAACATGAATATAATATCCAGATTAAAACAATATTAGACATCATACCTTGATCTTTCTAAAAATTGGGCTTGGAAGGGAGTAAGTTCGGTAGCTTAAGCTCTTCTACTGAATCTTAAATTTTGATTTAAACATCGTTACATATCATGCTTACCCAATGTCATAATCTGGTTTTATACACTGATGTTAAAGGTAGTTCAGCCAAACTTGTGACAGAGTTTCATGAATCTTGATCAAATCTCTTTCTTTTCTAGCCCTCAGCTTTAGTCCGAGGACCCCTTCCGGCTGCCAGTGCCCCTCCTAGCATACCCTTTCCGGCCTCTCTGTTAGGAACCTTACCCGTTGGTGCGAGGTATGCTCCTCCACCCTCCTTTTCAGAATTGTATCCACCTTTGACTTCATCCTTAGAAGATTTTTGTTCTTCTTTAAATTCATTTTCAATGAGTGAATCCAAACGAGGTAAGAATCGAGCCTACATTGTAACCAATTGCAATTAGTTTTCTAAAAAAGAAAATTTGTGTTTGGCAATTATTTAATTCTAGGTAGTAGGTACGTGAATTGTTTTCATTGTAGCTGAAAATGTGCTAAGCCTTCAGTTTTACTTTCACCTTGACTTTAACTCTTCTGGGGATCAGGAAGCAAAGGCGTAAGAGTAGGAATATATGTGGCACTAATTTTTCTATAGTTTGTTAGGCTGGATGTCTGTATTGTCCTGGGGCAAAATGACTTTTAATGACAAGGGAAGTGTAGTCCATCCTAAGAGAGCCCTAGCTTGAAGGCAGGTTATCCTTCTAAAATCTGAACTAGGTAAACACTAATTTAAGACTAGCCAGATGAATGTTTAGAATAGTAACAATTAGATTTATCTGTTTTAGGTTTCATCCTTTAAGCCTAGCAAACTGTGGCTGATGCCTTAATTTTACAGGGATTTTTGGCTATACTTCTTTTTCTGTAATCCTATGCTTAATTAGCATTTTAGTAATTAATGATAAAAGCCTTCATATTTTTCTGAGACATCGTTACATGGTTTTTAAAGGGACAAAATCTAAATAATTGGTTTAAAGATTGACAATGGAAGATATTAAAATATGTGGGAGACAGAAAGGCAGAGAGGAAATAATTGTGGCAGACTAAGAAAAAGAAAGTAATTGAACCTTACTAATTTTTTAATGTGGTGGTAAGTTGCTGTTTCATATTTTTAAAAGGAGAGGCTCTTTTCCCCTTTTGAATGTGAATTATTTTCTTAGACTTTTAACAGTCCCATTTGATAGGCCCTGCCTTAGTTTATTTCTCAAAAATAGCTTCTTATTTAAATTTGGTTGACTAAGGATAATTCATGCCCTTAGTTTCTAGAGGAAAGAACAGTACCATAATCCTCTTTGAGCGTCAATAATGAACAAGAAAGCTCCTTGGAATTGGGATGGGAAAATAACGTGGGGAAAGCCATACCCAGTAAACTACTAAGCCCTGATGTTCTTATTACATGATTAGAATGAAAAGGTCTGTTGAAGTTTTTTTATTATTTTAGATCTGTCCACCTCAACTTCTAGAGAGGGACCACCGCTTAACAGCAGTAATTCCTCCCTTTTACTTGTAAGTGCCACTTCCTCTTTTGTAAATACATCGCTTAAATTGAAAAAAAAAGGTGTTTTACTTACGTTTCTTAGTTATTTGAATGAACATGACAGAGTCTCCCTTCAATTTTGTGTGTGCTGTGGGAAATAGTGGTGTACTAAGACTGTTCTGGAACACCCAGCAATAAACGCTCTGTGTTTAAGACTGGATCTGTTGTAGCAAGTTAATCACTATGGCAGACAGTTTACGAGGCTTTAGCACAGCAGACAAAACAAGGAAATGCAAGATTGGAACATGTAAAATGTGTGTGCTGTTGAAACAGAATAATTACCAATTACTTTTAACAACACCTGAGGGTTCAAAAAAAAAAAAAAGAGGAAAATGTAGAAAGAGAGAGTTTTTCATACAGAAGGGCATTCTGAATGGACTAGTACTGACTTCAGTTTTGTGAAGGGTGTTTTATTTTTCAGATGAATTCAGTTTCCTTCTTTAGTGATGTGCAATATTTGTTGGCTGTTTTTTTCCTTTCCTTTTTTTTTTTTTCCTTATTCTTGTTGCAGATGAATGGACCAGGTAGTTTGTTTGCTTCTGAGAGTTTCCTGGGAATTTCAAGTCAGCCTAGAAATGACTTTGGAAATTTTTTTGGAAGTGCAGTTACTAAACCATCTCCATCAGTGATTCCAAGGCATCCCCTTGAAGGAACCCATGAATTGAGACAAGCTTGCCAGATCTGTTTTGTAAAATCAGGTCAGGAACAAACACAAGGAGCAGATAGTATTAAACTAATTCATAACCCAAGAGTTCTTATGAATTTGTAAATACGTGAAAAACACCAGCTGGTGTGAATCTTCAGTCTCAATTTTGTTGCATTCTTTCCAAAGAAGCAGCAGTTACTAATATGGGGCCTTTGGAGTCTATTAGCATGAGTCTCTGCTCTTATTTGATGTCATTTTATTTATAGAAATATGTGGGTTAGAATATTTACTTAATTTTAGAAACTTACTGAAATTTTCATGAAATTCTTTTTGTTCTAAATATATGTTCAGAAACATGATAATTTTAAAAAAGAGCAAGAACAGTAAAAAAGCATTGTAAGGCCTGTATATGATAAATGTTTATGAAAATCAAAGTACTTTCTGTTGGTTTGTTTCATATCTTTCCCTACAAATCAAATGATTTAACACAATTTTTCTAAACTGGGCCCATATTCGTTTTCTCTCTTAGTTTTATGTTTAATAGTGTTCTTTACATTTATAAGCCATCAGAATTTCTATCCAAATTATTTCCCTAATAGTTAAATATGAGTATGTTTTGGGGAGGACTAGTTTGAATAGAATTTTGTGTTGTCTGACAAACAGCATAAAAGAAAAAAATCTACTTTGCTAGCTTGTTTACATTTTGGGGTTGTGAAAATGGGAATTTTGTGGGAATTTAGCTGTCAATGTACATCTGCCCATGTCTGCTTATACAAGTGCCTATAAAGTAAAATGATATTCTTTGTGCCTATGAGCAATCCTCTTTACCTCTTTTTCAGGCCCTAAGTTAATGGATTTCACTTACCATGCTAATATAGATCATAAATGTAAGAAAGATATTTTAATTGGTAGGATAAAGAATGTTGAAGATAAATCATGGAAAAAAATACGTCCAAGACCAACAAAAACAAATTACGAAGGACCGTATTATATATGTAAAGGTATTTACTGTAATTACTTAATTGGTGTATATTACATAAGTGATAAACAGTTTGCTACATTTATTATAATGGTTCTGTTATTGACTGTTAACTGAAAATGTTTAGACAGAGTTATATTAGCAAGTTCTTTGGATTGAGACAGTAGTTTTTTCATATATTCTTTAATGTTGTTTTTAAGTTCTTGTGTATCTTTTCTGGTTTATGGGCACAGGGCTTTGGCCAAGTTTTAAATAGGAAATGTCTCAAACTTTAAGTTCCCTCACTTAGTTGAAACAGAATCAAACACTGAACTAAGGCTTTAAAAATGCTGTTCTCTTTAAGCTGCTTTTGAGAGAACTTAGTATTTTCATTTTTGTCATTTCATTTCCTTGGAATGAGCTTTGAATGTCCCTAGGTGATTTTTTGGTTTCGTTTTGTTTTCTTAATAGATTTTATTTTTTTAAAGCAGTTTTAGGTTTACAGAAAAATCGTGAGGAAAGTACAAAGAGTTCCTATATCCCCCTTCCCACTCCCTACAGTTTCCCCCATTATTAACCTCTGGCATTAGAGTGGTACGTTTGTTACAACTGATGACAAACAATACATTCATTATTATTATCTTAAGTCCATAATTTACATTAGGGTTCACTCTTTGTGCCCAGACAATTTTAAAAATTTAGGCAGTGTTACATGAGGCTCTTGGCTTTGACTGCAATAAAAACAATTTATTTTTTCCATGCTATTTTCTTTTTTTAAAGCATTAATACCATTCTTGGATAGTAATCTGCATATCATTGATTGAAGTGATCCATGAATTGTTACAAAAATTCAAATGATGCCCTAAACATATTTAACCTCATTGACTGCAAAAACAGTTGCCCATGTTTTAAATGTCTTTTCATCCCCTGTCTTTCTAGATGTTGCTGCTGAGGAGGAATGTAGATACTCAGGGCACTGCACATTTGCTTATTGCCAAGAAGAGATAGACATCTGGACGCTGGAGAGGAAAGGGGCGTTCAGCCGAGACGCTTTCTTTGGTGGCAATGGAAAGATAAACCTTACAGTATTCAAACTTCTCCAGGAGCATCTTGGAGAATTTATATTCCTTTGTGAGGTGCTTTTTCCAGGACTTATTTTCTGCTATAAAATTGTTGATAGTTTCTGACGTGCAATCTCAGGCATGTGAAGCATTTAGCATAGGCCCCGGCTTATAATAAGCATTCATGCAATACGTGGTAGCTGCCTTATTATCAAACAGAGTAACACTGAGACTTCCTATTGATGACTGAGTGATATAAACATGCAGTGTATAAGTATGTAATGATATTGGAACTAAGGAAAATTATCCTGGGTACAAAATTTATATTTTGTGTTATGTTTTTGTGATGATCCCTCTTCTCTGTCTGTTCCAGAAATGTTTTGATCATAAGCCTAGAATGATAAGTAAAAAAAATAAAGATAATTCTACTTCCTGTTCTCACCCAGTTACGAAGCATGAGTTTGAAGACAATAAGTATGTTGGTAGTTTCTAAATTTTATACTGATAAAATGCATTCTTTCCTTAGATACGACTAAAACCAGTAGTAGTATCTGCCTATGCATTGCTCCCCACCCCCTTTTATTTTCTTTTGAAGGAAGGTGACTGTTTAAAAATGTCTTTTAGAAGATTTGACTGGGAGTTTAAAAAACCAAAGAATTATTATGCTGATTACTTAATACAGAGAAGCATTATCATTTTATAACTTCTTACAACATGAATTTAGGTTTCGTTGTGGCTTGACATAGAATTATCTCCCACTCACCACCACCCCAATTATTCTAATAGTTGCATATAGTGATTTATTTTTTTCTGATAAAGATTTAAATTGTATTCTCATTATATTCCTTGTTTTTTGTTGTTGTGGTTTTTTTTTTTTTTCATTTGAGAAAGTTACAGAAGAATAATATTAAAATACCACTCCATTTTCATCTTAGGTGCCTTGTCCACATTTTGCGAGAGACAACGGTAAAATACTCCAAAATACGTTCTTTTCATGGTCAGTGTCAGCTTGATTTATGTCGGCATGAAGTTCGATACGGCTGTTTAAGAGAAGATGAGTGCTTTTATGCACATAGTCTTATGGAATTGAAAGTCTGGATAATGCAAAATGAAACTGGTAAGTTTGTGCACAACTGCAAGCTCTTCTCTCATCAAGCCAGTCAGGTTTTGATGAGATAATAATTCAGAGACCTCCATCAACTCCTTGCGGCAACCCTGTCAGTTTTGTGGTAGGCTTCAAGCTGAGTAGTCACCTAAAATTTTTAGATTGCCTATTTTGACTGTGGTCTTATGCAATTAATTACTGATGCAAGTTCATATGTTTAGCATGTATTTGTGGGAAGAAAGATTCCTCAGGAGGCACAAAGAGCTGTTTTTATCGAGTCCTTTTTGTAAAAGAGTCATGTACTCCTCACCCTTGGAGGAGGTTAGGCTACATGCGAATTGCTGGGAAGCAAAGGCTCTGAGTCTGGCTGTGACATTGGTGGGGTGTTAGTATGTAAATGTAACCTAAAGGAAGGCTTGTGCATTTCCCAGGTATCTCACATGATGCTATTGCTCAAGAATCTAAACAATATTGGCAAAATTTGGAAGCAAATGTACCTGGAGCTCAGGTATTTTCTCTTTTGTACTTTTTTAGAATGGCCTAATGGAGGTTGGTTATTGGTGGATGCCTTTTATGCTTACAGGCCTGTTATTTTCTTATTCTTTATTGAGTTGACTAATTCTTAGTGAAAAAAAATTCTGAATTGTAGTTGATCATATATATATGGCATCGCACCATACCTACCAGGAGTGTAGGATCCTGTTTTCTTATTCAGCCTAATTGGCAAAACAGTTAGGATCTTGGGCTTTGGGGATTATTGGGGTAAGGAAATTGCATAGTGTGTGTAGTTTTGCTTACCACCTGGCATAAATTGTTGATCCACTCCCCAGACCACCAAAAGGAAAAAAATTCTAGTCATCTATTCCAAAGCTGACTTTCATAAATTGAGGTTTGGCATCTATAATTGGTTTTTACTCTATCCTCTTGCATTTGAGGGGAAAATTGGACATTCAAATACCAGGGTATATATAATGGTCAAGTCATCAAACCAGACAAAAATAGAAAATTGTATGCTATTGTGAATTGTATGCATGGTCATTCATTATTTTGTTCTCAGAAAACTAGTTTTCTGTTAAAAATTAAAACTGATCTTTTAATTGTTTAAGGTTCTTGGCAATCAAATAATGCCCGGATCTCTTAACATGAAGATAAAATTTGTGTGTGCTCAGTGTCTGCGAAACGGTCAAGTCATCGAACCAGACAAAAACAGAAAATACTGTAGTGCAAAAGCAAGGCATTCGTAAGTAGTGTGTATGGAAACAATGCTTGCTGCATGATTATCTGTTTCATCGGTATAAAATCATAGAAGCAAAATGACTAAGGCTTTAAGGAGGGCAAAGAAAAGTAGAGAATTTAGGAGTAAATAGAATGCAAAAGGAAAAAAGACTTTTAGGATTAAGGAGCTAAGAATTCAACAGTAGTGTTTTTCCTGTATTTTGTCCTTCCTTTATTTAGGATTCAAAGGGATAATTGTTTATAAATATTAACAGGAAGTGAAACAGCTATAGAATCATAAGGCATCCCTTTTAGAAGAGTTGAGAGAAAAAATATCTCTGGTCTTTCAGGTACAGACTTGGCACCTCTCCCTCTATAGTATGCCTTTTGTCACTGTGTCTGTTTCTTCTGAACTCCATCTTTCTTAGGTGGACCAAAGACCGTCGTGCCATGAGAGTGATGTCTGCTGAACGTAAGAAGTGGATGAACATCCGTCCTCTCCCCACAAAGAAACAAATGCCTTTACAGTTTGATGTACATACGTAATTTTTAAGCCACTTTTTTTTATTAGGCATTTCAAATCATTAGAAAGTAGTAATAATTCAGATTGAATCTCAAGCCCTTTAATGCTCATCAGTAATAATGAAATTTAAGTGATTCCTCTTTTGTTTTCCTTCCACTTTAGTATGTGTGTGTTTCTATAGCAGTTTTTTTTTTTTTTTTTTGATTGATTGGAATTTTATGAGTTTCTGGAAAAAGTAATAGGTAATAGAATTGCTAAAATGTTATAGGCATAATTTAACTTATTTTTCACATGAATTTCTTTTGGGAGGGAAAGAAAATTTCATTGAATTTTGAAAACTCAGCTTTGATAGGAAACCCAAGACCTTCCATATGATTATGAATGTTGTGTTGAGTTTCTTTTTATCAGACCTTGTTTCTTTCACTGAATGGATACTACCTAAAAGTCACCCAACCTTATAGACTTTTAAAAGGAAAGACGTTCAGTGCTAGAGGAGCATGTTCCTCAAAATCCCTAGAATGAAAACCCCAGACCAGTGTGAAGTTAGGTCGGTATTTCATTCGTGCTGTGGCTCGCTTCACCTTGGGGCACTGTCGTGCCTTCCGTGTTCTTGAAGATGCTGGTGCCTGGTCCTGCCTGAGCTAACCACCTGAGCTGACTCTAGGGAGAGGGTCTAGAGGCATTTCACCATGTGGGTGCACAGACAAGGACGCCGGGAGCATCAATAGGTAGTAAACTTTCTGTCCGATGGAGGGAATATGGAGAGAACCTTTGGCCCAGAGAAGCAGTGCAGATGGATTTCTGAGTTCCCTCATACCTGAGACTTCCCTCTCTGAATTGCCAGAAAAAGCTGAGGGAGAAATAGATTAATCTTCTGTTGCCCAGAGTACTTTGCAGTTTTATCAAACTTATACAGGTTACAGCATCAGTCTTTGCAAGGTGGTGATGTGTTTGTACTTTATCCTCTGTGGTTTTAGACTCAATTTGAGTGGTTTTATCTGTGGGTTATAAGTATTGTAGCAGGGGGAAAGAAGTTTTATTGGAACCACGCATCTCCTGTGCTTTAAAAGATAACAGAGCTAATTGAAGTATCAGGAATTTGTTAAAAGTAGGACCGAGAACAATGCTAGTCCACGCGTGGCCTAGGGCTGCTCACTGTTCTTAGACGTGGGGTGCTGTGCAGTGTCACAGTAGCTTCTTTCCTCTTTTTTCTACCATGATAGATATTGCAGAGGGATCCTTCTTCTAAAGGAAGAAATAATTCTCCCTATGAGTGTAGAAACGTGGTGAGGTGGAAGGAGAATGCTTCACAGTCTGCCAGAAGGGCCCTGCTTCAGTCACTCTGCCTCTGCCAAATGGGAATAATTATCGTCGTGGGGAGATGACATGAGATGGCGTTATGTAAAAATCCTGCCCCAACGCCTGATCTTCTGCCTTGTTTTCTCTTATCCCTGCTTCTTAGCACTGAGCTCTGAAAGACTATGGTGAATGTTTCCCTAGCAATATCTGATCAAGTACTTAATGGGGTTTGTCTGGGGATAGAAAGTTCTATTGACTACTGGCTTGATGCAGAAGATTTTAAGGGTAGGGGTAACTGACACTGCTCCGAGGGAGGAAATGTGCAGTGTTAGGGCTAAGACTGCTTTTAGGTTTCAGCAGAAACCCATGCTAAGCATTTAATTGTATATCAGCAGAGTGATATCCAGGGCCAGCTCTTGTTGAAGTGCAAATAAACTAAAATAAGCTAACAAGTAGTTGTTCCAGAATTTATGCTGCATAAAGACAAGTACATTGATGATATTCGAGAACTGAGCTCTCTAGGTGGTAGGGGTTTCCTTCCTTCTTGATAGCTATGATTCTTAGGAAAGCCTGCGCTCAGCTGATCCCTGCCATCTTATTTTCCTGCCAGTATCACCATATTTACTTTGTTAGATAAAAATAAAAATAACAGGAAGAGGCATTATTTGAAAGCAGTGTAACTTGATGGCTTGGTTAGTGTAATAATTGTTTTCAGATAATGTATACCTAATGCGTTATGGCTGAGGTTAGCTGCCATTATTAATTCTAGGTAAGATGAATTTCCAAGATTTTTTTGGATTCTGCTTAGTAACCTTTGGAGTAGTTTGCAGTCTCTCCACTGCCTCCCCAGCACTGGCGTGAAGGCGCCTGCGTGTTCTGCAGAGCAGACTGGAGCAGTCAGATGGGGCCAGAGGTTTTCATTGTGGAGATAAAATGGTCTGCTGTTAAAAGCTGATACTCAGAACTAGTGAGTTATAGACATTTTCTTGTAAGAAAATGTTCCATACTCCAATTCCATACTTTGCTTACTTTTGAAACTTTTTTTCCTTTTGAAAATGTTGGGATAGAAAGCTTAATTTTGTGTCTATTTTGGGCTTATAGTCAATTTGAATAGAATCACATTAATTTTATTTTAAACTTGTATTATTAAGCATTAGCATGGATAATAATGTTTATTCTGCCTACATGTAAAAATTAAGCAGTTTTACTAAGGGTACTCTGTTTTAAATGTTATACTTTTTTAATATATACAGCTGTGCAATCATATTGCTTCTGGAAAAAAATGTCAGTATGTTGGAAACTGTTCCTTCGCTCATAGTCCTGAGGAGCGGGAAGTGTGGACTTACATGAAGGAAAATGGAAGTAAGTTGATGTTTAACTGTGTTGTCAACATCTGTGAAACCTAGCCTGCCTGGAAGTTTGTTCTCTTTCTGTAAATATGCCAGCTTCCCGTGAACACAGAAAGCTGTTTGCATTCTACACAGCCATTCTGCTTCATTGGTTGCTGTTAGACTGGGACTGCTGGAAAACGTGCCCATGGCCTCCGTGGAGCAGGATCTGGTGTCTGAACTGTGTTTGGTTCAGTCAAATCTTGATATGAACACAGAGGTCTGCATCCTTTGATGTAATAGATGCGTTCCTGAAAAAGGCTCTGGGGAAGTCCCGTTCTTTCGTGGCTGTTTAGACCAGTTTGTCTGTTCCTTTTATGACTAGTCACCCCCTCTATTAACCAGGTTAGATTAGGGGGTCTCTTCAAGGAGGCCTTGCTTGCAGATTCACAGGTTCAAGGGAGCTTGTTTATCTTGGTCAGATTTCAAGTTTATCGTGGGAGTCTTTGAGAGGGGCCTCAGACAGCTTTTCATTTTTGACCATAAAATGTATTACTACAAGGATGCTTGTTTTTTAATCTTAAGTAAACTGATGGAAATTCACTGGCTACCTAACATCAGCAGTCTCTGGATCACAAGAACCAGTTGGGTTTAAGGGTGTCACTTGCCACGTTTCAATCACAAATCAATTCAGTGGCTCATAGATGAAAGGGACTCCTTCCCGGCCGTATTGCTTGGAGTAAGGGTACACCGTCGGGCATTGCTGGAGGTGTCCCTGCATTTCGGTGCTCTTACAGGGACTCCTACTACCACTGGTCTTCAGGAGGAGGGATTTCTAGTTCATCTCTTATCTTAGCCTGATGATATAGTGTTAGAACCACTTGGGCAGGCAACAAGACCAAGTTTTGACTAGCTCCTCATTGCTAGATTTTTTAGTACAGTGGTTCTCAAGTGAAGATGATTTTGTGCTCCCTCAACCCCCAGGGGACATTTTGATTGTCCTGACTTGGGTGAGGGGAGTGTTCCTGGCATCTAATGGTAGAGGTCAAGATGCGTGTAAATATCCCTCAATGCACAGGACAGACCCCCAGAGCAAAGAATGATGCAGCCCCAAATGCCAGCAGTGCCAAGGCTGAGACACCTGGTTTTAGCACGTGGCAGTAATGCAGAATACCTTGTTCTCACCATAGGAAGCACCTGGTAGCCAGTGCCCAGGACCTGGTCACAGTCCAGTGGCTGCAGATTGCACCCGGCAAGTCAGTCCTCCCTGGGCTGCGGCTTGCTTGAAGGGCACCCGTCAGAACCTTGGTCCCACAGGCGTGTGTTTGCCATCTTCCTCAATGAACAGTGAGGGGCACATCAGCTCCAGGCCCCCCACGCCAGGCAAGCAGCCTTGTGCTGCCGGCACTGAATACAGACATTTCACGGAGGGCAGCACGAAGCGGTGCTGGGGCTGTTTTTGGCATTCCCTTACAATGCCTTATGATTCCTCACGATGGTTTCTGAGGTTTAAACACTCCAAAGTGCCTTGGAAATGAAGGGAAGAGTTAATTAATCTTGACAGCTAATGTTTGCAGCCTAGCAGCCCTGAATTTAGTTCCCAAGCATGAGAGTTTACCTGCTGCTTGGATGTGGGCTAATATAATTAGTCTCCATTCTGTCCTCTCACTTTTCTTTTTAACTTCTTATTTTGAAATAATTTCAAATGTACTGGGCATTTGCAAAAATCATGCAAAACCAATATAGAGAACTCCAATATACCCTCTACCCAGGCACCCAGATTTACTAGCTTTTAATATTTTGCCTCATTTGTTATATTATTTTCTTTCTTTGGTTCTTTTCGTTCCTCCCTCCCTCCCTCCCTCCCTCTCTTTCACTTATCATCTGTCTATGTATTTTCTGAATATTTGAGAGTTTAGCATACATCATGCTCCTTTACCACTTAATACTTCCATGTATATTTCCTAAGAACAAGAATATTCACTTATATAACCTTGTTAAGTACACTTCTCAAGTTCAAGAAATTTAGCATTGATATAAAGCATATCAATATTTCATTTTTTATGCAATTGTCCCAATAATGTTACTATTATTATTATTTTTAGGAGGTACTGGGGATTGAACCCAGGACCTCGTACATGGGAAGCAGATGCTCAACCACTTGAGCTACATCCGCTCCCAATAATGTCATTATTAGATAGATCTAGGATCATGTATTTCATTTAATTGTCATTCTTGTTACTTGTTAGTCCTTTTTTTTTTTTTTTTTTTTAAACTGTGGACACACATAAAACATAAACTTTCCCAGCTCACCCACTCCCAAGCATACCATTCAGTGGGTTTAATCACATCCACAATGTTATACTTCCCTCAGCACCGTCATTTACCAAAATGTTTCCACCACCCCAGACAGAAACCCTCTATCTATTATGCATTAACTCCCCATTCCCCTATGCCCCGCCCCTGTTAACTAGTACTCTACTCTCTGATTCTATGAATTTGCAAGTGGAATCATATAATACCTGCCCTCGTGTGTGTGGCTTCTTTCATTCAACATAATGTCTTCAGGGTTCAGCCATGTTGTCACATGCATCAGAACTTCACTCCTTTTTACAGCTGAATAATATTCCATTGTATGTTTGTTTTTTGTGTGTGTGTGGGGGGTCCCTTTTTTTTACATATAAATTTTTTTTTTTTGAATCAAACTATGTTACACAATATATTTGGCTCATAGTAACGCATTCATACAGTATTTGGCCTTTTGTGTCCTTTTGTGTCAAGTCTTTCGCCCATTTTTTAATTGGGTCATTTGTCTTTTTATTGTTGAGTTGTAACATTTCTTTATATATCCTGGATATTAAACCCTTATCAGATATGTGATTTCCAAATATTTTTTCCATTGAGTTGGCTGCCTTTTCACCCTTCTGACAAAGTCCTGTGAGGTGCAAAAGTGTTGAATTTTGAGGAGGTCCCATTTATCTAATTTTTCTTTTGTTGCACGTGCTTTGGGTGTGAGGTCCAAGAAACCACCACCTACTACAAGGTCTTGAAGATGTTTCCCTACATTTTCTTCTAGTAGTTTTATGGTCCTGGCTTTTATATTTAGATCTTTGATCCATTTTGAGTTGATTCTTGTATAGGGGGTGAGATAGGAGTCCTGTTTCATTCTTTTGGTTATAGATATCCAGTTCTCCCAACATCATTTATTGAAGAGACTGTTTTTCCCCATCAGCGTGGGCTTGGTAGGTTTGTCAAAAACCAGTTGACTGTATAGGTGAGGGTTTATTTCTGGATTCTCAATTCTATTCCACTGATCGATGTGTCTGTCTTTATGCCAGTACCATGCTGTTTTGACCACTGTAGCTTTGTAATATGTTTCAAGGTCAGGCAGTGAAATTCCTCCCACATTGCGCTTCTTTTTTAGAATACTTTTGGCTATTCGGGTGCACTTACCCTTCCAGATGAATTTGGTAATTGCCTTCTCTAATTCTGTAAAGTAAGCTGTTGGGATTTTGATTGGTATTGCATTGAATCTATAAATCAGTTTGGGCAAGATTGACATCTTCATGATATTTATTCTTCCAATCCATGAACACGGAATGTCTTTCCATTTGTTTAGGTCTTTTTTAATTTCTTTTAGCATTGTTTTGTAGTTTTCTGCATATAGGTCCTATACTTCTTTGGTTAAATTAACTCCTAGGTATTTGAGTCTTTTTGTGGCTATTGAAAATGGAATTTTCCTCCTGATTTCCTCCTCAGGTTGTTCAGTACTAGTGTACAAAAACATTACTGATTTTTGAGTGTTGATCTTGTATCCTGCCACTTTGCTGAACTCATTTATTAGTTCAAGTAGCTTTGTTGTGGATACTTCAGGATTTTCTAAATACAGGATCATGTCATCTGCAAACAGTGAGAGTTTTACTTCCTCTTTTCCTGTTTGGACGCCTTTAATTTTTTTGTCTTGTCTAATTGCCCTAGCTAGAACTTCTAATACAATGTTGAATAACAATGGTGACAGTGGGCATCCTTGTCTTGTTCCTGATCTTAGGGGGAAAGCTTTTAACCTTTCCCCATTGAGTATGATGTTGATTGTGGGTTTTTCATATATGCCTTTTATTATATTGAGGAATTTTCCTTTTATTACTATCTTTTGAAGTATTTTTAACAAAAAAGGATATTGGATTTTGTCGAATGCCTTTTCTGCATCTATTGAAATGATCATGTGTTTTTTTTCCTTCAATTTGTTAATGTGGTGTATTACATTGATTGATTTTCTTATGTTGAACCAGCCTTGCATACCAGGAATAAATCCCACTTGGTCGTGATGTATAAGTCTTTTGATATGCTGATCTATTGTATATTCTGTTCATCTTTTCGTGGACATTTGGGTTCCTTTCATCTTTTGGCAATTGTGAATAATCCCGCTATGAGCATACATCAGTGTGCAACTATCTGCTCAAGTTCAATTCTGCTTTCAATTATTTTGGGTATATGCCTAGTAGTGGGATTGCTGGGTTATATGGTAGTTCTATGTTTAACTTTTTGAGGAGGTGCCACACTGTTTTCGAAAGTGACAGCACCATTTTACATTCCCACCAACAATGTACAAGAGTTCCTATTTCTCCACATCCTCGTCAACACTTGTTTATGTTTTTAAAAAATAATAGCCATTCTAGTGGATGTGACAGGGTATCTCATTGTGATTTAATTTGCATTTTCCTAATGGCTAATGCTGTTGAACATCTTCTCATATTTACTTTTCCTTTAAAAATGTGTGCTGACTGATACTAAAAATGTGCATGGTGTTGTGTGTATTGAAATAGTCTTTAGTTGTTGCTGAAAATAATTCTATTTCTCTTTAGTACAAGATATGGAGCAGTTTTATGAACTCTGGCTAAAGAGTCAAAAAAACGGAAAAAGTGATGATTTGGCCAGTCAGTCAAACAAGGAAAATGGAAAACAAATTCACATGCCAACAGATTATGCTGAGGTTACTGTGAGTGCCGTTTGCTGTTTCACCTCACCTTTGCTTCCGAGCCCCTGATAGAGCCTTTCTTTTCCCATCTCTCCACAAGCTAGCCCCATGGCTTACAGCCTGCCCTTCTGGTAGCTTCACTTTCTCTCTCCAGTGGCTCCTGCCCTTAGCATAACTCTCCCTCATTCTAAAAAATTCTTTCCTTGATCCTATTTCTGACCTTGGCCCCAGAGAAATAAGAGTCCTAGTCCTGGTTCCTCTCTGTCTCCGCCTAGCCTGTGACCTTGGGCAGACTACTTCACCTCCGTGGCATTAGCATGTGCTCAGGCCACGTGGGCTGTTCCCTCCCTCTGCCCTGCTCCAGCCTCCGTCCCTCCTCACCCGCCTGCGGTCCACCTTCTGCCGCCACAGCTCCACTGAGACATCTGTCATTGACCTGTGGTCTTTTACAGCTTTGGTTTTCTCTTTTTAAAAATTCGAAAAAGTAAGGAGGAGAATGTAATGAATATCTTAAGCTCATCACCCCAAGCTAACCAGAGTTAACAGTTTGTTGTTTCTGTTTCTGTACAATAAATAAAACGTTACAGATAAAGTTTGAAACTCCATTTGTTCCCCTTCCCAGAGGGAATCATATCCACTGTGTATTTTTCCAGGCTCTGTTTACATATCTTATGAAACACAGATTTATTCTTGAACAAGCTATAGTTCTGCCTGGTGTGCTGTTTAAAATTTATGGAAGTGTATGTGCAATTCTGCTCCTTGTTTCTTGTTCTTGTTTTTTGACACCCCTCTGTATTGATTCCTATGGATCCAGGTCATTGCCCTCCTGCATGGCTCATCCGTGACCCAGTCTTGCCGTGTCTCTTTGTGAACTGTCGTTCTTTCAGGGCTCAGCACCAATTCATTTGCTGCCTTGCAACCCACCTGGGGTCTTGATTAAGTTATAGAATCTTGGTCTGCACCAAGACTGACTCTAAACCTCATGGGAGGTCTCCAGGAATCTTTATTTTTGTCTGGTGTTGCAGATGCAAATTACTCAGGAAATTTGGGGAACATCACTCAAGCACTTGGAACTTACATCTGTTTGGCACTTAAATCCCACCTTAACAGAGTTCCTTCCAAGTAGATCTGTCCCCTCAGGGGCAGCGTCCTACCAGTATCTTTACTTCCCTGGTGCCTGCCACAAGTCCTGGCCCACAATAGGGCTCAGTTCCTGTGCTTGACTGGCCTCGCTGCTTGTCCTCTGGAGCTGGCGCGTCCTGGTCTTCCTGTCCTGCTTTTCCTCATGGTGTTAATTCTTCCCAGAATCCTAGTTGGAATCTGGCATCTCTTCCTCTCGCCAAACATCCTTGTTTGTACTCTGGCTCCTCTTGTCTCCTTGTTGGCGTCTTCCTGGACACCTGGCAGAATCCATGCCCACCCCCGCCACCCCGCCTTCTCTCTGCGGCCTGTGTTCTGGCCTGCCTCCCAAGCTGTGGTCCTTTCCTAGTCCTTTCTCAGACTTTGATGTTCTTGCCCGGTTCCTCCCGCTAGACTGGGCTAAGAATAGAGCCTGGGCCTGCGGTGGGTTGTACCTAGTCCACCTGGTGTCCTGAACAGTGTGTAAGTCCTCGAGGGGCACGTGGATTGCACTCACTGATGGGACATGTGTCTTTCATGCCCTCAGGTGGACTTTCACTGCTGGATGTGTGGGAAGAACTGTAATAGTGAGAAGCAGTGGCAAGGCCACATCTCCTCAGAAAAGCACAAAGAGAAGGTTTTCCACACAGAAGATGACCAGTACTGCTGGCAGCATCGCTTTCCAACAGGGTATTTCAGTATTTGTGATAGGTACGTAGGTTTTTAAAAATTTCCACTTAAAAATGGCTGATCTTGTGTAACTCTCTAGGACATTATGTCAGTAGACAAAATGATAAAGTCTTCCAGAATTGTTGAGGTACCTGATGAACCCTGATACTTGCTCAGAGTTTTTAGTTGCTTGTTGAACATTTCTTCACTCTTCTGTGGTTATATGAAAAGATTTACTGGTCTCCTGACACTGGTTTAAAAGGTCCTAAAATGACTGAATAGCGAAGTGTTTTCATTAAAATTTGCCCAAATGACTGCAGCTTCAATTCTCTAATTCTTTACCAAAATTTTTGCTCTAAGTCGATGTGAATCAATTTGAAACTACCTTTAAATTATATATATTTCAAGTGTGAATCTGGAACTTACTCAAATAAAAGGACAACATTAGCGTAACAATATCAATCTTTTATTTAGAAAATTTTCAAAGTGAGATAATTTTGAATTGTTCCTCGTTTTGTTAAATCACCATTTATATTTAATATATTCATGTGATACAAAAACTATGCAAGGCATTTTTTTACTTAATCCTGCTTATTTCTTTCTACCGCATCAGGAAGGATTATGGTCTTTTTTTTTTTCTCCCATCAAACAGTATTTTTCATATTATGGTTTTAATCAAGTTAAATAGTTGAAAGCACTAATTTTTCTATTGTAGGCATCAAGGCTATAAAATATTCATTTTTCTAAGTTTAAGATTCCTAGTTAAAATTTTATACAAATCATAAAGCTAGAGAAGCATAAATTTTTAAGAACCATAATGCGATTTTTCTAAACAACTTGTGCCCTCTTAACCAAGCTGACTTGCCCTAATAGGTATATGAATGGTACCTGCACGGAAGGAAGTAGCTGTAAGTTTGCACACGGCAATGCTGAACTTCACGAATGGGAAGATAGAAGAGATGCCCTAAAGATGAAGCTCAACAAAGCAAGAAAAGATCACTTAATTGCCCCAAATGATAATGACTTTGGAAAATATAGTTTTTTGTTTAAAGATCTAAACTAATATGCTGGCTTTTATGTATGTTATCTAATCAGAGCACTGACCAGAAAAATTGAAAGTGTTCCAAAGCACGTAGCAGAGGAGCTGCAGATTTTCTGCTTGTATTGGCATCTATCGTTCCTCCTGAGCAGCAACCCACAGTAGGTAGGACAACGGGCTGTTTAACAGGTCTGGCCATGCTCTCATGGAACCACTGGCATCAAATGGCGAAGTGACCACTGCCCAGTTGCCATCTGTTGAACAGACTTTTGGATGAAGTGTGCTGGAGAAGAGGATATGGACGACTCCCCGAGTTGGTCCTTCAGATAAGAACCATGAAGATAAGAGAATAAACACTTGTATCAGAATGCATGATGGATGAAATTCTTTACCTGTTTTAGCAGAACGAATTTACTATAATAAAGTTTGCTACTTATCTGTATGTAGGTTGCTAAAAAGGATTTTCTTAACTCCAATTTTAAGCCAAATAACCATTTAACACTAGTATATGTTAAATGGGGGTATTTTTCTGTATTTGTATGTTTCACTATAATAAGGGAACTGAGGATAGTGTGCATTGAGAATATTTTGGAAAAAAAATCAGTTGACTCAAATTATTTCTTGGTCTTTTGCTGTTTAAATGATGATTTTGAAAGATTATACTTGTACTGTTGGTATTGTGTAGTGTATGGACCAATATTGCCTGTAATAAAGATTTTATATAGAGATGTCTTTCACTTTTCTGGTGTGGAGTTTTCTTCATACACACACAAAAATATTGTTGAAACTGGGTACTAAAATCACAATTTTTTTCTTTTTAGGAGGTACTGAGATTAAACCCAGGACCTCATACATGGGAAGTAGGTTCTCAACCACTGGGCTACATCTGCTCCCCAGTGAGAGTTGGTTTTTTTGTTTTTGTTTTTAGGAAGTACCAAGGGATTGAACCCGGGACCTTGTACATAGGAAGCAGGCGCTCAACCACTTGAGCTCCATCTGCTTCCCTTTTTTTCTTTCAATCACTTTTTTTTAAAAAAAAAAAAAAAACAATTTATTGAAGTATATCATTCCTACATGAACATACATAAACTATAAGTGTTCAGTAAACATTGTGAACTTACAAAACAAACATGCATAACATCATACAGGTCCCCCACACATCACCCGACCCCCCACAAAAACCCTGCATTGTTGTGAAACATTTGTAAACAAATCATGAAAGGGCATTGCCAAAGTTCTTTCAATCACTCTTATTTAAGCAATTAGTGACAGAATGTAACTTCAGGTTCATGAAAGCATCTTTCCCTTTTACTCTTGGCTGACCTGATCTCCACTCTTCCTTTGGATTGGGGTTGATATGGATTGATTTGGTAACTTTCCCAGGGGGTCCTCTTATGATTTACTCAAACGAATGATTAGCAGGGAGAAAAACGGTCAGCTAAGACTTGGGTTGTGGGATTCCAGAGACAAGTTAAGCATGACACTCTTTAATAGGGCTGTCTGTGTTATTGAACAATCAGGCATGGTCATTTCAGGCTGGCAGAGGCACTCTCCCTGATATTTTCAGAGGCTGAGGTCCAGCAATGAGGATGAAAAGTCATGTTTGGGGTGGTGGGGAGGGGGCAGCTTCTTCATCAGATTAGTAGTGCAGAGTTGTTGGGGTGGGCAGGGGAGTGGCTAACAGACTTCAAGGATAGGGGGTCTTCTGGGCTGTAAGGTGCCAACCCTTTAAACCCTCAAGCAGTCACTTACTCATGACCATCCTGAATGAGTGGCATTTGGGGAGACAAAGAAAAGGATCGTTGTTCTGCCTGTGAGTCCACTGAGGGTAGAAAGGAGAGCACAGCTGCAGGAAGTGAGATGAGAGAAGTAGAGCACCTGGCAGAACCAGAGGCTGCAGAGGGTCACGTGAGCCCCTTTGACTCCTTGGAGAGAGCAGGAGAAGCTCTGCTTTCCCTCCATATTTGGGAAGGCAGTTAAGACCAATTTTATTACTTGATTAGAGCATCTGATTTGCCAGATAATTTGTCAGTAGAGTGACATTTTTTATGGGTCTCTAGAATGGGAGATTTCATTATATTTTTCTTTGTACTTTCTCCCAAACTCCTTTTTTCTAGGGAAAATAGATGTCAAAAAGCTGTCTCTGGGGAAACGGATGTGGCTCAAGTGATTGGGCTCCTGTCTACCATATAGGAGGTCCAGGGTTCAATTCCCGGGGCCTCCTGGTGAAAGGCGAGCTGGCCCGAGCAGCGAGCTGGCCGGCACAGAGTGCTGACCTGTGCAGGAGTGCTGGCCCGCCCAGGAGTACTGGCCCACCCACAGTGCCGGCCCACACAGAGAGCTGGCACAGCAAGATGACGCAACAAAAAGACAGAGGGGAGACAATAAGAGACGCAGCAGACCAGTACGCTGAGGTGGCACAAGAGATTGAAAGCCTCTCTCCCACTCTGGAAGGTCCCAGGATCGGTTCCCAGTGCTGCCTAAAGAGAAGACAAGCAGACACAGAAGAACACAGAGCAGGCAGTGAGTGCAGAAACGGGGCGGGAAATTAATTAACAAATCTTTAAAAAAAAAAAAGCTGTCTCTGGCACTCTATTTTGGTTTACAGATTAAGTTCAATTTAAAGATTAAGGTTAAGAGTTGGTTGTGTTAACGTTTGGACTCTAAGCCAGAAATTTAAAGTTTGAGATCCAGTGGGTGGTCAAGATGAGTTGTTTTGTTTTTTCCCAAATTCCCTCTACATTTTCTATGCCTTGGCTTCCAGGCTCCTCTGGAATTCTCTTCTCTGCAACATCCTTTCAGTAATCCATTTTTGCCTAAATTAGCCAGTTTCTTGCCCTGGATTGCAGCTCAGAACCCCACCTGCCACAGCCTTGGTCTCGGTGTTAGGATTCCATGGTGAGATCACACTCCTAACCGAGAGAAGGTGCTAGGAGGGGGAAAAGAGGGAGAAGAAAAAAAAGTGTCAAAGAGCAAAGCTCCAATCCCCATTTTAATAGTAGAGTCAAAAGTAATAATTGGTATGTCTACTTGGATATGTTAATTCCCACAGGGTGTTTTTTTTTTTTTGACATTTAAAAAATTATTGTGTGAAACAGATGTGGCTCAAGCGATTGGGCTCCCGTCTACCATACAGGAGGTCCAGGATTCGATTCCTGGGGCCTCCTGGCGAAAAGGCAGGCTGGCCTACACTGTGAACTGGCCCATGCAGAGTGCTGGCCCACGCGGGGTGCTGCACAGCAAAAAGACACAACAAAAAGGAGAGACAATAAGAGATGTAGCAGACCAGGGAGCTGAGGTGGAGCAAGAGATTGAGCACCTCTCTTCCACTCCAGAAGGTCCCAGGATCTGTTCCAGTGCTGCCTAAAGAGAAGACAAGCAGACACAGAAGAACACAGAGAGCAGACAGCGTAAAAACAATAAGGGGTGGGTAATAAATAAATAAAATTGATAGAACTCAGAATATAAATGTCACCATTTTAAGGTGTACAATTCAGTGCTTTTTAGTATATTCACAAGGGTGTGCAACCATCACCACGATCTCATTCCAGAACATTTCCATCATCCCAGAAGAAAGCCTTGTACCCATTAAGCAGTCACTCCCTATTTCCCCCTCCTCCCAGCCTGACAACTACTAATCTACTTTGTCTCTATTAATTTACTCATTCTGGACATCTTGTATAAATTGAATCATACATTGTGTTGTCTTTTGTGTCTGGCATCTCTCACTTATGTTTTTAAGGTTCACCCCCATCATAGTATGTATCAGAATGTCATTCCATTTTTTTTTTTTTTTTTTTTTTTCAGGAGGTACAGGGGATTGAACCCAGGCCTTGTATGTGGGAAGCAGGCACTCAACTACTAAGCTACATCCGTTCCCCAATGAGAGTTTTTTTTTTTTTTTTTCAGGAGTTACTGGGGACCAAACCCAGGACCTCGTACATAGGAAGCAGGTGCTCAACCACTTGAGTTACATCTGCTCCCCTTCATTCCTTTTTTCTGGCTGAATATATGTCATTATATGGATATACCACGTTTTGTTTACCCAGTCACCTGCCAATGAACATTTGGCTTGTTTCCACCTTTTGGGTATGATGGATAGTCCTGCTGTGAACATGCGTGTACAAGTTTTTGTGTCCCCACCGGGTTTTGTTGGCTGCAGTGAGATGACCCATCAGCCTGGAGATGCATGTGGGAAGTCATGGGATAGCCGTGAGTCTTGCTCTTCAAAGGACTCCTCCTTCTGTACAGTCCTCCCACACTGACTGAGGCACCCTGGCCAGGCAGGCTGGTGCCCCGAGGTGCACGTCCCTCTCCAGCATCCTTCCCCTTCCCAGGGCTGCCTACCCTGTGAGAACTCTTTGCAGAGGTACCTCGACCTTTCTTCCAACTTGGTTCCAGGGACCTGAATGGAATATGGGGAATGTGAAGAACACCACATTCCCTGGGCAGTTAGGGCTGGTTTCAAACACTACTGTTGGCCTGGGGAGATTAGAACACACGCTTCTTTTGAGTATTTATTGCAGGGGATGAACGCTAGTTTCTGGAGAGTCAATTCTGAGGTCTTCAAAGTCTCCAAGAAACACAGAGTTGTCCAGAGGACCCGGTTCAGGGCCTGGGCTTCACTCTATCTGGTTCTTGGGCCAAATTAGGTACATCCTGTTTTGTAAGTAAACATTGGGAAGCTTTAAAATTCATGAGCATTATTTCTCTCTGGCTCTAAGAAAGGATTAGTATCTGGGAAAGATACACACACACACACACACATACATACACCTTCTTTTCCCCTTCTCAATTTGATCATGGTATAAAAGGTAGTCACAAAGCTCAGGTACAAGGTCAAGTTGGGGCTGAGCCAACCTTTGTGCAGCCTGACCCGGACAGCCTAGAGTATTCTAAAATGAATTTATAATTGTTCCAGAAGAATGTTCTGGTGCCCAGAGGTCCTGAAAGAAAAGAGGAAAGGAACTCCCCCTTTATTAATCCATGGTGGTTTCCTGGCCTCTAAGACACTACCCTACGTCACTGTGCGTCTGATGAGACAACCCACAGGCAGTGAAATGCCAGGTGCCTATGGAGTAGGGTAGACTCCAGCCCAGCCACCTACAGGGAATGGGGACTGGTGACCTACCCATGTTTAACTCAAATCCACAAAGAAATGAACAGAACTAGAAACAGAAGGTTAATTTTTAAAACTTTTTGTGTATTTTTATTCTCCTTAACTTCTTTAAAAGATTATATAAAACAAGAACAACATTTTTTTGCTAGGTTTGTAATATAAATTAAAAAAGGAGAGTAGCACACACAAAAAAGGAGGAGGGAACAGAGCTAGATTGGAGCAGTTTCAGGAATTAAGTTAGTATACAAACCTAAAGTAGATTCTGATAAAATGTATATTGTAATCCGTGGAGCAACCACTAAGATTGTTCTAGGTAAATAATCATTTATTTACCTAAGTAAAAATAGGTGAAGAATCATTAGAGGAATTAATAGTATATTAGAAAATATCCATTTAATAAAAAGGCAGTAAAGGAGGAACAACAACAAGCAGGGCACAGGGAAAAAATAGCAAAATGATAGGCTTAAATGAGCTGCCACTACCAAACGTCTGGGTAGACAGTCGCTGAATCTGGGTGGTTGACGCAATGTTCAGGCCCAGCTGGCAAGGTCCCTATTGTTAGCCCGTTTTACAAACCTGGAAACAGAAACAGAGAGGGACTGCTATGATTTGCATACAGCTGACCTGTAACACAGGTGGGGCTCTCTCACCACTTCTGGCTCTTAGCCAAGTTTTTGTTTGTTTATATATATTTTTTTCATGACTCATGTGGCCTCAGTTCACTCATTTTTATTTCCCGGGTTTGTAGTTAATGACAGTAGAAGCAGAGTCTCGACCTGAGGCCTCAGGAGCTGTGTAATTATATGTATTCACTTACCCCCAGGTACACTTGTCCTTCTCCCTCATGGAAACAATTACTTCCTGTCACTCTCAAATCACTTTTCCTCCCTCGCTACTTCTTTTTAGTCCCAGAACTTATTTAGAAAGGACCTAACATTTAGAGCCAGAGAGAACACATATTACTGAGCATGCCCCTGGCACAGCATTTTGCAGGAGCGCCGCCCAGGTAGAGTGGGACCCGCCCTCAAAAAACCCCATTTACTAGCGAGAAGAAACAACCTCTTCGTAATCTCCCTATGCCCTCCAGAAGCCTGCGCTTCACGGGCTTGCCTAATTCCTCTGACTACTTTCACGTGCTGGAACCCTGTCTTGTTCGCATAGAAGGATGGACCGAGGCGGCATCGGGGGCGCGCAGCGCAGTGGGTCAGCCCGGGCGGCCGGCATCTGAGCCAACCAGCTAGGTGGCCTCGGTCAGGTGGCTTGTCCCATCTGTAAAGAGGGCCGTGGTGCAGGGAGACGGTGCCTGGACGACAGCACGTCGGGAGGCAACAGCACCTAGGATTAACCGAGCACTTACAAGGGGCCTGGCGCTCTCCATGCCTTACGACCCTGAAACAATCCTGTGAGACACGGTCACTACCCCGTTCTGCAGGTGTGCAGCCTACGAAGAGGCTGAGCGACTTGCGGCCTCTCTCCTGCGTTCTCGGGCATTCTTCGCCTCTGCACGTTTCCCTCCCGTAAAACGGCACCCACGTCCTCTCGGGCAGATAAGGGGACACCCGCTAGGAGTCAAGCAGCCAAGCTTGCTGTTACCATCACGGCTCTGAAAGCCCCGTAAGTCAAGTGCGGACTCCCTCGGGCCGGGTAGACCCAGGGCCGGAAGTAGCTGGACAATCCGCGGTGGCGCGAGCGGGGGCGCCATCCGCGCAGACTCCGTGGGACGGGGGCGGGGCTTCAGGGTACGTGGGCGTCCTGGTGCCCGCATGCGTGCAGAGTCTGCGTCGGGGAGGCGGGGCCTGTGGGTCGCTGACAGAGCGGCCGGTGGCACGGGAGCGCAGGTGTCCGCGCAGACTCCGTGGGTGTGGGGGCGTGGCCCCCGAGGGGGCGGGGCTGCCGGTTTGGGGCGGTGGCGGCGTCCGCGCAGACTCCGCGGGCGGGGGGCGGAGCTGCCTGCCCGGGGGCGGGCTCGGCGGCCGCGGCGGGGCTGACGTGGAGGGTCCGGGTTAGCGGGCGCGGCGGGCTGCAGGATTGGGAAGCTACGGACCGGGCCGTGCCCTCCGGAGGGAGGCGGCGGCTGTATAAAGCCGGCGACGGGGAGCATGTAATGTCGGAATGCGGAGACCGCGGCGGCGGCAGCGGCAGCAGCAGCAGCGACGACGCCGAGGACGAGGGTGGCGGCGGCGGCGGCGGCCCCGCGGGCTCCGGCTCCCCCAGCCCGGCCCCGGCCGGAGCCTCCTCGGCGGGCCGGCTCCGCCGCGGGCTGCGCGGCGCCTCCCTCATGGCGCTGCGGCGGCCCGAGCTGCTCTGCGCGGCCGTGGTTCTCGGCTGCACGCTGCTCCTCGCCTTCAAGTTTACCTGCAGGTGAGGCGGCCCGGACCCCCGGCGCCCCCTGCTCCCCGCCGGCGGCGCGTGGTGGGCTCGGGGCCCGCAGGGTCCACACCAGGTGCGGCCCTGACATCCGAGGGGGCCGTAGCGACCCCTGCCCAGGGAGCTCGGGCCTGACCTTGCCTGGAACCACGGGCTTGACGGCCTCCTCCCGGTCTGCGGGCCTGGCTCCCATTCCGCCCTCTCCCGGCTCGCCCAGCCAGACACATGGCGAGGTTTCGGGGTGCTGCCTGGCCCCCCTTATCCCATTTGATTACCCGGGGAGGTGGGCCAGGTTTATGAGCTGATCTTCACCTGCTGGGGTTTCTTGGCGTGCACCTGTCACTTCCGCGTAGGTTGGCGGACCCTCATTTCTTTCCTATTTAATGCCCCTTATGCCTCCGGTGTACTGGCGAACTACTACCGTTTTAGGGTCCCAGAGCCCTTTTAGGATCATGCGCTCAATGATCTAACAATTACCTACCAGCACCTACCTACCTCGTGCCAGGCACTCATGCAGATGAGCAGTGAAGACAGAAGCCCCTGGTCTTGAGCGGACATTCTAGTGGTTGAGACAGACAGTAAACAAGTAAACACAACATAATTTTAAAGGGCTTCGATAAGGACTACGCAGGGAATAGAAGCGATGGGGGTGGACAGACAGGCTTTCCTAAGGAAGTGACATTTGAAGCTTATGGAAGAAGGAGAGGGAGGGGCCAGCCTTGGGAAGGCCTGGGGAAGAGTGTCCAAGGTAGAGGAAACAGTAAGTGCAGAGGCCTGAGGCTAGACAAACTTGGTGTTTTCCAAGAACTGGAAAGAAGGCCTGTGTAGGCTGGAGCATGGTGAGTAGGATAAATGAAAGCTCTTCTGGAAGGTATGCAAAATTAAAAAAAATCTATCTATATTTCAGGGGTACTTTTGGCCTCTCAAATCCACAGTGGATCTCCTGGGACTCCAACTTAAAAATCTATGTTGCCACTGACTGGCATATCAAGAGGAAGATTTCAATTTGAAATATTTTTATTCAATCTATTAAGCACAATATGTGACCCCTAATGGCAAAGGACTGGGGAGTTTGGTGGAAAGAGAACAAATTCTTTTTTTTTTTTTTTTTTTTTTTTAAAGATTTTATTTATTTATTCATTTATCCCCCCCTTGCTGCTTGTGCTCGCTGGGTCAGCTAACCACGCCATGCGGGCGGGCTTGCCTTCACCAGGAGGCCCCGGAAACCGAACCCGGGGCCTCCCATATGGTAAACGGGAGCCCCACTGATTGAGCCACAGCCGCTTCCCAAGAACAAATTCTAACAACCCTAACTGTCTTTGAGCATTTGATGTGTGCCAGGTACTATATTATGAGCAGGGTTTCTCAACTGTCAATAATCTGGACCAGATTTTGGCGGGGCGGGGAGCTGTCCTGTGCATTGTAAGATGTTTAGCAGCATTCCTGGCCTCTTCCCACTAGAATTCAAGGAGCACCCCTTTCCCCAATCTGTGACAATCAAAAAATGTCTCCAGACATTGCCCAACATCCTCTGGGCAGCCAAATTGCCCTTCTTGAGTAATGCTTTACACAAATGCATTTATTTATTTGACACAAATTGAGAGCCTAGTAAGGATCTCATTTAAACCTCACAATCCCCAATGAACTCTGGATAAACTGTTATCCTTCTTAATTTACAGATGAGGAAGTTGAGCCATGGGCAAGTCTCAAAACTTGCCCCAGTTCACACCCAGCTAGTAAGTGGCTAAGCTGAAACTGGCAGGAACTGGGCTCTTAACCGTGTTCTTTATCACATTTCCAAACAGGAAAATACACGGAGTTTACAGGGTAGAATACTGCCCAGTGGCATTTGGGTTCAAATTAGGAAGAAAGGTTTTCCCCCCTCCAGGAGTGGGGTGTGGTGCTTAATTGTCACCAGGTTGGCCATATATGAAAATAATGCTTCATGTTTGCCTTGAGAGAAAGTCCTTTGAGATTTCAGGAACAAGAGGCCGTGGGAATCCAGTTTCTAGAGCCGGCAGAGCAAGATCTTTACCTGCTTCAGGCAAGGAGAGGGCCTGTGACTGGCTGCTTGCTTATCAGCTTTTTTTTTTTTTTTTTGAGCCACTGGCAGATTTCTGTCTTCTAATAGACTAATTTTTTAAGAGCCATCTTCTATTGAATGGTGTCATAATACTGTTTCTTCACTGCACAGCTGACTAACCTTTTGTCTTCATTTTCCAATTTTACTTTTTAAGATCTTTGCTTTATTGAGGACAGATACTTGGAAGGAGGGTTGTATTCTGGCATTTTTGTTTTTCTCTTATTTTATTAATAGCACCAGGTGTAAAAAATAATTGACCACCCTCTTCAGCATATGTTGTTTAGCCCAGTTCAAATCAAATAGAATAAAAAGATTGATTTGAGGTTTAGCCATAATTAATAATTGTGCATTTCTTGGGCATTTAATCTCTCCCACCTGCATTTCTATGCATTTAATCTCCATGACTTCATCTTACTCTCTTCCTATTTGGAAGGAAAAAAATTATGTTTTTATATATGTGTGTATATGTGTTCATTTTGCTTTATTCCATTTTGTAATTTCAGAGCTGCTTAGGATCCTCTTTGGAATGAAGTGTAAGATATGAATTTCATATAAAAATTTGAGGTTGAATGGGTCTTTTTCTTTTTATAACCAACTCTTGAGTTTTCTGTTCCCAAGACTTAGACTTCAGAGCTATAATCCTTGATCTGGGTATAGTTACTAAAAAATGTTAAGCAAATTTCTCTGGCTCCTTTACTTTTGCAACTCCTTTGAGCATGCATAGCAAAAATACTAAGTCAGTTATCCTGTGTGTGTTTTGGTGTCTTTGGCATTTAACACTCAATTTAAGTAGTAGAAAAATCATACCTTCACAGGGCAGAATTCTGGATCTCTTAAAAATGTCACGTTTTTACCCCATTGCCTTCCCCACCTCTTTGAATGGCTGTCGCCTTGTCATTCAGTCCTCAGCTTAAATGATACCACTGTGATCTTAACAAACCCCATTAGAGGAACCACCCAGTCCCTTTGTCACATCACCTTGTTTGAATTCTCCACATGGCACCACTCATTTTGTGTCTTTTTATTGTTGTTGATACATTTGTTTGCCTATCTTACTTACCTAGAAAGTAATCTTAAGAACATGATCCCATGTTCACTGCTGTAGTCTCAGTGCCATATACAATGCCTGAAGCACAATAATAATTGCTCAGCAAGCATTTTTTAAAAAATTATATGAGTGAATGAATTTTTGGGGTTATGAAGGTATTCAGAATAGACAGAAGTCTCCTCCAGTGCAGGGTTTAAAAGTTTGCACGAATCAAGAGGTTTGCTTCTGTTAATACCACTACTTAATTTTGTGAATACTTGTTGGTTAAAATAGGGAAACAATATAGTATATTTAAAACTGTCTTCTTAATTCAGGAAGTTAACATTTTTTGGATGCATAGGGTATGGGACTCTTTCCCCACATAAATGATCCAGGCTGTTGGAGTAGCTTAGATCTTGGGTGTTTATATGTTTTCTTTTTTAATTCTATCTGCCTGATTGCTGCATCTCAGAGTTGACAGTACCTTGCTTCATGCTCCTCCTCCCTGCTACTTTCCAAGTAGCAAGCTCATTTAACACATGTGAAGTTAGGATGTAATCAGGTGGCCCTTAGAACCATCCCTGGTAAAGCATATGTGCCCTCTGACACTAATTTTTCTTTCAGACTCTTCTCAGTAATTCATGTCTGTATTGACTTATATTTAATTTGCTTTCACATAAGTTCAGGTTAGGTAAGTAGAGTAGGTTTGTTCATTTAACAATTTATTGAACTTCAGAGTACTCACTGCTTAACAGTGAGTATCTAACAGTGAAAAAGATAGTCCTTGCTCTAATGGAGTTAATGGTCTGGTAGATTAGATTGATAATAAACAAGTAAAACAAGTGGCAGATTGTGATGAGGTCTGTGAAGGCAACCAACAGGGAGCTAAGAGAAAAAATGAGGGCAACTTGCTTTAAATAGAGTCCTCAGAGAAAACCTCACTGAGGAGGTAATGTACTAGCCAAGCCTTTTTTTCTAGAAATCAACTTCATTCAAGTATAATTTATATTTAATAAAATTTACACATTTTATGTATACAGCAATGGCTTTTGACAAATGTAACCACCACCACCCCAGTTAAGAAGAGCATTTCCATCTCAGAAAATTCCCTTGATACCCCTTTGTAGTCAGTCTCCCTGGCCCACTGCCTACCTCATAACTACCGGTCTGATTTATATCATTATAGATTAGTTTTGCCTATGTTAGAGTTTCATATAAATGTAGTCATAATGTGTACTCTTTAGTCATTATGTGTACATAATGTGTGGCTTCTTTCATTTAGCATGACTTTAAAACTTGTCCAAGTTATAGTATTCATCAATAGGTTTGTTTTGTGTTTTACTGAGTAGCATTAATTTTAAGGATATAACCCCAATTTATTTATCCATTGACCTCAAGAGTCATGCCAGTCTTCTTATACTTACTGTTTAGATGGTTTATCTTTTCCATCCTTGTACTTTTATCCTGTCTTGTGTCTTTTTATTTAAAGTGTCTCTTAGGTAGCATATAGTTGGGTCTTTAGCCTGTCTGGCCATCTCTTCCTCTTAATTGGGGTGTTAATAGTCCTTTCATATTTAATGTAATTATAGCTATGGTTGGGTTTAAGTCTACCTTCTTGCTATTTGTGTACATTTGTCCCTTCTAGTTTTTATTCCTCTCTTGTTTCTATTTTGCCTTCTTTTGGGTTAATGGGATATTTTTTAGGGTTCCATTTTTTATGTCCTCAATTGGTTTCTTAGCTAAACTTCTACAATAATATTAATAGGTATTATTATTCTTTCGTGATTGCTCTATAGCTAACAATATGCATACTTACCAAAGTTCATTTAGAGTAAATATTCTACCTCTTTACACTTCATACTTGATAACTTCAGGCTTCCTACTTTTGCCTTCCCTTTTCTCCACACCTGACACTTCATTCTCTCACTTCAAAAAAAATGTAACCTTGCAACAATATACTATTTACCCACCCTCTTTTCTTTTGTGCAATTAGCATATCTTTTACTTTTAGTTTTACATTGTTTTTTTGCTTTAAATAATCAGTTGTGTTTTAAGTAACTTAGGAAAAAAATAAAGCACATTCTCTTATATTTACCCACTTATTTACTGTTTCTGGTACTTCTTATTTCTTCCTATAGATCTCTTTTTCCACCTGGTTGTCATTTCCCTTTGGCCAGAAGATCATCTTTTAGCATTTCTTTTAATGCATGCCTGTGGGCAACAAATTCTTTTAGCTTTTATTTATCTGAAAATGTCTTTCATTCTTGGTTTTGAAGGGTATTTTTGTTGGATCTAGAATTCTAGGTTGTCTGTTTTAATCTTTCAGTACTTTAAAGATGTCATCCCATTTTCTTGGCCTCTCTCATTCTGATGAGAAGTTAGTAGTCATTCTTATCCTTGAGTCTCTGTACCAGAAGACATATTTTTTTTCTCTGAATGCATTAAGCTTTTTTTCTTTATCATTTATTTTAAACAGTTTGACTATGATGTACCTGAGTGTACTTCATTTTATATTTATACTGCTTGGGGTTTGCTGAGCTTCTTCTATCTATAAGTTGATGTTTTTTCATCATATTTGGGGAGTTTTCAGCCATTATTTCTCCAAACATTTTTTTCTGCTAAAATCTCACTTCTCTTCTGGGACTCCATTTTTACCTATGTTCAACTTTTTAAATGTTGCACTACGAGTCCCTGAGGCTCTTGTTAATTTTTATTCTATTTTTTCCTCTATCTTCTTATGATTTGATCATTTCTATTGTTATGTTTTCAAATTAATTAACTCTTCTGCCTTCTCTAATCTACCACTAAGTAGATTTTCATTTTAATAATTTTCATTTACCTGTTGAGGTCTCTTGTCTGTTCACTCAATTAGGACCATGTTTTTCTTTCAATTTTTTGAATGTTTGCATAATATTTGCTCAAAGGTCTTTATCTGCTAAGTACAATATCTGGGTATATTAGTCGACCAAAGGGGTGCCATGCAAAGTACCAGAAATCTGTTTGCTTTTATAATAAAAGGGTATTTATTTGGGGTAAAAGCTTACAGCTACAAGGCTCTAAAGAGTCCAACTCAAGGTTGCTTTCTCACCAAAAGCCAGTTGCCACGTGTTGAAGCAAGATGGTCGCTGATCTCTGCCTGGTCTCTCCTTTCCCTTGGCTTCCAGTCCTCTCTCTCCTGATCAGGGCCCCTGTCTCAGGGCTTCCTGTATCTTAGCTGCAGGCTGGCATGGGGCTTGTCTTCTCAGGGCTTCCGCTCTCTCCTGGCATAGGGCGCATTTCTTTCTAGGCCTTCTCTATCAGTCTTGGCTCTCTTCCCAAGGTCAGCTGCAGACTATCAGGCAAACGGCTCACCTCTCCCTGGAGCCCAAGGGTCAAAAAATGACAGAGCTCTCTCTCTTTGGTCCTCTCGAGTTAGTGTCCATTTATATCAGCCTATTGAGGGTGGTTGAATCAAAACCCTAATTTTAACAGGTAATTTAATCAAGGGCCCCTCAACTGATTCCAATATAATCAAAAGACACCACACCCAGAAGAATAGATTAGTTTACAAACATAATCCTTCTCTTTTTGGATTCATAAATAATCTCAAACTGTCAAAATGGGTTATCTTGTATTCAGTTTCTATTGACTACTTTTTTCCTTTATTATGGGTTACATTTTCCTGTTTCTTTTCATCTTTAGTGACTTTAGATTAAATAATGGACAATGTCAGGTTAAAATCTGTAAAGATTCTGGATCCTGTTTTCTTTTTCTGAAAAATATTCTTGTTTAGCAGACAGAGCAATAACTGGCTGACCACCTTGAATGTGTACTGGCTTGGTTTTATGCTTTGCTAGTGCATATATGTGGAAAGGTCAGTGTTTACCAGGTGCCTTTAACTTGGTGGGATACAACTTGGGCCAAGGTCTTTTTGTCTTGATAGGGAGAGTTAGTGGCAGCTCGGTGACTTCTGACTGCTTGTCCAATGCCATTTTCTTTCTCCTCCTGACCTCTCCCTTCTAGGGACCTCAAGTATTCAGGAAGCCAGTTTTCCAAGTAAACAGGCCATTGATTTGTTATTTATTTTGATTAACCTTTGGGTTACGATATATATCTGGAGAAATCTGTATTATTATTTAATTATTAATTTTGACTGAATGCCCTTGGATCAATTACAGGCCAACTTCAGCTAATAAACTTAATGTTTTCTCAAAGTTGAGTTGATTATGAACATTTTATAGAAATCTTATTAGTGATGGCAATGTGTACTTCCTCTTCTTAATTCTTTAAATTTTTTAAGGGAATGTATGAGATTAGCTATCAGTTGGCCATTAGGACGCTATTCTGAACTTTTTCTTATATATATATTTTAGAGCAGTTGCAGTTTTACATAAAAATCTTGCAGAAAGTACAGAGTTCCCTTATACTTCCCCACCTCCCACAGGTACCTTTGTTAAACTGATGAAACAATATTATTATGCCATTAACTGTAGTCCATAGTTTACATTGGGGTTCACTCTGTGTTGAACAGTTCTGTGGGCTTTTAAAAAGTTTCATTTTGGTAACATATACAACCTAAAATTTCCCATTTTATGCACTTTCAATTATACAATTCAGTGGTATTAATTACATTCACAATGTTGTGATACCATCACCTCCATGTATTACTAAAACTTTTCCATCACCCCAGACAGGCATTCCATACCAAGTAAGCATTAACTCTCAGTTCCCTATCCCCATCCCAGTAACATGTATTCTAGCTTCTAGCTTTATGAATTTGCTTATTCTAATTATTTCAGATAAGTGAGATCATACGATATTTATTGGTCTTTTTTGTGTCTGGCTTATTTCCCTCAACATGATATCTTCAAGCTTCACCATGTTATAGTGTGCATCAATGTGCAACTATCTGTTCAAGTATCTGCTTTCAGTTCTTTTGGGTATATATCTAGAAGCAGGATTGCCAGGTCATATGGTGGTTCTATACTTAACTTTTTAAGGAACTGTCATGTCAAACTGTTTTCCACAGTGGGCACCATTTTACATTCCCACTAATAGTGTGTGAGGGTTCCAATTTCTCCACATCCTCCCCAACACTTATTTTCTGTTTTTATTTGTTTGTTTTTTAATAGTAACCATCCTTGTGGCTATGAGGTGGTATCTCATTGTGATTTTTTTTTTTTTTTTTTTTTTGAGGTACCGGGATGGGGATTGAACTCAGGGTACCTCATATGTGGGAAGCCAGTGCTCAACCACTGAGCCACATCAGCTCCCCTGAGTTGGTTTTTTCATTTGTCTCCTTGTTTTTGTTTTTTTTTTTTTTGTTTTTAGGAGGCACCAGAAACCAAACCTGGAACCTCCCATGTGGGAAACAGGTGCTCCACTGCTTGAGCCACATCCACTCCCTTATTGTGGTTTTTGATTTGTGTTTTTCTAATGGCTAATGATGTTGAGCATCTTTTCCTGTGCTTATTGGCCATTTGTATATCTTCTTTGGAGAAATGTCTATTCAAGTCCTTTGCCCGTTTTTAAATTGCTTTTGCTTAATTCTCAGTGAGCCCTGTGGTCGTTCTACAGCCCTTGAGATCAGTGTGGAGAGAGCATGGCTGCATAGAGATGCGGATGGAGTCTTTGGGGGTGGGGATTATTCAGAGACACCCTTCTCTGCTCTCCACTTCCCTTTTACCCTCACACCTGGGAGACAGAATGTTAGAAAATCATTTTCAATATAGTATGCATGCCTTCTCTCAACCAAATGTTGTCTAAGTACAGAACATTATTTTTAACTCCAGAACAATGTTTTGAGACTCCATTATGTTAGTCAAAAGGAGACTTTTCTTTTAAGCTTCATTCTCCTTCCACCCAAAGCTCTTGTTAGAAATAGCCTAAATAATCTTGTTTGTTTTTGCTCTTTTTTTAGTCGAGCAAAAGATGTGATAATACCAGCAAAGCCACCTGTCAGCTTTTTCTCCTCGAGGTCTCCAGTCCTTGACCTCTTCCAGGGGCAGTTGGACTATGCAGAGCACATTCGCCAGGATTCAGAAGTAGTGCTGCTCTTCTTCTATGCCCCGTGGTGTGGACAGTCCATCGCTGCCAGAGCAGAAATTGAGCAAGCAGCAAGTCGGCTTTCAGACCAGGTAATGCTGACATTCACCCTACGAATCAAGGGGCTGTCCGCCCTCAGTGTGTAGGGTTGAATGTCACTGGTTAGCCACTTTGTCCAGCTGGCTGATTTTGCCCAATTGTGGGCCAAGAGCATGTTGTAAATTGTAAAGCTTTCTATAAAGAAAAAGAAAAGGTTCCTGATTGCAGTTGTTACAGTCGGTTAAAGGCAGGAGTGGGAGCAGATTCTGCATCTTGTGACACAGGCCGGTGCTCATCCCCAGGGCGCCATGCTATTTGGTGTCGGACTCGGGGGTGGTGGAGGCTCAGGAGGATTAGAACTCCCAGCTCTTGAAATCCATTTGATATTTGCTAGTTAGGTCTTTCATATAGAAGAAACTTATACATGATGTGACAACAGTGTGACAAGGCTAACCTTTTTAATACACGACCAGTACTGTATTCAACAAATATTTAATGAATACGACCTTTGTGCTAGATAAGAGGGCTTTTAGGCATTTTTTTATGACTGTCTTTTATTTTTATTATTATTCACACACAATACAGTTCATCCACAATGTACACTCAGTAGCTCTCATTGTAATCACAGAGTTGTGCCTTCATCACCCTAATTTTAGTACATTTTTCATTGCTCCATAAAGAAAAACCCCATACTCTTTATACTCCGTTATTATTACCATTTGGTTTGGTGAGAGATCTATGTTACAACAAAAATAAATGTGGGGAAGCAGATGTGGCTCAGAGGACTGGGCTTCTGCCTACCATATGGGAGATCCGGGTTCGGTTCCCTGTGCCTCCTAAAAAGAGAAGACCAGCACACAACAAACAGTCACAGTGAATGCAAACAACGAGGGGTGGGGAGAAATAAATAAATAAAATAAATCTTTAAAAATAAATAAATAGATGTGGTTAATAATACAAATATAAGAATGTTCTTACATGAACTAGAACAAATATTCATCACTATTACAAGGTGTTAATAGTAAGGTGGTATATGGAAAAAAGAAACCTAACGTAAACTATGGAATATCGTTAACAGTAATGTTTTAATATTCTTTCATCAATTGTAACAAAGGAATCCCACTGTCTTTTTTTAATTTTTTAATTTTTTAAAAGTTTTTTAAAGCAGTTTTATTGAAATACATTCACATACCACACTATCCAAAGTGTACAGTTCATAGCTTTTAGTATAATCACAATGTTGTTTTTGTGATTAAAAATTCACAAAAAAATTTAGAATCATTTCATTACTGTCTTTTTAACTTTTATTCAGAAGAGGTATTTGCCCACTTTCCTAGTTGGAAACCAGCTCAGGACTTTTGACATTTTTTTTTTAATTTATTTTTTCAAAAGAAACTACTAACCATGGTCTGTAGTTTACACTTTGCACTGTACTCAGTAGCCTTTTTTTTCCTAAGATTTAGTTTATTTCTCCCCCTACCGCCACCCCCATTGTTTGTGCTCATTGTATCTATTTGTTGTGTGTGCGTGTCTTTTTAGGAGGCACTGGAACCGAACCAGGGACCTCCTCGTGGGAGAGAGGCGCCCGGCTGCTTGAGCCACCCCCACTCCCTGCTTTGTTGTGTCTCTTTGTGTTTTCCTCCTTACATTTCTTTATTATGTCATCTTGCGTTAGCTTGCTGCACCAGCCTGTTGCATCAGCTCGCTGTCTTGCTCTTCTTCTTTAGGAGGCACTGGGAAACAAACCCGGGACCTCCCATGTGGTAGGTGGGAGCTCAACCACTTGAGCCACATCCACTTCCTTCAGTAGGCTTTTGAGTCATCTGTTTTGACAGTCGTTTTCAACCCAATGGATCCTGATTGCCCTTGATAAAACAAGTATTTTTGATGTTCCTTTTACCATCCTGAAAAGGAATTCATAGTGATAAAACTTCCCTACACATAAAATTTGAAAATAATTTAATGTCCTAATTGTAATATAAAGGTTTGAAAAGGAAAAGTAGTTTATAGTTAGGTCATAGGAATTTCGGTATGTAAATGCTTGGGCAAAACTGGTCCTTGTACCTCTGCATAGAAACCTGTGAATGGGACAGTTAGAAATGCCAACTAATGAAGGTGTATGGTGTTGGTGTCTCAGATACCACAGGGGCATTGCACTCAGCAATTTGACTTTCCTAACTGGGGAACAGCTCTTGGTAAAGTTCTGAACCAAGGAAAGTACATTCCACCTCTCAGTTTCCACAGAAGTTGCCTTCCTGAGAAATTCAGTGAACGTTCAAGCCATGCTGTGGATTCGCATGTATAATGGAGATAGGGTCAGGTATGGGTAATAATTAACAGGTTTTTCCCCAACATCAGTGTTTGCCATGACATTTAAAATTACGCTGTGAATAATACAGATGATTCTTCCCTCTTTAAAGCAGTTTTGAGCATTGCAGTCTTTTTTTTAAAGTAAACAGCTTTATTGAAGTATATTTGATATAACATAAAATTCACCAGTGTACAATTTATTGATTCCTAGTAACTTTACCAAGTGGTGCACCCATCACCATAAGTCAGTTTTCCATCCTCCCAATAAAGATCCCTCATGCCCATTTACAGTTAATCCCCATCCCAGTCCCAGGTAACCACTGATGTACTTTCTGTCTCAATAAATTTGCCTTTTCTGGCATACAAATGGAATCATGCGGTATGTGGCCTCCTGAGTCTGGTTTCTTTCGCTTAGCATAATGTTTTTTAAAAATAATTGCTTATTTTTAATTATGGTAAAAATGTAACATAAAAAGCATTTTGGCCATTTTAAGTGAACAATCCTTTGACAGTAAGTATGTTGACACTACCGTGTAACTCTCATTACGATCTATTTCCAGACTATTTTCATCATCCCAAATCCACACTTACACTCATATAGCAGTAACTTCCCATTACACTTTACCCCACCCCTGGTAACCACTATTCTACTTTCAGTCTCTATGACTCCAGCAAAGCCTTTTTAACCAGTATATTCTTGAAAATGGTACCAAGTACTGTTTTAAATATAACTTTCCAATCATTGTAACATTGATTCTAGGGGGAAATTATTTGTAGTCCTCCTGTAGACCTATTTCCTGTCTTCCCTTTATATTCCACCACCATCCCCCCTTAAAAATCACTAACAGTAACCAAACTAGCAGGTACTTCTGGGAGGGAAGAGGAACTCTAATAGAGCTAAAGAGTTTCCACTGAGTTTTGAGCAATATTGATATTCTAGTAGGTATAAGATATCCGAAGGTGACTTTTCATTTGTGGTCTACATATTTTTTCCCATATTTTATTACAAAAATTTTCAAACATAGGGCAAAGTTGAAGGAATTTTACAGTGAACATTCATACCGAGTATCTAAATTTTATTAACACTTTATTATGCTTGTTTGATCACGTATTTATCCATCAACCATGCCTCTAATCCAGTGGTTCTCAGCTAGAGGTGATTTTGGCAAATCTGGAGATATTTTTGGCTGCCTACTTGGGAGGGGTTTACTGCTGGCTCTAGAGCCAGGGATGCTACTTAACATCCTACAGTACATAGACCAATCCCCACAAAAATAAATTATTCACCCCAAAATGTCAGTAGTGTTGAGAAATCCTACTCCAATCCATTTGATTTTGGTTCATTTCAAAATAAATTGCAGACATATTACTAATTACTTTAACACCCATCTAAAAAAGATATGTAATCCATATTTTTACTATTTAATACTTTATTTATTTATTTATTTTTTACCGGGAGGTCCCGGGGATCGAACCCGGGTCCCTCCATATGGGAGACAGACGCCCCACCAATTGAGCCACATCCGTCCCCCTGTTTAATACTTTAGAGCACAGCCTTAATCATCATTGGTTTTTAAAATAGTCGTTAAACATAGTCTTTTGAAATTTGTGGTGTTTTAATTGCAGGTAACACTTTTCTTTTTCATTCTCAGATGTTTAATTTGACTATCAAAGACATATTCCTCTACTAAGTTTTTGTGTAACCATGCTTAGGTGTTGTTCATTGGTACTAATTCATTTTAGAATTCAAAGCAAATAATTCTCCTCTTGGGCCAGACCCCAAAATATTCAGTTATGGCTAGAAATTGTAGATACGATTCTTTCTGTTTTTTATTTTTAAAAATTTATTGAAGTATATCACTCATACATGAACATACATAAATAGTAACCATGTAGTGAAAGTTGTGAACTTACAAAACAAACATGCATAACATCATACAGGGGTCCCCTACTTCACCCCACCAGTACCTTGTCTTTCTTTTTTTATTTTAATGGTTAATGATTACCTTCTCTGAAAACGCCAAACTACTTTTTTTTTCAGACTTTCTGTTTCAGTGAGGGAAGAATAGTTCCATTTCTATAATTTCATCTTTTAAATCTTGGTAATTTTTCGGTTGTTATTCATAGTTATTTGAAAACTTATTTTGTCTCTGCAGGTGTTGTTTGTGGCAATTAACTGTTGGTGGAACCATGGGAAATGCAGAAAGCAGAAACACTTCTTTTACTTTCCTGTAATATATCTATATCATCGGAGGTAAGAGCTTTTAAATAAAGCTTCTAATTCCCATTAAGTTAATCAATTTACAAATGAATTTTGGCTTTTTTTGTTTGTTTATTTAAAAACATTAGATATTCTCTGGAAAAAAATACAGATAAGTCTTTTTAAAAAGGAAGCATCTTGATAATTTTATCAGCCATACATAATCCATAGTGTTTGATTTATATCCTCCTGGGACTATATAATATACATTCATCCTCTTTTTTAAAAATGAAAAATGGAATCATGCATTAATACTATTTCCTAAGCTGCTTTTTCTCAATATATTGTGAACATCATTACTTGTCGTTATATGTTCTGTGGCATTGTTTTTAATAGTACCTAATACTCCACTGTATCACTGTACATTTCAGATATTCTAAAAGCTTTTTACAGTATAAATATATATATATACACAAAACTTTTTATCCTTTTGCCTGGCAGTATAGCATAGTCAGGAGGGTACCTCACCATTTTTTTAGACTGGGAAAAAAATTAATACAGGCCCCAAATCCCGTATCCACAATCCACAATTCTGAAATCCAGAACAATCTGAAAAACCTAAAAGGTTTTCACAGATTTCATCTCAAATGCATTCATTTGGATTGAACTAGCAAGAGAGTATCTATAATCTTTATCCTACTTTAGGTACCTCCTTATTAATTTTTCTTCAAAAATATTGGTATTTGATTTTGGAATACTGCCATGACCTTGCTGTGTGTGTTAAGTAATGTCTAAAATCTTACTTTGGAGATTGGAGATGGGCTTTCAGACTTAGAGGTGTGTTTGTTCGGTGCACTTGGCTTGAAGTTTATTCATAAAGGTAAAATGGGTAAAGGAGATTGAATTAGTGAGAGCTTGGCTTTTGTATGCTTTATTTTTTCCCTCTTTCTAAACTTCCTGGGACTTAATTAACGGGGATTTATAACAAACATCAACAAACTTTATTGTTTGTGGTTTATTACCTGTGCACATTCCATCATAATTCCATGTCTATAACATAAAATGCTATGGGGCACATAGCATTGGTTCCTGGGAGCCATTAAATAGTATTAGTGTTTTGTTTTGTTTTTTAAGATTTATTTATTTCTCCCCACCTCCTTGTTGTTTTGCACTTGCTGTGTCTGTTTGTCTTCCTTGTTTCTTTGGGAGGCACTGAGAACTGAACCCAGGACCTCTGATGTGGGAGGGAGGCGCCTAATTGCTTGAGCCACCTCCGCTCCCTGCTTTGTTGTGTCTCTCATGTTTTCTTCCATGTGTCTCTTGTTGTATCATCTTGTGTCAGCTTGCCACGTCAGCCTGTCACGTCAGCTCGCTGTCTTGCTCGTCTTAGGAGGCATTGGGAACCTCCGTTCCTTGCTTTTGTTATGTCTCTCGTTATATTTTTCTTCCTGTGTCTCCTGTTGCGTCATCTTGTTGAGTCAGCTTGTTGCACCTGCCCATTGCACCAGCTCGCTGTCTTCTTTTGGATGCACTGGGAACCGAACCAGGGACCTCCCATGTAGTAGGTGGGAGCTCAGTCGCTTGAGCCACATCTGCTTCCCTATGGACAAAAACATTTCCTATTCCATCTCCAGCCCCAAGTTTTCCTCTGGTATTAAATATTTGTGCTTTTAATGTTTATAGTAATAAGCCAGTTTTTGCTTAGGAACCATTAAGACCATTCTAGATATTTTTTCCCTTTTTGGCCAATAATTTGGAAGTTCTGCTGCCTCTACTTTGAGGGTAAAGGTATAGGTTTTTCAGAGTATAAGAATATTTTCCCAGAGTTACTTCTTTCTATTTTAAAGGTAAGTATAAGGTGTTATACTTAAAAGTTCCAAAACTGCACTATAATGGGATGATGAGCTTGTCCTGCTGAGGTACCTGCATTTCTTTTTAGCTTTGGAAATAGGGCACAAATGCCTAGGGAGCAGATATAGTCCTTGAAGCTGTATGTAACCAAGTCAGCTGTCCAAAGGTAGATTTAACTTGATATGACATTAAAATCAGAAGAGTTCCCTTGACTTGAGTACAAAGTATCATTTTGGGATATATGAGTATAGAATATTATCCTATATTGTTTTGTTGTCTTAGCTTTTATAGAAAAATTGAAAGGACATGAAAGGAACTTTAGAAATATCTAGTTTATCCCTGTTTTATGGATGAGCAGTTTGAGGTTGGTACTCACCTTGAAATGGCCTACTCCTCATCTTTGCCTGTTAAAGTTTGTCTGTTGAAGTTTTACTTGTCAGTTCATACCTGTTTATACTCAGTTCAACATCTCTTGTTCCCAGAATACCTAAAACAGAAACAGAAAGAAGTGCTAAGGCACAGAAATTTATCTCTGTTTTATAAGTATATGAACATGTTTCAACAACTAAACTTTTGTGTGCAATTGGTAGTCTTGAGGTTCTTTTGGTAAATAGTGCTTGCAAATGTGAACCTTGAGCCTCGTAACTGGGCAGGCTGCTGCTTCTGTGTGCTGCTGCTGCTGTTTGCTTTATGGCTTATCTAGCAGTAGCTGCTTACAGAAGTTTGTGAAGGTACATTGCATGTTTTGGTTCATGTTGATGACAATCACAAAGAAAGTTGATAAGAGGGACTGAGGCAGGGAGTAGTTCCTCCAATCACTCTGTACAGCACCAGCAGCCCGTGATCATCTTGTACTATGGCAATGACTGTAGTTTATTGGTAAAGCATGTTCCTAATCCTGCATTCTAGGGTCTTTTAAGCTTTTGCAATAAGTCAACAGGACCCTTGTAAAATCAGGCCAGGAAAATTCAGTAGAGCAGATGAAGTTTCCAGATTGTTTAGCTCTTTTATTGCTTAACAAAATAAGTTATCAGATACCTTTTGATTTCCCCCTTTAAATTCAAAATTGTTGGTGGGCATAGTGGTAGTGGTGGTGGTAATTGTTAAGCTTAACTACTTTGTAGTAAGTCTTTTTTTTTTTTTTTTTTTTTTAGATTTATTTTTGTTTATTTATTCCCACCCCCACCTCCCCCGCTTGTTTGCAGTCGCTGTCTGCGCTCTGTGTCCATTTGCTGTGGCTGTGTGCTCTTTGTGTCTGCTCGTCTTCTCTTTAGGAGGCACCAGAAACCGAACCCAGGACCTCCCATGTGGAAGAGAGGCACTCAATCACCTGAGCCACCTCAGTTCCCTGGTTTTGTTGTCTCTCTTATTGTCTTTCCTCTTTGTGTCTCTTTTGTTGCATCATCTTGTTGTGTTAGCTGGCTGCGCCTGCCCACCGTGCCAGCTTGCCTTCTCCAGGGGGCACAGGGCACCAAACTCAGGATCTCCCATGTGGTAGGCGGAAGCCCAATGACTTGGGCCACATCTGCTTCCTGTAGTAAGTCTTGAGTTGTTAGAATTGTCAACTCTCTCAGCTGTGCATGTGGAATGCTGTTTTTACTTCTTCCATGTAATTTATCTTTGGCATCATATTCTGCAGTGCATACTGAAGAATTGTCTGTCTCATAATGTGCATGTATGTATTAAGTTTTTAACCATATGTTAGAGCACTGTGATGCTATAACATTTATAGTAATTCCTTATGGGCTCTGTGTATTGTTGCTGTTAACAGTAAGCTTTAATGTCAGTTTGTATTTAGAGAGAAGAATGGTTATGGAGTTGCTGAATTTCACTGCACCCCCTTACCCCCACCCCATACTGTCCAATTATATATGAGCAATGCCTGTATTGTACAAGATTGAAGCAAGCCCTGTGAGGATTCTGATTAGCTTAGGAGGATACCTGAATGTTGATGGTATTGCTTAGCAATACTGCATCAAGTTCCTGTGTGTCCTTAAGCACCTCTGGAAGGGAAAGTCAGGAAGATCATTTGTGTAAGTCCCTAACTTCATCCCTTCATGTAATTTTGTTTGTGTGTTTCTTTGCAATAAAGCTTTAAATAGGTTTAGGGTTCCTTTAATGATCTTTTGCATAAATGCCTTTGGGAATATTTAATAACTGCTCTTTGGTAGGCCAAGAGCCAACTGTTCAATTTGTCCTTTATTTCAGAGTGATGTGTAAAAGGAAAGTCTGCCTTCTGCATTGAATTATGTAGTTAAGTTCCCAGAATCAGTTTCCAGGGCTGCCTGTCTTTGTTTTGTTTTGTTTTAAATCACATAGTGGGAATTTTAAATACCATAGTGGGATTTTTTTCCCTGAATTTGAGATTGTGTGTTCTTTTTAAGAAATTCTGTTTTCAGTGGAGTTAAGCTCATAGAAGAGTAACAGCTGCTTGCACCATCCTTCACATAAAATGCTTTTTTATAATGGGCTCTTTAGTCACAAAGCAGGCTCTTTATTCTATGAACCTATCTGGGTCCTAAAGCAAGTTGTTTCCTTTTTGTGGTGTTGGTGATTTCAGTTATACGTTACAGGTTTAATGCATGGTGTATTATTTTATTTTTATTTATTTTTATTTTTATTTTTGGTACTAGTTTTGGACCAATCGAATACAAAGGCCCCATGAGTGCTGTGTACATTGAGAAGTTTGTCCGTCGGGTGATGAAACCACTTCTCTACATCCCATCTCAATCAGAATTACTAGATTTTCTCTCAAACTACGAGGTACCTGTCTTTCCTGTCTCCTCCCAGTCCCAAGGCCTTTCACTGGGTTGTGTTGGATTGTATTAGAAGGTGGATTTGTTTTTGTTTTTTAAATACCTCCTAATTTGATGCAATTAAAGATCACATCATAGAGAAGCCCAATCAGTGCTTCTTGAGATACCAGTTACAGGAATGGCTTTGGCCATGTGAGTTTTAGAGCATAGAATACATAACAAAATCTTGTTTGTTTTTTGTTTGGGAATTTTCAACAAACTTTCCGTTTATCTCACAGTCAACTTAGAAGTAGGTGACAGTTAATTTATAATTTATATGCAGCTGAAGATTTCTGAAAAAATTTATTTGATGCTTTATAGCATGAGATACCTGGTTTTTCTTGTCAGCTGTAGTTTAGCTTTTTTTTTTTTTTAAACAGGAAATATGTTCCTTTCTATTAAGTACACAACTATTTCAAGGTTTTATTAATAGAAAGCTTCGTAACATGGCTTCTCTCCTCCTTCCTCATTGCCAGCTTCAAATCCTGGGAAATTATATTTTGTAGATCTTAAATGAGTAGGTCAGGACAGCTTACTATTGAGAGACCAGTATAAAGCTTCAAATAATCTTAATAAATTGTAAAAATAGTTACACAAAAAAATTCAAAGACACAAGTGTAAAATCATACTTGGGTACAAGTAAAAATGATAGCTGGATACAACAAAATTAAGACCATAAGTACCTGATAAAGATTTAAAAAAAAAAAAAAAACCTCACTAATTTAGAATTAAGTAATTGTATCTGTGTTAATAAATTTTACCTTTTGCATTTTATATTTTAAGTAGTTTGAATATGAATTCTTTTTACCAGAACATCATTTACAGCTTTTTAAAGTCATATTAGAAATATTATTTACATGCTAACTATCCGCAGATTCCCCGGGCAGCAATGGTAGTATCTAATTATTCTGCTTGTAGATCTTGGCTGTACACTAGAGTAAATGCTTCCTTATTCTTATCTGGATAAAGGATGGATTTCTGTGTGCCTCATGGGTTTGTTTCCCATTCTGCCTAGCCAGACTGGTGGGCTGAGAGCTGTGCAACCAGGCAGGGCACTGGGCTTAGTCCCTTGGGCAGCACTAAGTGGGTCTGTGATTTGGGGCAGGTTACTTACCTGCTGGCATCAGGGGCCTGGGGTAGGGTGTTCTTGAGGTTCCTTTTAATTCTTAAGTGTTATAATTTGGTGACAACTGAGTTTGCAAGTAGATTTGTATGTAGTACATGAAAGGCAGAGTCCCTGGAGTGGGTACAGTAAAATGATTAAGAATCAGGAGTTAGACTTGAATCAACTCAGTTTCATCTTTTATTAGCTGTGTGACCTGGGATAGTTAAGTACTAGCTTTAAGCCTCCATTTCCTTGCTTGTAAAACAGCGATAAACAAGATAAGACAGAAAATGCTTAGGCTGTATTCCCAATAAATGAAAACTTAGTGAAAATGACTGTGGAAAAAAATCTTGGATATTTAGCATTATTGAGAGAATTTTAAATATGCATAATACCTCCTGGAATTCCTTACTTGTATGAAAAAGCTTTTGTTTCTTTTGTATTTAATGTTACCAAAAATGACCTGCAAGGGCCAACTAGTTATCTTTGTCATGCTCTGTGTTGGGACTTTTTGTAGAATACTGTGTCCTAGTTTTGATTGATACCCTTAGAGTTTTCTTTAAATTTTCACTCAGTCTTTTCTAAAAAGGAAAGAGAAGAGGAAGAGGAGCTATGAAACGTTAGCAAATATCATACAGCGTGCTTACTCTTCCCAAAAGAGTGCGGAAAGAATTGACATTAGTTAGCTTAATAATAAGAGGACTGAGAGAGAGCGCCATTATTACTTTCAGGCCTATCAGAGATCTGTTATCAAGAGAGTTTTGAGCAAGCTTTTCTGCTTCTGTTCTTAACGTAGGTCATGTGATAAAGTAGAAGGACACAGCTAGAATTCTAGAGGTGTGGGTTTTTGCCCTACTTTAGGAAATCTCTATTTTCTGAGTTTCATTCCGATTTCTCATCTCTAAAATGAAATAGTTGGCCCAGATAATCCCTACTGACCTTTCTGGCTTCAGTGAACCTTAGAGGTTAGGAAAAGGTAAGCAGAAGAAGGTTCAGAAGTTTTTAGGTGGAAAAGCATTTTTGAGGGAAGACCCTTGAAAATTTGTATGAGTGTTCCTCTAGTCATTTTTTATTTATTGTGCCTCTGATGTTTCCAGTGTTCTCTCTAGTTGTAGCTGCAGAAGAGAGAAATACACCTTGGTGCCTAAGCAGCAAGGATGCGATGCCACGCCTGCAGCCTTTGCGTCCTTTGCACCTGCTTCCCAGTAGTGTTTTCAAAGATTATGCTCCAGGTATTGACACTGAGTTCACATCATATTCTTCGATGTGCTGATACCATTACTCAGAACTGTGTTTTGGCAGCCCACTTAATTAGAGTGATATACCACAGTGATTTGATTGGTTTGCCGAGGCTGCCTTTAAAATGGGAACTTGTTGCCAAGATAGGCCTCTCAGTACTTCTGTCAGTCTTTAAAATGGCTTCCTCCCCAAAGCTTTTTTCAGCTTTTGCTGGGCTTCTCACTGAGATGAAATTGTCTGGTTGGCAGGAGACAATACTTGATTCATAGAATTTATGTGGAAGAACGAGGGAGTCAGCAGGCACTTGTGAAACCACTCATCTTGTGAAGCATACCAAGTAATAGTGCCTAGATGGAAACTGAATTAATTTCATGTACACTCTCTCTATGAGATAGCAAAGTCAAAATTACAGTTCCAGAAGTGAAAGCACTGTCATGGTTTTGGCAGTTACATAAGTAGGTGTATCAGAGAGCTAACGGAAGTTTTGGGGGCCTTGCTCTAGACAGAGCACAATATGTTTTTGGATATTCATCTCAATTAGGGTTTCTCAACCTCAGCACTATTGACATTTGAGGTCAGATAATTCTTTATCCTGGGGGTCGATTCTGTGTGTGGTTGGGGGTGTTTATCAATATCCCTACTCGATGCCAGTAACATCTCCTCCCCCAGTTGTGACAACCAAAACTGTCTTCAGACATACCCCTTGGGGGACACAATTGCCTCTGCATGAGAACCACTGCTCTCAATTATTCCGTTTCCCCAAATAAGGCTTTAAATGATGTGCCATGGGTGTTAGTGGAGACATATCCTTTTTCATATGCTGCAATCTAATTTGTTCACACTTTGCTTATAACAGTAGACAGAAGAAAGAAATTAAGAAGTGCTTTGACAAGTGAATTCTGGAGTGTTATATGTGGGGGACTGGAGCCAGGAGTGAGTTATAGTGTCATCAAAAGAGCTGTCCCTGATATTCAACTTTTTATTCAAACCGTTTCCTTGAAAGCAAAAAAAATTAAAAGCAAGTACCTTAAATATGTTAAGGAACTTGCTAATTTTTAAAAATCTTAACTATGAAAGATACTTTTTTTGATCAAGAACCTCATCTCCTAATTTATACTTTTTATACATTTGGATTTCAATGTCACGTGTGTTTCAGTTTAGGCATACCGAAGTTAGGTCAAAATAATTTTTTTTTTTTTTTAATTAGAGAACTTGTGAGTTTACAAAACAATCATGCATAAAATATAGGATTCCCATTCCTCACCCCACCACCAACACCTTGCATTGGTGCGGAACATTTACTGTTGTTGCTATTGCAACTGCTTTTCAGTGTTTTCAAACTGAGCTATGAAATTCTTTATAATTGTACTGTTTTTTTAAGTTACCTTTGTTACAATTGATGAAAGATTATTAAAATAGTTCTATCATCCATTATTTACATTAGGTGTATTTATCACCTAATGTATCATATATCACCGTGTTGTTACCACTTTGTATTAGTATCGTACATTTGTTATAATTCATAAAAGAACATTCTTGTACTGTTAACTATAGTCTGTCATCTAAAATGGGGTTCACTGTGTTGTACAGTTGTATATTTCATCTTTTAATTTTTATTCTAGTAATATATACATTCTTTATTTTTTTGTTATTTTTTTTCTTTTTTTTTAATATATGCATCTTAAAGTTTCCCCTTTTAACCCACATTCACCTATACAGTTCATTGCTTTTGATTATATTCACAATAATGTGCTACCGTCACCACCATCCATTTCCAAAACATCAGCCTAAATAGAAAATCTGTATAAATCAAGCATCAACTTCCCATTCTCCAATCCTAATCATCTATCTCCTAGTAACCTATATTGTAGGTTCTAAATCCATGAGTCTGCCTATATAAATAGTTCATAACAGTGAAATCATACTATATTTGTCCTTTTCTGTCTGGCTTACTTCACTCAACATAATGTCCTCAAAGCTTATCGAGGCTGTCACATGCATAAGGACCTCACCCCTTTTTACAGCTGAATAATATTCCATCGTATGTATACACCACAGTCTGTTCATCCATTCATCAGTTGATGGACACCTGGGCTGCCTATATCCCCTGGCAACTGTGAACATTGCCGCCAAGAACACCGGTGTGCAAATATCTGCTCGAGTCCATGCCCCCAGTTTTTCTGGGCATACGCCTAGTAGCAGGATCACCAGATCAAATGGCAACTCCATACCTATATTTAATATTTTTGTGGCCCTTCTGAGACTTGTCATAATGGCAAAGATTGTTTGTGTATACTGAACTCCCTTCGTATTAGGATTATACTGCTGTTATAAAGAGGAATGCTTTAGTGTCATATCTTGGTTTGTATTTTTATAAATCCTGTGGTAAATGCTTTCAAAAATATATTTCGGACGACTTGATATTGAATTACCTGGAAGAGTAGAAGTTTTTAACCAATGGGAAATAGTTTATTTGGCTTGGCTATCTCAGACCTACCCAAATAAATTATTCATCATTAACCATAGTTTCATGTTTGTAAAATATGACTCTGAGTCTATATGCAATTTCTGTGTAAATTTTGCCTTTAACTTAGACATTACAGAAAGAATTTAAAAGGTGAGTATTCTAAGTACTATTATAAATCTTTCATCTTTATTGCATAGAAATAATGAGTGAACTATGCATTAATAAGTGCTCCTTATTTTCAAATGCTTTTACTTCTTTTCCCAACAGCCATGGGAAATAGATGGAGATTGTAGATCTTTTCAGCAAATAAGCTGAGATGCAAAGAAGGCGTGATTTATCTTTAGTGGAGACTGGACTATCACTTAGGTCTTCTGGCTCCTAAAATTTTTTCTTGTGCACTATGTTTCTTCCTCAAATTGTTGGCTTCTTAATTTGACTGTAACTTTTTTTTTTTTTTTTTTTTTTTTTTACCAGGAGGTCCCAGGGATTAAACCCAGGTCCCTCCATATGGGAGACGGACGCCCATCCATTTGAGCCACATCTGTCTCCCTGTAACTTTTTTTCACCTTCATTTTTATGAATCATTCTAAGAATAAATAATGATAAAAGATGGAGCCGTGGTTATTGACTTACTGGTAAAAGCAGCAGAGTTTTACAATTTCTTGTTATTAATTGGATCATTGGCATTCATTCTACAGAATTGGGAGTGTTTAATGTCTGGTAATCACAATATTGAACAGAGTAGAGTCTAGAATTTTGTTCCCCAATATGCGATAAAATGACCCCTGTCTTATAAATGCTGAAAGTAGCTAAAAACCGAAGTGAACTTGCCAGTGGGTGTAACAAAGGCAGGTCAAGAGCTTTAAGTCATCTCATTGCAAACTATGGTAGGAAATTTTACCTCCTTCATATACTCCACCTGTAGAACCCCTTTTGCTCAAGGATTCTTTCTGCCTATTTGAGATACTGGCAGGAAAATGTAGTTCAAACAGAACCCATTGTCATTTTTATCTTGGTGGCTATTAAGTTAATCAGAAAAGGAAGAGGACTGAGTAATGGTAATATAATTTTCAAAATCACTAGTTTCATGGCTCTTCTGATTTCAGTATTTTTCAGTATTATTTCAGTATTTTTCAGTATTTTTTAGGCATCATTTGTTCCAGCCATTTGTAGCTTCTATATCGGCAATGCTTTCTTTTTTAATCTTTAAAGCACTTGTTAGTATCTTCTGATTTATACCTTATAATCTACCTACCAAATGCCAACAAAATTATTATTTAGAACTCTTACTTTGTATCTGTAGCCAAAATATTTTCCAAATACTTTTGTGACTCTTTATAATTTATCCATTTAAGAGCAGTGATTTAGAATACATCCATTCATTTATTCATAGCAGTTCTGGTAAACTAAATTGTTTTAAATTTAAGTGGGATGGGGAAAGTCTTGGGAATTTTAGGGGGGCTGTGCTTGGGGGACACACCTGATATTGTTAGTAAAATTCTACTTGGACTGTTGAGCAAATAGATACTTTTTTTTGTCAATTCATAGTTTTATAGCACAGTGAATAAAATATTGGTGTATTTTTTAGGTGTGAGTTTACATTAGTGCAGAGATATTTCAACTACTGTTGAATAAAAACATTCCAAGGTAGCTATTCTCACAGCCACTAGAGGGTGTGTAGACCATCTGCTGAAATTTATACCACTGCAATTGGTGCCCACTTAGGAAAGTAGTAGTTTATGCTGATGGGGTTTTGCGGCCTAGCAAGTTTGCTTCCTATAAATAGTCTGTTTTCAACCTTCTTATTAAAGCAAGTACTGAATCTACTGTACATCATGGCATGGAATTGAAAACACACAAACTGGGTCAAGTTATAATCTGGCATTCATGTTTTATTTTCCACTAAAGTATAAACCTGATGGAAGAGCTTTGTCTTATCTTTTAATCCCCTTTCATTCATTAATACATGTTTATTGTGTGCCTGCTCCGTGCAAACACTCTCTGAACTGGAAATGTAGTGATGAATGAGACAGAGTCTCTGTTTTGTGGAGTTGCAGTCTAGTAAGGGAGGTAGACAACAGACAGAAAAACAAGCAAAGTAATTTCAGATAATGTGTTATGATGAAAAATAAAGGGTGAGGTGTAATTTGCATTAGAAATAAGCAGGAAGCTATTATCTAACTTTATTTCAGTTTTGGTATTTTCAAGTATCAATTAGATTATGTTATCAAGTATGCTAATTTTTAAAATTTAATGTCAAATAGCAGTTAAAATATACTTTGCCTATTTCTTGTATTATTTTCCATTTAAAAAAAATTATTGAAGTATATCACTCATACATAAACGTACATAAACAATAAGTGTATAGTAAACGTTGTGAACTTACAAAACAAACATGCATAACATCATACAGGGCTCTCATACCTCACCCCATCACCCATACCTAGTATTGTTGTGAAACCTTTTTAACAAATGATGAAAGAACGTCCTCAACTTATTACTACTAAGCAAAGTATCTTATATTTGGTGTATTTTCCCCCAACATACCCTATTATTTTTTTATATCATTCGTAAAGCTTCTAGAAGGAAATATTGGAAAATATCTTCAAGACCTAGTGGTAGGTGGTAGATTCTTAAAGGAGATAAGAGGGCTGAGAAGGACTACTGATGCTTAATGTATGTAGAAATTTTAATTAACTGTACTGTAAAAGTGTGGAAATGTATAGAGTTGATGGTAACACATTATAGTGAGTAACAGCTGGTTTATAAATGGGAATGTGGCTGGAAAAGGTAGTTTAGGGATATAAATGTCAACTGAAAGAAAGCTAGAGAATAATCTAGGGACTGAATAACACAGTGAACCCAGAAGTGGATGATAATTGTTGATGGTACAGATGCAAGCGTGTCCTTTTGTGAGCTAGAGCAGATGTACATCACTGTACATCTGGTGGGAATGTGGAGAAGCATGGAAAAAATACAACTGGAGTGACCTGTGGACTGCAGTTAACAGCACTACTGTAATATTCATGCATCTTTGCCAAAGATGTACTGTGTTAATAATGGGGGAGTATGGAAAAAGTGTGCCAAATGTACGCTATGGACCATGGTTAGTGTAATAGTCTGATGATATTATCTCACAATCTGTAACAAATGTTCCACCACAGTGTGGTGTGTTGGTAAAGGGTTGTTGTATGGGAATTCTACACATGTGCATGACTGCTTTGTAAGTTTACAACTTTTGTAATAAAAATATATTTTAAAAAATAAGAGGGTGGGTTGGGGGAAAAATACACCAAATATAAGATTTGGACTATAGTTAGTAGTGGTTGATGTATGGGACCCCTGTGTAATGTTACACATGTTTTGTAAGTTCACAACTTTTACTATACACTTATTATGAACAAAAGTTGTATTTTTCCCTAGCTTTTTAAAGTCTTATTTCATATGATGTAAGTATAGCTACTCTAGCTTTTTGTTTACTGCATGCATGGCATATCTTTTTTTCCAGTCTTTCACTTTCAATCTATTGGTATCCTTGGGTCTAAGGTGAGTCTTTTACAGACAGCATGTAGATGGCTCATATTTTCTCATCCATTCTGCCAGTCTGTGTGTTTTGATTGGGAAGTTTAATCCATTAATATTCAATGTTATTACTGTAAAGGTAGTTCTTCTTTCACCCATTTTGACCTTTGGGTTTTATCTGTCATATTTTATTTTCACCACTCTTTTGAGACTTTTAGTTATTTTTACTGGTATAATCTTCATTTCTAGACTCTCTTCCAAGCCTCTCTCTCCTGTCTTTTCTTTTCAGACTGTAGCACACCCTTTAGTATTTCTTGCAAGGCCGGTTTCTTTGTTATTAACTCTCTGTTTCTCTTTATCTGTGAATATTCTAAACTTGCCCTCATTTTTGAAAAACAGTCTTGCTGGATATAAGCTACTTGGCTGGAATTTTTTTCTCTTGCAGTATCTTAATTATAATCATACCACTGCCTTCTTGCCTCCATGGCTTCTGATGAGAAATTGGGATTTAATCTTCTTGGATATTCCTTATATGTGATGCATTGCTTTTCTCTTGCTGCTCTTAGAATTTTCTCTTTGTCTTTGGCATTTGACATTCTGATTAGTATATGTCTCGGAGTTGGGCTATTCGGATTTATTCAGATGGGAGTATGTTATGCTTGTTGGACATGGATAGCTATGTCATTCAAGAGAGTTGGGAAATTTTCTACCATTATTTCTTCAAATATTCTTTCTGCTCCTTTTCCCTTCTCTTCTCCTTCTGGGACACCCATGATATGTATGTTTGTACATCTCTTGCTGTTTAGTTCTCTGAAACCGTATTCAATTTTTTCCATTCTTTTCTTCATCTGTTTTTTTGTGTGTTCACTTTCAGAGGCCATGTCTTCAAACCCACCAATCCTGTTTTCTGCCTCCTCAAATCTGCTGTTATATGATTCCAGTGTATTTTTTATTTCATTTATTGTGCCTTTCATTGATGTAAGATCTGCTATTTTTTCTATGTATGCTTCCAAATTCTTTGTTCTCATCCAATGTCTTCTTAATATCCTTAATCTCTTTAGCCATCTCATTGAATTTATTACGGAGATTTGTTTGAACATCTATGATTAGTTGTCTTAATTCCTTTATGTCATCTGGAGGCTTATCTTGTTCCTTTAACTGGGCCATATCTTCCTGTTTCTTAATATGTTTTGTAGTTTTTTGTTGGTGTCTTGGCATCTGGCTTACTGGATGGATGTATTCTGAGTGCAGTTTCTCTCTTTAGTTTAGGGCTTTCTTGCCCTTTCTCCCTTGCTGATTGTGTAGTAGGAGCCAAGGATGTAGTTGGTGCTATAAACTGTGGAGAAACAGGCTGCCCATATTGCCCCAGGAACCAATGAAGGTTCTCCCACCTTTCTCCTTTGTCAGGGGTAGGGACAGAGCCACAGCTGTGTGTAATAATCCAAGTCGTGCAGGCCAAGACAATCTGTAGTTGCCCAGACAGACTGATAAACCTTCACACCCTTTCCTCCCCTTGCTGAGGGGTGGGGGGTGGGGGATGGGGGATGGAGCTGCAAGTGTGGGCAGCAATCTATGCCGTGTGGGTCCAGTATGTTGCCCAGGTAGACTTTCAACTATTCATTCAGTCTGTGCCGGACGAATGTACCTGCAGTTAACCGTAGAAGCTGGTACAAGTCCTGCCAGCTTCCTCCCTGCCAGAGGTGGGGCTGAAGCCTAGGCTCTACTCACGAATCTTCTCTGCGGATGGGCAGTCTCCTCCTTCCATTCTCAGTGATGTTGCAGGATGCTCTTCTGGTCTCCTGGAGCCCCAGACAGGAGCTTTAGAGAGCTCTGGGTGATTCCTAACTGCCCTGTAGCACGAGCTGACTCTAGGGGCTCCTTACTCTGCTGCCATCTTGCTGGTTGTTCCCCTCGTTATTGTTTCTTGTATTTTATATAGCTAATATTTTATAATTTATAAATCTTTATCATCTCTTATAGTTATTGAATTTTATGATCTTCATTTCTTTGACAATGAAGAGTGAAAATAATTTTGCTTATGGGGTTGTTTTGTATTGTTGCCAGATTTTCTCTAGGTTCTTGGCTAAGCTATGAAAAAATGAATTTTAAGAGCACGCCAGTTTAGTTAGGCCAGTAATTTATTAAGGAACTGAGAGAAGAGAAATGGGAGAAAATAACAGATTAAGGGTCCCAGGTAGAGGGGAAGGGGCTGAAAAGAGATAAAGAGGGCTGACTTACAGACTATAGTTTCTCATTACAGATTACAAATGCCCAGGTTTTACTTGTGTGCTATTACAGGCAGGGGGAAACGGGTAAGAACAGGGGGCATCTGGCTTTGGCACTTGCCTTTTAAACCATTAATTTTTCCACCCCTTTGCTAATGACAGAGGAGGAGTCCCAGCTGTTTGCTGTTTTGATTGATTACCCCATCCACCAATCCCCTGAGAGGGCCCAATGATAAGACTCCTGGAGAATATCCGGGGCTTCTCCTGGCTTCCGGAGAAAAACTCATTCCAAATGGAGTTTCTCGCAAGAGTCTTCCACCAGCCATCTTGTGGGGTATTGTGGCCGCGTGTTCGATGGCGGCGGTTTTTCTGCCAGGTCTAGATCCGTCTATTGATTCCTAATCTGGCCTAACTCAGTATTGTTTGCTGAATTTCTTTTGTCCAACTACGATACCAGTTCTTCTGAAGATAAAAGCTACTTCATCCAAGCTGTATGGAAAACTGCAGTGGTGATGCCATTAGGGAGAACAAACATTTATACTGTAGAAAAGTGTCTACAAAGGACACCTGAAAATGGTCGAGATTTTATTCATTTTTAAAGGTTTATTTTGGATTTCCTTTGGAGACTCAGAATTCAAGTTTATTTTATTTCTATTAATGTGTACACATGTATGTGTCATACACATATGTAGTTCATGTGTGCATGTAGATATATACATATTTATGGAACATACATGCATTTCTGCAAAGCCACCTAAGATAATGGGATGTGAGAAGAGGACTAACATTCACCGTATTTAATTTCTAGCCATGGAACATATATTAATATTTAGAATGAATTTATTCCATTTGATTTGGGGAGGTTGATCAAAATTTAAAGAAATGTGAGTCTTAATTTTCTATTAGTTTTCATTTTTGTTACCTTTGAGTCCAATATTTACCTAAGTGACTAGAATTTTTGTCTTCCTTTGTTCTTGACAGGAAAGCTTTTTATATCATCATAGCATGGCTCTTTTTGTTTAAAGCTTTTCTTTATTATTATTAATATTTTTTATATCAATATTAAAAGTTACTCCTTTAACACAAGCTAATAACTACAATAACAATAAATCTTCTTCTGTGATTACACTCCCTCCTTATTTTTGTTCATTCCTCAATCTTGAGGGATTTGGGATGCTTCAGCCTGCTTCAGGCTGAGAGGGGACATAGATATTACAGGCAGAGGAAAGGAATTGTTTTGCTTGCAGTTGAAGATACTCCTTGTTTTTGGGGTAGGACTGATCCATCATCGTTTTGTTAGTTGTCCAAGGCAAGAACTGGAGTGTAGGAGTTGCCCGCAACTTTGCTTGGGTTTCAGGGCTCAACCACATATGAACAATCCAAAGATTTAAGTTCCTGAGAAATATATTTAACAGGTATGTTGAAAATTATAGGCTCAAGTAAAAGGAGTAGAAGAATCATGATCCAGGGAATCATAAATTAGTATAACTATGTTATGTTTGGTAAATATATTTTCATATATTCCCAGATAGGGCCTTCTGAGGCAGTGTTGATTTCATGAGACCGTGTGGCTTGCCTGTGTTGTCTGGATGTCCCTAGAGCCCTCAGGAACACTTTTGTTTAAGGCTTTGTTTACTGTGGTAGTTAGTGAAGAAGTCTCTTAGCCATAAAAACTCTGTTTTACTTAATACTTCCCCTTTTTGGTCAAGGTCTTTTCCCAAATGCATTACTGATTAATGCATATAATAATCCCTCGGTGCCAGGGAGGCTCATCGCTGGGAGTTATGTCGAACATCGGGAAGAAGATAATGAGTTTATTTTCAGAGTTTGGCTTAGAGAGAGGCCGCATTTGAGTGGCAAAGTTTTCAGGAGGTAACTCTTAGGTATTAATATAATTAGACTTACTTTCATTATTACAGGATTAAGGATCATAAGTATAATTCTACTCTTAAGCCCATTTTTAGATAGACTTGTTAAAAACATTTTGAAGGAATAGAGCAAAACAAAATCCTGTTTTCAATAACTTTGCTTTCCGATTTCCTAAGTTGTTTTTAGATATTAGGATTAAATATTTTGATTATCTGTTTCTTTCACTGAAAACCAAATGATTTATTTAAAATTGAGAACAAGTGTTTGATTTGGGAGATAGTACATTCCACTACAGATCAGTAATGTGGAAAAATACTCCATATTGATTTTTAAACTTCACCAACAGAGTAAAGTTTTGATGTGATTTTGTCCCAATAATCAAATCAGCTCCACAGTTATTTATTAGGAGCATTGCTGAGTGCTTTGGGGCTAGAGAAGGATTCCTTACATTTGCCTAGCACTGTATCGGTCATCAGGCTCATTCTTCAGTCACCCTGTGAGGAATTGTCCCTGTTTGACAGAAAAGGAGACTAAGGTTTCATGTTGAAGGGTATGCCTAAAGTAATTTATTCAGCAGATAGAGCTTGGCCTTGAGCTTAGGTCTTCTGACTGCAAGCCCAGTTCTTTTCTCAGGGACTCACAGTTTGATTTTTTTTTTTTTTTTTTTACCGGGAAGTCCCCGGGATCGAACCCGGGTCCCTCCATATGGGAGACGGACGCCCAACCAGTTGAGCCACATCCGATCCCTCACAGTTTGATTTTTGAGATAGATAACGATTATTATAAAAAAACAAAAACAAACAGAGAGGTGCCATAGGGCCTTCAAAGAGGAAGAAATTATTCTGAGGAGGAAGACAGAATATATCTGGTAGGGAACAGTTAATTGATTTGACTGAGTGGAGGGGCGTATGCTACGCTGAGAAATGGAATCATCCGTGGTTGTGGACAAGCAAGAAGGCAAGAGGTGGGACCTCTGCACATTGACCTGATGAGGAGGGTAGCTAAGCCAAACAGATTTCACCTGATTTCAAGTAAGTGTGAAGTTTGTGTGAGTGAAAGGAAGAAATTTAGGAAGAAACCTAAGAAACGTTACCAAAAAGAACAAAAAAATTTACTGGCATAGCTTGACTGGAGTTGTTAAACATTATTAGCAAGTGAGTACCGGAAATTGATGGTGACATTTTGAGCTAGGGCCCTAGGAGAATTGTGCTTCTTCGGAGGGTGAAAAGAGATAACTTACTTAGGGAGAGAAAATGTTTCAGCTTTGAATTGCCCCTGTGGACCGCTGTGCCACCCTGTAAAAGCTGTTGTGTCAACATACCTTACTCTGTTTATGGTCTGAATGAAGGGAAAGGTCACCTCAACCTGCAGCCTTTCTCATGTGTTAGGCCTTAAAAAAAAAAAAAAAAGAAAGAAATGCACAAAATGCATTATTGTCATATTGTAATTGCACATCGTTCTTGTTGCCAAATATCCTCCACAACACAGTTGCCAGTGATGCTTCAGTGATCTAACTCTGCTCTTGTTTCTGCAGCCTGGAGTGCTTGGCTACTTCGAGTTCAGTGGCTCCCCCCAGCCTCCTGGTTATTTGACATTCTTCACCTCAGCATTACATTCATTAAAGAAAGGTAAAAGTGATTCATATTAAGGCATTATAATACTTCAATAGAAATACATTAATGTTGAGATTATCTTCTTTTGCGTATGTTACAATTATGACTGTATTTTTAAAAGTTGATTTGCGTTACTCCGTTTCTCATTGTATTTATTTATCTTTTTATTTTAGGAGGTACCGGGGATCGAACCCGGGACCTCATACATGCGACGCAGGTGCTTAACCATTGAACTACACCCGCTCCACTCTCACTGTATTTATAGTAATGTCATTGTTTATGTTCCATCAGTAGCACATAGAATAGTACTGTACTATTTTAAATAAAGTCTCTTAAATATTTAACTTTTTAAAATGTAGCTTGATCATACTTTGCAATTTTGTTTGCACTTTAAAATTCATTATATCAATCGTTGTGTGTATGTGTTGTTATAAGTGTATGTCAGAGGTTTTGGTGCCTGTATAATCTGTCAGGTAGGTATATCATAGTTTAGAGTACATTTTTGCAAGTATAAAAGTCATGTCACATTATGAAATATTTAGAAAATAGAAATTACTTACAAAGCTTGCTGACTAGTTTCATTATTCTCAAATCCATATATTTCTGTACTTAGTTGAATTTGAGCTCTTACTTTTAAGTTAAACATTGTAATCAATTAAAAAAAGAAAAAATAAAATAAAATAAATAAATAAAAATTAAAAAAAAAACATTGTATCATGCCCATTTTTCCATGTTGCTTCATGCTCTTTCTGGCTATCACTTCTTTCAAGTCCTGTCAGTTCTGTCTGATAATTTTTCATCTGTTCACTTGTCTCCATCTCCTTAGATCCCTCTCTGGTCCAAACACTTCCACCCCTCACCTGGACTATACCAGTAGACACTTAGCTGGTATCTACTTTTGCCCCTTTTCAAGCCACTCTTCACTCAGTTTAATAGTCATAAAATATAAATCCCAGCTCACATTACTCCTCTGCTTTAAACTATGCAGTGGTGGGCGACTGCACTTAGGAAATAATCCAAAATCTCAACACCAATCACCTCTCACCTCTCCTGCCTCATCTTGTGCCCTCTGAGCTCTGATTGCCCTGGCTTTCTCCAACTTCCTTGAGCTGTTTTTTTCCTAACAGTAGGACCCTTCCTAACAGTAGGGTCCTTGTCTTGGAATACACACACACACACATAACCCTCCACACACACCTCAACCCAGTCTCTAGGGCCCAGCTCTCCACCTTTTGAATCTTATTTATCCTTCAGGGCCCAGCTTAAATACCATTTCCACAATCTTTTTTTTTTTAAATTAATTAATTAATTATTTTAATGGATACATATAAAAAAATTTTTTTTTTAATAAAACAATATGTTACACAATATATTTGGTTCATAGTAACGCATTCATACAGTATTTGTCCTTTTGTGTCTGGCTTGCTTCACTCAACATAATGTCCTCCAGGTTCATCCATGTTGCCATATGCTTTATGACTTCATTTCTTCTTACAGCTGCATAATATTCCATCGTGTGAATAGACCACAGTTTGTTTATCCATTCATCTGTTGATGGACACCTGGGTTGTTTCCAACCATTTCCACAATCTTAATAGCTGACAGCCCTAATCTAAATTGGGCACCCTCTTGTTTTCCTTCATAATACTTAACACAACTTGTAGTTGTGTATTTAATTATGAGATGATTTGTTTAATGGTTGTCTTCTTCCCCAGACTATGAGATTTCTGAGGATAGGGGCTACTTGTCTTCAGTTTAGTGTTCTTTCTCCAGCACTTGGCACAAAGCAGGGGTTCAAACAGTATTTGTCAAATGAGTGATCAGAATAATGCCTATATTTTCCCCCACTGTTCAACCAAAAGTATGTAACCATCCTTCTATTACTGGGTATTAGATTGCTTCAGTGTTTTGTGTATGTGTGTGGGGGGGTTGACTATTAAAATGTATGCCGTTAAAACATCAAATGGTAATAAGACTGGCCATTTTAATATATACATTACCTTAAGATTTTAAGCATTAAGGAATATACTGAGTGCAAGTTTTCCATCTGGAGAGTATTGGGGGAAGAAATCAAGTTGTAACATGAGTCTGTTTTCGGTCCACTTGAAAGATGGTGCTGCACAGCTTCAAGTAACTAAGAAGACTTAGCAAGTCAAAGTTTGAACTTTGATAAGAAAATACTGCCAACTTAAATGAGATTAAGAATCAAACATTCAAAACTGTGGAAAATTAAACAAATCCCTTCAAAGAAGAAGACCTCAACAAGATTATGTATAAAAGGGTGACCTAGAGTCAGTCACTAATAGTTCCTGAGCTAAGAGGTTATTTCATGATTGTAGAAGAAGGATGTTTGGTTATCTAGGTGGTTCATATTGTGTGCGGTATGCCTTGTAAGAGATAAGTCATCCATCTTAAATTATTTTTTTATCGAGCGATTTTAAAAAGTGTGATTCGTTTTGGGAAAACCTTTCCAAGTGTAAGTTCCTTTTTCTTTTCTTCTCTCTCTCTCTCTCTCTCTCTCTCTTTTTTTTTTTTTTTAACAGAGGAAGGTGATAAAGGGTAAAAATTACTTGAAGGTATAAAATGAATCTCCTTAGTCAAATCACTAATTTTGACAAATGAATATTTGAAGGTTCTTCTCAGAGTAAATGTAGTCTGATTTACCTTTACCACATTTCTTCCCTATCTTGTGATTCTAGTTGGGTTTTATAAAGTCCTGTTGCATATGTAAGTTTGCAGGAACTGAGATTTGTCCCAATTAATCCTTTTTTACCCCATTTTTGTGGATACACTCCCACTTAAATTTTGATGAACCATTTTTATATTTGGAATGGTGATTTTCTATAATATATGTACTATGAAGGATTACCGAATTGCTTTGGGCCATCTGGTTTTTTTCCCCTTTTTTCTTTCTCCTGTTTTTCAAGTCAAATGGTATTTTACTTATTAATAGCAGATGTGTGGTAAGAGAAACATATGAACACTTTTTTTTTTTTAATGATACATTTTCAAATGTAAATTTTAGGTCAGTGTCATGTTTAAATTGTGTATACAAATTGAAGCCTGAGAAACATTTGACACACTTAACATTTGGTTATAGAGAGCTTAACTAAAGAAGTGTTTAGACTATTGTGGTAGAAAGCAGACATCGTGGTTCAATCAACGACAGGTGTTTACAAAATGCACATGTCTTTCCAGTGCTGTAATGATTTTCTTAAAATTATATTAGAAATAGGCAGGATGTTCTCTGAATCTTACATTTGTTTCTTGAAGCTAGCTGGTCATCCATCCATAATATTTTGAGAGCTTACCATGTACCAAACATCCTAACTAGGAGATACGGAACATGCTAAGAGGAGAACTCATTCCTCACCCTCTAGGAGCTTAGGGTTTAGTTGTAATATCTGGTTCTATGGTTTCTTACCACTCCTTTGACTATTTGTATAAGGTTTGATACTTTTAAACATTATAATAAATGAAATTAGGGGAAAATCACTTACCACCTCGGGACTGTGAGATTAACTGCTTTCTCTCTTTGTTTTTAACTATTTCCTTTCATCTCATTACTCATGTCTTTTATCTGTTGAATCAGCCTTAGTGCTGAGCTGTCAATTTATGTAAGCCTACCTAGTAGATGATACAGATAGTAACTGTTCTGTTTCTGCCCTTTGTTTTCCAGCCGTTTTACTTTTATTATTTTTAAAATAATTTTATATTTTCATGTCGTGGAATCTGTGGTTCTTTTTCTTGATTTCTTTTTCCCCCTAAAAATCTGACCAATCATTAGTTTATTTACTTCTTCTTTTTCAGTTTTAAAATATATTTAGCACTTTACGTGGAATTTACTTTTGTTTAAAATAAAGGGAAGACACAATAAAATAAGGAGCATAATTGATTTTCCCCCCACTTATTGGCTAATCAGTTAGCCACATTTACAAAATACTTCCTTTCTTCTTCATTTTGATGATGCCTTCTTTATCACAAAATATATTCTTACATGCAGTTGGGTCTATTCCTCTGTTTTCTCTTCATCTAGATATCTATTTTTTTTTTTTAACTTTGATAAAATATATAACAATAATTTTAACCATTTTAAGTGGACAATTCTGTGACTGTAAAAAATTAACAATGTTGTATAACTTCCACCACTATTTCCAGACTCTCTCCATCATCTCAAACGAAAACTCACACTCATTTACCAATAACTTCCCATTTACCTCTCTTCCCACCTCTGGTAACCACTGTTCTACTCTCTGTCCCTGTGAATTTGCTTATTCTAAGCATTTATAAACCACATTTTGTTTACCCATTCATCTGTTGATGGACACTTGCGTAGCTTCCACCTTTCGGCTAATGTGAATAATGCTACGATGAATGTTGATATACAAATACCTTTTCAAGTGCCTGCTGCTTTAAATTCTTTTGGGTATATACCTAGAAGTAGAATTGTTGAGTCATATAGTAATTCTATGTTTAACTTTCTGAGAGCGGGCTAATTGTTCTCCATGGAGACTGCACCATTTTACATTCCCACCAACAATCTATAAGCATTCCTATTTCTCTGAATTCTTGGCAATACTTGTTATTTTCAGTTTTGTATTTCTGTTTTTTCAAACAGCCATTTTGGTGGGTGTGAAGTGTTATATCATTGTAGTTTTAATTTGCATTTCTCTAATGCCTAATGGTGTTGAGCATCTTTTCATATACCTGGCCATTTGTATATCTTCTTGGAGAAATGTTTAACAACTTGGCCCATTTTTTGTCATTATTGAGTTGTAGAAGTTCTGTATATATTGTAGATATTAAACTCTTATCAGATATATAGTTTCCAAATATTTTCTCCCATTCTGTAGATTGTCTTTTCTTTTTTTCCCCAAAGATTTCTTTCTTTGTCCCCCTCCACCACCCCATTGTCTGCTCTCTGTGTCCAACTGCCACGCGCTCCACCTGCCACACGCTCCTCTGTGTCTGCTCATCCTCCCCCTAGGCAGCACTGGGAACCGACCCTGGGTCCTCCTGGAGTAGGAGAAAGGCGCTCAATCTTCCACACCATCTCAGCTCCCTGGTCTTCTGCGTCCCCCATTGTCTCTCCTCTGTGTCTCCTCCTTTTTGCGTCATCTTGCTGCGCCAGCACCCCCACTCAGGCCAGCCTACCCTCACCAGGAGGCCCAGGGAATTGAACCCCAGTCCTCTACATGGTAGACGGGAGCCCAATCACTTGAGTCATATCCGCTTCCCCCTTTTCATTTTTTTATAATGTCTTTTGCACAAAAGTTTTAAATTTTGAAGTCCATTTTATCTTTTTTTTTTTTTTTTTTTTGTATTTTGTGTTTTGGCATAAATACAAAAATCCATTGCCTACTACAAGGTCCTGAAGATATTTCTGTATGTTTTCTTGTACGAGTTTTATAATATTAGCTCTTATATTTAAGTCCTTTGATCCATTTTGAATTAATTTTTGTATATGGTGAGAGGTAGGGGGTCCACATTCATTCTTTTTTCTTTTTTTTTTTTTTTCCCCTTATTAGAGAAGTTGTGGGTTTATGGAACAATCACGCATAAAATACAGGATTCCCATATACCTCCTTATTATTAACACCTTGCATTGTTTTGGAAATGTTGTTACAATTGATGATAGAACATTTTTATAGTTGTGCTATAAACTATAGTCCATGGTTTTACTTAGGGTCCACTGTTTGTGTAGTGTAATTCCATGGACTTTTAAAATAATCTTTATTCTGTTATATATACAATCTAACATTTCCCCTTTTAATCATATTCAGATCTATATTTCAGTACTGTTAATCATGTTCAAAATGTTGCGCTACCATCGCCACCATCCATTACCAAAACATATACCCATCATTCTGAATAACAACCCTGTACATTTTAAGCCTTAATCCCATTCCCTATCCCCACCCCATCCTCTGGTAACCTTTATTCTAGATTCTGACTCTATGAGTTTACTTATCCTCATTATTTCAAATCAGTGAGATCATAAATATTCTTTTGTGTCTGGCTTATTTCACTCCACATGATATCTTCAAGGTTCATCCGTGTTGTCTCATTAATTGGGACTTCATTCCTTTTCAAGGTGATTAATACTCCATTGTATGTATATACCACATTTTGTTTATCCATTCATTGGTTGATAGACACTTGGGTTGCTCCCATCTTTTAGCAGTTGTGCATAATGCCACTATAAACATCAGTATACAAATATCTGTTCAAGTCCCTGCTTCCAATTCTTTTGGGTATATACCTAGTAGTGGGATTACTGGGTCATATGGTAGTTCTATACTTAACTTTCTGAGGAACCACCAAACTCTTCTGCAGTGGCTGCACTTTTTTATATTGCCACCAACAATGAATGGATGTTCCTGTTTCTCCACATGCTCTCCAACACTTGTGTCAGTTTTTTTTTTTAATAGCAGCCATTCTAATGGGTGTGAAATGGTATTTCATTGTGGTTTTGATTTGTATTTCTCTGATAGCTAATGATGTTGAGCATCTGTTCATGTGCTTTCTGGCCATTTGCGTATCTTCTTTGGAGAGATGTCATTCAAATCTTTTCCCATTTTTAAATTAGGTTGTTTGTCTTTTTGTTGTTGAGCTGAAGGATTTCTTTGTATATTCTGGGTATTAAACCTTCATTGGATATGTAGTTTCCAAATATTTTCTCCCATTGTGTAGGTTGTCATTGTACTTTCATGATAAAGTTCTTTGAGGCACAAACATTTTAATTTTGATGAGTTCCCATTTATCTACTTTGTCTTTTGTTGCTGGTGTTTTGGGTGTAAAACCTAAGAAACCATTGCCTAACCCAAGGTACTGAAGAGGCTTCTCTGTATTTTCTTCTAGGAGTTTGCTCATTCTGGCTCTTATATATTCGGTCTTTGATCCATTTAGAGTTGATTTTTGTATATAGTATGAGGTAGGAGGGATCCTCTTTTTTTTTTTTTTTTTTTGGAGATACAGTTTTCCCAGCACCATTTGTTGAAGAGACTGTTCTTTTCCAATAGAGTGGTCTTTGCCCTTTTGTGAAAAATCAGTTGGCCATAAATGTGGGGGTTGATTTCTGAGCTCTCCGCTCTATTCCATTGGTCTATACATCTGTCCTTATGCCAGTACCATGCTGTTTTGGTTACTGTAGCTTTGTAAGAAGTGTTAAAATTGGGAAGTTTGAGTCTTCCAACTTCTTCCAACTTCATTCATCTTTTTCAAGATGGTTCTAGATATTTGAGACCCCTTACTCTTCCATATAAATTTGATGAATGGCTTTTCCATTTCTGTAAAGAAGGTTTTTGGAATTTTGGTTGGGATTGCACTGAATCTGTAAATTGCTTTGGGTAAAATTGACATCTTAATGATAGCTAGTCTTCCAGTCCATGAGCATGGAATTTCTTTTCATTTATTTAGGTCTTTGATTCCTTTTAGCAGTGTTTTGTAGTTTTTTTAGTACAAGGCCTTTATATCCTTGGTTAGATTTATTCCTAGATATTTGAGTCTTTTAGTTGCTCTTGTAAATGGAATTTCTTTCTTGATTTCATCTTCTGATTGTTCATTGCTTATATGTATAAACTCTACTGATTTATGGGTGTTGATCTTGTACCCCACCACTTTTTGAATTCATTTATTAGCTCTAGGAGCTTCATTGTGGATTTTTCAGGATTTTCTGTATGTAGGATCATGTCATCAGCAAAAAGGCATCCTTTCTAATTTGGATGCCTTTTATTTCTTTTTCTTGACTAAATGCTCTGGCAAGAACTTCGAGTTCAGTGTTGAATAACATTGGTGACAGTAGGCATCCTTGTCTTGTTTCTGGTCTTAGAGGGGATATTTTCAGTCTTTCATCACTAAGTAGGTGGGGGCTTTTCATATATGCCCTTTATCATGTAAGAAGTTTCCTTCTATTCCTAGTGTTCTAAGTGTTTTTATCAAGAAATCAAGAAATGGGTGCTGGATTTTGCCAAATGTCTTTTCTGCATCAATTGAGATGATCGTGGGGTTTTTTTCCTCCCTTCATTTTGTTAATGTATAGTGTATTACCTTAATTGACTTTTTTATGTTGAACCAACCTTGCATACCAGGGATAAATCCCACTTCATCATGGTGTATTGTATTAATATGCTGTTGGATTGGGTTTGCTAGTATTTTGTTGAGGATTTTTTATCCATATTTATAAGAGATATTGGTCTGTAGTTTTCTTTTCTTGTGGTATCTTTTTTTTCTAGCTTTGGCATGATGGTGAATTTGGCCTCATGGAATGAATTAACAAGTGTGCCCTCCTCTTCAATTTTTTTGGAAGCACTTGAACAGAATTGGAGTTAATTCTTAAGGGATTATTTGGCAGAATTTCCCTGTGAAGCCATCTGGTCCTGGACTTTTCTTTGTTGGGAGGCTTTTGATGACTGATTCAATTTCTTTACTAGTAATTGCTTTGATGAAATCTTCTCTCTCTTCTTGAGTCAATGTAGTTAGTTTGTGTGTTTCTAAGAATTTGTCCATTTCATCTAGGTTATTTAATTTATTGGTGTACAGTTTTTCATAGTATCCTCTTATATTCCCTTTTATTTCGGTAGGGTTCGTAGTAATGATCCCATTTTCATTTCTGATTTTCATTATTTGTATTCTCTGTTTTTTCCTTCATCAGTCTAGCTAAAGATTTGTTGATTTTTTTGATATTTTCAAAGAACAAACTTTTGTTCAATTCTATTGGGTTTTTTTTTGTTTGTTTGTTTGTTTTCTGTTTGATTTATCTCTGCTCTAATATTTAATTTCTTCTTTCTGCTCCCTTTGGGTTAGTTTGCTCTTCTTTTGCTAGTTCTTCCAGTTTTGAAGTTAGGTCTCTGATTTGAAGTTTTTCTTCTTTTTAAATGTAAGCACTTAGAGCTATAAATTTCTCTTTCAACACTGCATCCTGTAAGTTTTGGTGTGTTGTATTTTCATTTTCATTTGCCTCAAGACATTTTCTAATTTCACTTGTGATTTTCTCTTTAATCCACTGGCTGTTTAAAGAGTATGTTGTTTAATTTTCACATATTTGTGAGTTTTCCATTTCTCCCTGTTATTGATTTCTAGCTTCATTCCATTGTGATTGGAGAATATACATTATATGATTTCATTAGTTTTGAGTGTATTTAGACTTGTTTTGTGACCTAACTTATGGTCTATCCTGGGGAATTATCCATGTACACTTGAGAAGAATGTGTATGGTTTTTGTTGGATGACGTGTTCTAAATATGTCTGTAAGGTTTAGTTGGTTTTGAGTATCATTCGAGTCTTATATTTCCTTATTGATCTTCTGACTAGATGTGCTATCCGTTACGGAAAGTGGTATATTAAAGTCTCCTACTATTAACGTAGAACTGTCAATTTCTCCCTTCAGATTTGTCAGTATTAGCATCATGTATTTTGAGGCTCTGCTGTTAGGTGTATATATCATAATTCATAATTGTTACATCTTCTTGTTGAATTGTCCCATTTATCGGTATATAATGACCGCCTTTGATCCTCATAATTGTTTTTTACTTGAAGTCTATTTTATCTGATATTAGTATAGCTACCCCTACTCTCTTTTGCTTTACTACTTGCATGGTATATTTTTTCCTTCCTTTCACTTCCAGCCTACTTGTATCTGAATTTAAGGTGATTCTCTTACAGACAGCATATAGTTGGGTCATGCTTTTTTAATCCATTCTGCCAATCCCTGCCTTTTGACTGGAGAGTGTAATCCATTTATAGTTAAAGACACTACTTATATTGCAGGACTATCTTCTGTCATTTTGCTGTTTAGCCTTTGTATATCTTATTCCGTTTTTGTCCCTGAATTCTTCTGCTAATGCCTACTTTTATATTTATTTGATTTTTTTTGTGTGTTGTGCCATATTGAGTGTCTTCTTTTTTCTATCTAGAGATATTTTTCATCTTTTTTCCTTGTGGTACCATGGGGTTAAAATTTAACATACTGAATATCTAGTAAAATCATATCGGGTTTGTTAACATCAATAGCATGCAAATATACTTTTCTATAACCCTCTGTCCCCCACCTTGTTACCACTTATATCTTTGTACATCATGTGTCCAAAACCATAGACTTATCATTACTGTATATGCATTTGCATTTTAGCACCTGTAGGAAGTAAGAAATGGAATTATATACCAGATAATACACTATAATAATGCTGGCATTCATAATTACCAAAATGGTTACCTTTACTGCAGGCCTTTATTTCTTTTTTTTTTTTTTTTTTTTTTTAAAGATTTTATTTATTTATTCATTTATCCCCCCCTTTCTGCTTGTGCTCGCTGGGTCAGCTAACCACGCCGTGCGGGCGGGCTTGCCTTCACCAGGAGGCCCCGGGAACCGAACCTGGGGCCTCCCATACGGCAAACGGGAGCCCCACTGATTGAGCCACAGCCGCTTCCCAGGCCTTTATTTCTTTATCCCACTTTGAACCACTGTCAAAGTGGTTTCCTTTTAGTCTGAAGAACTCCCTTTAGCATTGCTTGTAGGGCAGGTCTGGTGCTGATGAACTCCCTTAGCTTTTGTTTGTCTGGAAATGTCTTAATCTTTTAAAAGTCATGCCAGATATAAAAGTCTTGGCTGGCAGTTGTTTTCTTTCATCATGTTAAGTATTTCAACGTACTGCCTTCTTGGCTCCATGGTTTCTGATGGTTTCGACACTCAATCTGATTGAGACTCCCTTGTATGTAACATGTTGCTTTTCTCTTGCAGTTTTCAGAACTCTCTCCTTGTCCTAGTGTGATCAATATATGATGGGATGTAATTTTCTTCATGTTTATCCTATTTGGTGCTCTCTAGGCTTCTAGGATGTACATATTCATGTCTTTTCCTGAGTTTGGGAAGTTCTGTCATTTTTTCTTTGAATATTCCTTCTGCCCCGTTCTGTCTTTCTTCTCCTTCTGGGACCCCCATTATGCATATATTGATTTGATTGATAGTGTCCTAGAGGTGTCTTGGGCTATTTTTGCTTTTTATAATTCTTTTTTTCTTTCTGCTCCTCAGCCTGACTCATCTCAAGTGTCTTGTCTTCACAGTCACTGATTCTTTCCTCTGTCGACTCCAATCTGCTGTTGAAACCCTCCTGGGCGTTTTTCATTTCAGTTGTTGTGGTATTCAGCTCCAGTAGTTCTGCTTGGGTCCTCTTTAAATTTTCTGTTTCTTTACTAAGATTCTGAGATTGGTCATTCATTTTTTCCCATAATACTCTTTAGTTCTTTCTCTGTGTTTTCTTTCATCTCCTTCAGCCTTTTTAAGGTCTTTTTTTTTTTAAGGGCTTCGTTCAGTAAGTTCACATTCTCGTCTCTGTTGGTGTTTTCTGGATTTTTACTCTCTTCCTGTGGAATAGGCCATCCTTTCCTGCTTCTTTGTTTATCTTGTGTTCTTGTTGCACACTGTACTTTTTTTTTTTTTTTCATGTACTGTATATTTTAATATTTTAAAATGTTAACTCTGGGATTTATTCCTTGAGATGTCTGTTTCTTGATTTTGTAACCAGTTGGTGAAAAGACAGAGATTTTCTTGTGCTTTAGCTCTCCTATCAGGAAGGTCTGCCCAAAGTGAATGCAGTATACCAGGTTTTCCCTGTTTTCTTTGGCCTCAACCTTGCCTTCTGCTTTATTAGTTGTTTTGGAGCGCTCCTGTTTACAGGAGTTTAGTTGCCACCTCTATTTTCCAGGAGACAGACCTTCTTCTCCCTTGTGTCTAAAGCCAGCAAGCCTTTGTTGCAGATTTTTCGCCTGTATTGTTTCTTAAACTCCTTTTGTTGTCTCAAGTTGCTTTTGCTTATAGGGCTGATTCTGGGAGGAAGGCCACGCTGGAGAGGACTTTCCCAAATCAATCTTTCCCAGCTGAAACAGGGCCAGAGACCTACAAGGGAGCGCAGACTGTCTCCACAGTGCCCTGAGGAGGGAATAAGGAAGGATGCCAAGAATCTTCCCATAGTTGAGTTTTCTGGGCCTGTCCAGCAAATGCAGCCCTTCAACGAACTGTACCCCATGGCCCCGAGGAAGCACAGCATCCTTGTCCCCACCAGGACTGCCTCTGTCCAGGACAGTGTGAAAAAGTAGCAGCTGCCACCACCTTTGTGTCCCGGGCAGGTTGAAACAGTGGCTGCCCTCAGAGGCAGGCCTCCAGTGATCCAAAATCACTAATCAAAAGCCATGATCAGTGATTGGCCATGCCCACCCTTGATCTTGGGGGATAGAATTTTTATATGCCTTTCTGTCACCAGTGAGTTAGCTAGGGACTACCGGCCACATGGCAGCCTGCCCTGAGAGTCGGTTATGGGAGCCAGTAGCCACCACACGGAGAGAGCAAGTTACTGTTCATTACCATATATTATTAGCCTCTTTCTCCCACTTTTCCCTGGATGCTCTACAGAGTTCTTCTGGCCTTTGTAATTTCAAGATAGTTGTTTCAAACAGTTCCTGCCTGATTAGTAGTTGTTCTGGTGGAGGGACTGAGTCCTGGAGCTCCCTATTCCACCATCTTCCCACCCATATTCATTCTTTTGCAAGTGGTTTTCTAGTTGTCCCAGCACCATTTGTTAAAGAGCGTATTCTTTCCCTATTGAATGGACTTGGCACCCTTAGATGTGTGACTGCAGATGTGTGGATTTAAATCTCTGGTTTGTCAATTCACTTTCATTGGTCTGTTTGTCCTTATAGCAGTAACACTCTATTTTAATTAACGTAGCTTTATAGTAAGTTTTGAAATCAGAAAGTGTGAAACCTCCAACTTTCTTCTTTTTCAAGATTGTTTTGGCTATTTGGGGGCCCTTGCATCCATATGAATTTGAGGATCAGTTTTTCCCATTTCTGCTAAAAAGGTGCTGTAATTTTGAGAGGGATTGAATTGAATTTGTAGATCCCTTTAGGCACTATTGACGTTTTAACAATATTAAGTCCATGAGCGTGAGATCTTTCCATTTAATTAGAGAAGTTGTGAGTTTACAGACCAATAATACGTAAATACTAGATTCCTGTATACCACCTCACCACCAACACCTTGCATTGGTGTGGAACATTTTTTACAATTGATGATAGCACTTTTTTGTAATTGTACTATTTTTTTAACAGTAGTTACCTTGTTACAATTGATGAAAGATTATTAAAATAGTATTATTGTCTGTAGTTTATATTAGGTGTATTCTTTCCTCATATTCCACCTATTAGTAACACCTTGCATTAGTATTGTACAATTAACAACTGTTTTTGTTTTTCTTTAAAGGAGGTACTGGGGATTGAACCCAGGACCTCATGCATGGGAAGCAGGCAGTCAACCACTGAATTACATCTGCTCCCCAGTGAAAGTTGTTTTTTTTTTTTTTTCATTTGTTTGTTTGTTTCGTATTTAGGAGGTACCAGTGATTGAACCTGGGACCTGATTTTTAGGTGTTGATCTTGTACTCCTTAACTTTGCTAAAAATCATTTATTAGCTCTAGTAACTTTCTTGTAGATTCTTTGGGATATTCTATTTATAAGATTATGTTACTTGTGAATAGGATAGTTTTACTTTTTCCTTTCCTGTTGGATGCATTTTATTTTTGTTTCCTTGTCCAGTTGCTCTGGCTAGAGCTTCCATTACAGTGTAGAATGACAATGGATATAGCAGGGCATCCCTTGTCTTTTTACTGATCTTACAGGGAAAGCTTTCAGCCTTTTACCATTGAATATGATATTTGCTGTGTGGTTTTCATAAATACCTTTTATCATATTGAGAAAATTCCCTTCGATTTCTAATTTTCAGTGTTTGTATTGTGAAATGATGTTGGATTATGTCCTGCCTTTTCTGCATCTTTTGAGATGATTTTTTTTTTCTTTTCCCTTCATTCTATTGATTTTCTTATGTTTAACCATCCTTGCATTCCTGCATAAATCCCACTTGTTTATATCCTGTAATCCTTTTATTATACTGTTGAATTTGTTTTTTTTGTTTGTTTGTTTATATTTTTTGTTTGTTTGTTTTGTTTTGAGGAGGCACCGGGGACCAAACCCAAGACCTCCCATGTTGGAAGCAAGTGCCCAACTGCTCGATGAGCCATATCCACTCTCCTGGATTTGGTTTTGTCAGTATTTAATTCAGAATTTTTACATTGATATTCATAAGGCATATTGGTCTGTAATTTTCTTGTCTTTATCCGACTTTGGTATCAGGGTAATACTGGCTTCATAGAATGAGTTAATGAGTAATCTCTCCTCTTCTTTTTTCTTTCTTTTTTTTTTTTTTTTCCCCAAGAGTTTAAGAAGGATTGGTGTTAAATCTTCCTTAAGTGTTTGGTAGAATTCACTAGTGATACCATCTGGTTCTGGACTTTTCTTCATAGGGAAATTGATTATTGATTCAGTCTCTTTACTTGTTACAGGTCTACTGAGAATTTTATTTATCCTTTTGTCATGTTAGATAATTTACACATTTCAAGTAAGCAGTTACAAACTTATATTACAACAATACAGAATTTTATCTTTCCCCATGTAGTTATCTTATCCATGTTCTGTATTTCTTATAGCTTTGAGATACTGTCTCCTTAGTGTCTTTTATTTCCGCCTTAGTGACTCCTTTTGACATTTCTTGTAGGTCTTGTGGTAATAAATGCATTCAGTTTTTGACTCTCTGTGGCTGTCTAAATTTCACTTTCGTTTTTACAGGATACTTTTGTCGAATATGAAATTCTTGGTTGAGTTTTTTTCTTGAAAGATTAAGATATGTCATCCCACTGTCTTCTGGCCTCCATGGTTTCTGATGAGAATTCTGCTGTTAATCTTCTTGGAGAGCCCTTCTTGGAAAAGTCACTTCTCCAGTGATGCTTTCAAAATCCTCTCTTTTACTATATTTCATGAAAATGTGTCATGTTGTTGATTTCTTAAAGGGTGTCCTGCTAGGAGTTCATTGAGCTTCCTGAATGTGTGTATTCATGTTTTTGTTTTGTCTTGTTTTGTTTTCATTAGATTGGGGAAGTTTTCAGACATTATTTCTTTGAATACTTTGCCCCTTTCTCTCTTGCCTTTCTGGGTCTGCAATGGTGTGTTTGTTGGTACACTCATTTTTCTTCATTTCTTTTTCTTTCTGCTCCTCACGCTGGATACTTTCAATTTTCTTGTCTTCAGGTTTGCTGATCCTTTCTTCTGCCAGTTCTAATCTGCCTTTTAACCACTCCAGTGAGGTTTTTTCACTTCAATTACTATGTCTTGCAGCTCCAGAATTTCTGTTTGGTTCCTTTTTATGATTCCTGCCTATTTTGTTCAGACAAATTTTGTTTTCCTAATCTCCTTTAGTTCTTTGTATTTGACTTTCTTTAGTTTCTTGAACATATTTGACCATCATTAATGTTCCAGTGTATGGTACCTCAGGGATGATATCCAGTAAATTCTTTTTTTCCTGTGAATGGGCCTTGCTTTCCTTTTTATTCCTGTGTTTTGTGATTTTTTTTTTGTTGAGAACTGAACATTCTGAGTATTATGTTGTTATAACTCTGGAAATCTAGTTCTTCCACTCCTCTGAGATTGCTAGGTTTTTGTTGTTGTTAAGGGCAGGAGCCTTCAGTTTGTGACTTGCCCAAAATATTTTTGCTCCCAAACAGAAAATGTAAAGAGAAATGAGGCAGGAAATGTTAGTGCCTTTTTTTTTTTTTTTTTAGATTTATTTATTTACTTTATCCATTTTAACCCCCCCTTCCCCATTTGCTGTTTTGTGTCCATTCGCTGGGCAATTCTCTGTGTCTGTTTCCTGCCATCTCTTCTCATCCTCGTTCTCCAGTCTTCACCAGGATTCGATCCTGGAGACCTCCGATGAAGGAGAGAGATGTCCTGCCACCTGCGCCACCTCAGTTCCTGGTTTTTAGAGCTTTCAGAGCATCTTGTCTTGTCTCTCCCCTGCGTCTCTCTCCTGTTACGTCGTCATCTTGTTGCATGGCTCCTGGGGCCTGGCGGCTCACCGGCACACAGAACCTGGCAGCCCATGCGCCTTATATATATTTTTTTAATTTTACCAGGAGGTCCCGGGGATCGAACCCAGGTCCCTCCATATGGCAGACGGACGCCCAACCATTTGAGCCACATCGCCCCCATGTTAGTGCCTTTTAAAATTCGTTTTCCACTTTTGTCTGGGTGTTGGAACAATGGCCGCCCTTAGAGTGGGCCCCCCAGCCATTTGAAGAAGCTGGTCAGAAGCAGTAATTGAAGATTAGACCACACACCCACAGACTTTGGAGAACTAGGTCCTTATAAGCCACCCTGACACCAGCAAACTACACCAAGGGCCCCGGCTACAGTCCCACTGCCTGCCGTGCAGTTTGGGGTTGGCGTGTGGTAGCTGCTGTATGGAGAATGAAATTCACCGAGAATTACCAAGCTGGAAGTTTACCAGCTTCTCCCTCCAGCTGTTCCCTGGATGCTGCACACCGTTCCACTGTACCCCAGAGTTTCAAAGTGCTCCTTGCCAGTTCAATAGTTTTGATGGAGAGGCTTATTCCTGGAGCTTCTTATTCTGCTATCTTCCATAATCCTCTCCTATGTATCTATTATTTGTATGAATAAATATGATTTAATCTCTTATTTTATAAGTTGCTATTACCTGGTAAATCTGGACCTTCTTTTAGTTCTTGTGTTTTGTCAAACATTTGACTGGATTTTGGTCAGACTTGTATTAAATATATAAATTCACTTGGAGGTAATTGACATGTTCATAACATTTAACTTCCCTTTCTAGGTCCATAACATGATTATTTATTCAATGCTTTTTAATTTTTTATAATCAGTCTCACACATCTCTCGTTAATGTTTAATCATTTTGAAGTGGTGAATGACTAATGTGGGCCAGCAGTCTTCGTGTATGTTTCCAAGAGTCTGAAGGGAACCACCTCTCTCATACTTCTCTGCTCTTCCCAGACTGCAAAGCCACTGTGTCTTTGAACCTTGTCACGTTTGATCTTGGCAGTCTTTAGGTTTCTTTCTTCCTTTGCCTAAAACAAGTTTGGTAACAGGGTCAGAATATTTAAGTTGTTTACTTGATTTTTTCATCTTATGTTTATTTCCTTATTATCTGTGCAAATGTGTTCTAGTTATATTGTGCTATAATCCAGTAACTTTTTTAAAAGAGAAAATTTGCAGCACAGTTTGCTCCTGTTTTTCATCTGCTCTACAAAAGGGATGCAGTGTAGCCTAGAGGTGAAAGCTTGGCCTGGGAGCCAACAGTGTCTAGTCCTTGGACTCTTTGCCTGCTCCTGATGGGGGTCTATAAACTTGAATAAATTATTTATTATTGTCTATGTTTAAGTTTGTCTATCTGTAAAATGGGAGAGGATGGAGATGAGGGTTAATGCTTGTTTCATGAGACCAAGTAAATCATGTGTGAATAACCTAATAGTCTTTAAGTCTGTAATTAGCTGAATTAGAAACTGAGCCACCTGGCTGAAAGCACTTGAAGTAAGTATTTTATCTACCTTATTAAAAGCATCTACCAGGGAGCTAATGTAGCTCAATGGTTGCCTGCCTGCTTCCCATGTTTGAGGTCTTGGATTCAATCCATGGTACCTCCTAAACAAACAAACAAACAAACAAAACCCAACTCTCATTAGGGAGCAGATGTAGCTCAGTGGTTCAGCTCCTGCTTCCCATGTACAAGGTCCTGAGTTCAATCCCTGGTACCTCCAACAACAACAAAAAAGCATCTACCAGGATATTACATAACTTCTGTTCATACTACATTGTGTTTTAACTGTAGAACTGACGCTCTTCCACCAGAAGATGAGCTTATTTGTTTAGAATATATTTATTAAGTTGTCTTGAGTCCAGAGTTTTATCTTGTTCTACACCTACAGCAAGCTGCCTGACCATAGTCATAGCTGAAAGCTTGAAATGAATCACTTTACTTTGAAATAAAGGACACTTTACCTTGAAAATTCTCATGTAAGAATGATTTTAGCTGTGGGATTATAAGTCATTTTGAATGTCCTCCTACCACCACTACCATTTGGGTTTCACCTGGCCCTCTGTGACCAGTGTGTAGGAATCACTGGCAACAGGGCTGGTTGAGCCCCTGCTTGGGCCAGTCTCACTTTTTCTCTCCACTGCTTCTCACTGTCCCCTGATGCCAGAATCCTAATGAATCAAATTGAAATTCACATGGTGCCTAAATGTTACCTTGAAAATACACTAAACTATTAACTAAAGACAGCATTTCCATTTCTTACTACCACCTTTGGGAATTCTTAAACTTAGTTGATTAGGAACCTTGTGGCATTAGTTTTCTAAGGAAATGCTTTTCTAATGCTGAGAAATGCGTTCTAATGTGTTTTGTTTAGAGGAAGTGCTTATCCCATTGTAGGGTCTCTCTGCTTCACTAGTGGCAGTTGTATGCTGTGATTTGCTAGTAGAATTGAGTCAGGCTCTGCACAGAGGGCCTTCTTCTATATCCATATTTGTGGATAAAGCTTTTTATGAGCTCTTTTCTTTTTTTTTTTTTTTTAAGATTTTATTTATTTATTCATTTATCCCCCCCTTGCTGCTTGTGCTCGCTGGGTCAGCTAACCACGCCGTGCGGGCAGGCTTGCCTTCACCAGGAGGCCCCGGGAACCGAACCCAGGTCCTCCCATATGGTAAACGGGAGCCCTACTGATTGAGCCACAGCCGCTTCCCTAGCTCTTTTCTTTTAGACTGTGAAATTTTAGACAGCATCAAGAGGTTTGAAGGGTAGGGTTTTCTTACTTTGTATTTGACATTTTTAAAAGCATTAAAAAATAAGGGACTGACTTCTTAGATAAGGTTGACTTGGGAATTGGCTTTTATTTTCTCAGTTTCCTGGATCTAACTCTTGTTTCTTTGGACCAGGCATTGGATTTAACATTTCAATCTGAGTGGAACAGGTTCTAGGGTCACTTAATTTTCTCAGATAATCTCATTCATTGATTGTCCCTATACTCACAGAAAGAGACCTTTTTCTAACCATCTGCCTGGGGTCTAAGGACCTCTGAGAACTGATTAATATATGTTAGAATAAGCACATTAGAAATTCCATACTTTTTGTCCCCACATATAACACTGACATTTTACTTACATTGCCATTACTTTAGTAAGGAAATCATCATATTTCATAGGCGATGCTTTTATTCCTTATTTCTTAAGCCTTGTAAATGCTGTTGGATAAGAACTAAGACCCAAAAAGTACCTCCCAGCACTTGATGGATTCAGAAACATGATTTATTATTTCAGCAAACATTTGAGGACTGACTTCGTGCTACAGTTAGATAATAAAGATGAATAAATACTCAATTCCTGCTGTCAATAGGAGCCACAACTAGTGTGACCAAAAAGTAGGTATTCCACCAGTGTAAGTACATTGGTAGGTCTATAAAGACTTACTTGGAGGATGGAGGCTGCTCAGAGAAGGCTGCTCAGAGAAGATGGTGCTGGGGTGGGTAGGGAGTCTCTTATAGGCAGAGAGGAGAGGTCAGCAGGAACATGGGCCTTCAGGTGAGTTGCAACTCACAGTGTGTAAAGAATTACAGAGTAGAAGATAGATGGGCCCTGGGAAAAGCAAAAGGTGTATCCATTTTTGCTTTGGCTTGCAGGAAGCTCAGAACTAAATTTAGTGTTCATTTGTAGGTACTCATTGATTCCTTGAACCTTTGTATTTGAAAAATTGCACCATCTTCACTTTCTAATTGCTCTGTGATATTTCCTACCCTTTTTGAAGTTGTCCTGTTTGGGGGGGGGGGGGTGTGTTGATCTTTTTTTTTTTTTTTTTTGAAATTGAAATAAGACTCTTAGACAAAGAAACAAAAATATTAAAATCTTAACAGGAGAAAAATCTCAGGGATCACGTTCTGTAATAGAATCACACATGTAAAGTCAAACAACTCAGTGCAAACAAACCCATTTCTGGTCTCTACTTGACTACCTTTTTTTTTTTTTTTTTTTTTTTACTGGGAGGTCCCGGGTATCGAACCCGGGTCCCTCCATATGGGAGACGGATGCCCAACCATTTGAGCCACATCCGTCCCCCTTGACTACCTTTTATATGTAGTTGAACATGATGAGCTAATACTTAACTGAGCACTTCCACAATCCAAGCACTTTACCTAGATGATCCCTGCCACCTTTTAAAGTAGGAACTGATATTATCTCAGTGTTACAGATGAGGAAACTGAGGCTCTGAGGAAATTAACTTACTCAGGGTTACTGTGGTAGGCAGAATAATGCCCCCCACTCACCCAAAGCTATCCACTTACTAATCTCCAGAAACTATATATGTTATGTTTCTTGGCAAGGAAGAATAAGGTTGTTAATCAACTGACCTTAAAATAGGGAGATTATCCTGGATTATCTGGGTGGGTCCAATATAATCTCACAAGGGTCTTTAGAAGTGGAATTGCTAAACAGAACAGTGTCAGTGTCGGTGCCATGAGATGTAAGAAGGACTTGACTGGCAGTTGTTGCTTTTGAAGATGGAAGCAGGCCATGAGCCAAGGAGTGTGGGTTTCTAGAAGCTGGAAAAAGCAAGAAAATGGATTCTCCTGTAACTTTAGCACCTCCAGAAAGAACACAGTCCTGTCAACAATGTGATTTTTTCCCATTGAGACCCATTTCAGGTTTCTGACCTCCTGAACTATAAAATAAATATGAGTTGTTTTTTGTGTTTTTTTTTTTTTTTTTGGGGGGGGGGTGTTTTTTACTTTATTTTGTACATTTAATAATTGAATATATAAACAAAAGCTAAAAAGTAAGCACAGATGAATAAATATATACATTTCTCAATTAAATGTACTGGATACATATAAAAAAATTTTTGAATCAATATGTTACACAGTATATTTGGTTCATAGTAACGCATTCATACAGTATTTGTCCTTTTGTGTCTGGCTTGCTTCACTCAACATAATGTCCTCCAGGTTCGTCCATGTTGTCTTATGTTTTACGACTTCATTTCTTCTTAGAGCTGCATAATATTCCATCGTGTGACTAGACCACAGTTTGTTTATCCATTCATCTGTTGATGGACACCTGGGTTGTTTCCAACTTTTGGCAATGGTGAATAATGTGGCTATGAACATCGGTGTGCAGATGTCTGTTCGTGTCACTGCTCTCAGTTCTTCTGGGTATATACCCAGTAGTGGTATTGCCGGGTCACGTGGCAAGTCTATATTCAACTTTTTTAGGAACTGCCAAACAGTCCTCCGTAGTGGTTGTACCATTCTACATTCCCACCAACAGTGAAGAAGTGTTCTATCTCTCCACATCCTCTCCAACACTTGTAATTCTCTGTCTTTTTAATAGTGGCCATTCTGATAAGTGTGAAATGATATCTCACTGTAGTTTTGATTTGCATTTCCCTAATCGTTAGTGATGTTGAGCATTTCTTCATGTGTTTTTTTAAATGAGTTGTTTTAAGCCACTAAAGTTTGTGGTAATTAATTGCAACAGCAATAACTAACTGATACAGTCACATATCAGTAAATGTTGGAACCAAGATAGGAACCCAGGACCATGTGATTCCAGAGCTCCTCTCTATCCCTACTCCATTCTACCTCTAGCTGCTTCACTCTCCTGGGATGGGGCAGATGGCACAGTATGGCGACTCCCTTCTCGTGGCCTTTGCCCTTAGTGCTGCTTTAAATACAATGCCTCTTCCTGGTTAATATCCACCTTCCTAATTTCTCAAGGCCTAGCTGAAGTCCTGTAGGATTTATAAATAGCACCTAGCTAGCTTGATGTCTGGCACATTATGGGCATCTATTGGAAATTTCTATACCACTTCTTGGAACTCCTGTAGCACCAATAGGCTGCATCTCCCCACTTAGCAATTTGTATTATTTTCTTATTTTTCCTTGGGCCTTACTGGTATTTTCTCAACAAGAAGTTCCAGATAGTAGAGCCCAACTTCCCTGATAATAAGTCAGTTTCATGGCATGTGTCCTTGTATTACCATGGCCCAGTCACCCCTTCTTGCTGGTCTTCAGGTTCCCCATCTTTGAAATAAAGTTCTGCCCATTTACCTCCAAGTTATACTTCAGCTTGAAAAGGCAGTGGCCCTTGGCCCATTTTTGTGCAGCCCAGAAGCTAAGAATGGTTCTTACCTGTTTAAAGGATAGCTAAAAAAATAACTGTTAGAGACCTCATGTAATTGACCCCTGTGCCTAGACCCTTAGAGCAGCCTAAAAGGGGCTGGGGCGGGGGTGGATGTCTAAGCAGTAGGTTTAGGTCGTGATGTCCTTCCTTCTCAGAGGGTGTATAGAAAAAATTTTGAATTGAAAGAAGTACAAGGGAAGTAGTTGAACTGATCGTTTTGATACTATGCTTTAGTTAAATGAGAGCAGATGGTGCTGCGGGTGTTTAGTTTACTGTCCTGTTAAGAGTATGTGACAGTTCACATTTAGTTCTGTGCTTTATTTTCCCCTAAAATAATTTATTTTGAACATTTATTTTTCTCTCCCCTCTAACTCACAAGAAAAAATTAAAGCACAGCTACGAAGTTTTATGTTTACTCAGAGTTTAGCAGTTTCTTGGCAAGCACCAGGATGTGCATGTTTTATCTATGGTGCCCAAGTGCCAGACTTTTTCCTAGATAACTGCTCTGTGCTTTATAGTAAGGTTTTTTTGTTTTTTTTTTTTTAATATACAAACTTCAAAGTCACATTTCCAGGGGGAAAATGCAAGTAATGGTGATACATTGGAAACAAACGTTTCTGTAATCCATTAAATGTCTCTTTTAAGGTATTTTTTATTTTGATGGATATATTTATTATTGAAAATGTATGAAGTTATCCACTGAATGCTTATGGAGCACTTGAAAAATGAATCATATCTAAAAGCTAAGTAAGATTGGAGAGGTTATTTTTATCCCTTTTTATATAATCCTCTTTTTTTTTTCTCCTTGTCTAAAACCTTGGAACAAAGAATGGGAATGCAGAAGTTAAAAGTGACAGTATCGAGTGAAATAAGGATTGTTTTTGAGCAGATGGAAGGTACCATGTTACAGGTTTGCCTTTTGGAATGCCATTACTTAAGCTATTTACTCTCAAAAAGTGAAGAAAATTTTCCCAGGGAGTAAAAGACTTTTATCCATGCCAATTAAATGCTATGTGACTTAATTCAGAAGTATTGTGTTTTGACATTTGTTAGCTGTTTTCTTTGTGATTTTTTTTTTTTTTTTTTTTTTTGACCTGCCATTCCATTTGGTTCCATGAACCTACAAGATTACCTCGCACAGAAGTCTTCTGGGCGAGCAAATGAAGCTCAAGCGGTTGACTGCCTGCTTCCCACATACAAAGTCCTGGGTTTGATTCCCAGTGCCTCCTAAAGACAAAAAACAACAAAGAAACAAATGAAAAAACCAACTCAGGGGAGCCGATGTAGCTCAGTGGTTGAGCACCGGCTTCCCACATATAAGGTCCCAAGTTCAATCCCCAGCCCTAGTACCTCATTAAAAAAATTTTTTTCAGTTTCTCAGTTGCTCATGTTTCAAGTGCTCAGAACCCACATGTGGCTAGAGAAAATAGTCTCCTGTAGTCACATAATTGAGTTAACATTTCAGAGTGTGGTCTTGGTGATCTGTTAGTTGGTGATAGTGAATATAAGTGTGTAGCTTTTGCTTTTGGAAGGACCCTTTATTATTAATTTTATTACACAAATAAAAAGTCTGTTTGCTCTTCTAACAAGATAAACTATTCTTCTTTCTGGAATGTTTGAGAATTTTAACATCTTCCCTCACTGAAGTGATTCATAGCTCAAAATCTGTGTGCTTTACCCTAATATTAAACTGAGTTTTTAATACTAAAACTTGAATTTAAGGCAGACGGTATTAAGTGAAATAAAGTAGTCTGATATTAAAACATTATGCAAAGAAGGGGGTGGGATGTGGCTCAAATGGTTGCGTGTTCGTCTGCCATATGAAGGGACCTGGGTTTGATCCCCAGGACCTCCCGATAAAATTGAAAAATTAAAAAATATAGAAGGCATACATGCCGCCAGACCCCACTGAGCCACACAGCAAAATGATGACGTAACTGATGTAACAGGAGAGAGACACGGGAGAGCCAAGATGGGAGAGCCAATATGAGACATGCCGAAAAACCAGGAGCTGAGGTGGTGCAGGTGGCAGAATTCCTCTCTCCCACATCGGAGGTCCCCAGGATTGAATCCCGGTGTAGACTGGAGGAGAAGAGAGGGCAGGAAACATACAGAGAGTTGCCCAGCGAATGGACACAGAACAGCAAACGGGGGGCGGGGGGTAGGGGAGGGGGTGTTAAAATGGATAACAGTAAATAAATAAATCTTTAAAAATTAAAAAAAAAAGTTATTCAAAGAGCCAAAACCAAAAAGAAACCAGAGAGAACTTGAGTGAGCCAGATGAATCTCAGTGGAAACAAGAAGGAATTTCAGATCCTTCTGTTCTCAGGGCATCTTTGGTGGATGCTGTGAGGTAAATGGTAGCAATGGTGCATGGAAGGCACAGGGAGGGCAACTGAAGTTATACCTGGGGGCAGAGGGAGAGGAAGCAAGGAAGAAAGGACCTCAACCTCTTCAAAGATGGCAAGGAGTAAACCTGCATAGGAGCCAAAAGCAGACAGTATTTAATGGTTCAGAGCAAGACAGATTATTACTCAAAACACAGCCATCAGCATTAACATCAGCATGGAAGTGTTGGTTCACCTCCCTCCATGTCCTGTGGGGGAATATGACTTGATGGGCCCAGGTGGTGGCTGTGGGCAGTAGATTGCCCCATTGAGGGCACCAGGACCAAGGGCTCAGCACCTTTTGTAGCAAGCAGCAGACAAGCCAGCCCCCGCCCCCACCCCCACCCCCTGGGAAGTGAGCCATCACCTAATTAGCTTCCTACATGACCTGCTGCAGAAACTGCTGAGTACCAGGGGACAAGAAGCCCTTCCTGTGTGGCACATTCAACAAGGATGTGCAGGGACATTCAGGGCCTGTGGCAGATTGCCTCTCCCAGGTGTTTGCTTCATAAATCTTTTATTGGTTTGAGTACCTGGGGTTGGTTAGCCAACACAGACCTATATAATCCCTTTATTAAGCCAATTAGGACTCCTGTTGAGTACTTTAGTCTCTAACTTTATGGTTCATTCTTACTTTCCAAATTCAATGCTTGGTTATCCCCTTGTAGGGTAACCATATAATTTTTGTTCAAATTGCAGTACTTTTGAAAGTGAAAGAGAGCAAAAATGGGCTCTTTTTTTCCCTTCTTTGTGCAAGAATATCTTAGTTCTTTGTTTCTAACTTCTCGTCTTGAAATTATTTTAGACATTAAAAAAAAAAAAAAAAAAGTTGTGTTTAGCTGGACTGACCAAGATGAAGAGAGAGAAGACTCAAAAAACTAAAATGAGAAATGAAAGCGTGAGGATTACTACCAGCCTTTCAGAAATAAAAGGAATTGTAAGGGAATATTATGAAGAAGTGTATACCAACAAAGTAGATAAGTTAGATGAAATGGACAAATTTCTAGAAAAGACATAAACACTTGAAATTGATCCAAAAAGAAGCAGAAAATCTGATTAGATCTATAATAAGTGAATAGACCGAATTTGTAATTTAAAAACTTTCTCAGAAAGAAAAGCCCAGGAATAGATGGCTTTATTTGTGAATTCTATCAAATATTTTAAAGAAGAATTAATACCAGTTCTTCATAAGCCTTCAAAAAAAAAAAAAAACATAGAAGAATTAATCCTTACCAACTCAATCTATATGACCAGTATCTTAGTTTGCCACAGGGCTGTCGATGCAAAGTACCAAAAATTGGTTGACTTTTATAATGGGAATTTTCTTTAGGGTTAAAACTTACAGTTCCAAAGCAGAAATATCCAAATCAAGGCCTCAGCAGAGATGCCTTCTTACTAAAGTCTGCTACTGGCGCTTCTGGGGACCTGCCATGAGGCAGAGATGGTCACTTATCTCTGCCGAGGTCGCTGCCTTCCCCTCCGGAATCCACCGTCTCCCAGAGCTCAGCTGTGGGGAACCAGGCACAGGGTGTGTCTCTTACCCGGCCTCTTCTCTCAGTCTCAGCTGCTCTGCCTTCTTCCCAAGATCCACTGTGAGCCATCAGGTACATGGCTCATCTCTTCAGCCTTGAGCTGCTCTGTGGGCCCAGCCTCTCTGGCACCTCTTTCGTTGCCTCTGTACTCTGCTGGTTGCAGACTCTGGGACCTCTCTCAACCCTCTGAGCCTCTCTGTTTTTTTCCTGCAGTCCTCTCTCTCACACGGCAGGATCAATAACGGTAGCTTCCTTTCTCTGTACCTCTCTCCCCCTCTCCCTCTCTCCCCCTCTCCCCCTCTCTGTGTCTCCATTTATATCAGCTCCAGCCAGACAGTGGAGACTCAACCTGAGTCATACCCCACTGACATAGTCCAATCAAATAGGTCTCACACCCACAGGAATAAGTTCAAAACATAAAGTTCAAAACATAACCTTTCACTTTTGCAGGATTCATAGAAGAATTTCAAATTGTCACAGCCAGTACTACCCTGATAACAAAACCAGACAAAGACAACACAGGAAACAGACCAATATCTTTTGCAAATATATGTGCAAAAATCTTCAATACAGTTCTTGCACATTGGATCCAGTAAAATATTAAAAGGATTATATACCATGACCAAGTTGGATTTATTCCAAGAATATAGGGTTGGTTTAATATCTGAAAACTAATAAAATACACAAACCACACATCAGTAGACTAAAGGACAAAAACTGCATGATCATCTCAATGGATGCAAAAATAACATTTGACAAAACTCAACCTTCCTTCAAGATAAAAGTTTGCAATGAACTAGGAATAGAAAGGAACTTCTTCAACCTGATAAAAGGCATATGCAAAAAAACACCACTATAAAGCTGTTTAAAAAAAAAAATTGTAAAAATAATGCAAAGAGTTTCCATAGACCCTTCACCCAAGATTTCCCAAATGTTAACTTTTTTTTTTTAAGTAGGTACTGGGAATTGAACCCAGGACCTTGTATATAGGAAACAGGCACTCAACAATTTGAGCTACATCCACTCCCCCAAATGTTAACATCTTAAATAACCACAGTACAATAATGTCAAGGTTCTTTAAGTTCTGCATGCTTCTTTAGAATGTAGCTTCTCTGGCTTTTCTTCATCTCCCTCTTCTAGCTTGGTTTACCTCCAAGTGTCTCTTAATTTTACAAGCGATCTCATAAGAAAATTAACCTCTTGTAGGTATTTTTTTTTTAAGATTTTTATTTATTTATTCATCTATCCCCCCCTTGCTGCTTTTGCTCGCCGGGTCAGCCAACCACGCCGTGCGGGCAGGCCCGCTCCCACCAGGAGGCCCTGGGAACCGAACCCGGGGCCCCCCATATGGTAAATGGGAGCCCCACTGATTGAGCCACAGCCGCTTCCCTCTTGTAGGTATTTTAATCATCACATAAATCACTACCTCAAATATCCAAAAGGAATTAGGATTCTTGGCATTCATATCTGTTTTGCAGTTATGTTATAAATATTAATCCTGAAGTCTGATTGCACCATACACCTTTACTAGAATAGAGTATAAAGCTAAAAAGGACTCTACAATGCAATTCCTTAATTAAGTAAATGAGAATAGTCAGTGGCTAAGTCCTTTTCTTAAGGTATACAGCTGGTTAATACTGTGGAGACCAGAAACCAGCCACTCTCTCCCAATCTGTGGCTGTTTCTGCTAAAAACTGCTTTTTTTCCTGCACATCGGTTAATAATATTTAAGCTAATCAGAATACAGTAATACATACAGATATTACATAAAGAAGAACCTTGACCAAGGGCACTCTATCCTATAGAGTGCTAATTCTTTTGCCCAGATGTTCTTTCAAGATCTTGTTACATCTTAGTGATCTTTCTGTTGCTGGATGGTTAATAGAGATTTTAAACTGGCTGATTACCAGTTTACTGAGAACATTTTTTTGTTTAGTCTAATAGGATCATGCCATTCTTGGGCCTTTTTGTGGGGAGTGGGGAAATTATTCTGAATTTATTTTTAATTCAACAAATTCAAAGTCTTTAAAATATTGAAGCTTCATTACTTTTAGGACCAAAGAGTTCATTTTATAAATTACAAAGACCCCTCTTGTTAAAAACTCTGGAGAATGCTCTGGGTATGGAAATGAGAAGTGCTATTTTCTTACATCATTCTTACACCATAAACTTCCTCTCATAAATATCCAAGTATTCTTCATTCATAAATGACTGCAAATTTAAGCTATTTCTTCAGCAAGATTTCCACCATATGCAGAAACTTAAGTAGATGTGTGATTTTTATGAATTTCTCTAATATGTGAAAAATAGTTTTGAAATTATAATATGTATGAGTATATTAGAATGTGTTCTTTGCAAGCAAGCTATCCATTCTTACTCAAACAGTAAAAGGGTTTTTTGAATGGCCCCTTTCAACTCTTGGTACAGACTGTCACTTCTTATTCCTCTGCTCTATAAATCATGTTGGTGCTTAAGCAGAATATCGAATGAATTTCCTTGCTGGCTGCTTTTCCTTCTGTTTTCTTTTCAACTATGGTTGCCCACCAAGATTCACCTCTCTCCTTCTGGAAAGTGGCATCTTCTGGCTCTGCCAGTTCATATCCTCTCTCAGATTGTGCTTATTCCTCTGACAGCTATGGGATTTGAACTTGCTATTTCTCTACTACTCCCCTCCTCAGTCCAGGTTCTTGTATTCTTACACATGGATCAGGTCAGCTTCTTAGCTTGAACTTATGCCTATATTATGTCCTTATGCAGAGATGCAGAATAGTGGAAAATGCCTTGAACTTGAAGAGGCCAGGGTTCAGATCCTAGTTTTAAGATTTATAGATTGTCTGACCTGTCAGAGCTTAAGTTTTCTCACTTGCCTTACAGCTTCTCTTAGGAGTGCTAAATAATATTTTTCATGCTGTAATTGCACAATAACAGTTTCAGACACTACAACCATTTGTGTATTTTTTATTTTTTATTTTTCATTCATCCAGTAAATTTTATTAAATACCTTTGGTGGCAAAGCATTGTTCTATACCCTAGAAATAATAGTGTTAAAGACAAACACTATTCTTGCCCTTATGGAATTTATATTCTAGGAAGAGCAGCAGGTATTCAATAAGTTAACAAGTAATATAATGGCAGATAGGACTGAGTGCTAAGAAAAACATAAAGCAAGATAAGGGGATAGAGAGAGGTGGGGGTGGAGGTAGAGAGAGGAACTCTGTTTTAGAGGGGGTGAGGGCCATGGAAGGCCTTCGTGAGGAAGCAGTCTATTTTTGGTGTCTCTATTTTTTGGTGGGGGGGGGCGGGGGAAGGCTGTCTTTTAGTAGAGATTTGAGCGATGAGAGGGAGCCAGTTAAGGGTATTCTGGGAAGAGAGAATAGCCTGCTAGGAGATGGGAGTAAGCTGAGTGTGCCAGGAACAGCAAGAGGGCTGGTGTGATAGGAGCTTAAGACGTGAGGGAAGAGCGGTAGGGGATGACGCTGGAACAGAAGGCAGGCCCGATCATGTGGAGATTATAGCCAGGGCAGGGTACTTCTGCTATTTTAAGGTCACTGGAGGGTTTGTTTTGTTTTTATTCATATTGAACTTATTTGAAAATGCTCTTAATAGGGTACTTCTAATAAACATCAACAGGAGCTTTTGTTTTTACACAAAAGAATGGACATCTGAACGTTGTTTTAAATCATGCATGATCAAACAATGTTTGAACACATGATGAGGGACTAAATTCTCCTGAGTAAGAAGAACCGTACACAGTCTCCCACTAGGAGCAAGGTGGTGGCATTCTCAGGTGGAAGGCCTGGGTCAGAGCAGCCACCGCAGAGTGCCGTTGAGGAAGGAATGCCCATGTGGCTTGCTTCTGACGATACCACTGTGGCTGTCGTGATTGAACTAAGAACTCATAGCCACTAGCAATATTAACAGAACATGGTGCCTGCTCTACACATGATAGCTCATGCGAACGCAGTCTAAGTAGAAGGGTGTCATAAATTTAGAGAATATTCCAGCCGTGACAGTTAGAACCAGTAGCCCAGTGGACACAGTAGGGCATGCAGGAAAATGTAAACTCTGAATGCATCACTGATGTGGAGTATGTAGAGATGTCTGTAGAAGACTGCACCTCTGAGAAAATGGAAGTCTAGCAGTTGGTCTTATTTTGAGGATTTCTATTTATGGGCAGGGTCAAGAATTAGGAAAATGAGCCGTAAGCTGGTATCCACGGTGGGCCTATGCATCTGTCTTGTCTCCCTGTATGGTGGCGCTAAAGCCTCAGTAGCGGGTTTTTCACTTCTGCCCTCCAAATCTTATGCAAGTTAGGGTTCTAGTACTAGAACACAAAGAAATTGAATTCTGGAAAATGTACTTCCCAGCATTACCTATGTTGACACAATGCAATGCAGGAAAGATATATCCAATTTTAGACTTTTGTTGTCAAAACATGATCTCATTTCTTTATTGAAACTCTATCATCAAAATCCTAGTGTGAAGCAAGGACAAAGGAAAAAGGAAGAACAAAACAAATCACATAAGAATTTTTTAAATTTTTGTTTTGAAATAAATTCAAACTTACAGGGCAGTTGCAAAAATAATACAAACCCCATACAGAGAACTCCAGCATATTCTCAACAGATGCCAGATCCACCAGTTTTAACGTTTTGCCACCTTTGTCATATCACCTATCTACCTACTTACCTACCTACCTGTATTCTGAATATTGGAGAGGAGGTTGCACATATCATATTCCTTGAACACATAATACTTCCACAAGGATATTCACTTATGTAATCACCTTAAGTACAGTTACCAAGTTCATAAAATTTAGCATTGATATAAAGCTTACCGTCCATATTCCAGTTTTTTCTTATGCCCCAATAATGTCCTTTTTTTTTTTTTTTTTTTTTTCAAATTAACTTTTTTTTTTAAAGATTTATTTATTTATTTTATCCATTTTAAACCCACCCCCCACCCCCATTTGCTGTTTTTTCTGTCCATTCACTGGGCAATTCTCTGTGTGTTTCCTGCCCTCTCTTCTCATCCTTCTCTTATCTTCACCGGGATTCGATCCTGGGGACCTCCGATATGAGAGAGAGGCATTCTGCCACCTGTGCCACCTCAGTTCCTGTTTTTTTCGGTGTGTCTCATCTTGGCTCTCCTGTGTCTCTCTCCTGTTACGTTATCATCTTGCTGCGTGGCTCGGCGGGGCCTGGCATGCCCGCATGTGGAGCCTGGCAGCATGCCCGTGAGCAAAATCTGGTGGCATGTGCACCTTCTATATTTTTCTTTATTTTACTGGGAGGTCCCAGGGATCGAGCCCAGGTGAGGCAGACTGATGCCCAACCATTTGAGCCACATCCGCCCCCAATAATGTCCTTTTGAACCTTTCCCCCTTCCATTCTTAGATCTCATCCAGTGTCATGTATTGCATTTAATTGTAATTATCTCTTTAGTTTCTGTTTCTTCTTCTTTTTTTAGTTGTGGAGACATATATGTAACATAAATTTTCCTCACCCAATCCCCCCCAAGCATAGCATTCAGTGGGATTAGTCACATTCACAATGTTGCAGTACCATCATCACCATCTGTTACTGGAACTTTCCTTTTACTCCAGAGACCCTGCACTTATTTTGCATTAACTCCCCATTGCCCCTTTTCCCTGCCCCTGATAATCTGTACTCTAGTTTCTGTTTCTGAGTTTGCTTATTCTATGATCTTTGTGGTTACCATGGGGCTTAAATTTAACATCCTAAATCTGTAGCAGTCTTGTTTACTTTGATACCAGTTTAATTTCAATAGCGCACATAAACTTTATCCCTATACCCTTCCTGCCCCCACCTATATGTAGTTCTTGTCACAAATTATATGTTTATACATTATGAGTCCAAAACTGATTTATCATTTTATGGTTTTATTCTAATAAAAATATTCCTTGCTTGAAGAATTTTTATCCATCACACTGTTATAATTCTCTACAACAAAAGCATGCATGTACCAGTAAATTGAAATACTGAGGTAGACGAGGAGTGATGAGTCACTGTTTTAGGGCAGTGGTTTTCAAACTAGGATACCTATGCCTCACATGAGAATTTAGTTACTCTTTGATAAACTTTGGTAGTTTACAGATACATGTTATTAGCAAGGAAAATGGCAAAAAAGCTCTTCTGGCTTTAAAAATAAAAAAAGATAGCTTTTCTCAGAAAGAAAGAACAATGGAATGGAATATAATTGGAAAATGATGTCCAGTTCCTGACACACAAGGCCAGTAAGAAAACCAACAAATAACAAGTGTAATTTTCCTTTGTCCCCTTGTTTATGGGACAATTATTTCTGCCATGGTGTGAATTTAAGGCTTTCCCACACTTTTCATATCGATATGGTTTCTCTCCAATATGCATCTGCACATGGTTTTGTAAGGATAAAAGCTACTTGAAACTTTCCCCACATTGCTTACATCAATGGGGTTTCTCTTCACTGTGGCTTCTCACGTTTTTTTTGAGGATATGGACCAACTGAGCGCTTTCTCATATGTTTCACATTTGTACAGCTTCTTTCCAGAGTAAGTTCTAATGTGAACTTGAAGGGATATGTCCCAATGGAAGACTTCCACAAAACTTAGATTCATAGGGCTTCACTGCTGTATGAGTCCTTTTACCACTTTGACAAAGCAGATCTACTGAAGGCTTTACCACATTGTTTACATTGATTGGTTTTCTCTCCAGTATGCATTCTCACATGTCCATAGTGTATGGGTGCCAGTGGAAAGCTTTCTCACAAGACCTACATTCACAGGGCTTCTCTCCACTGTGAGTCCTTTCATGTCTTCGAAAGGAAGTGGAACTACTAAAGGTTTTAACACATTTTTTACATTCATAGTGTTTCTCTCCAGTGTGTGCCATGTGTCTTCTAAAGAGTACAGAATAAATAAAGTCTTTCCCATAGTCCATTTTTTTATGGCTTCTTTCTACTGTGAGTTCTCGCTCACGTTCTTAGGAAAGAAGCACAACTGCAGGCCTGCCTACAGTCCTGATATTCATGTGGTTTGTGTCCAGTAGGAGATCTGATGCTTCAGGACCAAATGGTGCATGAAGACTTTTCCACACCCACTGTATTCATATGGATTTACTCTAGGAGGAGATTTCTTATTCAGATGAAGATTTGGAATCTTGCTCAAGGTTTCTCCATATCGAATGCCTTCATTATTTTCATGGACTATACCCTCCATATGATTTCTTAGAAAATGATAAGCACATTATTAATGGTGTGTTTATTCATGGTTTAATGTTAATTAAATATTAGAAGTGCAATTTTTACCATTTTCAGTGAAAGTGGTTTTCTGCCCTTTTGAATTGATTGTGTAATAAGCAATCTGAATGCTCTGGAAGAGGGCATGACAATAGCCATTATTAAAAGTTTCTCACCTGTGGGGTTTCCAACTGAATTAGGTTTCAAACACTGAATATTATGAAAGAAAAAAATTTTGGTGAAAACTCTGAAAGGAAACAAATTTGCAGCTGGACTTGTGTGGTTTGTTTGTTTAATTTCATGATGTACTAAGATTCTCTTCCTGAGAAGAGAAGAGAATCTTCCTTTTTTTCTTGTGAGTACAACTTACCACAGATGTCTCCGCTGGAGTTTTTTTGTTGTTGTTGTTTTGTTTTTGTTTGTTTGTTTGTTTGTTTTTGAGTTACCAGGGCCGGGGATTGAACCTGGGACCTCATATGTGGGAAGCTGGCACCCAACCACACTGAGCCACATCGGCTCCCCCAAGTTGGCTTTTTCGTTTGTTTTGCTTCTTGTTTGTTTTTGTCTTTGTGTTTTCAGGAGGCACTGGGAACCGAACCCAAGACCTCCCATGTGGGAGGTGGGAGCTCAACAGCTTGAGCCACATCCGCTCCCTCCACTGGGTTTTGAGTTGATTTTCCAAGTTAAGGTCTTACAGATAATCTCCTAAAATGCAGATGCTGGAATCATTTCTTGTGAAATTTGCTATTATCTTTTCCTTGGACATCTTTTGCCAAAAAATATCCTTGTTAGAAAGTGACCCATTGACTTTAAATTGGAGTCATGTCTTTTGTCTCATCATCTACAGAAGAGAGGTTCCCAAAGGTTTCTAGCATGATATCTCTGTACAGTTTTCTGAGAAGGATCCACCAAGTCCACTCCTTTATGGTGAAGTCCACAGGCACAACCGCAATTTCCACCTTCTGGAGGTCCCCCAGACTTCCACCCTGTGGCTCGACAGCCCTTGCAGGTGACCGAGTGGCAGTGGCACAGGCAGGGCTACCTGAGGGCACTCAGGGAAGGGGAGACATGACATGTTTGTGCCCTGGCCAGGAGGAACAGACACAACCCTGTGTGTTTCTCTCCTGGAAGGTATTTAGACAAGGAGTGATGTGATGCAGTTTATTTTTTTAAACATTACTCTGGCTGCTGGATGGAAAAGCAACTGTAGGGAGCAAAAGTGGAAGCAGGGAGGTTAGTTAGGCAACCATTGCTGTCTTCTAGAAAAGAGATGATAAGGACTTGAACCAGGCTTCCAGGGTGGTTGCAAATGAAAGGTGACAAAATGAAATTTAAAATTGGTTTTGGATTTTTGGTGCTCTGAACATGCTAGTGATTGACTATAAGGGATGAAAGGAAGGGAGGACTCAAGGATGAAACATTTGTTAAAGACTATGAAAGAGCATTATCAAAATATTACTACTTGGGAGCAGTGTAACTTAAGTGGTTGAGCATCTGCTTCCCATGTACAAGGTCCTGGGTTCAAGGGTACCTCCTAAAAAAAAAAATTTACTACTAACTATAGTCCATATCTTACATTTGGTGTATTTTTCACCCAACCTACCTGATTATTAACACCCTGTATTAGTACTATACATTTATTATAGTTCATGAGAAAATGTTCTCATATTTGTCCTGTTAACCATGGTCCATCATCCACTGCTGGATTCCCTGTGTTACATAGTCTCATGCTTTGTACAATCCATTCAAAGTATACACTCAATGGTTTTCTTTCATTTTCATCACATAGTTGTGCTGTCATCACCTCAGTCAATTTTAGAACATTTTCATTACTCCAAAAGGAAAAACCCCATACTCCCTTACACCCCCTTGTTGTTGTCCATTACTATCGAAAAAAATATATCTTCTTGACATTGCTGCAAAATATTACAATATTAATGTTAACTATGGTCCATAAGTTACATTAATTGTATTTTTCCCATGAATCACCATATTCATAGCACTTTGTAAAAGAAGAGCATTCTTACATTTATACTATTAACCACAATCCCCATCCACCACCGAAATCACTGTTACACATTCCCTAGATTATTCTCTAGTTTCCTTTCAAATGATATTTACTTCCACACACTACCCCTTTCAGCCACAATCACATTTATAAATCAGTGTTATACTCACTATAATGTGTTACTCTCAACTCTATTCACTTTTTTTTTTTTTTTTTAAGATTTATTTATTTACTTTATCCATTTTAAGCCCCCTCTTCCCCATTTGCTGTTTTGTGTCCATTCGCTGGGCAATTCTCTGTGTCTGTTTCCTGCCATCTCTTCCCATCCTCCTCCGCCAGTCTTCACCAGGATTCGATCCTAGAGACCTCTGATGTAGGAGAGAGGTGTTCTGCCACCTGCGCCACCTCAGTTCTGGTTTTCAGAGCTTTCGGAGCATCTTGTCTTGACTCTCCCCTGCGTCTCTCTCCTGTTAGGTCATCATCTTGCTGCATGGCTCCCGGGGCCTGGCGGCTCACCAGTACACAGAGCCTGGCAGCCCATGTGCCTTCTATATATATATTGTTTTTATTTTACTGGGAGGTCCCGGGGCTCAAACCCAGGTCCCTCCATATGGCAGACGGACGCCCAACCATTTGAGCCACATCCGCCCCCTCTATTCACTTTTATAATTAACCTCCTTAATAATGCTGCATACATTAAACATCCTCTCCCATTCTCGACCTACCTTCTATTTCCTAGTGACTTACACTCTAGAGTTTACCTCTGTGAGTTTACTCATTGTACTTAGTTCATATTAGTGAGGCCGTACAATATTTGTCCTTTTGTGTCTGGCTTATTTCATTCAACATAATATCCTCTAGGTTCATCCATGTCGTCATATACCTCCTGATTTCATTTCTTCTTACAGCTAAATAGTATTCCACTGTGTGTATGTACCACATTTTGTTTATCCATTCATCTGTTGATGGACACCTGGGCTGGTTCCATATTTTAGCAATTGTGAATAATACTGCTGTGAACATTAGTGTGTAAATATCAGTTTGTGTACTTGTTTTCAGTTCTTCTGAATATATTCCTTATAGTGGAATTGCTGGATCATACGGCAGTTCTATATTCAGCTTCTTGAGGTACTGCCAAACTGTCTTGCACAGAAACTGCCATTCTACATTCCCACCAACAGGGAAGGAGTGTTCCTGTTTCTCCACATCCTTTCCAGCTCAAAGTATGATATTTTATTTAACACCTGTTAATAAAGCAGAAAGTGGATAGGAAAGAATGTACGTTTTCCTATACTGTCTTATTCCTCCACCTTTACCACTAAATATTTTAGTCACTTTAATCACACAAACATTACATTATCATACTCTTTGGAAAAAAATGAAAATTTTACAGATAAGGATAAAGTCCCCTTTCATCTCCACCCCCAACATAATACCACTTTTATTAGCCTTTCACATTTTTTGTCCATGTCTAAACATAAGTCCTATAGAAAAAAATATTGTTTCGTTAGTTTTTTCTTTTATGAAAAAGATACATTAGTATCTTTCTTCAGCTTGCTTTTTCACTCATACATATCCTGAAGATCTGTGTTTGTATAGATAGTCCTCCCTCACTGTTTTTAATGTCTGTGTGTCATCTCTTGGCAGATAACCTTGCATGCAATTCCTAATGCACATATGTGGTGGTTTCTCTGAGGCTGATATTAAGAAGTAGAATTACTGGGCCACAGGCTGTGTCCATTTTTTATTGTGATCAATACAGCAAATTGCTTTCCCAAGTAGCTGTGCCGTTTTACCTTTCCTCTAGTGTATGAGTATTCATTTCTTTCCTGGTCATCAATACTTGCTATTTCCTAAGTCTTAAGTTTTGGACAATTTGTGGGTAAAGACTGATATTTCATTTTAATTTGCGTTCTTCTGAAAAAATGAGGTTGAGTTTATTTTCATGTAATTATTAGCCATTTATATTTCCTTTTCTGTGGTTTGCCCATTTTTAACCGTTTTCTTTTTCTTATTGGTTTGTATGAGTCCTTTATAAATGCTGGATTTGTTCATTAAACATATTTCTTGCTCTTCTACCATATGCCCCAGGTGCTGCTCTATGTGCTGGGGAAACACAATGCACATGGTCCCTACTTTCACAAACTTAAGTTCTGAAGGGGAAGTTGGACCAAAAAAAAATTTTTGAAATAAATGAATAAATTAGGTAGATGTTGATGAGTGCTATTTTAAAAATATATAGGGTAATGGTGAAGAGAGTGCCTGTGTGAGGTTTCCTCTGTAGACTTCTTCCCCAGAGTCTTTAGGCAGCTTGGTCAGGGAAGTCTTCTCATAGAAGGCGGGGTCGGAGTTGAAATCTAAATGAGGAAGCGCTGGCCTTGGGAAGTTTCCAGACAGAGAGAGTGACATGTGCCTCAGCTCTGAGGTGGGACTAGGCTGGGTGCCCCCCAGGGTAGTGAGCGAGGAAGGTAGGGTGGCAAGAGGTGAGGTCAGACCATCCCGGACAGACCCGTGATTGTCGGAGCTGTGACTCTCAGGATGGACGTGGTGTGGGAAGGACAAGGTCTGCTTCTGGAGGAGGGGCTCTTCAGCGCCTCCTCTTTGCCGCTGGGCTAGGTTACCAAAACGAGCTTTGCTCTTGGGAGACCAAGGTTTGATCACTGGGTTTGTGGTTGTTTTAAGGCATAGGCTTTTTCTTTAATAAAAGACAATTTTCTGTTTCAGATTACCTAGGAACAGTACGATTTGGGGTTATCACAAATAAACATCTTGCGAAACTGGTATCCTTAGCACACTCTGGAAGTGTGTATTTACATAGACATTTCAACACATCGCTTGTAAGTATTTTGAAATCTGTTTTTATTAGTGCAGTGGTTCTTTACCTTGTGTAGGTCACAGACTCTTTTGAGAATTGGATAAAAGCTATGGACACTCTCCCTAAGAAAGTATGTACAATTTTATATGCAAATTGGCGGTTCCTACATCCCCGCTCTAGATCCTTTGCCCCCCAGGTCGGGAAACACTGTGCATTCTATTTAACATGTTTATGTTCTTAGATTTTGGTACAGCCTTGTTACCAAAGCCTTGTTTGGGGGTGAAGTTGCCCATTCTTCTGCTGGAGAGTTGTTACTCTGTGCCCCTGTCCTTCGAGGCTAAGCTCCCGCTGGGCTTTTCATTTGTTCCATTAGTGATAATGTGACGTGCTTTCCTCCCTAGATGAGGTAATGGGTTTTTTACCAAGTCACGGTGAGAAGTTGAGGGCTCTTACCCCAGAAAACCTCGGTTTTCCATTGTCGCCTTTGTACTCTGATTTCATTTGCTTTTTGGTGGAACAGAACTCAGCTCCTCTTTCTGAGCTTTGACCTGTATCCTGCTTAGTGTACTTCTACTCTTTATTCATCTCTACTTCCTCCGTCACATCACTGAGTGGTGATTTTTCTTCAGGATTTTCTGTCTAACTTCACTGACAGTGTCACTGACTCCAAGGTCGTGTGAAGATCATTACCCCTGTGCCTAGGTTGCCCAGCCTGTTTAAACTGTGATCCCCCTGACTGCCTGTGGAGTGCCTTCAGAGGTACTCTAGGCCCTCTACGGGGGGTGCCTGGGTTGCCGGGCAACCTGCTTCCCTGAACTTGTAGTAGCCTAGCTGTCGTGCTTTACTTTTTATAGTGTGTATGCCGAAACTCAACTGCATTCTCGTGCTTCCCAAATAGAAATGTTTATTAAGTGTTTGAATATGTTTGTTTTTTATTCCCACAGTCTACATTGAAAATCACTGCTGTAATTGCTTCTCTGCCACCCACTCTTTGTGCCTCTAAGCTTCTTTTGACTTCATCTGCTTTTGCTGTCTTTTTCCTGCACTCTTCTTTTTTTTTTAGCATGATACAACCTACATGTATCAGATTTACTTAGAGTAAAGGGTAGGTACTAAGAGGGAAGAAATTTAAAACAGAAAAAGAAATGATAGTAGGACAATTCGAATGACACTGAAAATCTATTGGGTTTTCTCCTTTGATTCAGTCTTTTTTAAGGTTGATTGATTGGTTTAGCAGCAGAATTCCCTTTTTAATCAAATGAAATACTGGAATACCAGTATTTTTTAAAGAATGAAAGAATGGCTATCATCATTTTGAGGCAGTTTAAATCATTGTTTTGGGGGTATGAAATACATCACTTGGTGGAACTCTCCAAAGCACCTTTTTAGGAGTTCTGATTGAAACCCAGTGATTTATATCATTGTCAACTTTGACATACTTTGGTTGTTAAGGAAAGCAAGACAAATAATCTAGTAGTGTCTCTTTCCTTGATTCCATTGCTCTGTGGCCTCATGTAAGTCCTAGGTCATTCATTGATTTCATTCAAATCCATGTTGAGTTCCTGTTCTGAGCCAGGTCTTCTTCTAGTCACTGAAGATACACAGGTGAGGAGGTCAGACACAAACCTCTGCTCTCATGGAGCATCCATTCCTGTCCTAATGGGGCAGCTTTTGTGGGACCATGATCCTTGACCCCACAGTTTCTATTCCCTTAGAAGGGCATTTGTCCTTTTATAAATATCCATTAATGTGTAATCGCTCCCTTTGGGCAGGATGGTAGAGGTGGTTCTTACCATCAGCAGGTAGGGAGAATTATGTGTTGGTAAATGAGTCTATCTAAAGGGAAAAGATGAGTCATGTGATATGAAAAGCACCTATTGCAACAACTTTTACTTATTCAGCCACTTTTAAGGCAATGCTGTCTCTGGAGAAGTAGGGGAGGCGGGGTTTAGCTGCACAACTGGGGCAAGCCATGTCACCACGCTAAGACTCGTCCTCCTCACCTGCAAAGCGATGGGGTTGACCGGGGCCCCTTGAGAACAGTGCTGTTATCCTGTGGTCCTGCCCTGCCTCTCTCAGTTTTTTTTTCTCCTCTGTGCATTTTTTCTCTCCAGGTTTTTCCCAAGGAGGTCATGAACTACACGGCTGAGAACATCTGTAAGTGGGCCTTAGAAAACCGGGAGATGCTTCTCCGATGGCTGCGGCCTCATGGAGGCAAGAGTCTTCTGCTGAATAACGAACTGAAGAAAGGACCAGCACTTTTTTTATTTATACCTTTTAATCCCTTAGCAGAAAGTCATCCTTTAATAGATGAGGTAAGAGTCATAATGTTAAAAGAGGCCTCATAGCTCTTTGAAGGAATAGGGAGACCTTATTACCTTGGACTTCACTCACTCCACATTCAAAGTAAATTCCACTAGCAACTGAGTGGCTGCCGGTAATGGCAGCTGCATTCCTCCAGCATTACTCCTTCCTCCTAGAAATGGGCACTAGGCAGGGGGCCCAGAGCCCATGCCTAGGATAGGAACAGCCACAGTCTCCCTGAGCGCATTTATCAGCAGTTGCTCAGATCTGGGGGTGAATAGGAGGGACATGGAAAGCCACAAACCATGCCTTTCAGAGAAGGCCCAATGTCCTTCTTCCTAAGGTGGCCAATCTTGAGCTTCCTGTTTGGGGGGTGGGGGGTGGGGGGTAGGACAGCGGGAATGGACAGAAACACAAGCAGGGTTTAGTGTGGCCTAGGAGATGCCATTGTCCTGGGAGGATTTGGTGTGACTGCTGGCTCTGGCCCTCCGTAGGACAATGAGAAAGAGATGTGCAGCCCCAGCAGCCAGGAGCAGCAGCAGTGACCCTGGGAAGCCTTCTTTTTCTAAACCTTGCCTGCTGTGCAGATAGCCAGAGTGGTTTTCAGAGGCAACCATTGTCAGGAGTCTGCTCCTTCTCTTTTTCTGCTTCATCTAGTTCACTCATTCTCTCTTGGTGTGGGTTTATTTTATACATGGATCATTTGGAGGCACTTAGAGCAATAATAATCAGCAGAGAGAGCCTGGGATTGCTAAATTGAATTTATGGAGGGTTTTATTTTTCCCTCTCCTCCAGGATGCCTTGATTAGCCAAAACCAAGTTCCATCAGTGTACTATTCACCAGGCTACCCATACACAGCCTCTGCTCAAGCCACTCCACACTGTCTGCCTAGAGGGAGAGGGGAGGCAGTCTTCTTTGCCTCATTCTACTACTATGGGGCCTTTGGTTAAAGTTATTATCCCCACTGGGGAGCATTCTGAGTGAACGTTGCTACCCTGGGTTAGAAGAAGAAGGAAGAAGAAAGAGAAGAAATAGCTTTGTTTCTTCTCCTCTGATTAGGGAGGACTCAAAGTAATTTCTTTTTTTTGTGTGTGTGAGGTATAAAAATCTGTATTTGTATTACAAAGACAGAACGACATAGCACAGTCTCAGCAGTGGGCAGGGGTGGGGAAGACTGTTTCACTCTCCAGTGGAGACTGATGGCACAGCCTGCCTCGCCAGCACCGGCCCCCCGGGTGGCCCACGCTCTGGCACAGAACCTTCCCTGGTGCCCTGGACGTGCCGGGCACCTACCCCTCCATGTGGGACAGTGGGGAGGGGCCCCAGGTCAGCTAACCTGGACAGGGGCAGGGCCGGAAGCAGCCTGCCTAGCCCCACAGGTGGGGCCACGGGGGGCAGTCCACTGCTCACCAGGGCTCGGTGATCAAAGTAATTTCTTTAGAAGAGCTTTGCTCTGTGGACATTTTATGAACTAAAAAACTCTTCCAAATTACTGGGCCTTTACTATATCTAATGTTAAGAGCCTTAGAGCTTTTTGTAGGAAAGGTAGGGTTTTCATCTAAAATGGAAGCTGTGGTTGTGAATTTTCATTTTAACTTTTAACATTTGCTTCTGGAGAAGTGGATGTTGTCTGGTTTGGGCCTCTCAGGATTCTGGGTGAGGTGGTATTTTGTGGCAGTAGCCCAGTTCTTTTGTTCAGGGAGTCGTTTTTGGATTTAGGCAACTTCCTTTCTTTCTAGCCTGTGTTTCTGGCTGGATGGCTTCCTCTGTATCCTCTCTACTCCTCCATCTATCTAAGGCAGAAAGCAAGCCTTCTTGTCATCATGATTTTGCCTGTGGCTCCTTTCCTTAGGACTCTCGGTGTCCCTGTGTGGTGGATGGGACACTGGGACACCTTTAAACCTCACCATATGACTGAGATTGCTGAAAACCAGATGGCATCTTAGCTGAGTAAAATGTTCTATCCAGACGTTTCCCTCTTCATTTCAGGTCGGTTTAGCAAATACTTTTTGAGCACTGTGCTGGAGAGCTACAGGGAAAAAAGATGTCTAAGTCTCAGAGGCTTGCCCAGTAGGGAGCAAGAGCCTGCTTAGAATTCAAGGCAGAGGAGGATCAGCCGCAGCCTGAGGGTCAGGAGAAATTGGAGGGAGGGGGGCATGGTCCCAGAAGTTGGAAGGCTGGGGGGAGGGGAGGAGTTAAAAGAGGCTTGATGGGTTGAGAGAAACTTAAGGAAAGGAACAGCCTGGAACAAAGGGGTCGAAAAGGCACAGCGGGTGTAGGAATTAGAAACAGTACAGGCTTTAGGGCCCCACAAGGGGCTGATTGGAAGCAGCCCTGAAAAAGCTTTGGAAGGAAGGCCTTGGCTTCTGCTTTGGGGATTTCAGGATTAATCATAGCCGTCTGAACTCTTCACTGACAACAGAGATGTGACCAGAGCTGACAGTTTTCTTGGCAGCAGTATTCTAGGAAAGTGAGAAGAAATGAGAACCTGCACTCAGGTGGTGGCAGGGTTGGAAAGCAGGGTCTGTGGGACTGAGCTCTGGGTGATCAAGGAACTCATGACACAGCAACCAGAGGTAAGGCGGTTGTTGGGTTTGGATGTGGTGGGAGGGCATGAGCCTCACACTGACACCAGCTGACTTGAAGATTTACCAGCCCCTTGACTACAGAAGAGTTTAAGGCAGCCTCATATTTCCATTACCACTTTTAGGCCTAATTTGGGGGCAGAAAGTTGAGGAAGCTTACACTGTTGAGGAGAGAGAGGCCATCTTAGATTGAGGGAATAGAATTGGGGGGCATGCCCAGCACGGAAGTTTGGGGACAGTTTTAGTGTGGGCTCTGTGGTAGGGTGTCAACAAGAGATGATTCAGAGTACGGTGGCTACTTGCCAGGGACCAGTCCAGGTTTGGGCAGCTGCTCTTACACACGTGTGCATCTGTATATGCACCCTCACTCACCCATGCACACCCACACACAAGCACAGAGCCCGATGCCCGTGTCATGCCACCAACACCCTGGAGTCTCCAGAGACTTCTAGAGTGGTTATAAGATGTCCCAATGTGTATTGTGCAACTTGTTTATCAAAAGAAATGGTTCAGCCAGCACAGTCTTTGTTATTTCACCTTTAAAAGCATTGCTTTGAGGCATTCACACTGTATAAAGCTAGTAAGCAGAGGTTCAAATGGACAAATTTCTCTGATTAAAGAAAATAAAAGGAAGCATTTACAGTGCAGTCACTAAAGTTATTTGCCAAACTTGTCCTGTTTGTTCACCTGAAATTAAATATAACATCAGGTGATACACATATATGATATTACTGGATTTTTATTTTCATAACTGCCTGTTATGTAAAGGGAATGTAAAAGTGAAAACCTGGTTCACATTATGGGAGAAAAATAAGAATTCCTCATTCTTTAAAAGCATTACTCTAAACAGAATATTTTCTTCAATTACATATATCCTTTTTTTTTTTACCGGGAGGTACTGGGGATCGAACCCCGGTCTCTCCATATGGTAGATGGACACCGAACCTCTTGAGCCATATCCGTTTCCCTACATATATCCTTTTTTTTCCACTTTTTTTAAAAACAATTTATTGAAGTATATCATTCATACATGAACATACATAAACTATAAGTGTTCAGCAAACATCGTGATCTTATAAAACAAACATGCATAACCTCATACAGGGCTCCCACATATCACCCCCCCACACACAAATACCCTCCATCGTTGTGAAACATCTGTTAACAAATCATGAAAGAGCATCGTCAAAGTATTACTACTAACTATAGTCTGTATCTTTCTCCCCTATACATTTTTTTAAAGGATTTATTTATTTACTTTTATCCATTTTTACCACCCCCCACCCCACCCCCCGTTTTTGCTGTTTCTTTGTCCATTCACTGGGCAACCTCTGTGTCCGTTTCCTGCCCTCTCTTGTCATCCTTCTCCTCCTGTCTTCACTGGGATTCGATCCTCAGAATCTCCAATGTGGGGCAGAGGCATCCTACTGCCTGTGCCACCTTAGTTCTTAGTTTTCTGGTGCATCTTGCCTTGGCTCTCCCTTGTGTCACTCTCCTGTTACGTCATAATCTTGCTCTGTGGCTCGCGGGGCCTGGTAGCCCATGCTCCTTCTATATATTTTTTTTATTTTTATTTTTACTGGGAAGTCCTGGGGATCGAACCCAGGTCTCTCCATATGGGAGATGGATGTCCAACCAGCCGAGCCACATCTGTCCCCTGCTATCTCTCTTTTTTTTTTTTTTTTTTTTACCGAAGGTATTAGTTTTAATTCCTTTGTAATCTTTTTTTTTTTACATTTTTTTAACTTTATTTTGTACATTTAATAATTGAAAATATAAACAATTAAAAACTAAAAAGTAAACACGGATGAATAAATATATACATTTCTCAATTAAATGTAATGGATACATATAAAAAATTTTTTTTTGAATCAAACAATATATTACACAATATATTTGTTTCATAGTAACGCATTCATACAGTATTTGTCCTTTTGTGTCTGGCTTGCTTCACTCAACATAATGTCCTCCAGGTTCATCCATGTTGCCATATGCTTTATGACTTCATTTCTTCTTAACAGCTGCCCCTGCTATATCTCTTAAGGTTAACCAAAGATACCCAAAGTTACAGTCTTTTCCCATACAGGATAGTCATATAATAAATCAGGCTTAGTTTATTTATCACCAGCATTCTAAAAACCAGACCTAGGGAGAAAAACTAGGTCTGGGGACACATGCATGGTTTCTAATATAGCAAATGTTTAGCCTACCCTGATTATTGCAAAATCAGGACAGCGAGAATATTTGAGCTACATATATCCTTTAAATGGCTGCTTTGTTTTGTTTGTTTATTTGTTTAATCAGTTTTATGAAATAGCTGCTTTGTGAGGAATTCAAGAGATGAGGAACAATACTTTTAGGACATTTTGCTTTCCTTAATGTACTCCTGAACTTGGACTAATTATAAAAAGACTGTAGTAAATACTTAAAAGTTTTGTGATACTTTCTTTTGGAAGGCTGGGTAGGAGTAGTGATGTACTGTGTGTCTCTGAATATAAAGAATATAAAGACGGGGCTGCAGGGCAGTGGGCTCTTTCTTCATGGGGTGTGGGGTGTACAGGCTTGACCTTGTTAGTGTAATTCGCTATCAAAGCCTTACCTTAGAGGTGGTCATGTATTTGTGTAGGAAAAAAAAAAACTTTAAAACACTGGTTTATCATCTAAAGTGATGTTTTATGCCAAGAACTATTTTAGAGAGTAACTGCCTTTGGATTAGAATGAGTTGTTTTTCTCTCATGAATCTGGAGAGCATGAGTAGTGAAAGACAGTTTGGAAATGGAAGATTCTTGGAATAAATTTAAATATTGCTAATGCTGGCTTGAGGGTAAAGCCCCTAATCATACCAAGAAATGGGAATACGTGTGTTACTTTGAGCTGCCCTTTGTGCCCTTCAGGTGTTCGTTGAGCGTCTTTTCTGTGCCTGGCCTGCATGAGGCTCCAGGGATCTGGAGAAATCAAACATATCCCTGCCCTTGAGGATCTTCCAGGTATGGGAGGGAGGAACCTATCAGCAGACATTTGTGAGACTCTGAAGGAAGATGGGCTTAAGGGACACTCAAGATGCAAAAATGAACTCTTCCTGGGGTGAGGGTGGGTTTAGCTTTCCTGAAACAGCAATTCTGGGGTTGGGTCTTGGGAAAAGGATAGACTTTGTCAGATGGAGAAGTCAATGTCCCAGGCCTGTAAAGGTAGGACCTTGTGAGAGGACCCAGCCTGATCTGCAGAGGGTGGGATGAGACTGGAAAGATAAATGGAGGCCAGGTTGCATTACATCCTCCGGTAATAGGGAGCCATCAAATGTTGTTGGGCTAAGGAGTGTCATGATTTGACTCATATTTTTAAAAATAAATGGTGGTTGTAACCTGAAGGCTCCAGAGACAGGAAAGTCATGCTCGTATTGCAGAGGCACTAGCTGGCATGTGTCTGGGTTATGTTCATTTGAGACTTCTCTGTCGGAAATTGCCTGGTATTACTAAGTGTCCGCTGGAACCAGGGTTTGCTGCCTGACTTGTTGTCATGTCAAACAAACTAGAGACGAGTGCAACCTACGGTCAACCTGACCAACAAGCCACACCAAAAGCACCTTTGAAGAAGAAAAAGAAGATAGGCTCTGAAAAGACAGATGAGTAGCTCTTAGGTAGGTTCGAAGGTGACGGTGTGAAATACAAGGCCAAGCTAATTGGCATCGATGATGTGCCAGATGCAAGAGGGGATAAAGTGAGCCAAGATTCTATGATGAAACTAAAGGGAATGGCGGCAGCTGCTCAGTCTCAAGGACAGCACAAACAAAAGCTCTGGGTCAACATTTTGCTTTCTGAGATAAAATTAATTGATGAGAAAATGTAGGTACAAGAACATGAACATGGAGTGAATAAAATTTCTCTCATTGCCCATATTGTGACAGACAACCAAGCATTCGCTTATGTGTGGGGAGGAGAAGGTCAACACTAGTTTTTTGCCATAAAAGCAGGGCAACATACTGAGCCATTATTTGTTGATCTTAAAGACCTTTTCCAAGTTATCTATAATGTAAAAAAAAAAGGAAGAAAGAAAGAAAAAAACTGACGAAGCAAACAAAACAGAGAATGGGACTCTGACTTCCAAGCTAACAAATTGAAATTGGGTATTGACCAGATGGATTTGTTTGGGAACATGTCTATACCTCCTGACCTAAGTAATCCAACAGAAAGCAAAGATATCCTGTTAGTGGGTCTAAACTCTGAAATCCACACCAATCAGAATTCTTTAAGAAATCTGTCCTTAACAAAAGGCATAGGGGGCGGATGTGGCTCAAATGGTTGGGCGTCTGTCTGCCATGTGAAGGGACCTGGGTTCAATCCCCAGGACCTCCTGGTAAAATAAAAAATATATATATAGAGGCGCATGGGCTGCCAGGCTCTGTGTTCTGGTGAGCCGCCAGGCCCGGGGAGCCATGCAGCAAGATGATGATGTAACAGGAGAGAGACGCAGGGGAGAGACAAGACGAGATGCTCAGAAAGCTCCAAAAACCAGGAACCGAGGTGGCGCAGGTGGCAGAGCACCTCTCTTCTACATCGGAGATCTCCAAGATCGAATCCTGGTGAAGACTGGAGGAGGAGGATGAGAAGAGATGGCAGGAAACAGACACAGAGAATTGCCCAGCGAATGGACACAAAACAGCAAATGGGGAGGGAGGGGGGTGTTAAAATGGATAAAGTAAATAAATAAATCTTAAAAAAAAAAAAAAAAAAAAAAATCACCTCTTGCTCTCTTTCTCGACCAAAGCCTCGGGCATCCTTCTTGCCTGAGAATTCTTTTTCTGCCAATCTCAACTTCTTTTCCACCCCCAATCCTGATCCTCTCCATGATGATCTTTTTGTACAACCAGACCAGTCAGCACCCTCTTCGTTTGATAATCTCGAATCTCTAGATAAGAAGAAAGAGAATGGGAGTAGCTTGTCTACTCCACTGAGTAATGGGCGGCCCCTTAATGGTGATGTTGATTACTTTGGTCAGCAGTTTGACCACATCTCTAACTGGGCTGGCAAACAGGAAGTTCAGACAGGCCCATGGTCTTTTTTGAGTACGCAAACACAACCAGCAGTGAGAATTCAGAATGAGGTATCTGAAAGAGAACAGAATGGCTTCCATATCAAATCCTTCCCGAACCCTTTTGTGGGAAGCCCTCCCAAAAGATTGTCAGTACCAAATGGCATAAAACAGGACTTGGGAAGCTCTGTCCAATCCTCACCACGTGACTCCATAGCCATTATCCTACCTCCACAAAATACCAAACCAGGAAGAGGCAGAAGGACTGCTAAGTCTTCAGCCAGTGACTTGCCTCCATCAGACCTTTTGGCTCCTCCTGATTCAGAATCTCCAAGCTATACATTATCTACAGGACAGCCTGCAACCCAACAGACCAACCCTCTGGATCTCTTCAAAACAATGTTCCTGCCCCATACCCTGTTCCTAGACCCTTGCAGGTCTAGGTGGTGTATCAGTCACACCCCAGGCAGGACCATGGAACCCCCCACCATCGTTAGTCTTCAGTCAGCCCCTTTCAGTGGTTCCAGGAGCTATTATGGGTGGTCAACCTTCAGGGTTTGGTTAGCCGCTCCTTTTTGGCACAAGCCCAGCTGTTCCAGGTTGAAACTAGCTTTCATCCTTTGCAGCTTCAACTTCCCCTCCAGCCCCTGCTGTTTGGGGGCCTTTTAGCATCCGTGACAGCTAATGCTTGACCATCAACCACCTCCTTGAGGAATCCTTTTCAGAGCAATATTTTTCCATCTCCTACTGTGTCAGCCCAGTCCCCTTCTAGGCTCTCCTCTCTCTTGGTCGCCCCTCCTCAGCCACCTCCCAGAACTGCTGCTGCACAAGATATCTCCAATGATGCCTTTACTGCCTTAGACTCACTGGAGGAAGAAGGAGGTAAGGAAGTGAAAGAAATGTTTAAGGACTTCCAACTGTGGCAGCCACCTGTACCTGCAAGGAAAGGAGGGCAGACTTCCTCCGGGACTTTCAGTGCCTTCTCCAGTTATTTTCACAGCAAAGTTGGCATTCCTTAAGATAATGTAGATCATGATAACTTTGCTGATCAACTGTTGAGCAAGATCGATGAACAACCAAAGCCAGCTCCCATATAGGGTGCCCTACCAGTTACCAAATCTGCATTTGAGAACCCTTTCTCTAAAGGTTCTTTCGGTTCATCACAAGCCCCTATGGCTCCTCAACCCATAGTTCCTGATATATATAGGGATCCTTTTGGAAATCCATTTGTATAACTTCTGAACTTGGTGTGCTGATCATCCAGAAGAACAAAAAGATTGGCTTTTGTAGTAGTCAAGAACACAGCTAATAGCCAGAGGTGTCCTGATCTCTGCTCTTATTCCAGCTTTGATGTATTATCTGTTACCTTATTTCTTGCTGCCTCTTCCACTTGTAAAATACCTTCCACTTTCTGTCTAGGTTAAAGATAAACTGAGTCTATGTCTTTAAACTAAGGAGCTGTGCTCTCTAGCTTAAATGTAAACGAAGTAATTCCCCTATTTGAACCCTTGCCTGTTGGGTCCCTAGAACCTCCTGAAACACTCTTACCATGCACCCTGTAACCGGGAGATCTACCCACCACAAACCCCTCAGGTCATACTGTTTGGAATAAATTTTCAAATCCTTACCATTCAAAGTTGTTTGGGGTTCTGTTTTAGGGTATGAAAGCTAAAGACAGTAGTAAGACAAGGCACCTTTAAAAAGAAATCTTGCTTCAGACCATCAAAGAGAATTTTCAAAGTTAAAACTGAAGCAAGTCTAACTTCTTTAGGTACTCTGAATCTAACAGATATGGCTTCTCCTCTTTTCCAAAGCTCAAATTTCTCCCCAGGGCAAAAGCGTCCTTTTCACACCTCTTGCTAACTGTTGCAAATGAGGGGAAAGCTGGTTCCTCTTCTCTCCTTTGCTATCTGATTCTCTTTTCCATCAGCTTTTGCTCCTGAGCTCATGCAGTGTTACCTCTCTTCCACAAGCTCTAGAGGGTTCTAGGGGAGGAAGAACTCTTAAGGAACCACAAATCTGGAGCCTCTCTACCTTCTCAGTAATTAGAATTGCAAATGCATATAACCTTTATCCTTTCTGTAAAATAGAAGGTCATCTTCTTGAGCTGAAGTTCTTGAGCTGAAGAGCAGTTAATGTTGATGAGCAACTGAAGTCAACTCAGCAATAAAGAACTGTATTTTGAAGAGCAACCCATCACAAAGCTAAATGTGATTGTGCCAAACATATTAGGTGCTAATTTGGGGTCATAATAGCCCTTTATCAGGTAACTGGAAAACTTTCTTAAAGCCACAGTCTCAGGTAGATAAGGGGGTGGGGGAGTGGTTTAACAAGTATTTTATTGTCATGTAAATCTAAAGTCTACAATATTTTTTCCCCACAAAAGTGTGGAAGCTTTCCCAGTTCATTTTCAGTCCTGTTGTTAGCACAGTTCTAAAGTGTGTTCTTGCCGAAATGAATTTTTTAAAATATTGGGTTTCTACATGTTCTCTCTTAACACTTAATGCTTGTAGGTGTTAATCAGCCACATACAACGTTACTTTCAGGTGGGAGAAGAGGATGACTGCTAGGGCTCTAAGCAAGATGGTGACTCATGAAGCTCTACTGATTAGCTCAGACTAGTCCAAGCTATAAGTCCTGCGGTTAAATGTTTAATGTAAGAGCCAAGCATGTATGGCATAATTTTCCATCCAGCTTCCTACTCAGTCATTATAGACATAGACTTGACATAGCATTTTAAATGTCCAAATACTGAATATGCTAACCTGGAGGTAACTATTTCTAGGTAGTTGAATTTTTGAAAGTGATATTCAGCCACACAGCTGTTTTATATGTACTTATTTTCTCTTGTGCACTTTTCTATATAAAAATCTATAAATTTACTCATATTAATAAACTGGAATGACAGAAAAAAATGGTGGCAGTGTGGAGGCTCAGTTAAGGCAGCGGAGAGAAATTGATGGTGGTTTATGACTTTCCATGCCCTGAATTAAGGTGGTACTGACGGTGGGAAGGAAGGGTCTGCGGAGTGAGGCTGCAGTCGGAGCTGGTCGGGAGTGAGCCCTGTGGTGACACTGGGTCACCTGAGTTTTCTAGCTTGAAGATGCCGTTATCCTAGAGAGAGCATTACAGGAGGGCGACGCCTTGGAGGAAGGTACAATGGATGAGTCAGGTTCAGAACAGATTGAATTCATAGCCCCCTAAGGCATGAGTTTGTTTGGAAACATCAATGCTGTGAAATATTTTGATCCACTTATTAGGAGTTTGGAAAGTTTTTAGACTTGCAGTTAGAGTTGCAGTTAGAGTGAAAAAGAACACATAGTATGTGTGTGTGTGGGGGGTTAAAAATACATAGGAGTGTACACTCAACTGGGAGTTGAGAGATTTAAATTCTGTTCCTGGTTCTTTGACGACCTTCATGTAATGCTCTTGGTTGAGCTGCTTCTCCTCTGTGGACTTCCTCCTTTCATCTGGTAGTCTTAAAATGGCCCTAAGACCCTTCCCATCTCTAAAACATGGCTCCGTTATTTGTTAATAGAGTGACATGTTCGGACGTCTTTCTTATTCGTAGGTTTTGATGTTACAGCTTATTTGAGGCAGTCCTTCTGTCCAAGCTTCCTTCTTGTGAGTCAGACCAGGCTCCTTTCCAGGCCTGACAGCTCTGAGGGCTCTGCCTCAGTCAGCCCCATGCATCTCACAAACTCCTGTCTGTGTTTCAGATCACCGAAGTGGCCTTGGAGTACAACAACTGTCATGGGGACCAGGTGGTGGAGCGCCTCCTGCAGCACCTGCGGCGGGTGGATGCTTCTGTGTTCCAGCCTCTGGCTTCAGAGACCCCAGCCCAGCTGCCAGACCCACCGCTCGTCACCACATCCCCCTGCTGCAACACCGTGGTACTGCCCCAGTGGCACTCCATCTCCAGGACCCACAACGTCTGTGAACTGTGTGTCAACCAGACAGCCGGGGGCATCAAGCCGAGTTCGGTCAGCGTGCCACAGTGCAGCTTTTTCGAGATGGCAGCAGCTCTGGATTCTTTCTACCTCAAGGAGCAGACGTTTTATCATGTGACATCAGATAGCATAGAATGCAGCAATTTTTTAAGTTCCTATAGCCCTTTCAGCTACTACACTGCATGCTGCAGGACCATAAACAAGGGCGTGATGGCCTTCATTGATTCTGAGCACGATGTCTTTGAACCCCCGGCCATTGCATTTTCTTCCCTTGAGAAGAAATGTGAGGTTGCTCCCCAAAGCTCCTTTCCTCACATTGAGGAGAACAGGTACCTCTTCCCTGAAGTGGACACGAATAGCACAGACTTCACAGGCCTGAGCTGCAGAACCAACAAGACCCTGAACATGTACCTTTTGGATTCAAATTTATTTTGGTTGTATGCAGAGAGGCTGGGTGCTCCAAGCTCCACTCGGGTGAAAGAATTTGCCACAATTGTTGATGTGAAAGAAGAGTCTCACTATATCTTGGACCCCAAGCAAGGGCTTATGAAGTTTACCCTAGGTACTGTTGGCAGCTTAACTTCCCGAAACGTAATAAGTTTTGTTTAACTTGACATAGGGAACCTTTACTCAGAGGTCTCTTACGCTTGGCCGTGGGGATGATGCCCACTCCTTAGCTCATTTTATCTTTAGACTGCAGTTGATCACAATTTTTCAAGTAGCCAGTTTAGTTAAATAGAATAGAAACTTCCTAAGTGCAGAGTATGGATGCTTGCCATTTAGCTCTTGAGAGAGTGAGAGTCCTGCTTTCAGCCAGCTATGGTCAGTGGGGCCACTCTGACAGGCCTGGGTTGTGAGGACATCCCAGAGGACTGATGGCTGGGAGTCCCAACAGCAGCTTCATTCTAAAGGAACTTAAGCAGAAGGCAGCGAAAAAGTGAAAAATAGTACTGCCTTCCCACCTTTTTTTTTTTTTTTTAAAGATTTATTTATTTACTTTTATCCATTTCCCCCTCCCCCTGGCAGCCCACGCTCCTTCTATATTTTTCTTTATTTTTACCGGGAGGTCCTAGGGATCAAACCCAGGTCCCTCCATATGGGAGATGGACGCCCAACCATTTGAGCCACATCCACCCTCCCTTTCCAACCTTTAAAAAAAAAATTAAAAAAAAAAAAACTTTTTATTTTGAAATAACTTCAAACTTCTAGGACAGTTGCAAAATAATACAAACTCCTTCCAGAGAATTCCAAAATATTCCTACCCACCCAGATATCCAGATATACCTATTATAACATTTTGCCACCTTTGGTATATCATTCTCTCTCTCTCTCTCTCTGTCAGTCTGTCTGTCTACTCAACATTTGTTTGCACACACCATACTCCTGGAACATACAATATGTCCATGTACATTTCCTACAAACAAGATATTCACTTTTGTATCACCTTATGAAGTTAAAATGTAGTTTCAAGTTATCAGGTTCAGGAAACTTAACATTTGTATAAAGCTTACAGTCTATATTCCAGCTTTTTTTATATGTCCCAGTAATGTCCCTTTGAGCCTTTTCTCTTCCATTACTAGATCCCATCCAGGATCATGTATTGCATTTAATTGTTATTATCTCTTTAGTTTCTCTTCCTTTTTTTGTAAATGTGGATATATATACAACATAAATCTTCCCATCCCAACCCCTCCTGTTTTCATTTGCCAAAGGGCTACTGATGCAAAGACCAGAAATCTGTTAGCTTTTATAATGGGAATTTATTTAGGATAAAAGCGTACAGTTCCAAGGTCATGAAATGTCCAAAATGAGGCATCAGCAGAGATGCTTTCTCACCAAAGTCATCTACTGTTGATCATGGCATTGTTGCCACGTGGTAAAGCAAGATGGCCTCTGCTCTGTGCTGGGGTCCCTGCCTTCCCCTCCAGAATCTACTATCTCTTGGAGCTCAGCTGTGAGCAACCAGGCATAGGGCTTGTCTCCTTCTGAGCCTCAGATCTTTGAGCCTCTCAGGGGCTTCTGCTTTCCTGCAGTCCTCTCTCTCACATGGCAGAATCAAATATGGCAGCTCCCCTTTCCTGTGTCTCTCTTGTCTCTCCCTCTATATCAGACCCAGCAATAAGGTGAAAACTCAAATCTGGCTCACACCTCACTGATGTAGTCCAAGCAAAAGCCCTAAAGCAATCTTATCAAGCAACATAATCAAATGCCCTTTAACTGAATTTAATGCAGTCAAAAGGTGTTACACCTATAGTAATAGATTAGTTCAAAACATAATCTTTTGCTTTTTGGGATTCACAAAATAATTTCAAACTGCCACACCTCTTAAGCATACCATTCAGTGTGATTCATCACATTCACAATGTTGCAGTAACTTCACCAGTATCCTTTACTAGAATTTTCCCTTCACTCCCAGCAAACCCTACTCATTGTGCATTTAACTCTCCATTGCTCCTGCCCCCCACCCTGGTGACCTGTACTCTACTTTCTGAATTTTTGAGTTTGCATATTCTCCATTTTCTCTATAGCTACCATGGGACTTAAATTTAACATCTTAAATCTATCCTAACAAATTCGTTTGCTTTGATACCAACTTACAGTAGTATACATAGACAATGTTCCTATACCCCTCTGTCCCCCCACCTTTACATAGTTCTCATCACAGATACACTATGAATCCAAACTACTGACTTATCATTACATTTTATGCATTTGCCTTTTAGATCCTGTAGGAAGTAAAAAGTGGAATTATGAATCAAAAATACAGTAGGACTGATGTTTACCCATGTTATTACCCTTACTGAAATTCTTCATTTCTTCATGCAGCTTCGATCTCTTGTCCTTTGTCCTTACCTTTCAACTTGCAGAATGCTGTTTAGCATCATCTTGTTGGGTCAGTCTAGTAGTGACAAAAGTCCCTCGGCTTCTTTTTTTTTTTTTTTGTAAGGTACTGGGGCTGGGGATTGAACCCGTGACCTCATATGTGGGAAGCTGGCACTCAACCACTGAGCCACATCAGCTCCCCTGAGTTGGTTTTTTCATTTGTTTGCTTGTTGTTTGCTTTTTTGTTTTTAGGAGGCATCGAGAACCAAACCCTGGGACCTCCTGGCATTCAACTGCTTGAGCCACATCCACTCCCATCCTTCAGCTTTTGTTTTCCTGGGAATGTCTTAATCCTTTCCTCATTTTTGAAAGATTTTCTGGATACATAATTCTTGGGTGGCAATTTTTTGCTTTCAGCACTTTAAATATTATGTCTTCCCTCTGCCTTCTTCCCTCTGTGGATGTTGATGAGAAATCAACACTTAATCTTTCTTATTGAGGCTTCCTTTTTTGTGACATGTCTCTTCTCTCTTGCAGCTTTCAGAATTCTCGACTTTGGCATTAGACAATTTGATTATAACATGGCATGTGTGTCTAATTGGGTTTATCCTGTTGGGAGTTGATTGAGCATCTTGGATGTGTATATTCATGTCTTTCATTTAATTTGGGAAGTGTTCAGCCATAATTTCTTTGAATATTTTCTCTGCCCCTTTCTCTCTTTCCTCTTCTTCTAGGATACCCACAATGTGTACATTGGTTCACTTGATGGTGTCCACAGGTTCCTCAGGCTTTGTTCACTTTTCTTCATTCTTTCCTCTTTCTGCTCCTCAGACTGAAGGATTTCAGTTGTCTTACCTTCAAGTTCACCAATTCTTTCGTCTGCCAGCTCCAACCTGCTGTTGAAGCCCTCTAGGGACTTTTTACATTTCTGTTACTATGATCTTCAGCTCTGTTTGGTTCCTTTCAATAATTTTCATTTTTCTGTTGATACTCTCTTTGTGCTCATCTCTTTTTCTGTTTTCCTTTAGTTATTTGTCCATATTTTCCTTTAGCTCTTTAAGCATAATTAAGATAATTTTAAAGTCTTGTCTGGTGTGTCCCACATCTGGTCATCCTCATTGATGGTGTCTAATGCTTTAATTTTCTCCTTTTCCTGGGCCATCCCTTTCCGTTTCTTTGTATGTCTTTGAAATCTTTGTTGAAACCCGGTCATTTTTTTTATTTTAATGAAATTTAGACTCTGAGGCTTCTGTTCCTTGAGCTTGCATTCGTCCGGCATTATGACAGAGTTTTCCTTGAATGCCAGGATTGTACCCAAACACACACACACCCCTTTCCCAGTCTTTGCAGACTGACCTGTGCAAGTGCTCTCCTTCTGGCTTATCTATACCAGGAGTTTGAAGAATAGCTCCTGCTGTAGCTTAGGTGCCTTCCTGGTCCTTTCTGTGCATGTGTCTTGTCTTGGGCATGTGCATTTGGCCCTAGGAATGCCCCTGTTTACATGGGTCCAAATGTTCCTTCTTCCGTAGGGAACAGTTTCCTCACAGTCCAGGGCAGCAGCCAGCAATCCCGTGCCCCTGGCAGTCACTTGACTGCGCTCCTGCAGCGTTTTGTGGAAGAGTTCTGTGAGCTGTCTTCTACATGCAGGGCAAGTTCTGGGCTGAGTCTTTCAGGCCACCACCAGAAGGACTGAGTCAGGCATACATGCTCCCAGTATGTGCATGAGGGTTACTCTGCTCTCCCAGAACTGGGACCAGATATCCGCACTGGGAGTGCAGGCTGGCTCTGTATTGAGCCAAGTGAGGGGTTGGAGAGGGACTGGCCAGCCAGGGCACCACCAGATCCTACCATTTTAAGTAGCTTTTTCCTGATTCGGTGTTTGCCCTGTTACTGAAGTCCTTTAACTGTTTTTTGGAGCTTTGAGAAAGATGTTTCTGCCAGTTCTTGCTGGTCATTCAAAGTTTCTGTGCAGAGGTGGAGCCCCAAAACACTCCACCGTCTTGATAATGACTGGCATCTGGGGAGGGGTCTCTAAGGCAAAAAAGATCCCTCCCTTTTTTCACAGGTTTAAATATATAAGTATCAAGGCCACCAGACCTAATTTGTTCTGCTGTTTTAAAGCCTATCGACCTTGGGTGCTTAGATTGTAACAATAAACAAGTGGCAAGTTGCAAACCAATAGAAATTGCTTTTGGGGGTAAGGCCCCATTATGGGAGCATCGAGAGTTGGCCCTTGCGGCTTGGCAGCAACAGTGAAGTAACCCATGCTGTCTTGTTCTAGGGCTTTGCTAACATCCGTGATACACACACAAGGAAATGAGAATTCAAAAGCCACATTAATTCAACTCATTGGAAATGGGGGGTGGGGGAGGGATTGTAGTCACTGTTTGCCAGTTGGAGAAAGGAGGAATTCCGTAGGGAAAGAAACTTCACTTTCAAGTTCTACAGAGTATGAACAACGCAACAGTAAACTCAAAATCCTTAAATAACAGTCCTTTTAGCAGTCCTCTTAAATTCAGGTGAAGCTTGTTTCTTATATTAGACTCATTTGTTAAAAGATGTAACATGTAAATGTTAAGTTTTCCTTACCAAGTTGTATATTGTAAACACTAGGGCTTCTCTGTTTAAGTGTTTGTTGGATTTTTCTGAATTTCGTTCAGTAATACTCAAGCATTCAATGAGATTGTAATGTGTTCACTTTGAAGACTAATCTGAAGCCTTCATCAGATTTCTTGTAGTTTTCTGTATCTACTCTGAAACATCCATCTCAGCTATTCTTTGTCCTTTAATTGGTGACAGAATTTGGAGTGGTCCTTGTAAGAAACATTTACTGTGTAACATAGTTGATTTGGAGAGTTGATTTAAGTCAGCCGTCTCTAGGACAGGTTCAGAGCTTAGGCTTCATTCAGGTTAGGAAATAATTCTTGGCTTTCTATTTCAAAAACAGTCAACCAAGTGAAATTCAGATGCTCGTAATGCTCTTTAATATTCACATGGCATTCTTCACTTCCTCCTCCCTCTGCAGAACATTGCATTGCTCATTAGGATCTCAGAATGGAGGTAGTCAGAAGACAGAAAAAGAAGTAAAATTTAAATTAGTGTGCCTTAAGATGAAGCAAAGGAATCTGAAGATGGTAGGGTTTGTGGGGAGAGTAAAACTGTTGGCCGAAGTTAGGTTTGGGGATTATGTGTGGGTTTTATTTAGGTATTTTTCCACTAAATATAATTGAGTTTATTTTCCTTAACATTTTAAAAAGGAAGTTGAAGAACTTTAATAAAGGAAACAAAAACCATAGCTCCTTGTCCTCACATTCATGAGCATCAAACACCTTCCACTTTACAGCAGGTTGTGCCATTTTTGCATTTGCAGTTAGGTTTAAAGGTTATAGATTGAAATCTCCTAAAGATCCTGCATGTTGATGATTCTCACATGATTCTCACTTTGTGTCTATTCGTGGATCAGTCCTATTAGAAAAGAAGAGGATAAAATTCCTAGTCTGTGAATATTGGCGCGTCTAACATTTCATGGTGTTGTGTAAGTTACTGTCCACTGGGCTAATACGAAAACTGGTGCCCCGCTGGCTGCCGTGGTCAGGGTTTTGCCTGTAAGTGTTAAAAATGTGCGTCTGGCAAACCACTCCAGATGGTGAAACGTGGGTTTTAAAGTAGGCCAACTCCTCTCTTTATACCCAGAGAAGAATTGATCTCCTTTTCTCTTTATTTTTAGAGTCTTTTATTCAAAACTTCAGCGTTCTCTACAGTCCCTTGAAAAGGCATCTTATTGGAAGTGACTCTGCCCAGTTTCCTTCTCAGCATTTAATCACTGAGGTGACAACTGAGACCTTTTGGGAAGTAGTCCTTCAAAAACAGGTATGGAGTCATGAAGAGGCAAAAATTAAGCCTCTCTCTCTAATAAAATGATTTCCAAAGCTGTAGTTGTTTGGGTGAGCAGTTGGTTGTTGTTTTTAATAGTACAAGTTTTAATCTTTTAGCAACTTAAAAGATACTGCTTTTATTCTCTGATGGGAAATTACTTATACATAAAGTTACTTGCAGCAGCAGAAGGCCAAACTGACTAGGTGTGTTGTTTATTATTATCCACGACAGTCTTTTATTGCAGAACACGAGTGAATTACATGGTGATTTTTAAATTATAGAATATCCTTACGAATATACATAATTGGAAAAATGTAAAGATTAAAATTTTAATTGTCATCTCTGCATAAGCAACGTTTTTTGAATGCCTGCTGGGTTCTAAGCATGGCAAGGGAAGGCAGAAGAGCCCATTCCCAGGTGGAAGTAACTCCCATCTTCCCCTTCCCACAGGATGTTTTGCTGCTTTATTATGCACAGTGGTGTGGCTTCTGTCCATCTCTCAATCACGTCTTTATCCAGCTAGCTCGTCTCCTGCCAGCGGATACGTTCACTGTGGCAAGGTAGGGAAGCCTGTTCTGCAGCACTTTGGGCTGTGTGCCTGTCGTCACTCTTACGGTTTAGCCATGTGGATTGCGAGGGTCTGCCCATTACCTGTTAACTTTGGGCACACCTTGGTTGAATTTAATCATCAGGTTAAAGCCATGAGCAAAACCTTGTTGAAACCAAAGTTTTCCTGATAGATTTTGAGTGTTCTTTCCATGTTGTTAAGCATGTTTAGCCCTGATTGAATTCATGGGCAGGTGAGTGCATTTCTGTGGGAGGAGCGCTGACCTGGCAACCCAGACAGCCCACCAGTGGCCAGCTCTTGGAATGCCATGGGAAGAGTGCCTCTGCAGTTGCCTGGCACAGGGGGCCGGCCCAGCAAGAGGCAGCCAGTCCATCCGTGGTGTGCTGCCAACCAGCCCTAGGACCTCTCTGCCCTAGGAAGGATTGGTTGATATGCAGGTGTTTTTTAAAGTTTTTTGGGGGAAAAAGAAGGATCAAATAAAGACTTTTTGGTTGCGATAGTAGGCAGTTTTAGGGGAAAACTTCTTTTGATTTAAGCTATATCTTCTCATCCTCCCAGAAAACTCCAGATAAAGTTAAATATAAAAAAACCAAATCACCAAAAAAATAGCAGAAAATAGAATATTGGATTTGCTAGTTCCATTTATAGATGAAACGTCCCAAAATTGAAGCAATGGAAAAAAATTGACGAACAGATTCCATTAGAAAAATGTGCAATGAAAACAAAAGAGACTAAAAAAATGGACAATAACTTTATTTTACAGCATATGTATTTCACCTAATTTAAATGTTATAAGTAATAATAACCAAATTTGAGGAGTTACTATGCTGAGAGATTTTTTACCATACATATTATCTGACTTAATCTCACAGTGCTCTGTAAGGCAGGTATAATTATCACCCTCTTTTTATTGATGAGGAAATTGTCACAGAAAGGTAGGTAATTTGCCCAAAGTCACACAGCATGCAAGTGACGGAGCCAAGATTCAAAATCAGGCATTCCTACTCCAGACCCTGTGAAATTAAAATGGTTTAAGAAATAGCTGGGGGGGACGGATGTGGCTCAAATGGTTGGGTGTCCGTCTCCCATGTGGAGGGACCTGGGTTCGATCCCCAGGACCTCCCGTTTAAAAAAAAAAAAAAAAAATAGCTGGGAGGGCCCCCAGTATGAACATAGGAGATGAACTGGTTTTTCATATAAGAGTAGAGAATAAACAAGTAAGGAAATTATCTAATCAATGCAAATGAAAACAGTAACAAAGTATCATTTGTTCTAATTAAATTAACAGAATTGCTCTTAAGTGACAGAATTTTGTGTTGATAAAATAAAGTGAAGTTTACACAGTCAGACATAACTTGTAATCAGTAAGTTGTCATAACCCTTTTAGAAAGCATTTTAGCGATATTTGCAAGAAATCACAAAAAAAGATTATACATTTTTGACCCAGTTATTTTCACTAAGGGAATTAAGGAAATAGGAATTCAAGAGATGCATGAGCTAGTCATTATGGCATTATCTGAATCCAACAGGGAAATGCTTAAGGAAATTATGGTTGGGCATTTGATGGAATTTTATCCATCCATTAAAATAATGCTTTTCATACAATTCATCGAGACGAATAGAGTATGAGATATTTGATTAAAGCTCTTAAAAAAATGTACGCATAAATACCAAGCCTGAATGGGAACCGCAGAATGAAGGTTCAGAGTAGCCCAATGGAATTGTGAATGGATTTTTACAATCTTTTAATGTTATAGTTTGGTCTTTCTTTGAAGTAAAAATTAGGAGAAAAGTGTTGTAGAATATGGTGTTCAACACCACTTATTTTAAAAATGGAAATCTCTATAATGTTTTAGGTAGGCTGTCACAGTGAAGAGTGCCATTTTGTTAGTAAAGCTGTGTAAAATCAGTTTATTTTGATTATGCCCCTTTCTAAGGGAATTTCATCCTTTTAGCCAAATACATGGCAGTGACCGCCACCCACCCAATTCCCAGCTATACTTTCTGAGAACTTGTGTCAAGTTAATGATACCAGACACGTCTTTCTTTTGTATTTGCTGTTTGTGAGCCTTGGTGCTCTTGAAGCCCCTTGGCCCAGCAGCCCCTCCACAAGGCTGCACGCTTGCTCTGTGTTCATCAGCAGGTGTCGGGGAGCCTGGCTGCATGCCCAGTGCAGCGCCAGCTGCTGGAGGGGAGCTCCCCAGAGCAGTTGCAGTTAATTTGGTAGTAATTGACAACAGGGGGGGTGACTTAGTACTGATACAATTTTCTGTATTAGAAAATAAATATAAAATCTGATTAAAAAAAAAAAAAATTACACACAAACCTTTTTGGGCCTCTGTCAAAATTTATAAAATATAGAATAGAGTATAATTTTTGTTTTCCAGTTTCTTCCATCTTCAGAGAGGCTTGGTATATGTTGCTCAGACATAATGAGTTCTTTTCTTTTTCTAGAGCTAATTCAAGGAATAAAATCCTCGGCCAGATCCTGCCGGGTGAATGAGGCATTTTTTGGAAGTGCATTTTTACTTTCAGGATGTCACATTACCACTTGGGTTGTCGGCGGGCACATTGCACATCCTGGAAGTCTCAGGAAAGGGCCGAGCACTGCCGGCCACAGAAAATGCTCCTGGCCTCCACCTGTCAGAGAAGATCCTTTTAGGTTGGGCGTTCTTGGGCTGACTTTAACTTTTTCTCTTCTTTCCCTTTGCCTTTGCCAGGATTGACGTCTCTCAGAATGATCTTCCTTGGGAATTTATGGTTGACCGTCTTCCTACTGTCTTATTTTTTCCCTGCAATAGGTAATACTGGATTTTTTTTCTCTATTGGGCAAATGAGATTCATTTGTAGAGATCTGACAAACAAAATGAGTTTAAGGCGCTTCACAGAAGTGAAATGTAAATCATGATGGTTATTACTAAACTACTCTGAGTAAAATGTATCATTCAAAAAAACGTGCTCTTAGGGACAAAGGGTAAAAGGGCTCTGGTGTCAGAATGTCCTATGTAGTGTGGAGTCTTCGTGAGAAGTCTGCTCTTCGCAGACTCAGCTTCTCACGTGGCGTTAGTGTGGCCCTCAGAACTCAGCTCCCATGCACCGGAATGGGGCACACGTTGATGTGGGGACAAACAACAGCTCCTGTGTTGCGCCTTCAGAGGTGCCGAGCCCTGTCTGCCCAGGCTTTTCACAGGCATCCTGTCTCATGCGGTCCTCACAGCCGCCACCTCATCCATATGCAGGAAGGACATGAAGGCTTTCTTCACTGCACAGCCCTCCCTAGCATCCAAGGAGCCGTGAAAAGCAGCTTTCTCCCTGAGTACGCAGGCTTTTGTGAATGCCACGGGTTGTGCACCTTGGTCTTCTCCTAATTGTCTAAATCATGTTCCAAGTTCAGTTCTTACAGCATCTACCCTGAAAGCCCCAGCAAGCAGGGACGGGACATTAGCAAAGGAGAAGCGGACTTTGCAGTTAATGAATGTGGTTGGGAGTGTTTCTGGAGAAAAGGATCTCTTCGTCCCTTTTTACAGATTTCTTATTTTTAACAAGGGTGCGTATTGCTGGGGACCCAGTCACATTGCTTTGGCAGGATCTTCCTTGCAGGGTAAAGCATTGGCAGGACTATTTTAATTAGGTCCCCAACTCAAATATATGACGTTTTCTGTTTTAACTTCCTGCACTTGCTTTTACTGTTCTTGCAGCCACTGCTATATTTTTCATGTTTCTTTAGGAGATGCTTCCTTCCTATATCAAGTCATTTCCTTGGTTCTTGCTCTTTATCTCAAAAGAATTTTTGCTGGAATACTTCCTCTGGTATAGGGTCTTATCAAATCATACACTAAAAACAAAATGTTACTCACCCTATTCTGCTGTCAGTGGTGTGATGAGCCTTTTTCTTTCTAAGAAGTGTTTCAATTGCCACATAGTCAAGGAATCTGGACAGTATCACTTGTAATTTCATCTGTGTGGGACAAAGTTTGGGCATGTAGTTTAATGAAGGGTAAATTTAGAATTTTAGAATTTGAAGAACTAGATTTTCAAAAGTGATCTTAAAATTTAGCCATAGCACCAAGCACATTCTTTTGCATGAAGTTCTCAGCAACTGGAGTGAATGGATATATAGTGAGGGACAGGCAGAGAGGGAGAGATGGGCAGGGGGTTGTTTGTGTGAGGACCTGAGCCCAGGTGGGGTGACTTTCCTTCGCCAGCTGCCTGCTGTGACAAACGTGGAGCGGAACTTGTGCTCCAGATACCATGTTGGGCAGTCACTGCAGCCCCTTCCTGTTTTCCTTGAATCGGAAAGATCAGGAATATAAATACTGAATATAAAGGTCAAGAATATAAATGAGAAGGCTGTCCTGTTCTCTCTTAATGGAAAGAGCACAGTACATCAAAGTGTTATTGCTTATATCTATAAATTAACATGGAGGTTTTCTTATTTCCCAAAAATAAATGGTCGTCAGAAGTGAAGTAAGGTAATCACTAGTGGGTCCAAAGTGAACATTTGGCATACCCAGAAGGTAAATGGACCGTGGAAATGAGCAGCCTTCTCGCAAAAGAGGAAATGTAAAAAAGGCTACTTGATAACATGTGATATGAGACCTTTTTAAAGGTTTGCATGCTTATGCTATTTTTAGCCAAAAGAATTTGAAATTGTATAGGCACTCTGATAAAATAGAAATGTGTGCGTGCACTGGGTTAAAAAGGTACATACAAGGATATTGGTAGTGGTGACCTTGGAGGAATAGGGATTACAAGTGGTTTCGGGGGGTGCTGCTTGTATGCTTTTTACGCCCTTTGCAAATTGTTTACAATGAGCACGTCTTGTTTTATAATCAAGAAGGAGAGAAACCATATGAAAGAGTCTGGCCTCTGCTCTGGTGTATGACCCAGGCAGGAGGCAGCACTTGGATGTTCAGCCATCCTTCCTGTGCAGGGGGCATCTCAGAGTTACCTCCCAGCCAGGGCTTTGCAGCAGGCTCTCTGCAACATGCCAAAATGCAGGTGTTCTGGCCCAGCCCTGGTCTAGGGACCAGAAAGGCAAGGGGTGGGGCGTGGGCAGACAGGGCTCACTGCTCAGAGACTTGGGTGTGTCTTCTGGTGAAGAATTGCACTTCTTTAGAGGGACAGCCCCACCCATTTCTTTGGTATTTTAGCCCTTCTTGGTGCTTAAAACCCCCTTTGTCATTTTTTTAAAAAAGATTTATTTATTTACTTTATCCATTTTAAACGCCCCCTTCCCCATTTGCTGTTTTGTGTCCATTCGCTGGGCAATTCTCTGTGTCTGTTTCCTGCCATCTCTTCTCATCCTCGTCCTCCAGTCTTCACCAGGATTCGATCCTGGAGATCTCCGATGTAGGAGAGAGGTGTCCTGCCACCTGCGCCACCTTGGTTCCTGGTTTTCGGAGCATCTCACTTGTTTCTCCCCTGCGTCTCTCTCCTGTTACATCATCATCTTGCTGCATGGCTCCCGGGGCCTGGCGGCTCACTGGCACACAGAGCCTGGCAGCCCATGCACCTTCTATATATATATATATATATATATTTTTTTTTTTTTTAACCGGGAGGTCCCGGGGCTCGAACCTGGGTCCCTCCATATGGGAGACGGACGCCCAACCATCTGAGCCACATCTGCCCCCGTCATTTTTTATATCTGGCTTTTTATGTGCGCAAGGTGCATAAACATGCTGTTATTGAATTTAAAGGAGAGTCGAATAACTGTGCTTTTCTCCAGCGTTCAGATACTGGCTTTGTGGAGTGGGGGCAGAGATGTATGCAAGCTTCTAATTAGTGGTTTCTTGTTGGTTTTCTGAGGACAATGCGAGTTGTTTTTTGTGTTGTTGTTTTTTTAGTTAATATTCACTTCCCTCAATTAGTCTTTACAACTGTCCTGTGAGGCAGGGAGTACTCTTAGGTTCCCTATTTTACAGATGAAGTAGTTGAAGAGCACAGAGGAACCCCTTGTCTGCCAGCACAGGCCAGTGCACAGCTGCCCTGCGATCGGGCCCTGGGCAGGCTGGGCTCTAAAACTCTTCTGTGACTTCCATTCCTTAAGTACTTGAGGAGATGAACCCCCTGTGGCTTCCATTTCTTTAGTACTTGAGGAGATGAAGCCCCTGTGACTTCCATTCCTTAAGCACTTGAGGAGAGGAAAACCGCTGTGACTTCCATCCTTAAGCTCTTGAGGAGATAAGCCCATCTCTGTTGGTCCACCTCATACATGAAGCTGGTAGCTTTGAGTTATTGTGACCAGATTGTGTAAGCACAGGTATAAATGTCTGTGGAAGAAATTTTGGTTGTCAGATAATTAAATGGAAAGTTCTAAAAAGGAATTTTCTAAATCAGAGCTTCCAACCAATCTCCTGGGGAAAACTCCTCAGTGTATCCTTCCTTGTTCTTTCTCTGAGGGTGGGGCAGTACTGGTTCATCAGAGTGCCTTGGCTGGTCCTTTTGTCAGGGATCAGGCCAGGATCAGGTCCTGAGAGGAATTTAGCAAAACACATCTTTAGTGTTGAGCTTGGTGAAGTCCCAGATGGCCTGAAGTACATTAAAAGTATACCCCAACCTCTTCAAAAGGCTAACCATTCTTTTGTATTGAAAGGGTTTGGGATAGGATGAGGTGAGAGATGCTCATGCCTACGGTACAGTTTTATAAAAAAGGTAAGCGTGCTCTCTACTAAACCACTCAATCCAGCCTACTCATCTGATGGCACATTCTTGGGAATGGGAGGACACGACGAACCAGGGCTGGCGTGCTGCCCTGCTCCCTCTTGGTGGCTGTGGGGGTCCACCCCAAGGATTTAGAACCAGCCTATTCGAGCAGGCAGGGCTTGGAGAGAAAAGGCTTCTGCCCTGGAGCACCTTCCAGGGGCTGAGACTCTCTTGTGCAGCTCAGCAGCCCTCACAGCATGCAAGGCTGAGGCAAGGAACAAAACCCAGGGCTCTCAGGCATGGCCAGTGGGTCTCTAGCCCCAGCTCCAGAGGCACAGAACAAACTTAAGATATGAAGCGTGCTAGTTTTAGGTGGTGTATACTGTAGTTAACTGTAGATGGAAAAACTGGATTCACCCTCTTAGATTTCACAAAGAAATTAATGCAAAGACATTCTATGTGTCTTGTGCTTTCTTGTGCTATGAAGCCTTCAAAGGGAACTCTTCCCCCTTGTTTTCAGGAATATTTACTTAAAAGTGACATTTAATTATTTTTTTAAAAAGCAAACCTTGGCTCGAACAGCTTTTTTTTTTTTTTTTTTAGGTTCCAGGGATTGTACCTGGGACCTCATACATGGGAAGCTGGTGCTCAACCACTGAGCTACTTTAGATTGGACAAAGAGAGGAAAAAAGGTGTCCCTCTTGCTAACGACCAGCACTGGGGGGCTAAGGTAGCACAGCCGGAGTCATGGGTGGGCCGGGCTGGCTGCCCGCTCGTTCTCAGGCCGTCTCCAGGGCTTGTAATCCCAGCCAACACTGAGTGAACACACTCTAAACCACTTGGTCTTGAGTTCACGTTTTCACATAGATGAGTATACATTTCACAATAAAACATCAAAGCATCTCAGAATCTTCCCTGAAAGAGGAAGTTAGTGTGCAGTTAAGTTTGAATCTGAGGTATAATTTTTAAGGGGGAATTTGGCATGCACAAATTAATTAGAATGTTGCCAAACTCTTAAACCAGGGCTCCTCTACGTCAGCACCGTTGGCCCTCTGGGCCAGCCCACTGTTGTGGGGACTGTCCTGCTCATTGTAGGATGTCGAGCAGCCTCCCTGACCTCTGCCTACCAGGCGCCAGTAGCACACCCCAGACATGACCATAAAAATGTCTCCAGGTGTTGCTAGATGCACCCTTGGTGTCATCACCCCCAGCTGAGAACCCTGCCTCGGGTAATGGATAACAAATGCTTGCTGAAAGAAACTAGGCTTCTCCCATTTCAGCAAACACTGTGGATGGCCACGAGAGTCTGCCATGGGCGAGTGTCCCATCCTGGATGCACGCAGAGCCTCTCTGCCCACGCGCTCCCATGGCCTTCCATCGCTGGCTTCAGGCTTTGGCCTGGGATTCTGTCTCTCTTTCAGAAGGTTTTAGACAGAAACTGAACTCCCTGTCCTCAGGAACAGAAACACATCTTAGATAAGCCATCTTAATCACATAACAAGCAGATGGAACATCCTCGGCTTGCAGAGAATTTCTTACCCAGATGACATTTTCCTTGGTAACTTGAGGTAAAACCCTCAGAATGTTGTTTCTGGTAAGCAGTGCATGGCCTGACCGTCAGTGGAAGTCGGCTTGGGCTAAGGGTGTTGGTGACTCTCATCTTTCCTCTTCCTTTCTCTTCAGAAAAGACCTAAGTGCAAAATACCCCGAAGACCTTCCCATCACCCTTCCAAACCTGCTGAGGTTCATTTTGCATCACTCAGACCCTGCTTCTGCCCCCCAGGACTTGGCTAACTCGCCTACCAAACAGTGTCTTCAGAGTGAGGCAGTCTTACAGCAGAGTCACATCTCCCATTTGGAGAGAGAGATTCAGAAACTGAGAGTGGAAATCGGCACCCTGCACCGAGCACAGGTGCAGGTGGAGGCCCAGCTCTCCAGTGCCCGCAGGGACGAGCACCGGCTGCTGCGGCAGAAGCAGACCCTGGAGCAGCAGCACGGCCTGCTCCTGCTACACAGCAAGCAGCTGCAGGCCCTGTATGAGCAGAAAACCGGGGAGCTCGAGGAAGTGGCCCGCAAGCTCCAGGAGCTGGCTGACGCCTCGGAGAACCTCCTCACAGAGAACACGTGGCTCAAGATTCTGGTAGCCACCATGGAGAGAAAGCTGGAGGGCAAGGACAGAGCTGAGGCTCTCGCTCCCACAACAGAGGTGCACTCTGACCACCCCGAGCCCCCAGATGCCCCCCAGTTAGCCGGCAGCACCCCTCCACTTTCCAATGTCAGCTCCACGCTGGCAGCCGAAAGGAATAATGAGAACAGGACAGACTAACGTTTAAAGGATATGAAGAAATCAGAGGTGAAAAATGTACATTTGGAATATATTTATGCAAATTTTATTGAAATTTATTGTAAATAAAGATTTTCTCAGTGGTCTTAGAAAATCAGCTTGAATGTCATTCAGCTTTTATTGAACAGGGACAACATCCCTTCCACTTATTGCACAAACTTGGTAGCTTTGAGAAAAACAGTATAGCACAGTGCATGTGAAGATTTGCCTGAAGAATCAGTCCCTATGTTAGTGGCTCAGTGTCACAAAGTTCCCTCCCTACTCCCCTGATGTTGCTTCTGCAATGCTGCGAAGGTTAATTTCTTGACTATTCAGAAAGCTTCAGTGCAACAGTTGGGCTATTCAGAGTGAACTCAAGGAGAGGTCATAACTTCCTAAGCCTTCTGAGTGGGCAGCTCTGGTATCTACGCTAAAAAAAAAAAGTAGCTCTTGATAAATCAGGACAGTAAGGGCTAGTTAGTGGCCAGTGATCAGCTCTACAGGCTTTTCATTTCCCTCCCATCACACCACTCACCCAGCACTGCCAACTCACTTCGAGGGGCCCCAGTTAAATTGCAAAGATGTAGTCCCTGGCAATGGGGAAGTGGATTTAAAAAAACCTCAAGAAGTGAAGCTGATGAGAAAGTGATATTTAATGCATTTCAAAATAAACTCTACCTGCACAGTAAAAGCCTCAGGGTAAGGCTAAAAATCAAGTGTTGGTCAGTTTCAGGAGTCAGGCTCAGAGACTGAAAATCAAATCCCAGTTTTGGATTACTCAGGTCTTGAGCTGAAAGCAAAACCACCCAGCTTACACTGCTGGCTGCAGTGAAGGAGAGGTAGAAAGCTTGGAAGTTCCAAAGGGCAAGGGGAATGGACCAAAACCTCAGCCTTTTCTCTCACCCCTACACTTTCATTCTGTGAGCCTCCTGCATTAGAAAGCAAACCTCCACCTTCCAGTCGGTGGAACTTCCATTCTCCTTTCTAGAGCTGATTTCAGTGTCTAGACCCAGCTGGCTCCACACTGCCTCCTGCCCACTGGGCCTGCAGGGCCTCTGCTGATCTTCCCCTTTAACTATCATACCACCCACTTCCCCAGGGGGCCACCTCCAGCAAGCGGCCAGAGGTAGCGCCTCCCTTGGACTGAAAGCCCACTGTGGTATTTCAGTACTGCCTAATTAGCTACCCTCCTCCCTGCCCAAGCTATTATTTAGTGTTTGACCCCCTATTTAGGTGTGTACTGCTGACATATAGCTCCCCCTTTGGGGCTCTGAAAGGTAGATTAGTTCAACATGCTTTTTAGAGGAGCCTTGCATGAGGTTAGAGGACATGCCTTCAGCCTGACCAGGAAACCAGAGGTTGGAGGGTGGCAGGTGGCACAAGGGTTAGGGGCCAGTGCTCCACGGTCAAGCCAGGGCTAGCCTGTGGGTGACTGAAGGTGCACACGGGTCAGGTGTTAAACATGATGGCTTAGAATGTGCTTACAGTGGTAGGATTAGAACTCTAAGCAAGCTGACTTGCGTGTACACTGCAGAGACACAGGCTGCTAAGGTGCTGGGGGGCCCGAGAGCCACCAACCCATCACCTGGGCAAAAATGCAGTCCGTAACATGGAAGTTCCTGACCCCGCTGTGGTGCTCACTGAGCACCAGCTGTCAGGAGCAGCCTGGCGGCTTCCGTGTGGACGTGGAGGTCTCCCTGCACAGAGGTACCCTCCACAGCCCCCGACGCCTGTAGAGCCAGTCCAGTGCCTGGCTGAGGAAACCACTTCAGCACCCTGCAGGTGGGTGGGAATCTGAGAGCGAAGGAAAAGAACTTGTAAAAAGGGAAGAGGAAAGGAAAGAAAAAAACACTTGACCATCCCCTCCCCTTCCCCTCCAGTGCAGAAAATATTAAATACAAAAACAAACAAAAAAAAAATTACAACTTTCTCTCCTGGGCCAACTGGGTTTCAGAAGAAAAATAGCCGCCATGGGCTCTGGTGTTTGAGGACAGAGTGATGATGGCAAAGCCAGCAGGGGGACGGGGCAGTACACGGCATGCTTGAGACGAAAGGGGCAAGAACTGCTCTGCTCCTGGGGTGCCTGGCAGCCCTCGGGACGCGTGCCCTGACGTGTCCTTCACCAGCTCCCAAGCACCTTCAGTGGCTTCCTTGCAATAATTCCACTATCCACAGGAACTGACGCTTCACAACCGAATCTTTCTAGAGAAAGGAGAGAGGAGCATGGTTCTTCGATCCACTGCTAACCAGGCAGAAATCACCAAAATGCCCCAACTGGTCAGCCACGGGACTGAAGAATGGCGCTTCACTTCCTTGACATAGATAGTCTATATACCAGTGACCCCTGCCAAGTGCAGCTTGGGCCTTCCAGGTTTAAGACCCTCCTCGTTGTCTTGACTCTGCTCATCATTAGTACTGTCATCGTCAAACTGGTTCCATGTGCTCTAGGTGGTAATCTTTAAAAATCGGCAGAAAGGCATAAGCACGTGCTTCTGGGGGCCTATTTACAGTTCACAGGTGTGTTAGTTCACGCATTACAGTAGTAGCTCCATCAAAAACAGGCTCAGCTAAACATTCAAGTAACAAAGCGCTACAGGGCCAGGAGCCCCTGCAGGGTCAGCCTGCCCACTGCCTGCAATGGGCAGCCCTGCCAGGAGGCCAAGGGGGTGCCCAGGGCCACCGAGTCCAGGCTCAGGACCCCAGGAGTCCGTGCATGCGATGACGAAGCCTGCCGAGGCCATGCCAACCAGTATCGACCCCTCCTCTTGGCCAGCAGCGTGCCTGCGCGGACTCGCCCCTGCCCACGCCTCCCGGCTGGCTGCAAACAGGACCAGAAGCCCCTGCATGCCTGCTCAGCCGTGGACCTCCGGGCCGCTGGGGCTCAGCTTGGCCTTTCTCTCCACACACGGCCCCTTGGCTGAGTACTGCACCAGCAGGAAGGGCTCCTTGGTCTCGCCATCCCCCACGATGCTCTCCTCGTCCTCCGACTGGCCAATGTGCTGGAGCCGCAGGTAGCACCAGCAGCCCAGGATCAGGGCCCCCAGGGCGGCGATGGCGATGAGGATGACGATGACCGTGACCACTCCCGTGGTGGGGCTGTGGTCCATAATAGACATGGTCAGTGCTTGGGGAGGGGCTTCTGTGGCAGGAAGCGCCTGGGGTGGCCGGCTCAGTGGGGCTGGGACTCAGGCTGGACACGAGACTCCTGAAAGACAAAGCAGGGTGAGGCTAAGCTGGGGACCAGGCTGGGGACCCCGACCCATCACAAGGTCCAGGTGGCCCTTCCCTGGAATCTATTTTTAATCAATTCTTCAGCCTAACAGCCACGCCCTTGTCCTAGTGAAAGGCACTCTGGGCAGCCGGCCAGCTGGCTTTGGCCGTTTCTCTGCCCCCCCCCCCGATGTCACCGGCTTTCTCTTAGCTCCCCCCGGCCTACTTCCATTTAATGCCCAGTGCTTCTGCTACCAGCCCTGGAGCGCAGGGTGCAGGTGAGGCGGATACCGCGACAGCCCCACCCCACTTTCAGGTGCCCGTTCTGGAAGCCCCCCACACACAGCAAGTGTTCAGTTAAGACTCAGAGACTCGAAGGAGCCAGTGGGCTTGTGATGACCAGAGCTGAGGGATTTGAAAGCAGGGGGGTGATATCAGCCCCTCCTGCAAACAGGAGATGTAGGTCAGTCGACAGGGTCCTTCCGGAACACCCATGAGAGGGTGCAACAGACAACAGCCTTTGCCCCCCAGGGAACTACAGTCAGCTTGGGGGGGGGGGGTGGCGCGGTACACAACACATTAGGGACGCTGTGGGCTGGGGGCGGGGGGCACACAAGGAAAAGGAAGAGGCACCTGGGAGGGTGTGGGGAGGTGCAGGGGAGAGTGGGGCAGGCCGGCTCCTGCACTCACAGAGCTTGGTGTCTAGGCTGCAAGCCAGGCTGCAACGGGTCCCTACACCAAAGCGTCCCTACAAATGGGGGATGTCACGCCAGGTGCGGAGGGAGCCACGACGCTTGACGGGGAGGGGCAGACGCTGGTCTGGTCTGGTCGGGGAAGCCACGGATGCTGCAACCTGCGGGCAAGCAGACCAGCCCCTGGGGAAGGGCGCGCCTGGCTGCCTAAGGGCCGGCAGGCTGGGGACCGGAGCTGGGGACCGGAGCGGGAGCTGGCCCGGCCGGGGCGGGCAGGGAGCCAGGCCGGTCCCTGGCAGTCCCGCAGGAACTCTGGGGACCTGGACCACCACTTGCCAGCCGTGGACCAGAAGGCAACTCCCTCCACCCGAGCCTTGCAATCCTCACCTGCGAATGGGGCCAGGGCCAGGGGGCCCCTGGCTGCGGGACACCCTAAGGTCTGTGAAGCCAGCACCGCAGCCGCCCCTCCTCCCATGGCCTGGCCGGAGCCGCCTTGGGTGCTGAAGGCGCAGCCGAGCAGGTTCCCCCGAGGCCGAGACCCAGCGTTTACGTATTCCTTTATTCCTTCCACCTCACCCAAATGGGGCACCCAGGGTGGCTCTGAGGACAAGGCAGAGCTGGTGACGCACCCCGCACAGGGCCGGGCACGCAGGCGGCGTGCAGGGAGGGTGGGTGCCTGAACTAAATTTGTTTAGGAGGCTGACATCAACTCGGCACTGGAATGGGAAGGTTTCCCCTCCAAAGAGGATCCACGCTGCTCTGTCCTTGGGCAGTAACAGCCCTAATTAGAAATGATTCTTATCCACGCCAGGGAGTCTCCCCAGAGGCCAGGTTTGCCTCAAGGTCAAATGCGGCTAAGTCAGGGCCCCCAGTATGTCCAGGGACCGGCCCTGGGAGAGCTCTGCAGACCCCTGTGCCACCCTGCTGCCTGAGCCCACCTTTGCAGAGGGGCCCTGGGCAGGAAGGGGGCAGTTATCCCTTGAACCTGCCAGGCCCAAGCTGCCACCATCGTGCTCAACTGGCTCCCTGGACCACCCATGTGGCGCCCAGGGCCCGATGCGGCTCCACCGCCTCCATCCCCCACCCCCAACCTCCACACTCCCTACCGCCCAGGCTTGGTCCAGGCTGCTTCTGCTCCTGGGATGCTCTGCTCCCTTTGCCCTTGACAGAATTCAGGAGTGCTCCACCGGGGATGACTGTGCTCCCCAGGGGACAAGAAGCAAGTCTGGAGACAGTCTGGGTTATCACCACTGCAGGGGGCAGAGGCCAGGGATGCTGCCAAACATCCCACAATGCACGGGATGGCCCCACCACAAAGAACTGCCAGACCAAGACGTCAACAGTTTGGAGGTAGCCTAAGGCTGCCGGGTGAACTCCAGCTGGAGCACCGCTTCCCCGTGAGAGCCTTCCTGAACGCACTCGCGCCTTCCCTCCAGAGCACCGGCCTCAGTTCGCAACTCTGTGTGCTGGAGCATGGCCATCTGGTTGGCGCCCGCCTCCCCCAGCAGACCAGGTGCTGCCCCAGGTGCCACAGGTCGTCCTAGCCTCTCCCCTACCACGACCAAGGCAGCTCGCAGCTCCCACAGACACTGAGCCTCTCCTCTCAGGCCTCCAGACTGGACCAGGGACCCCCCTTCACCCTCCAGGAAGCCACCTGGTGTCGTCTCAGTCCTGCCCACTCATCCTGACCCCCAAGCCCCCTTCCTGCCAGGAGAAGAGCCGCCTGTCTCCTCCCTCCCTGTCTCCACTGGCCTCCCATGCACAGGGCCTGCTGGGCACCTGCCTTCCCACCTGGCTTCTGGACAGGAAGGCAAATCAGAATCCATTTGGAAGGGGAAGTGTGTTTGGGGGCTGGTTCCTGAGCAGGAAGTAGGAAATCAAACAGTGACCTGGCCCAGGACTCCAAAGCTAGCTCAGAAGCCTAGATGGCACCCAGGAGTCCAGGGGGAAGTCAGCAGGGTGGAGGGAGGGGCTGGGGAGACCAGTGGTCCCAAGACTAATGAGGAAACAGGCACAGGCAGTCCCAGCTCAAAGGGACCTTTGAGAACCAGTGACCCCAAAGTCCTGTCTGCTGCTCCCCATCCCAGGCTAGAGGAGTGGGTAGAGCCAGGGTGGCAGCTCAGCCCGGTGTGCAGGGCAGGCGTTTATTCCTCCTACACTCAGCGAGTACTTCCCGAGAAGCGTCTTTCAAAAAGCTGATCACATCGTGTACTGTCAGAACCCTCAGAGGGCTTCCCGGGCATCAATGCCCTGCCCCCTGCCTTCTGCACACACCGCCACTCCCCTCCCTCTGCACCTACTGTCCCCTCAGCCTGGAATGTTCTTCCCTGCCTGTCACACGACCGACTCCTTCCTACATTCGGGACTTTCTGGGAGGGCGCCTCTTTGGGAACACCTGCCCAGACTGCCCTGGCCCAGACGCCCCTCTGCCCCTCTCCACCGCCTTGTCACCTTCCATTTCTTCCCCGATTTCCATGCTGCCTGACGTTCTCTTGGTTCAGGGAGTGTGTGGGCCTGGCTGCTGTCTCCGACCCCAAAGTGGACTTTGCATCTGTAAGAGGAGTGTCCTGTTTGTCTCGCCCACTGCTGACCCCCCAGCCCTATCACAGGGTGGAACACAGCAGATGCTCAATAAATGTGTGCTGAGTTGTCCCAGCCCAGGGATTTAGTGATGGATGATGAGAGGAGACCCTGAAACAGCCCCCTAACCCCCAGGCCACTCTCAGGCCCCTGGGCAGGGGTCCCCCCACGTCTGTCCCTAGCAGGCTCGAGGAAGCTGGGAGTAGCTGTGTCCCCCGGCCTGAGCCCACTGAGGGACAGCTGGCTCCCAAGCCGGCTGGGAGGCAGGGCAAGGAGGAGGCAGCCCAGACGCAGAGCCCGGAGGGCCTGGGCTGGATCCCAGCGCCTACCGCGCCACCACCGGGCCTCCTTCGGGCACCCCTGGGACGAGCTGCTTCCTGCAGGTCAGCAGCTCCTAACCCTGCTCCACGGAGCCCACAGGCCAGGCCAAGGCTCTGGGGGAGGAAGTGAAGGACCCCCTGGACTGGGCAGGGGCCAAGGATGGCACGTGGGAAACTGGGACCGCCTCCGAATCATCACCAAAACTCTTGGCATTTATTCAGTACAGTCATCTAATCCTCCCCGCAGCCCTTCGCCTAACTCTGCTCACCGTTTCCACCCCCATTTTAGACATGAGAAAACTGAGGCTCAGAGTTTCACTGAATTGCCCGAGAGAGAAAAGCTAGAAAGCAGCAGGGCAGGATGTGAACCAGCAGTGGGGCCAAGCAGACCAAAGAGAGGGGGTCTTCCATGGGCGGAGCGGCCAGGCTAGCTGGGGGCTGCCCTGGGAAGTGCCCCCCCCCCCCGGAGCCTGTGGTCTCTACACCAGCATGGGGGTGGGGGCCACCATGCTCCCCCCTCCAACCACCTCCATAGCATCTCTGGCCGGCGCTGGGTCTCAAGGCGATCTGGACCACCCCCCGACAGCCCCTGCCCCCACCCCACGTGCCTGCACTCCTGCCTCTCTGTCATTCCTGGAAAAACAAGCTCACAAGCAAAGGCCCCCCCTCTGCGCTCCCCAAACACCCTCCCAGGCGATCAGCTGGAGCACAGGATGCACCGTGTCTCCGGCAGAGTCCATGAGTGTCCCCTGGATGACACAAGATGCTCGGCAGTGGCAACCACCCTGACCAGCTCGGGTGGGCACGTCTGCCTGCCCTCGACCACTCCCCTAACCCCCACCCCCTTGCTCTGCCCGGTTTCCCAGGCTCCGAGGGGGCAGGGGGCGGTGACTTGGCCCAGGGCCCCCAGGGGCAGGGCCGGTGGGACTCCGCCATCAGACCCCCGCTGCTGTGCCTGCTTTCACCTGGCCACCCACGGCTACCAGCAAACTGAGGGCAGGGGTCTCCCGCCACCCTGCTCTCCCTCAGAGGCCTGAGGCTTCTCCTCTAGGTCTTTCCCAGTGACCCCAGCCTCTTCATGGGACCCCGAAACTTAAGGCTGAACCCCCTCCACTTGCCACTCCAGGTGCTTGAGGCCCAGTGGGGCCAAGAGCCAGTGCCAGACCGGGCCCGAGTCCCCTCCCTCTCCCCACCTCACCCCTCCACTTGCCCTTGGGACCCAGCTGAGCAAGCTGTTCCTCACGGCCTCAATTTCTCCATATGCAAAATGGGGCAAGTCTCTCACTACCCATCCTGCCATGGAGAGGACAGGAAGGGATAGGAAACATGAAAATGGAAGGGCTGTGGAGCCACCAGGTGTGCATGGCACTGGGCACACTGTCCTGGGGTGCCAACAAGGAAGACAGCAAGCCATCAATCCCACCCCCCTCAGGACTGCCCACCAGGAGGCCACAGCGCCTGGCCCAGGCCCAATGCCACAAACAGCCCCTTCCCCAGGCCCAATGCCACAAACAGCCCCTTCCCCAGGAACATGCAGCCACCTTCTTCTCACTTAACTGGGAACATCAGGGGTGTCACCAGGCTCAGCCGGGCACAAGTGCCACCCCAACCTGCAGGCTCCGCTTCCTGGGACTCCTCAAGGGAGGCCAGGTGGGCTGCCCTGCTGACCAGGGGGCCAGCCCCTTCCCAGCCAGGGCTCTCATCACTAGCCCCGGGGGTTGAGCCACGTTCTCCCCAAAAAAAAGCCATCAACCAGGCACGCCAGCAAACCCAGATCTGCCTCTTTGGGCCACCCCAGTTCACAAACTAAAATGCTTCCAGCGCCTGGTCTGGAAAACAGGGTTGCGGGCAGGGCAGGGCAGTGCAGGGCACTGCAAGGCACACGCACGACAGTGACGGCACTGAGCTGGGCCGCGGGGCACAGGGACCCATCCCTGAGGAACCTGCCCTCGGAGAGCCAGGACCAAGAATGGGGGTGGGGGGCGCAGGGATGCTGCCATGCTGATCGCTGCCTGGGTGCCTGCCATCACACCCCTGCCTCCAGAAGAGGAAACTCGCATCAGAAGCCCTGTTCTCCTTCGAGAGAAGAGGAAGCTGGGCCTGCAGAGACGAGGGGACTGCCCCAAGGTCACCCAGGGCCTCCTGCAGCCCAGGCTCATGCCCCACCTGGGACCCACTCACTGGTCGGTCACTCTCACCGGCCGCCCCCTCCCCTGGCCAAACAACTTTGGTAGTAACAGCAGACGCCTGACAAAAGTTGCCAGACAAGGAGCTGACTGCTTCACACCAATCACCTCCTTTCAGCCTCAAAACCACCCTAGAGGTGAGGTATCGCTATTCCCACTTTGCACATAAAGAACCTGTGGCTCAGAGACGTGAAGTCAATTGCCCAAGGTCACACAGCACAAAAGTGGCCGGCTGCGCAAGAATTCTAACCCTAAGCAACCTGGATTCCGGATTTGAACCCCGCTTCTAGAATGCCATAGTCCTGACCCCACCCTCCTGTGCTGAGCAGTCGGGGGACAGGTGAACCCCAGTTCTCACCCCCACAGAGACCGGCTGCGTGATCTCGGCGGAGGGCTGGATGCTGGGGACACAGAGATGACAGGCACGCGGGCAACTCCCGCGTGCCAAGCGCGCGCCGTGCAGGCGCGGTGCCATGCGCGCTCCACGCACCCTCTCATTTAACCCTGCGAGGCGACGCTGCCGTCTCCCCGGTCTCCCGAGGAGCACAGCAGGGCTCGAGAGGGGAGGGGGCTCTGCCTAGGGGGCGACAGCTGGAGAGGGACAACAGCTGGAGAGGCAAGCCAAGTCGGCCTGCGGGGGGGAAGGGGTCGACCGCGGACCACCAGACCCGGCCAGCCCACGCCGCGCAGTCCGTGCCGACTGAACCCCGCACCTGACTCTGCGGCCGGCCTCGGTTTCCCCACCAGCGAAATGGGCGCTAATCGCCGTCCGGGCGCCCTCCCCCCCCCAGCCCTCCCGACCAAGCTGGGGGCGGCCAAACCCCCGCCTCCCCTGGAATTTGGAAAAATTCCCGAAGTGTCCCGGGGAGTCCTGCGGCCAGCCCGGGGCGCGCAACTGCGGGCGCGGTCGGGGGCGAGGCGCCGGCGGGGAGGGACACCCGCTCCCCGCAAAGCGGCCTCCGCCCCCCGCTGCCTCCTTTGTCCCGATCTCGCCGCAGCGCCGCGGACAAAGAGACCCCGCCCGCGGGCGCGGCCCCCCGGAACAGACCCTCCCCCCGCAGCCGCTCCCCCGCCAGGGCCGCCCCTCCCCCGCCGCCAGGACCCCGGCCCGCGGCGAAGGCGACCCCGCGCGCCCCCACCCCGTCGGGGCCGCCCCTTCCCCTGCTGCCGAGCCCCGGCCCGGCCCCGCTCACCATGGCGCCGCCCGCAGCCCGGCCCGACCGCCTCGCAGCAGCCCCGCGGGCCCGGCTCCGCCCGCCCGCCAGCCCG
>JAKSZT010054576.1:7840407-7856717 GCA_026826555.1 Tolypeutes matacus | reverse complement strand
GCGGGAGTGCGGGGGGCGGGAGTGCGGGGGGCGCGGGACGGGGCGGGGCCCGCGCAGGTCGCCTTCTGCGTGCGCCTCGCCCCGGCCCCGGGAGGCCGCCCTCCTCCCGCCCTCTCCCGGAGGGGGAAACTGAAGCGCACTGCCGGGGTCGTCAACTGCCGGCAGGGGGCGCGGCGGAACCCCGGGGCTCAGGTCGTTAATTCACGCGCTCAGGCTTCGTCCTCCGGTCCGCGCCTTCGTCCCTCCCGGTCGTGGAACGCCCCCTGCGTGCGGGCGCCGCCTGGACACAGGACCCCAGGCGCCTGCTCCCCGAGCTCTCGCTCCCGCAGCGGGCCGTCTGCAGCTCCGCGACTCGGGAGCCCCGGTTCCTTTGAACATGATCTGTGGTTAGGCCCCCATCAGGTCCCAGGCCCTGTACTGACCGCCCGACATGCTTGAGCAAAACGACCCCAGAAGGGCAAATCATCCCATTTCACAGATGAGGAACCCAAGGCTCAAAGGCTGCGAGCACCGCAGCCGGCTGGGGCCGGGGGCAGGGATCCAGGCCAGGCCTGCCTGCCAGGAAATGGAGGCACCAGTTAGTGCAGAGCCTCCATTTGTCCACCTGGAAGGCGGGAGGGTGCCGGTGGAGCCCCTCGCCCTGTTGCTGGGGGCCTTGTGGCCTGGAAACCTCTTTCCCAGCCTCCCAGCCTCAGAGCACAGGCCTCTAGGAGATCTGCCTCCCAAGCCCCCCTCACTCCCTTCTCTCGGCCTTTCTGGCCTTTCTTTCCTGCGGGCCTTTGGCTGTGCTTTTCCCACCAGCTGGAATACTCTTCCAGTTCATTTTTTAAATGCCCCTTCCTAGGGAGGGCCCATCCTGATTCCCCACCAGAGACTGAATGGGTTCTCTTTGTTATTCTCTCTCCTTGCATGTGAAATTGTGTATTTCCAGGGTATGCGATTGCCTTTTTGTCTGCCTCTCCCCAGGCCTGGGTGTGTTGCAGTCACTACTGAATCTCCCCCGAGCCGTGCCTGGAACACAGGAGGTGCTGGATAAATGTCTGCTGAGGGAAAGAATGAGCAGACTGCAGAACTGCGGGCTTGGCCCAGTTGCACCCGCCCAGTTGCACCCACCCAGTGGAGGCCAGGCCACAGGGAAGGAGGCAGAAGGAAGCCCAGCTCCAGCCGGGCTGCCCTAGAGGCAGAACATTCGCTGCCTTCAAAGGTCCCGCCCCGTAGCCACACCTGGGAGTCCTGAACGGAAGGAAACAGGTTCTTCCCACAGAGCCGGTTCCTGCGGCCTGTGGCCCCAGCCTCAGGCTGGCCAAGGCCTCATTAGTGGTGAGGGGCTGGGAGGGGCAGGCTCTGAAGCCCAGAGCCAGGGCTGGCAAAGGGATGCCCGGGTAGGCCAAGACACTGGGGAGGGGGAATGGTGGGGAGACACAGCATGGCATAGAAACTGAAAGTCAAGACTGCCCACGTTCAAATCTGGCCCTGCCTGGCTGGGTGAAATCAGACTGCTTCTCTGTGCCCCAGTTTTCTCATCTGGAAAATGGGTCGATCTCAGGGGTTGTTGTGAGCTCATCGAGTGCTTGGCACTTGCAATAAGGGCTGAAAAGTTCTTGTATCTTCTCTGACCCTCAGGCTTCTTTCTTCACATCGGGTCTCATTAAACCCACCTCCGGGGGTGGGGGTTGCTGAGAGGGGCTGGGTGGAACCCACCTGGGCCCAGGCATCCTCTTGCTCAGATAATAACAGTAATAGTAACCAGGATAAAAACAGCAGCAGGCACTTAGCTGCGTTTATCACGTGCTGGCACTGTTCGCAGCACTACCTATGCATAAAGTGATTTAATCCCCATTTTACAGATGAGGAAACTGAGGCACGGAGAGGCACAGTGGCCCTCAGACTTAAATGTGCATGGCAGTCACCTGGGGATCTTAATAAAATGCAGCTCTGACTCAGGAAGTCTGGGGTGGGGCCTGAGAGTCTGCCTTTCTAACAAGCCCCCCGGTGATGCTGATAGCTGGCAGGAGGGAATGAGTCATTTGCCGAAGGTCCCACCACCAAGCCTGGACTGGACCGCAGGCGTCAGGCTACAGAGTCCTGCGCTGAACCCTGACCCTAACTGCCTGCCCCAGACCCAGCTCAGGCCCCAGCTTGCACCCCTGCAAAGAGGCAGGAAGTATAGCTCCCCTCCCCCAAGCCCATTTCCTCTCTCTGGGCCCCTGCCACCTCCCTTGGTGGTGACATCTGGCCTGTGGAACCTCCCACCCCCAGAGTCCCAGGGGTCCTCCCTGGCGGATACAGGTTCTCAGATGCTCATTAGCTAGAAAGATAAAGAAGGGCTAGGGATGAGCTCACCAGGCTGCCGGGGCCTGGGGGGCCCAGCTGGGTCTGCCCCGGGCGAGCCTGGCCCCGTGCCTGCTTCTGTCAGGGTGCCAGAGTGTCTGGGACAAGGACACACTTCTGGGGAGAGGAGCCAGCCTCGGGGAGGCTCCCTCCAGCCCCCAGCTGGAGCGTCTGCTCCTTGGGCATCCCCGGAAGTATTCCAGATCTAAAAACAAAATGAAAACTGCTTGGGCAGAGATGCGTGAGTCACCAGAGAGTTCTGCAGGGTGCGTTTAGGTGGGGCACAGAGAGGGCGTCACCCAGCTCTGAGTCACACAGGATTCAAGGAGAGAGTCTCATGTGCTACTGACCTGGCTTCAGCATCTCTCAGCCAGCTCAGCCCGCTTCTGCCCAGGGGAGTGCAGAGCCTTGGGCGCTCAGCACTTTGGGGCTAGAATTTCATAACCTTTTCTTTTCTGGGTACTTAGGTTTTAGTTCCCTTCTATTTTTTTTTTTTCCCTTGTTGAAGTATTATTTTATTTTTAAAGAAGCTTCAGATTGCATAAATGTTATATCAAAAATACAGGGGGATTCCCATGTACCTCACTTTCCCACCCACACTCACTTTCCCACAGTAACATCTTCCATTATTGTGGTACATTTGTTACAGCTGATGAGCACGTAGTGCAGCAATGCTCTTAACCATGGTCAATAGTTTTACCTTATAGTTTACCCTTTACACTGCACATTTTTATAGGTTTTGACAAAATGTGTAATGGCCTATATCTGTCATTGCAATGTCATTCACAACAATTCCAGTGTCCCAAAAATGCCGCATGTTGCACCTATTCCTCTGTCCCTCCCCTCAGAAGCTCTGGCGACCGCTGGCTTTGTATCAGTGTTACCAGTTCTTCCATTGCTAGAATAATCTTAATCTACCTTAGTCCACAGTTGCATTTCCCGCTTCTGTGTGTTCATTCCTCAATCTTGAGGATTTTAGGATGGTGATGCCCTCTCTGTTTCTGATTGAGAGGCGGCTTAGATCCCATGGGGCAGATGACATCCATTCCTTTTAAAATAAATGTATTATCATATACAGAACTCTACAAATACACATTTATAAAGAGAATGGAAAGTTACCTAAAATAGCATTTTTAAATATAAAATTTTTGTATTAAAATATTGTTCATAAGCAATACGAGGTGACCATCATGAATTCCACTTCTCACGTAAAATTGTCTTTAGTCATTCAGACTAATCTGAGTTTAACTTTCTGTTCTGACAGGTGACTTATATTAAAATATGATTAATAAAATCACATTGTAACAGCAAAAAAAAAATAAGTATATTTAGGGGGAAAAAATGAGTTCATGTAAAAATTTAAGGGAGTAACTATGGAGAGGGTTCGGGGAGATGGCAGGTGGCAGTGGAGGCAGACAGATGGCTGAAGTGGGGACAAGGCCAAGATGGACCAGGAGGCCGCTCACGGCCCCGGCACCCCACAGCCCTCCCACCCCCGGACCCCACAGAGACCTCCCACGGCCCCTGGGTCACCGGGGTTGAGGTGGGGCCTGGGTCTGCTCTGATCTCCATCCCTGGGGGCTGCGGTGAGTGTGTTGAGGGACAGAAGAAGGGAGGGCTGTTCCCTGCCTCCAGCCCGCCCTGTGCCCCAGACACACACACACACACCCCTGCGCAGTGGAGCGGCTCATCACTCATTCACTAACGCATTCATTCCCTCATTCATTCATTCCTTCAACAAATCTTTACTGAGCGCCAACTGTGTGCCAAGCCCGGTGCTAGGTGCTGGGAAGACAGCCGCGAGACAGAAGCAGGCAAAGCGCAGCCCTCCTGGTATCGCATTCTCCTGGAGGCAAGTTCAATACCTGGCCTGTCGGGCAGCATCAGAGCCATGGAGAAAGAAAAACAGGGATGGGAGCACAGGCAGGCGGAGGGCAGAGGCCTCTGAGCATGTGTGCTCAGTGCCCGCGTGGACCAGCCCGGTCCTGGCACCGGAGGAGCTCACGGTCGCGGAAGCAGCGGACACTGAGCTCCGCACTGGGCAGGGAACCATTTATTTTGATGTGTAAGTTTTTAAGAACCTCAGTGTTATGGATTGTTCTCAAAAGGCTTGTTGAAGCCCTAACCCCTGGTACCCATGGGTGTGACCTTATTTGGAAATAGAGTTTTTGCAGATGGGATCAAGTTAAGATGAGGTCACACTGAATTAAGGTGGTCCCTACATCCAGTTATAAGAAGAGGGACAGTGGGGCATGCAGAGACACAGAAGACAGCCACGTGAAGATCCGTGGAAGGTCAAGGACTGCCGCCACCACTGGAAGCTGGAAGAGGTAAGGAAGGACTCTTCCCTAGAGCCTTCAGACAGCACCTTGATGTAGACTTCTGGCTTCCAGAACTGCGGGACAATACATTTCTCTTGTTTGAAGCTGCCTTGTGTGTGGGACTCCGTGCCAGCAGCTCTAGGAAACGAATGCACTCAGGAACACAGAATCCTCAGGTCGTGACATAATCTCTTTGTTGGCCTTGCATGACCTACTTTTATTGTAAATTTTCTATAGCTGATTTAATCATGTAATGTGCATCTGATAACCCATCAACCAAAACAAAAGCCAGGCTCCTAACAAGGACCTACATCCAAACCGAAGGTCCCCTCTCTCTCCCATCCTTGCCTGGCATCCCCGTCACCTTGAATCTGTTTTCATCATTCCCTCTTTCCCTTTTTGTACGGTTTATTACACCTACATTCTTTCAAATACCTGGGGTATTTGAATTTTTAGTTTCTTCCTATTGACTTTATTAAAAGGGAATCAAACAAACGAAAAGGGCATCAAGCTGCGTGAATCTTCTGACATGTAATTTTTTCATGTAATAGGATATCATGAAGATTTATCCATATTAGAGTCCCCTAGTTTTCACCACTGCATAATAGTCCACGAGGTCACCGTGCCACCACTGGTCACCCATTCTCCTGTGGTTGAGCACCTGGGTGGTTTTCGCGTATCTGCTAAGGTAAAGTGCTGTATGAACATTTTGTAAGTGGCTCTTGGTTCGTGTGGGCAGGAGCTTCTCTGGAGCATTTACTAGGAGTGGAATTGCTAGGACTCTAGGACACATGAATGAGTGAATTTCAGTAGATAATAGCAACTGCTTTGCAAGGTGGTGGTGCCTATCTACCCTTCCACCTGCCACGTACACAAGCCTCATCTGTCCTGACACTTGGTATTGTTGGCTTTTTACATTTTTGCCATTTGAGATTTTGAGTGGCATCTCCATGGTTAGTGGTGCCAAACGTCTTTCCTCAAGGCCTAAATTTTATTTGCCTGTATTTTCTACGAAGGGTTTTGAAGCTTTATTTTTGACATTTGAGCTCATAATCTATCATCTTTCCCTACATGAAGGTCTAAAAGATATTTACCTATAATGTCTGCTAAGGATCTTAAAGGGTTTTTTTTTTTTTTTTTTTTTTTGGTTTGTTTTTGGCACATAAGTCCTTAATCAATCTGGAGCTGATTTTTGTATATGGTGTGAGGTAGGAATTGGCCATATTACCATAGGAGTCCTTTTCTAAGGTGACAAGTTTACTCAGGGGACAGGGAGACAGGATATTCATCTGGGACTCTTGGGTGTACTGGAAATTGCTACTAGATTTTGAGTTCAAATTCTGGTCCTCCCCCGTACTACCTGTTAGATCCTATACTTCAGCTCTTTGTGAGCCTCAGTTTCCTCATCTTTAAAATGGAAATGAGAACAGCTGCCACCCTGGTTGGCCATAAGGATCACATGAGATAAGGTTTGCAAAATGCTGCCCACGTTTGCCCCGGCCACGGCATGAGAACACTTAACTGGCATATACTGTGCACCCACCAAGCACTCTACATATGTTATTAACCCATTTAACCCCTGACAACTCCATGGAGCCAATGGAATTCCCCCCATTGTACAGATGAGGAAACTGAGACTCAAGGTGGAGGAGTAACCTCCCCGAAGGCGCTAAGCCAGCACCTGGCAGGACTTGAACCTCGGCAGACCCTGCTGTGGGGCCGTCCTCCTTACACACCAGCTTCAAAGCGATTTCCCTTCCCTTCCTCAGGCCTCCAGAATCCAGCCCCCTGGCCCCAGGGGAGCAGAAGAAACCACCGCCTCACCAAGATGTCAAAATGCGGGTGTGAGATAGACACCTTCCCCCCCTCCCCATTTCCCCTTGACGTCGAGGTTGGTGGGACAAGGGGCTCTGGGCCCAGCTTTGCCACTTCCCAGCTCTGTGGCCTTGGGCAGGTTGGTTACCTTCTCTGACCTCAATTTCCTTATCTGTAATTGGGATAACTGGCCCTATCTTGCGGAAAGAACTAGAAATCATGTACACGAGAGACATGAGTGTCCCCTAATGGGCCTAATCATAGCAGCTGCTATTGTTACCATTTCCTCTCTCAGGGATTGTGTCCCAGGCCCTGCTGGGGATATGGAGATGGCGGGAACCCTTGACAAGGCAGATCCAATGCCTTAACTGCAAAAAGGGCTTCTCCTAAGCCAGTGAGCTGCCCCTGCCCCCACAAAACTGGTTAAAGCTAATTATTCAGGCAACAGCTGTTTATTAGGCACCTACTATGTTGGCAAGTTGCATTAGTGATAGAAACCATCATGCCCTTGTGTTCATGGTGCCTATAATGGAAAGTCCCGGGAGAAGCTGGGGCCCCTGGGCCACTCTGCAGCCAGGCTGGGGCACAAGCTGGTGTCAGAGGCTTCTCAGGTCTGCCCTGGGGAATTGCATGTAGTCGGGGCAGGTTTGTTTTCCACAGTCTGGCCCAGCCACTGCCACCAGGACTAAGTGTGGCAAGTCACAGCCCCTCCCCACCTTGGCTGAGGCCAGAACCGGCAGTCCAGGAGCAGGCCGTGACCTGGCAGAGCTGGGGTTTGGCCTCCCACAAAGGTTTCCCTTACCGAGACCCACACGGAGGTGCCCGGGCAGGCAGAAGAAGGCCCTGAGTGGTGGGCAGGTGGTGACGGCTGCCCGCCCAGGCCAGCCCCAGCTCCGAGTGTGCGTGGGGGAGATGGGGAGCAGGGCAGGGCGTGCAGCCCCAGCAGCTCCGGACCCAGGCTCTGCAGCTCAGCTCCAGTCTGCAGCATGTCTCCCACCCCAGTCCTGTCCCCTCCATCCCAGAATCCACCCATGCTGCGCCAGGAGGTGCCCCTTGCCTAAGAGGCAGGAGAGACCTAACATTTGTTGAGCACCTACTATGCACCAGTGCGGGGCGGGGCCCTCTGTGCACACTCATTACGAGGACCCTAGGAGGTGGAGGCTAACCCGATTCTGCGTAGGGAGAAACTGAGACTCAGGGAAGTTATGTAACTTGCCCAAGGTCACACAAAACAGTATTCAGGGACATGGATGTGGCTCAAGCAGTTGGGTGCCCATATACCACATGGGAGGCCCCAGGTTTGGTTACCAGTGCCTCCTAAAGAAGATGAGCAAGACAGTGAGCTGACACGATGGGCTGGCGCAGCGAGCTAACACGACGAGATGACGCGATGAAGGGGCACAACAAGGAAACACAATGAGAGACACAACAAGCAGGGAACAGAGGTGGGTCAAGCAATTGGGTGCCTCCTTCCCACATGAGAGGTCCCGGGTTCAGTTCCCAGTGCCTTCTAAAAAAAAGACAACGAGCACACAACAAACAGACACAGAGAACAGACAGCGAGCACAAACAACAAGACTGATGGAGAAATAAATAAATTAAATAAATCTTAAAAAAAAAAACCTTATTCACACCTCAGTCTGGCTGAGTGCACTGAACCCTCTGCCTCTCCTTCCTTCCTTCAACAACCATTTATTGGAGCTGCTGATTCACTAGGTGCAGTGCTAAGGTGAAGGGGAGGAGGAAGAGATTGTTCCAGCCCCCAGGGCATTTGCAGTATAGGGAGAAGGCAGATGTTAAACAAGGAATTGCATAATTCCCTGGACATGGAGGACATGGTCCCTGAAGGCAAATGCGGAGCTGTGGGACACGTAGCATGGGGGCAACCTGGCCGGGGGTCTGGGGAGATTTCCTGGAAGAAGTGAGATCTGAGGCCTGATCTGAAAGCTGAAAGATCTTTCTGGCAGAGGGAATGGCAAGTGTAAAGGCCCGGGGGCCAGGGAATGCCCAGGAGGGAGGAGGTGGGAGGCAGAGTTTAGGGCAGCAGGGCAGTGGCTGGGGGCTGGAGTACATTGATGGGAACCAGACTGTAATTTAAAGAGCTCCCTGTCGTGGAAGGATGGAAAACAGACAGGAGAGGTGGGTGGCAGCTGGGAGAGGGGACAGGAGGTTCCTTCAGTAACATCAGCCTCTGGACTGGAGCAGGGATGGAGAGGTGCAAATGGATGCAGAAGGATTTTTAGCAAAGAACCCACAGACTGAGCCTATGGACTGGGTGCTCAGGAAAAGGAAAAAGGAGGAACCCTGGGGGAGGCCCGGTTTCCTCCCCAAGCCAGGGCCAGGTGAGCAGGGAGGGGTAGAATCCCAGGAGGAGGGCCTGGTAAGCCCCCACCCCAGCCCCTGTCACCCATCGGCCCACCAACCAGCAAAGAGTCCCCTTGACAGAGTCCTGAGCTGGCAGGGGGGCACGACACGCAGGAGTGCTTAAACACATGCCAGGGGTAACAATCCCCCTCCTGGAAACGGGCAGAAGACCCCAATGGCATCTGTGATGGTTAAATTCACATGGCAACATGGCCAGGTGAGGGCCCAGTTGTCTGGTCAAGCCAGCGCTGGCCTGCTTGTTACTGTGAGGACATTTCATGGACTTAACACATCAGGAAGTTGATTGCATCTATGGCTGACGACATCTACAATCAACCAACAGTGAGAGACATCGGGTTGAAGCCTTCAAAGGAGAAGTGATTTCAGCAGTCAGAAGGGAGAATTTCCATCTCTACTTCAGCTTCTCCTGGGGAATTCATGGAAAACCTTCTTGGGAGTTCCCAGATTGAAGCTTGCCCTGCAGAATTCGGACTTGCCAATCCCCACAATCGCAGGAGCCAATGCCTATTAAAAAACTCCTAATATTTGCGTTCAATCTCTGGCTGTCGGCTCTTCCCCTAGAGAGCCCTGGCTAATACAGCATCCTTGGGAGCTGCTGAGCAGCCCTCCGCGCAGAGAGCATCTCCTGTGAGATGTCCCAGGATGCCCCAGCCGCTCAGCCATTTATTGAGTCAGCACTTATTGAGCACCAACTGTTTGCAAAGTCCTGGGGATAAAGCCACAAACAAGACAAGATTCTGACCCTCCTGGCGCCCACCCTTCTAGAGGGGGAGGCAGCAAAGTGGAGAGCAAGTTAATAAACAAATCGCGTAATGTAACTTCCAAGAGGGACAAGGGCTCTGGCGGGTGGCGAGATGGAGACTAACTGGGTGAGTGGGGACAGAGTGGGTCACGGTGGGAGCCTCTGGGGATGCCGAGCTGAGACCCGAAGACTGCAAAGCCAGTGGTGGAAGGAGCCCTCCAGGTGAGGGGCGCGGCCGCGCTAGGGGTTGAAATGGGAACCAAGGGCCAGTGTGGCTTGGGGAGGAGACCCAGTTGGCGGAAAAGAGGGCCGAGGAGTGAGCCTGGCCTCAAGGGCCGTGGGGAGGGCGTGGAGGGTTCCACAGGGAGATGACTGTGCAATTCCCCTCGCCCACCAGAATCTCCCTTCTCCCTGCAGCCTGGAAAACCCCACACCCTTAGTTCCCCATTTCAGCCCTTTTCCCCAGGGTCTTTCCAGTGCCTCCCTGCCCAGGTTAGCAGGTTCTCTCTGGACTGGAATTTCCCCAGGGGCACAAGCGGGATTTGCAACCCAAGGGGGGAGCTAATTATTCCTCACCACCTCAAACCGGGTGGCTGCAGGCCCAAGCCCCGGGACCTCCCCAACAAGACCTTTGCAGGCAGGTTTTACCCGCCCCCATTTTATGCCAGGAGACCCAGACTCCTCAGGGTCATGTGACTCAGGAGGGAGAAGCTAGGATTTGATCCTCGCTCAGTCTGACCCCAAAGGTTTCCCAAATCTCATTCCAGTCTGGGCAATTTTGTGAGAATGGGGATTGCAGAATTTCCCCCCTTTCCCTGCCTGCCCCCCTTCATCGTCTCCATTGTGATAAACGGCACCACTGGCTCCCCAGCGCCGTCCCTCTCCTTCGCTGTCCTATTCCAGGGGCCTTCATTAAACGCCACCTTGGAGCTCCTGCCCCATCTGTCATGATTACTTTCCTCTCCCTCTTGAGAAAAAAGGAAGAAAGTAAATCTTGGCGGGTTATCATCCATCATCTAGAGGCAGTCACCCTGCGGTCTGTGGGCACCTTTCTCAAAAGATGCGCTTTCCACATCGCAGCACGTGGGAAGTGCCCGAGCCCAGGCCAGCCTCCCGTGCAGTGGGGTCCACCAAAGAACTTCCCCGGCTCAGCCCACCGGCCCAGCCCTTCTGCCACAAGAGAAGTCACGAGAAGACTCAGACACCCCCACACACACCAAGCAGGCGCCCAGTTTTGTGGAAATGGTCTCAGACTGACTGTGGTGATGCTTGTACAGTCTGTGAATGCACTAAAACAAGCCCACTCTAAACTGGCGAACTGTATGGTATGTGGATTATATCTCAATAAATTGTGTTTGAAAAAACAACAGGTACTTTGTGTTTACCCCCCAAAAGCTGGAAGCTCACTTAGCAATGCGTATATTCCCCAACAAATTGAAAACAGGGACTCAAAGAGATACTTGTGTGCCCGTGTTCATAGCAGCATTATTCACAAGAGCCAAAAGGCGGAAACAACCCAAATGTCCATCAAGATGAATGGACAAACCAAATGTGGTCCATCCATACACTGGAATATTATTAAGCCATAAAAAGGAAGGCAGTGCTGATCCACGCTACAACCTGGATGAACCTTAAAGACGTCATGTCGAGGGACATAAGCCAGACACAAAAGGACAAATACTGTATGATTCCATTTATAAGAAATATATAGAAGAGGCAAATTCATAGAGACAGAAAGTAAATAGAGGTTCCCAGGGGCTAGGGAGAGGGAGGAATGGGGAGTTATTTCTTACTGGGTATGGAGTTTCTGCCTGGGATGATGAAAAACATCTGAAAATAGTGGTGATAGTTACATATCATTGTGAAAGTACTTAATGTACCACTGGATGGTACGTTTAAAAATGATTAAAACGATAGCACTACATTGGAGTACTCTGATTGGGGATTGTATTGTCTTTTTTATCACTGTCCTGTAAGCTTGAGAGTATTTCAAATTAAAAGTTAAAAAAAAAAAAAAAAAACCTAGTGCAAACAATTCAAATGTCCATCAACCCATGAATGAATAAATAAAACAGAATATTATGTAGGCTTAAAAAGGAATGAAGGGAAATGGATGTGGCTCAAGAGGTTCGGCGTCCGTCTACCATATGGAGAGACCAGGGTTCGATCCCCGGTACCTCCCGGTAAAAAAAAAAAAAAAAAAAAAAAAAAAAAAAAGGAATGAAACAGGGGACGGATGTGGCTCAAATAGTTGGGCGTCCATTTCCCATATGGAGGGACCTGGGTTCGAGCCCCAGGACCTCCCAGTAAAATAAAAAATATATATATAGAAGGCGCATGGGCTGCCAGGCTCTGTGTGCTGGTGAGCTGCCAGGCCCCAGGAGCCATGCAGGAAGGTGATGACGTAACAGGAGAGAGAGACGCAGGGGAGAGACAAGACGAGATGCTCCGAAAACCAGGAACCGAGGTGGCGCAGGTGGCAGGACACCTCAGAGGTCTACAGGATCGAATCCTGGTGAAGACTGGAGGAGGAGGAGGAGAAGAGATGGCAGGAAACAGACACAGAGAATTGCCCAGCGGATGGACACAAAACAGCAAATGGGGAATGGGGGTTTAAAATGGATGAAGTAAATAAATAAATCTTAAAAAAAAAAAAAAAAAAAAAAAGGAATGAAGCAATGATAGATGCTAAAACATGGACATGGATGAACCTCAAAAACATTATGTCCAGTGAAAGAAGCCAGACACAAAAGGCCACATAGTCTATGATTCCATTTATATGAAATATCGAGAACAGGCAAATCCATAAAGACAGGAAGTAGGTTCGTGGTTGTTAGAGCTTGGAGGAGGGAATGGGGAGTGACTGCTGAGGGGGTGGGGCTTTCCGAGGTGATGAAAATGCTCTAAAACGGATGGTGGTGATGGATGCACACATCTGTGAATATACTAAAAATCATCAAATTGTTCGCTTTAAATAGGTAAACTGTATGGTATGTGAATCATGTCTTAAAGTTTTAATTTTTAAAATGGTTTAAATGATACATTTTAAGTTATAGATAAAGATAAAGGACAAAAAAAAAAAAAAAAAAAAAAAGCCAGGAGTCCAGATCTGCTCAGTCAAATGAAAAGGAAGAAAAATTGTGAAAACACTCAACTGTTGTCTAATTGCAATACTCAGAGCTAACACGCTCTGAGCGACACCCAGGGCCCTTTCTGGGTGCTTCCTCTCGTAACATTCAAACAACCTTATCGGGTAGCGGTTGCCATCCCCCATTTTCAGATGCAGAAAGTGAGGCACACGGAGGGAGCATGACTTGCCAATGGTCAGATGTGTCAGAGCCAGAGTTTGAAGCCAGGCAGTCTAGCGCTGGAACTCTCCTTTTGTTTTTGCTTTTAACTTTTTATTATGGAAAATTTCTAGTGTACTTAAAAGTAAAGATGATAGTATAGACATGAAATCATTAGAATAAGCAAACTCATAGAGTGAGAATCTAGAATATAGGCTACCAGGGACTGGGTTGGGGGGGAAGAAAGGAACTTAACTCTTAATGTGTACAGAATTCCTATTTGGGTTGACTGTAAAAGATGACAGCACAACATTGTGAATGTAATTACAGCCCTGAATTATAGATGCGATTGTGGTTAAAAGGGGAAACTTTATGGGAAGTGTATGTGGCTCAAGCAATTGGGCTCCCATCTACCATATAGGAAGTCCAGGGTTCGATACCCGGGGCCTCCTGGCAAAAGACAAGCTGGCCCAAGCAGAGAACTGGGCAACGCAGAATGCTGGCCCACGCGGAGAGCCAGCGCAGCAAGATGACGCAATAAAAAGAGACACAGAGGAGCGACAATGAGAAACAGCAGAACAGGGAGCTGAGGTGGTACAAGAGATTGAGCAGCTTCTCTCCCATTGCGGAAGGTCCCAGGATCGGTTCCTGGGGCTGCCTAAAAAGAAGACAAGCAGACACGGAAGAACACACGGAAAGCAACAAGCGAGTGCAAAACAAATGGGGGTGGGGGGCAGAGTGTAAATAAATCTTTAAAAAAAAAATAGGGAGAAACTTTAGGTTGTATATATTATTAAGACTATACAACACAGCAAACTCTATTATAGACGATGTACTGCAGTTAACGGCACAATTATAAAAATGTTCTTTCGTGAATTATAACAAATGTAACCACACTAATGCAAGGTGTTAATAATAGGGTGGTATATGGGGAAAATACACCCTAATGTAAACTACGGGCTATAGTTAATAGCACAATTGTAATATTCTTTCATCAGTTGTTAACAAAAGTACCACATATATGGGAATGCTGTATTTGTTACATGATTTTTCTGTAAACCACCTATTTCTCTAAGTAAAAAAAAAAATTTTTTTTTTAAACGAACAAACTCATACAGCACTTTCTGGAAATAAGACTGCTTCAGAACTAGGAAAATGTCATCAGGAAAAGGACTTTCTCATTTCTTTACTAACACTGAAATTTATTTGGAATCCAACTTTAATTTCACAAGTTCAGATGATGTTTGTGCTTTAGAACCATTTTCCCTGAGAACGATTTGATTTATGATGACATTCAATGTACTTGAGAATGTTTACAAATGAAGGCCATTTTAGGCACAAGTTGTCTATATAATGAGTTTATAGATGCAAAGGACCTGGTTGACAATACCTGATCTATCAAAACAAGCCTGCAGATAGAAAGTGAATGGACACGGTTGGATAACTGGAAACTAATTTCTACAGTCTAAAAACCTGCTGTTCCTAGTAAATAAAATCCTAAGTATTTTACACACAAATGTTTTTCTTAAGGGGTTATTTATCTTGACGTCACCCACTGAACTGACATCAGGAGTCAAGGGGATGTGCCTTCACAAGTGCAGAGCTGCAAGTCAACCTGAACTTCACATTTGATTGTATTGCTTTACCACTGCTTAAAAGAAAATAAGGATTGTCCTAAAGCTTGCAGGCATTTCAGAGAAATATTATTGAAAAAGGACTCAGAAAGAGTAAAAATCTCCTACTGCAGCATAAAACAGAAAGAAACATACCATTGCTATTTTTAAAATTAAATATAGGTTCAGTTAGTCCGATTGTGTTTATGTTCTTTAAAAGTATTGCATTTGTGGAGTGGATGTGGCTCAGGCTGTCGGGTGCTCCCCTCTCATGTGGGAGGTTCTGGGTGGGTTTGGTTCCTGGTGTCTCCTGCAGAAGGCGAGCAAACAATGAGCAGACAGAACAGAAAACCATCTGAGGGGGTGGGGTGGGGCTAAATAAAAAAATAAAAGTAAATAATAAATAAATCTTTTTTAAAAGTCTTGTATTTGTTAGCGAGATCTCATGTGAAATATGAATATGGGTAATATTGCATATATAAGATTGTCTTTCTTTGAAACTGAATAAATGTACATTAATGTTACAAGATGTTAATATTAGGCAAAAATACAACCAAAGCAAAATGTGGACAGTAGTGTATTATAATATATTAATAATTTTCCTTTAAGGGTAAAAAAATAAGGAAATTTACTAAGTGAAAGAAAATAGAAAAAAGGTACTACATATTTTTTGACTCCATCTATACAAAATATAAATACAAATAAATTAGAAAGACAAAACAATAGCAGCTATGTATGGCAGGGGAAGCATAGAGAGATTAAGAAGTGATTATTAAGGGGTAGAGTTTTTTTGTTTGTCTGTTTTTTTTATTGAAATAATAAAAATGCTCTAATAATGATTGAAGTGATGAATGCACATCTATGTGAGTATACTAAATACCACTGATTGTACACTTTGGATGGATTATATGCTTTATTAATATGTATCAATAAAATTGAGTTTAAAAATGTGGGAGGAATTTCACTGCCTGACCTTGAAACATATTACAAAGCTACAGTGGTCAAAACAGCATGGTACTGGCATAAAGATAGACATATCGATCAGTGGAATAGAATTGAGAATCCAGAAATATACTCCCTCACCTGTACAGTCAACTGGTTTTTTTTTTTTTTTTAAAGATTTTATTTATTTATTCATTTATCCCCCCCTTGCTGCTCGTGCTCGCTGGGTCAGCCAACCACGCCGTGCGGGCGGGCTTGCCTTCACCAGGAGGCCCGGGAACCGAACCCGGGGCCTCCCATATGGCAAACGGGAGCCCCACTGATTGAGCCACAGCCGCTTCCCCAGTCAACTGGTTTTTGACAAACCTACCAAGCCCACGCTAATGGGGAAAAACAGTCTCTTCAACAAATGGTGTTGGGAGAACTGGATATCTACAACCAAAAGAATGAAAGAGGACCCCTAACTCACCCCCTATACAAGAATCAACTCAAAATGGATCAAAGATCTAAATATAAAAGCCAGGACCATAAAACTACTAGAAGAAAATGTAGGGAAACATTTTCAAGACCTTGTAGTAGGTGGTGGTTTCTTGGACCTTACACCCAAAGCACATGCAACAAAAGAATAAGTAGATAAATGGGACCTTTTCAAAATTAAACACTTTTGCACCTCACAGGACTTTGTCAGAAGGGTAAAAAGGCAGCCGACTCAATGGGAAAAAATATTTGGAAATCACATATCTGATAAGGGTTTAATATCCAGGATATATAAAGAGATGTTACAACTCAATAAAAAGACAAATGACCCAATTAAAAAATGGGCCAAAGACTTGAATAGACATTTCTCCGAAGAAGAAATACAAATGGCAAAAAA
>JAKSZT010054576.1:7778149-7825407 GCA_026826555.1 Tolypeutes matacus | reverse complement strand
TGTATAATCCTTTTGATATGTTGTTGAATGCGATTAGCAAGTATTTTGTTAAGGATTTTAGCATCTAGGTTCATTAGAGAAATTGGTCTGTAATTTTCCTTTCTTGTGGTATCTTTATTTGGTTTTGGTATTAGGGTAATGTTGGCATCATAGAATGAGTTAGGTAGTATTCCTTCTACTTCTATTTTTTGGAAGAGCTTAAGTAGAATTGGTGTTAGCTCTTTCCGGAATGTTTGGTAGAATTCAGCTGTGAAGCCATCTGGTCCTGGACTCTTCTTAGTTGGGAGGTTTTTAATGACTGAGTCTATCTCTTTACTTGTAATTGGACTGTTGAGTTCATCTACTTCTTCTTTCATCAATGTCGGCTGTTTGTGGGTTTCTAGAAACTTGTCCATTTCCTCTAAATTGTCATTCTTGTTGGCATATAAATTTTTCAAAGTATCCTCTTATGATACTCTTTATTTCTGTGGGGTCAGTAGTGATATCACCTTGCTCATTCCTTATTTTATGTATTTGCATCTGTTCTCTCTTTTTCTTTGTTAGTCTGGCTAAGGGTTTGTCAATTTTGTTGATATTCTCGAAGAACCAGCTTTTGGTTTTGTTTATTGTTTCCAGTGCTTTCTTATTCTCTATTTCTTTTAGTTCTGCTCTAATCTTTGTTATTTCCTGCTTTCTACTTCTTTTAGGTTTCGTTTGTTGTTGTTTTTCCAATTCCTCCAAGTGTGCAGTTAGGACTTCAATTTTAGCTCTTTCTTCTTTTTTAATATATGAATTTATGGCTATGAACTTCCCTCTCAGGACTGCTTTCGCTGCATCCCATAGGTTTTGATATGTTGTGTTGTTGTTTTCATTAGTTTCAAGGTAGTTACTGATTTCTTTTGAAATTTCCTCTTTGACCCACTGTTTGTCTAAGAGTGTGTTGTTTAACTCCCATATCCTTGTGCCTAACCTGTTTCTCTGGCCCTTATTGATTTCCAACTTCATTCCGTTGTGGTCAGAGAAATTACTTTGTATAATCTCAATCTTTCTGAATTCATTGAGTGTTGTTTTGTGGCCTAGCATGTGGTCTATTTTGGAGTATGTTCCATGTGCACTCGAGAAGAATGTAAATCCTGCTGTATTTTTTAAAATTTATTTATTCTCCCCCTGCCCCACCTGTCTTTGTGCTGGCTGTCTGCTCTCTGTGTGTTCTTCTGTGTCTGCTTGTCTTCTCTTTAGGTGACACTGGGAACCAATCCTGGGACCTTTCGGAGTGGGAGAGAGGTGCTCAATCTCTAGCGCCACCTCAGCAAACTGGTCTGCTGCATCTCTTATTGTCTCTCCTCTGTGTCTCTTTTTGTTGTATCATCTTGCTGCACCTATTCTCTGAGCAGGCCAGCACTCCGCATGGGCCAGCACTCCGCATGGGCCAGCTCTCTGCTCAGGCCAGCTTTCCTTTCACCAGGAGGACCCAGGAATCGAGCCCTGGACCTCCTATATGGTAGATGGAAGCCTAATTGCTTGATCCCCACCTGTTTCTCTATATCTTATAGTATTAACATACATTAGTTCAGTTTCAAAGAAAGACAGTCTTATATATGCAATTTTACCAATATTCATATTTTACATGTGGTATTAGTATGCTATACATTCCCATGTTACATTTTTTAGCTTTTCTTTTAGTAATGTACATGACCCTTTAGCCACTTTCACACCCACCTAATAGTAGATAGTTACAAACATTATGTTGAGCCTTCACCTTTTCTATTCATTTCCAAAGATGAACACACATCCTTTTTACCAACTCTGCACAAGTTAACCCTCAGCTTTCCCTTCTCTAACCTCATTCTATTTTCTGGTGACCCATGTTCAAGTTAGTAACTCCATGAGATTACACAATATATTTAGTTCATAGTAGCACAGTCATACAGTATTTGTCCTTTTGTGCCTGGCTTGCTTCACTCAGCACAATGTCCTCGATTATTCTCTTATAAAGGATTTCAGTAAGAGGATTAAGACCCACCCTGAATGACTGGTAAGATCCTACTCACCAAAAAATCCCACTTACACTGGGTCCACACCCACAGGAATGGGGTAACTTAAGAACATACTTTCCTGGGGTCCATACAGCTTCAAACCATCACAAACAGCTGCTCCCCTGGAGCCTCCAGAGGTAGCCGGCCCTGCCGACACCTTGATTTTAGCCCCTGAAGAGTCCTTTCAGACTTCTGGCCCCCAGAATGCTCCGATAATCCAGTGGTGCGGTTTAAGCCTCTCTGCTTGTGGTCATTTACTCAATAGCAAGAGTAATAGGAAACTCATTGGGGGTGGGGCGGAGAGGCTATCGGAGCAGAAATTGTGACTCTACCTCCTCTTTGTTCCCCAGCAGGGAATGAGTTTAAGGAGTGGGAGGAGCGTGGCCCGGTGGGGAGAGAGCACCGGGCAGGTGGCAGAGGCGAGTGTGTGCTCGCAGGGGAGCAGTGCAGGGAGCAGGCCTCCACCTCCAGCAGCCCTTAGAGCAGCTGGGGGGCAGGAGCTTCGGCTCCCCCCCCCACTCCCCCAGTTGCTGCGTCTTCATCCCTCTCTGAGCCTCGTTTCCTCCTCTGTGAACCGCTGAGGTTGCACCAGGCACCCACCAGCCTGGCCCTCCATGGCGTGGCATCCTGAGCCAGGCCAGCTTGAGCGCTCGTCTGCTTGCTGTCCCCGGGAGGTCAGAGGGAAGCAGGTGAGTCTGCACCTGGCCTCCAGCTGGACCCCTGGCCAATTGAACTGGAGCAGAAAATCTTCCCCAGGCTCTCCCTGAGCCCACTCTGGAGAACACAGAACTTGGCAGCCCAAATTCCTCCCTCACAGCCTTCCAGAAGAAGGACTTTCCCCTCAGGAGGGTCTGTGTTGATCTCCATAATAAAGTGCAAGATACAGCAGCGGGTAGAGAGGGGAGCAGAGGCAGGTGGACATGAAGACTGGAGAGGGCTCTGCCAGGGGCGGGGAAGAATGCTAGGAGAGAGACGCCCAAGGGCCAGAGCGAGGCCCGGCCAGTGGGTGGGTAGGGGAGGGAAAGGGATTTTTGATGACTGTTGCTGTGGACTCTGCATTTAGATCCTTGTTAATGACAGAAGAGAGCAAAGAATGGGATTCCCTTTTAAGTCCTTGTGGTTTCTCAAAGGCCACGGAACCACACAGGTCTCTGATGTGAGCAGGGGTATAAGAGGATGCTAATGCCAGCCATCGTAACAGGGTCCCATTTAGTCCTCACAACCATCCTGGGAAACTACTACCCTGATTCCAAATTTGCAAATGGAGACATTGTAGCTTAGAGGGAGGGAGCAGTGCCAAGATCTGTGGCCAAAGCAACACTTTTCCTACTTCCCACGAAGCCAAGAGACCTAATACTCAGTAAACCTTCCTCGTGGTCTCCAGCTCTAACTTGTTTGTCCAAATGTACATTCATTCATTTGTTTATTCATCTACCCTCCATGCCCTAACTCACTTCCTCCTCCATGCCAGGCCCAGGCTAGGTGCTGAGGGGACCTGCATACTCAGATATAGTCCCTGGCCTCAAAGAGCTCACAGTCCTGACAGACAGACAGACTGAAGGTGGACGGTCCCAACCCAGTGAGTGAAGTACTGAGGGAAAGGAAGCCCCTTAGAGGTGTAGGGGTGGTCAGGGAAGGCTTCCTGGAGGAAGTAGTTCCTCGGCAGAAACCTGACGTTCAAGTGGAAGGAGGGATCTACTCTTCTCTGGGTGGTGCATGGAGACACGGGTTCTCAAGGGTGGGGACAGCTGAACTGCATCCTGAAAGACACGTAGTGGGCAGAGAAGCAGGGAAGGTCTCCAGGGCAGCAGAACAGCATATACAAAGGGCCAGGTGCGAGACTCACCCCAGGGTGACGGTGTGCACAGGACCACATTGGGTTTGGTGTGCAGGAGGCCAGGGTGGAAAAGGTTAAGGCAAATGATTGCATTAGAGATGAACGCAGGGCCCAGGTCTGAGAGGTTTGGAGGCAGGGAAGGCTGTGACTTTATCCTGAGGGCAACGGGGAGCCTTTGAGTGTTGCAGGCAGGAGAGTGTCTCCTGAGATTTGTGTTTGTTTTTTAAAGATTTATTTATTTATTTACTTTTATCCCTTATCCCTTGTCACTGTCCTGTTATGTCATCTTGCTGTGTGGCTCGGTGGGGCGGCTTACATGCTTGTGGGGCCTGCGGGCCTGCATGCCTTCTATATTTTTCTTTTTTCTTTATTTTTATTGGGAGGTCCCGGGGATTGAACCCAGGTCCTTCCATATGGGAGACAGACGCCTAACCACCCGAGCGACATCTGTCCCCGGGAGTTTTGTGTTTTAGAAAGAACACCCTGGCCGCAGAATCGAGGGGAGATTGGAAGGAGAGAGGAAGGCCATTTGGGGAAGAAGAATGGCATCGTGGGTGGGGGGTGATCGTTATGCAGTTTTCTGCTGATAATGTTTCAATGCTTGTCCTGGGTAATTTCATGAGTGTTTTTCTGTGGGTGTTTTTGGTGTTAGTTTATTAAGCTGTGCACTTAAGGTGTGTCTTTATTATTTTTTAAAGTGTTTTATGTTTCAATCAAAAATAAAAACATTTAAGAACATACTCATTTTACAAGTGACCACGTGTTGGGTTAAGTTTTGAGAGGTTCAGTAGCACCCGCAAGGTTCCATTAGTGGAGCCAAGATCGAAACCCAGATTGTCCCGAGCCCAGGACACCCGCTGTTACCCGCTTCTCAGGGGATGTGTGTTCTTCCCCTTTGGCTCAGCCACCCCTGTCAGCCCGAGTCTAGAAACCCAGTTCTTGCAACCAAGCCGCCCTTCCTCGGATGGCCTGCAGGGGGAGGCAGAGAGCAGGAGACGCGCCCAGAGGGAGCCAGAAGCGCCCGGCCAGCCGGGGGCGCTGCTGTCACGGGCGGCGGCCGCAGGGCGGCAGGACTAGCCGCTCTCCGGGGAGGCGGGACCGGGCAGCCCCCAGGGAGGCTGAGGCAGTGACAGGAGCCCCGAGCCTGATGGTGGAGTCAAGTCCTACCTCCATTTTACTGATGAGGACAGGGAGGCCCAGAGAGCAGGCAGGGGCAGCCCAGGAGGCGAATCAGCCTTCAGAACTCACAGTCCAGTGCTCCTGCCCTGAACCTGAGCTGCGTTTCCCAGACTTGGGGGCACCAGTGAGGCCCAGAGGGGAGCCCAGGAAGGCGGAGACCCAGCCCAGCTCTGCTTGGAGGCAGGGAATGAGAAAGACAAGCCTCAAGGTGTGCTCTACCGTGGGTGGACACCCTCATACCCTGCGTGGACGGCCATGGGAGAGGTGGCAGTGCCCTGTGGCACCCCCAGGCCCGGGCATGGTGCAGCCCATGTCCTGACCATCTTAATTTTCTACGTCCATGTTCCCGGGAGGTGGAGAGGCTGGAACCCCATTTTTTGATGATTAGAGGTGAGAGTGGCCTCCTGGGTGGAATTAAAATGCCCTTCACAGGCCTGGCACAGAGGAGGGGCTGTCTTCTCTCCAGTAGACCCCATCTGGCCAGCCTGAGTCTGCAAGCTTCTGTGATAAAGCTGTTTTTTGTTTTTAACTGGGGAAGGGGTGACTCTCCCACAAAGAATTCCAAATAATTTCTGTGGATACTCCGCCCTCAGGAAGGTGGAACACAACTCCCCCCGAGGGAGCGACTCCCTTCTGAAGTGAACTTACACTGGGGACAGGGCAAAGGGCGATTTACAACGGAGAAACCTGACAAAGGGGACCTCAGCCAGATGGTCAAGGCCTGCATCAACAGTGACAAGTCATCGCGATAAAAAGTGATGAGAAAGGAATGTTCCACCTGTGGTCTTCCCCAAAACCCGTAACCACAGACTAATCATGAGGAAAAACCTCAGGCCAATCCCAGCCGAGAAACAGTCTACAAAATACCTGACCAGGTCATCGGAAACAAGGAAAGCCTGAAAGCAAGGTCATCAGAAACAAGGAAAACTGCCTCTGCCTAACTCCTTAGTGACAACTAAGTATCATGTGGTAGCTGGGATGGGATCTTTGGGCAGAAAAAGGACATTAGAGAAACACTAAGGAATTAGGAAGAAAGAATGGGCTTGAGGTAATCATGATGTATCACTCTTGGCCTATTGATGTCTACAAATGTGTCATGCTAATTAATGTAAGATGTTAACAATAGGGGAACCTGGATATGGGGTACACAGGAACTCTGCAGGATTGTCACAGCATTTCTGCACGTCTAAAACTATTCTAAAATTAAAAGTTTATTTTTCAAAAATGGGGGGTGATAGACATAAGATTGGTGACTCTTCATTTTCTCTAACGAGGTCATTGAGATTCCATCATTCAGACTCTTCTCTCTCTTTCTCAGCCACTGTCTGAGAACTTTTACCTCTTTCCTTTTCATTGGTCTCTCTGGGAAAAAGTCCAACTTTAACTCTCTCCAGGAAATGATTTTAAGCTATTCATAATTTTCCATATGCACAATTAAGACACTTCATTTATTTAAACAACAATCTAATAATAATAGCTTCTGCTTACTTTGTACCTAAAACAAATCAAAACAACAAAAAACAAAAGCACCTCGCCAAGCCCCCATCTCCCCTTCCTTTGTTTCGATTAAGAAAGCATGTGCGGATAGCCAGAAGACTCCAGTCTTGGAATAAAGGACTAGTGGAGAAATGGAACACATCCGGCTTAATGAGAATTCAGACTCTGCCATCATTTTCTTGCTTTGCCGAGGACTGTTGGGAAGCTGGAGGCTGGCATTTGGGGACCATTAGCCCTAGAGAGAGTGGGGAGAAGACTATGGCCGGATCCCTTTCCTTGGAGTAGAGAGGAAGGTGCTAGAGGAGGCAGGGATGGGCAGCAGGGGTGGCAGCTCCGAAGCTTCAGGGCCAGGAGGATGACCAACAGTCCTGGTTTGCCCAGGGCTGAGGGGGTTCCCAGATGTAGGACTTTCGGTTTTAAAACTAGGACCACTGCACATTTCATTGACCTGCTTTCTTTTGTGTGAGCAGTGTTATTTCTTATGTGCTATACAAATAGTTGAGGTTAACTAGCAGTATAACTAAAAGGAATGCTACCAGTCTTCTTCGAAGGAACAAACAAAACAACCCTAGGACCATCCCCAGCAAACCAGGACGGCCAGTCCCCTAATCAGGCACATGGCCCGGCAGGGGCTGGGCGTCTCCCAGGGGAAGCTCTAGAAAGGGGAAGGCAGGCTGCATATGACCAGATCTTCTGATTTTTTTTTTTTTATTTTTAAGAGAAGCTGAAACTCTGGGATTTTATTTTTTACATGAAAACTCCCAAATTTCAAAAGAGGGCAGCTATTTCAGAAAACTGTAAAATGCTTATCAAGCATAGTGAGTCCTGTGAGACCTCTGGGGGGCAGATCTGATTTGGATCTGCTGTGTGAACTTGAGTCAGTTCCTTGGCTGCTCTGACTGTAAAATGGGAATAATACTGCTGCCTCTACAAGGCTATGTGCTCCATCGGCAAGTTGAGTGCTTGGCCCAGCCCAGCGCACAGGACGCTCACAACCAACAGGCCTTAGAAAGGACACAAGCAAGTAGAAACAGCCAAACTGTCCACCAACAGTGGTCTGTCCACACAAGAGAAGACACGTAAGCCACGAACAGGAATGGGGTTCTTCTCCGTGCCACAGCATGCCTTGAAAACGTCATGCTAAGTGAAAGAACCCAGGCACAAAAGACCAGATAGTGTATGATCCCATTTATAGGAAATGTCTAGAACAGACAGATCCACAGGGAAAAAGTAGAGCAGTGGTTGCTCAGGGCTTGCTGAGGGGACATGGGGGTGGGGTGGGTGGGGCGTATGTGACTTCTAATGGGTGTTGGTTTTTGGGGAACTATAAGGAAAATGTTCTAAAATTGATTGTGGATATGGCGGCACCATTCTGTGACTATGGCAAGCCACTGAATTTGTACACTTTAAATGGGAGAATTGTATGGCACGTGTATTAGTCAGCCAAAGGGGTGCTGATGCAAAGTACCAGAAATCTGTTGGCTTTTATAAAGGTATTTATCTGGGGTAAAAGCTTACAGGTACAAGGCTCTAAAGAGCCCAACTCAAGGTTGCTTTCTCACCCAAGTCGGTTGCCATGTGTTGAAGCAAGATGGCGGACCTGGTCTCTCCTTCCTTAGATGCTCGGCTGCTTTGTTCTCTTTGGCTTCAAACTATCAGGCCAGTGGCTCATCTCTCCCAGGGGCCCGCAGGATCAAAGTCCTCTTCCGTGTCCATGGAGCTTATTTGCTTCCGTCTCTTCTTGAGTGACTGTCCAAGGGGGTGGGGACTTAAACTGAGTTACACTCTACTGACATGGCCAAATTGAAGCCCTAATCTTGATTTAATCAAGTAAACTTAAAACCATTCAACTTAAATCAATCAAAAGGTATCACACCCAGTTTACAAACATAATCTATATCTCTTTTTGGAATTCATAAATAGTATCAAAACCGCTACAGCATATGAAGATTATCTCAGTAAAGCTGCTTTTTAAGAAGAAAAGGAAACAAGCAATGAGCACAGCTAGTCCTCCTCCCAGCTCTGCCCTAGCCCCCCGTGCAACCTGGAATAAAGTGCTCCCACAGCCTCAGTTTCCCATCTGGAGAACACTGGCGTTGACCCCAGTGTACCCCGAGGGTGTGCCTGGCTCTGACAGCTTGTGCTCTGGTGATGACAGATGGCCCAGTACTCGCCAGTCACCTGCCCACGGAGACCCAAGATAATATGGGCCGACAATGGCCCCTCAGCTTTGAAGCCTGAAATTCTGCCTGCGTCTGATGAGCTGCAAGAGACAAAGGAGCCTGTCGGACCCAGCAGAAACACACAGATGTCTGCAGTTGACAATAGCCTGGTCAACATGATATAATTAATGATTTGCCAACATTGGTCTTGTGTTTGCCAAGCTAACAGGGAGGGGTGTGCCTGGCTCTGGCTCCCACCTACCCACTGTGTGGCCTGGGACACGTCACTGCCCCTCTCTGAGCCTCAGATGCCACACTTCTGAAAGGGAGGTGGTGAGGATTCCAGGCAGTGACTTGAAAACCTTGGTTTGGTGCCTGCATGAGTTCAGGGATTCCTTAACCTCTCCAGGCCGCTGTTTGTCCATATGGAATCTGACGGCGTTTAACCAGACCAGTGCTTTCCAGCCAGGAACAAGTCTGCTCCCAGGGGACATTTGGCAATGTCTGAAGACATTTTTGATTGCCATGATGCAGATGGGCGGAGTGAGGTGCTCTTGGCATCTGGTAGGTAGAGGCCAGAGATGTAGCTAAACCTACAATGTCCACAGCAGTGAATTGCCCAGCCCCAAATGTCAACAGTGCTGAGCTGAGAGACTCTGGCTAGATAATCTCGAAGGCTCCTTCTAGCTGAAGAAGGAAGCTATTTGAACTGGATCTGAGTTGCCTTGGTTTTCTCAGTCCCCTGAAGGAATTTCTAGAAGGTGACTGTCTGAAGGCTACAGTTCCTGAAAGGATAGTGCCAGACAAAAGCTTTCTGACCTTTTCTCCCTCCCTCTCCTCCCCTGTAGAATGGGGACAACCCTACCCACTTGGCTATAGTAGGTATAATAAGAGTGATCATAACCAGGAACTAACACTTTCATACGACTGTGCTAAGTGTTCACACATAGGAACTCATCTAATCCTTGCAAGCACTTATAAGGCAGGATCTACTGCTGTTCTATTTTACAGATGAGGAAACTGAGGCATGGAGTGGGGGTTACTTGTCCAGATCACACAGCTACCCAGGCACTGTCCCCAAATTGAGGTGGCCATTCAGCTCTCGCCAGTTGCCCCCATGCATTTCCCTCCTTTGGGACGCTTGTCCTTGCCACGCACTCCTTCTGGACATGGCGATGGTCCAAGAATGTGCACACTTGACCCAAGATGGACCAGTCAGAAGCCTTTCCTGGGGGGTTGTGGCCAATTGGAACTGGCACGAGCCTGGGAGGGAGGGAGCGCAGGTGGGGCTGCTGGCAGGGCAAGATGGCTGGCCGTGTGGAGCTGATGCCCAGAGAGGCCGAGAGGGAAAGGGGGAGAGAGTCCTGGGGCCTCCACCACCCCCAATCCCCCAAACACGAGCCGGCAGATTCCCTCTGCTGCCCGCATTCCTTCAAGCTGCATTTCTGTCCCTTGCAGCTCAGAGTCCTGACTGACGCATTCCCTCCCCACCAGCTTCCCAGCCCTGAGACCTCTCTGTGCCTCAGTTTCCTGGGATAGCGGTAGCTTCCTACCAGGTTGTCATGGTGATTTGAGTTCGTGTAGAATAGTGCCTGCGCGGGGAGCCTGTGCGAGATGTGGGGGATTATTTCGGGTCTGTTGGGTCCGTGTTTCTTGAGGGTCTCCGAATCTGGGTGAAGGTTGCAAGGCTCTGGGCCGAGGTGGGCTCCATATCAGGATATTTCTTCTTTAAAATCACACCCTTGGCCTCCAGGGGCCGTGCTCGGCTGGTGAGAAATCAGGACATTTTATTTCTCCGTCTGTGCTGGCCAATTAGACAAATAACTTTGTATCAGCCTCCCCCATATTCAATGCCAGTATTTTACATAAAACTGCCACTTTCTCACGCTCAGCCTATTTGCCTGGGTCCTCCAGCTCTTACACACCTGCCTCCTGGCTCTCGGTCTGTCCATCTGTCAGCATTGGACCCTCTTTCCAGTTCTGTTTACTCTCTAAAGGGGCTCCCAGGGATGCGAGGCCAGGTAAGGCCGAGGCAGAAGGGACTTTAACTGGGGAACCGATTACACTGGTGCTGGGAAAGCCACAAGGCCTGGGCAGGAGGGGTGAGGCGGGATGGAGTGGGGGGGCGGGGTAACCAGGGCCCAGAGGCGGGGCTGGAACCCCCAGGAGGAGAAACACCCTGCCTCTCCCTTCCTCTGCCCTCCGCCAGCCCACACGGGGTCTGGGGAACGAGGTGGCGGGTGGCGGGTGCCGCCTGCTCCAGCCATCCAGAGCAGAGCTGGGAGGGCGGGGCACAGGCTCAGGGGGCAGGGAGAGGCGCACTCGACTTGGAGCTCTCCCCCCACACCGTGTGCCGGAGGCTAAGCCACCGACCTCTCTGTTCCTGTCTACATACGGGGAAGGCGCCCGACCCCTCCAACCAGGATCCCCACCCTTACCCCGGGTGTCACTGACAAACGTTACTTTTATTCCATTTCTATGCAGGGTGCACAGCTGCGGTCACTCTTGTTGGGACTTGACTGATGAGGTCCTGGGAGGAGGAGGAGGGTGGCCTGGGGAGCAAAGGAGGAGTCGCTGAGACTGGGCGGCCCAGTCCCAGTGTCCTTGGCTCCGGGGGTCCCAGTGTGGCTCACCCCACCTGCCCCTGCCCCTGTGCAGAGCAGAGTCTCCTGGTAGGTCCTAGACCACAAAGGAGGCAGCCAGGCTTGTGGGCGCTGGCTGGGCTCGAATCCCATCTCTCCAGCTCTCCTGGGGCCCCTGGGGCAGGGGCCTCCACGACCCGAGCCTCAGTTTCCTCATCTGCAAACAGGGCTGACAACCGCATGTAGCACCTACGGCTGTTGGGAAAATTCAGCCCACGTGTTCTAAGCATCTGGCTGGTGGCACAAGTGGCTGATGGTCAGCCGGTCCAGGAGCTGTGGGTGAGCCACCGACTCTGGAGCTCCTGGAGGGCTGTGTGACCCTGGGCAAAGCTCTTTGTGGAGATAATGGTTCTGCAGATTTCACAGGGGTGCGAGTGAGGATCAGGTAGGATCCCAGCGGGACACTGGCCCCGAGCAGACCCTCCGTGTGTGCTGGATGTGATGGGTGTTATTACTTTTTTTTTGAGGTACCGGGAACGGGAATTGAACGTGGGACTGCATGTGTGGGAGGCCAGCACTCAACCACTGAGCCACATCGGCTCGCCTGAGTTGGCTCCCTCTGCTCTTTGCTCGTTGTTTTTTGCTCGTTGTTTACTTGTTGTTTTGCTTGTTGTTTTGCTCATTGCTTGTTTGTTTTCTTTAGGAGGCACTGGGAACTAAACCCAGACCTCCCATGTGGGAGGCAGGCGCTCAACTGTGCGAGCCTCCTCTGCTCCTTCGGCGTTATTACTTTGATCCCTCCCCTGCACACACATCTATCCAGGCCCCACCACCACCCAGCCCTGTTAGGGAGGAATCCTGAATGCACCTGAATGAGCTGTGTGGCTGGGCAGGGCCAATGGACTGGAGCTGCCCTTAAACTTGGGGAGAAAGGGGCAGGGACTGAGTTTGGAATTGTAGTCACAGAGGACACCACCCTGCTGCCTGGCTGTGACTCATGCACGTGTGTATCTATATACATGTATCACTTCAACTTCACATTATTATCTAAGAGGTGGGTCTGTCATCATCTCCATTTTACAGATGGGGAAACTGAGGCACAGAGCTGTCCTATGGCTTGCCTCAGGTGACACTCAGTTGGTATTGAGGGAGGGGTTGGAAAGAAAGGTGCTCAGGTGGGAGATCCACCTGAGCTGTGTGACCTTGGGCCCCTCACTTAACCTCTCTCTGCTTCAGTTTCTTTACTGAAATGGGGAAGTGTAATGATAGCTCCTCCCTCCGAGGTGTGTGAGGATCCAGTGAGATCATGCTTGTCAGGTGCCAGCACCTGGTACAGTTCAAGCTATGTTCATAAGAAAGCAAAAGGCTCAGCCTGGGGAGGTGGGCAGTGCAAAAATCCCATGCCAGGAAAAGCTTCCCAATTAGTTGCTGACAATAGCGATGTCTGGCCCCGCTTGGCCCCGAGCTCGGGAATCCCCACTGCCCATGCTCCCTTTGGGGCAAAGATCTGGGATGACACAGGATCCAACTTAGCTCCAGGCTCGGCTCGGGCAGGAGGGAGGGGCCGTCACTTCGGCCAGATTCTGCCCCAGGTTCTCCCTACCCTGAAGCTGCCCACGCAGAAGGGTCAGGAGGCTGTCATGGCTCATGACTCCTGCTGGTCGTGTTGCATGGCAGAGTCATCTGAAAATAGGGAAATCCCCCCATCTGAAACCACATGCTCCTCAAAGGGTGGGAGGGCAGGGAGGACAGGGGGCCCAGCTGGGACACCCAGCTGCTGAGGACCCCTCTGGTACCTGTCCAAAATGATGTTTTATTTTATTTTTAAAAGGATGTACCTGTGACTTTGGACTGCGTCTAATAATGGAGGAGAAAATGCCTAAGTGGACTTTATTGAGATATCCGAAAAATTGCAATTAGACTGTAAGCTTTATATCACTGTTAAATTTCTTGAACTTGATCAATCTACTTAAGGTTGTTATATAAGTTAATATCCCTGTTCTTAAGGAAAGTATATGAAAATATTAAGTGTTCAAGGAATATGATGTATACAACTTACTCTGAAATGTTTAGAAAATGGATAGATGAATAGATAGATGGATGGACTAGACAGCTAGGTAGGTAGGTAGGTAGGTAGGTAGGTAGGTAGATGATAGATAGCTAGATAGAGATAGAGATAGAGATAGACAGAAGATGGATGATAGATATAATTGATAGATTAAATGGATAGATGGGGGAAGCGGCTGTGGCTCAATCCGTAGGGCTCCCGTTTACCATATGGGAGGCCCCGGGTTCAGTTCCCGGGGCCTCCTGGTGAAGGCAGGCCCGCCCGCACGGCATGGTTGGCTGACCCAGTGAGCATAAGCAGCAAGGGGGGGATAAATGAATAAATAAATAAAATCTTTAAAAATAAAAATAAAAAATAAAAAAAATAAATGGATAGATGGATGGATTGATAGATGATAGTAAGATAGATGGAAGAAAAAAGGAAAAGAAAGAAATAAAGAGTAATGTGGCAAATGTGGCAATATGTTAGAAGCTAGAAGTTGGTGGATCTGGGTATCTGGATGGGGGTATGTGAAGTTTTTTCTATGGTTTTTTTTTTTTTTTTTTTGGCAACTTTCCTATGAGTTGAAATTATTTAAAAATAAAAAGTTTATTTAAAAAAAAAAGATGGAAAAAAAAAAAAAAAAAAAAGATGTACCTGGATTTGATTTCTGTTGATTTAAGACTGGATATTTCTTAGTAGATATTTATTATATAAAGATTCTACTTTATTTCCAAATATCTGAAGCAGTAGTTTGATGACAGTGTATTTCCCAGAGTTACTGATCACAGGAAGAAGGAACAAAGCATGTACTGCAAGGGTTTAATATCCAGAACATATGAAGAACTCCTACAACTCAACAACAACAACAAAAAACAGCCCAATTTAAAAATGGGCAAAGGACTTGAACAGACATCTCTCCAAAGAAAACAGACAAATGGCTAAAAAGCACGTGAAAAATGCTCAGCGTCATTAGTCATCAGGGAAATGCAAGTCAAAAGCACAGTGAGATACCACTTCCCACCCACTAGAGTGGCTGTTATTAAAATAACAGAAAGAACAAGTGTTGGCGAGAATGTGGAGAAATTGGAACCCGTGTGCACTGTTGGTGGGGATGTGAAATGGTACAGCCACTGCGGAAAACAGGTGGTTCCTCAAAAAGTAAAACTTCTGCCATATGAGCTGGCAATCCCATCCCTAGGTCATACAGCCAAGAGAAACGAAAACAGGGCACAAACATGCTGTACACAAATGTCATCACAGCATCATCCACAACAGCCAAACGGTGGAAACGACCCCAGTGTCCATTGACAGGTGGATGGATAAACACAATGTGGTCTATCCTACGATGGAATAGTATTTAGCCCTAAAAAGGAATGAAGTTCTGGCACATGCCACAACATGGATGATGCTGAGTGAAATAAGTCAGACACAAAAGGGCAAATCTTGTATGAGTCCACTTATATGAAATATCTAGAATAAGCAAATTCATAGAGACAGAAGGTAGATTAGAGGTTACCGGGCATTGGGGTGGGGGAGGGGGAATGGGGGGTTTTGCTTTTAACGGGTACAGAGTTGCTGTTTGGGGTGATGAAAAACTTGGCACATCATTGTGGATATAATCAATGCCACTGAATTGTACAATGAAAAATGGTTAAAATGGCAAATTTTATGTTATCTATATGTTACCAAAATAAAGTTTTATAACCTTAAAAGAAAAGAAAATCATCATATGGGCAGAAAAAAGCAGGTACCCCAAATGTAAACACAGGGCAACAATTACGCCCTTTGCGGCACATTCCCATCTGGCCGGCCATCTTATTTTTTTGATGCATTTCAACGTAAGTTGCTGACATAAGTACCCACCCCTTAAACACATCAGCATACATTTCATTAACTTGTCTGAATATTCAGAGTAATGTTTTTCAAAGAAGAAGGAAAACACAAGGTTACAAAGGAAGCCGTTTATGTATATCTGCCATGATGGTCACGGGATATAAAAATGCCTGTGATCCCTGCTGATGACAAAGTCAGAGTTCCTGCTAATAAAACCATGGACATTGCTATATTTAGAATCGAAGGAAATGCTAAATTTCAGCTGTGGGTTGTGAAAATAAAGATGTAATTTTTTTCCTGTCTAAATTCACGGACATTCTGAATTTCAGGGCCCCTGCTCTGTTTTTATTTCAAATCCCATGCTGCTGCCAGGTAAGGCAGATGCTCAACTGGCCAGGTGCCGTATGCCTTAGCTCACAGCCACCCTGCGTGGAGACCATCCCCATCCCCATCTGACAGGCGAGGAAACCGAGGCCCAGAGAGGCAGTGGGAGAGCAGGTGGCAGAGCTGGGAGGAAAAGAAGCCAATAGCAGGCTTGCCACCGGCCAGTGCCGAGCTGGTCCTGCAATGGGCTGCTTGACTCACTCCTCCCACAGTCTTACAAGGCCCTGGGTGAGTCTGGGTGCCCAGCTGCCAGCGACGGAAACGGACTCTAGCCGATGCAAGCAGAAAAGAATTTATGGAAAGAATTCTGGGGCGCACAGCCCTGCTCCCCAGGTGCCCGGGTCAGTCTGAGGCAGGGACACCAGCCTGGTCACATGCCCAGGGGAGGCTGGAAGAGCGTGAGCCTGCCGTCTTCAGCATTCCCCCTTTTTACAGACAAGCAAACTGAGGCCCGGGGAGGAAGAGTCCCCCCAGCACCATGCCCTTCCCTATCCTTTCCTGCTACTCCCATAAATGCCCAGTGTCTGCACGGCCCAGAACCCTCTTCTGGCTGCAGCAAGGAGATGCTGAGTCCCTGCTGCTGCTTCCGGGAACTTGGGCCTGGAGGCATATGGAGGCGGATGGGGTCACGGATCAGAAATGGCCTTTGTTGTCCCACAGACAAAGGGCTCAGCATGGGGGCTGGTGACAAAAGGGGTCCCGCTGGGGACGTGGTCAGGAGGAGGGGCGGGGAGGGAAACTTTGCAGTTTGGTTTTGGGTTTTGTTTTCCGTGGTAAGAGGGAGAGACGGGGTCAGGGGTTGCTGGGGCCCCAGCCTCATTCCCTCCTCTCAGGGTGGGGGTGGGGCAGTACCCGATGCGTTCCCAGCTCATGATCCCAGACCCCAGGTGGGGGGGCACAGCAGACAGGCACCTACCTGCCTGTGAGCTTGTGTGACCTGAGAGAGGACATGGGCTCCTCTCCAAGGACCAGGAAGGCCTCTGGTCCCTACGGGCCCCTCAGATACATACTGCACTCAGCTGGGCTGGGGGACGGGACAGTGGGAGCTGCTGAAAAGGGGGTGAGCCAGCCTCAGGGAGCGAACTCTGGCTAGAGGGTTTAAAGCAGATGATTCTCCTGTGCAGGTTGGTGTCTTTGCGTGTACGTGCACATGCTTGCACGTGTGCACGTGCATCCGTGTGCATACATGTGTGTGCATGACTCGCTGTGTGTGCACCTGCATATGGTTTATGTGGCTCTGACCTAATATTTGGAATGTGCCTCTTCGTGTCTGTGTATCCGTGTGTCTATTGCATGTGTGCTTTTACTGAGCATTTCACATCCTTCTCCATGTGTGTCTGTCTTGGTAGGTAGCCTCGTACGTGCCTGTGTGTCTATGCCAACACAGCATAATCTGAGCAAACACTTACATGGCACTTCCTGTGTACCAGGCTTCCAAGTGCTTGACATTTTGCTCAGTTAACCCCCACAACAACCCTTTGAGGTTGGTGCTGTTATTTAGCTCCACTTTCAGATGGGGAAACTGAGGCACAGAGAGGCTGAGTGAGTTGCAGAGCCAGGATATGAGCCCAGGTGGGCTGGCCCTAAGCCTGAACCCTCAGGCGGCACCACCTCCGGGCTCTGTTCCGCGGTGGCCCCGCGTCCCCCTGGAGGGGTGCGCCTCTGGGATCACGTCCACCCGTGGCACACCCCAGCACGTGCGTGTCTGAGGGTCTGTGTGCGCACGTGCGGGGAGACGCCGGCGCAGGGGTGATGGCGGTGGTGGCACGAGAGGCCTCCTTGCGGGGCCCTGAGGTGGGCGCTCCAGGAGGGCCCCCGAGCCCAAGAGAGGAAATCAGACCCGCAGCCGCCCAGCCCTCCCACCCCCGCGGGGCGGAGGCGCCTGAGCGGGGCGGAGGGCGCGGCGTGGTGAGGCGCGCGGGGCTGGACTCTCTGTTCCCGGAGGGAGCCGGGTTTGCGGCGTTTGCAGAACCGAAAGCGGGGCCCGGGCGCCTGGGCCTCTCTGGCTCGGCGGGGCCTCCCCGGGGCTGGACAAGGGGACCCCTCCGCGCCCAGGGGCCGCGGGGACGGAAGGGAGGAGCTGCGGGCCGGCGGCTGTGGGGCCCTCGGAGTCGGGACACAGTGCGCCCCGCGCTGGGGACCTGCGGGAGCCTCGCAGCCCCCCTGGCTGCTTGCGGCGCCCTCGAGGGCTCTCTGTCTGCTCACCTCTGGGCCTCGCCGTTGTTCTCTCCCTGGCCGGGCCCGGCCTCCCCTTTTGCTGCAGTGCAGGCGGAAGGACCTCTGCTGGCCTCGTCCCTCTCTCCCACCGCACCCGGAGGGGGTTGGATAGTGGCCCCCAAAGACATGTCTGCATCCTAACCTCCAGGACCTGGGAAGGGGGCCTTGTTTGAGAAAAGTGTCTTTGCAGCTGTAAATTAAGGCTCCTTGAGCCGAGATCATACAGGGTGGCCCTGGCTCTAAATCCAGTGACTGATGTCCTTAGGACAGGGACGTTGGAAGCACAGACCCGGAGGAGGGACAGAGGGACAAGGCCAGGCGGAGACAAGGCAGAGGTGGGGAAGTTGCCCCACACCAGAGGACCTGTGGGGCCACCAAAAGCCGGGAGAGGCCAGGAAGGCGCCTTCAGAGGCAGTGAGGCCCTGCGACATGGTGGATTTAGGGCTTCTGCCTCCAGCACTATGAGAGAATACATTTCTGTGGTTTTCAGTCCCCGTTTGTAGTCATTTGTTCCAGCAGCCCCAGAAAACAGACAGCAACTGTAGCCACGTCAGCTGGTTTGTGAACCCCATGGTGTTCTGGTCATTTATTTCCTTCTGTCCTGGGTTCAAGTCCCGATTCTGCCATCTGCTATGAGCTGGGTAACTTTGGGCAGTGACTTTAATTAACCATGCGATGCCCCAGTTTCCTCAAAAGCAAAATAAGGGTAGTAATATCAGAAAATGCTTAGAAGGTGCCTTGCTGGGCAGACAGAGTAGGAATGGTTGCTATTTTCATGTTTATTCCTAATTATGGGATAATACCTGTCATTCATGCATCAAAGGCAATGGCACATTTTAATTTGGAAGGAGGGTATCCCTTATAAATAAAGATAGCTGGGAGCTTTGGCCATCCCACCCCGTTGACAAAATCAGCTTGGAGGATTAGGACAGGGTGTCCCAGGCTCCGCAGGGTGCCTGGCGTGTCGTATGTGGGTTATCAGGAGTGACGGCACCAGGTTTGCCACAGGCAGGAGGCGGCCCATCCAGAGGGGCTGTGAGTGGGAGGGGAAGTGGGGAACCAGGGCACCTGTGAACACAAAGGCGTGGACACCCCAAAGACCAGGTATCATCTGATAACATCTGGCACACCGTAGGTGCTTGGTCAGGAATGGGGCCAAAAATTCCACCATGGTCCCCTAGGCCTGGGACACTCAGATGTGTGCAAAGTGGAGATGATTGGGCCCTGAGCACCTGCTGGGCTCTGGGTGAAGCATTTAAACACATGGTCATGTTGTCCCTCACCTCACCCTGTGAGCTCCGCTATACCATGGTGCCAGGTGGGACCATGAGCCTGGGACAACCCAGAGTCAGGATTCAAACCCTGCTGCAGCCCCCAGAGCCTTCTATTATCCCTAGCCACCAGGTGCAAGCAGGTATGTGGTCAGGAGGGAATGTCTTAGTTTACCAGAGTTGCTATGACAAATCCCACACAATGGGTCACCTTAAACCTCAAGGATTTATTGGCTCACGGTTTTATAGGCCACAAGTCCCTAATCAAGATGCCAGCAAGGCCATGATTTCTCTCCAAGTTGTCCTCTTCTAGTGCTGACTTGCCCCAATCACTGGGGCCCCTTGACTTGCATCTGTGCCCCTGGCACATAGCAATGTCCTCGTCTCCTTCTGTGGCTTTGACTTCTCTTTAGGAGGTCACCAGTGTTACACATTAAGGCCCTCCACGAGTCCGTTTGGCCACACCTAAACAGAAGATCCTTTACACAAAAGAATCCACACCTTAACTGGTAATACATCTCCAAAGGTCCTGTTTACAAATTAGCTCACACCCACTGGGGTACGTAATTCAGTCTACCCCAAGGAGGAAGGAAGGGGCAGGTCCAGATTCTCTTTAGCAGGCTGCTGCCCGCTACTGTGAGTTTTGGCTGTTAAAGGCCCGCACCTGTCTCCCCATCCCACCCCCACCCCCTCCGGCTGCTCCCTCGCCTCAAGATGGGATTGACTCTACTTACCAGTCCAGTTCTAGAGCGCCCGGTGGGATTGGGCCACGGCCAGTCCCCAGCTAGGACACATCCTTGCTGAGTCCCTCCTCCTGCCCCACCCTGTTTGCTCGGTTCTCATCTCCCTAGAAACCAGAGGCAAGGCTTCCAGAGGCCCCCTTGCGCATTGCAAGCATTTGGTGTGTGTTGATCTGGGCGATATCCTGCAAGGTGCTTTCCTGGAGCTCTAGGAAACCCAGTTCCCAGGGCTCTAAGCTGATGGAGAAAGGAGAGATGACATGGACATTCTTTTCCCACGAACATGGAAACTCTGGGGAGGTTCTGAGTGTAGCAAGCTCTCTGGGGCCCCAGCAGTCTGAGCACTGATTGGGGCTGGGATAAATAATGGTTGTGAGGGAGAATAACCTGCTTGGGAAATGAACTGGGTCTTATTTTTGGCTGTTGATTCATCACGAAAGAATGGAAAGTATTTCTCCCTCCCTCCATCTTGTTCAAAGAGCGACTGTGTCTTTGTATTCTGTAGGGCTGCATTTGCCCTGGGCCAGCAGAGAGCCAACGGGCCTTTTTAAAAGCTAGTACATTACTCAGGACTCATCCAGCTGCAAATAATAGGAACCAACTGAAACTGGCTTACACCAATGCAGGAATGTATTGTTTCATGTCACTGGAAAGTCTTGGGGTGAAACAGCTTCAGGTATGGCTGGATCCAGGAGCTCAGGGATCTGTCTCCACACCTTGACCCTGCTTTCCTCTGTGCTGGCTTCATTCACAGACAAGCTCCTCTTACCTGCTGGCAAAGATGGCACCCCACAGCCCCAGCTTCCATCTGGCAAGTATTCCTCTTGTCCATTAGCTCCAGCAAGTGTCTTGGGATTAATTCTCATTGGTGCAGCGTGGGTTCCATGCCCATCACTGAAGCAATCACTGTGACTGAGGGAGATCCTCTGTTCTCCTTGGCCAGCCTGAGTCGTGTGTGGCATAGCCCCAGAGCCTGGGATGGGGCTAAGGAAGGGAAGCCTCAGTGGCAAAGGTAAGGGATGCTGTCTACACCCAGGCCCCTGGGGATGGAACTGGACTGTCTGGAAGAGGCTTGGTGGGGCTGGAGGCAGAGCTTGGGGAAGGCAGGTTTCTGAGTGTCAAAGGCCTCGTCCCTCTGGCAAGGAAGCTCAAACCCCAATTTCATTAGACTTAGAAAAGTAAAAAGTAATGAGATCTTTCTTGCAACTATTGTGGAGTTAATGCAACTATTTATGGGAGCAAGGACTGAATTCTGGAACCCAGTTGCTGGAACTCCTGGGGAAGTGGCTAAGAGTGTGGGATCTGGAACTGACTCCACAATTCAAATCCTGACTCTGCCACTGACTAACTGTGTGACCTTGGGCAAGTCACTCAACCTGTCTGTGCCTCTGTTTCCTCATCTGAATAATGGGGACCATGACATTACGTGCTTCATAGGGCCTTTGTGATGACTAAATGATGTGATACAAGTGATTGACACAGTGCCAGCAGCCCTGTAAATGCTCAGTGCAGGTTAAATTCTGCTGATTCCCAGCAGATCTTGAGGACCCTGGGCTTGCTGACATCTTCCTGATATGTCCTCCTGCCATCAGCAATCATACCTATCCATCATGGGCCCCGGAAAGGCTGATCCAGTGGGGACACCTCCTAGTTCCCACTCCTGGGACAGCTCCACTCCCCAAGGCTATCGGGACTGTCTGGTCCACCCTGGACTCCTCCACAAACTCCTCGCTCAGCTCATTTTGCCTCTCAATCACCTTAGTCCAAGTCTTTGAGTTACAAGCAACAGAACCTTAACTTTCCTTCACATGAACTCTCATCCTCTTAGCTGGTGGGGTCTCAGGCAGCATTCCAAGAGGATGAAGGAGGAAACCAGACTTCTTAAGGCCTAGCCTCAAAAATTGTCCAGCGTCATTTCTGCAGTCTTGCAAGGCCAGCCCAGATTTGAGGGTTTGGGAAATAGACTCCTCCTGATGGGATGAGCTTCAAAATACTGTGTCCATGCTATTCAATCTAGCAGTCTTCCCTTCTGTAAGATGCTTAACTGCTCTCTGTTGGAAATTTGTCAGAATAAATAGGTGAACTGATGAAGACAGTGAATGTAAATGTAGCCCCTAGAGATGTGCAGTGCACACCCTGTGCAACCGTATGACAGCCCTGCTGATGCCACAGATTTATCTGTTCTTCTCACATACCTCACAGTGGCAGGCAGCTATTGCTTTTGAATGCCCAGGAGCCAGTGCCCCTGCTAGGAACAGTAACTACCCATCCCCACTTCTATTTTAGTGAGTCTGACTTTCTCAAACTCCAGGGGTGGCCATGTGGTCAGGACTTCTATCACCCTAACCCTAGTGATTAGCCAAAGAATGGTTACATGCACTAAGCTGAATCAATGAGATTCAGCCATGAGACTTGCTGGAACTATAGGAAAGAGGCATTTTCTTTCTACCAGGGTAGCTTAGGTCCAACTGGATTTGGAGAATAAACCTGGAACTTCTGGGGGCCATATATGCAACCCTAAAGAGAGGGCCTGCCTGAAAACAAAGCAGTCACAGAGGACAGCAGAGGCAAGAGATAGAGAGAGAGAGAGAAGGGTTACTGGATGATAGCATTTCTGCCCCTGGATCCAGCCATGCCTGAAGTCCATAAACTTTCCATTATGTAAGCCAAAAAATTCCCATTGATGTAGATTTGTCACTTGCAGCCAAAAGAGACCTTAATGATTCAATACTATACAGCATTTTGGGTTATGATGATAATGATGTAAGGTAACCATACATGAAATAGCTGGCTCTTAGGGGCCCATTAAAGGTCAGCTCTTGGGGCCCCACCCTTCCCCCATTGACTATAGCTCCAACTCATCCATGAAACCTACAAGACAATTCAGAAAGGCAGGCAGGGATGGGCTATTTATAGAACAATTAACTCACAGGACCAAAATTTTGCATCATCACCTACCCCTCCTGCAGTCTTAGATACCCTGTATTCTTAATTCAAATTCGGAAAAGCCGGGGCTTTAAATAACCATGTGAAATGGTGCAAAAACAATCTCAAGAGACACCCTTTTTGTTTTCTCTGCAGGAGGAAAAAAAGGCGGGCAGGGGCTGGGGCGAGGGCGGTGGAAATCTGGAAAGCCAGCCTCCCCGCATCTGCACAGAATTAAAAAGAAGTTCGGAAGTGTGGGTTCTGGAAGCGACGCTCCCACGGCTGCCTCCTCCTCGAGGCACTCTGGCGCCCCGCGTTTGTTTTTCCTGGGCCTGAGCTCGGATGTCAGGCGGGCGGAGGGGTCCTGGGATTTCCCCCCCCCCCCCCGGTGAGCCAGAGGAGGCTGCCAGCGACTGGGGATCTGCGTGACAGCCCTGGGACAGACTGTTTGCGTCTCCTGCTGCGGGCGGGCGGCCACCAGATGCTCCCAGCTGCGGCCCCATAAACAGGCTGTGCTGCCTGCCCCGCCGCCAGGCCTCCTTCTAGCTGTCCCCACCCGGACCGCCAGGGGCGAGTCGCCAAAGCACCCTGCCAGCTGTGTCCTGCTGGCTTCCAGCCTTCCCTGGCTATCCCCGACAGCTCCAAGCTGGCGGGCCAGGGACCAAAGTGGGCCCCCTGAAACTTTTGGTTTTGTCCTGTTCTATTTTGCTTTGTTTCATTTGAGCTGGCCATAAAAATACTGGAAGATTTCACAGAAAACTCTGGATTTCTGGTTTCTCTTGGGGAAAAAAAACCCATAAAACTGGAAGGCCTTGCAATACTGGGCCGCCTTCCCACACAGCAAAAATTGGCCATGGCTGAGACGCAGTTATTCCCTTCTCTTTGTTCCGGTCATCCCAGAAGGAGACTCTGAGAGCAAGATCTGGGTGCAAGTAGTTTATTTGGGAGGGCTTCCCAGGAAGCGTGGGTGGGAGACAGAGAAGGGACGCAGGGAAGGGAAGGGGCTCGCGCAGAAGCAGTCGCTGCTGGGGGCTACGGAGGCTGGCTCTGGCTGGGGGACCCAGGGAGACTTTGCAGAGCTGGCCTAGGAGCTGTGCTACCTGAGGGGAGGGGAGCTGGCCTATTAGTCCGGCTGCTGCCCATCCGTGGTCAGGGGCTGGATCGGGGGGCCCTGACTATGTGGCACTGCCCGTGGGCCAAGAGAGAGACCTCAGGCAGTCAGCCACAGAGGGAGAGCCACCGTAGGTGCTGTGGGCGCGTCCTGGGCTGGAAGCATCCCGGGGGGAAAGTGGGCAGGGCCCCGGCATGCCGGTCACACTCTTCCGACCCAAAACACCCCTCCCCTTAGGACCCGGGACATCTTCCTGAACCTGCGTGAGCCTCCACTTCCTGGTCTGTACAATGGGGCTACAGGGCCACTTGCTTCCCAGTGATGTGCAATCCCAGGCCTGGCGAGGGACAGAAGGACCCACCAAGCAGCCACACGTCTCCCTTTCACCCCCATTTTAGAGGTGAAGAGACTGAGGCTCAGCGAGTGGCAGTAGGTGGCAGGGGTCAAGGCTGGCTCTCTGAGTCCAGATTCCAGTTCGTGGGCAGCCGTTCCCCCAGCCTCCCTGGGCCTTCAGTCCCACCAGCCTGAATTGCTGGAGAGGGACTCGCAGGCCGAGCCTGCATGTGCCTTCACTCTTGCTGTTCCCCCTGGGCCAGTGCCCTTCCCGCTGGTTAGGGATTGAATTGTGCTTCCCCCAAAGAGATGTTCAAGTCCTAAGGCCCAGTCCTGTGAATGCGACTCCATTTGGAAAGAGGGCCTTTGAAGATGTTATTAATTAAGACGAGGCCAAACTGGATTAGGCAGAGCAGAGCCGGGCTGGACAGGGACAAGAGACAGAAAGTGAGAGACAGGCGTGTGATGGAGGCAGAGACTGAGTCATGCTGTCACGGGCCAAGAAACATCATGGATTTCGGCCACTGCCAGAACCCTGCAGACTTCAGAGGCCTCTGGAACTGTGAGAGGATAAGTCTCTGTTGTTTAAGCCAGCTAGTCTGTGGTACTTAGTTACGGCAGCCTCAGGAAGCCAAGACACTGCTGCTCCCCCGGCTAACTCCAGCTTTGCCCTCAACAAGAGCCGCCGCCTCCAGGAAGCCTTCCTTGACTGCTCCCCACCTCTGGCAGGAGGCTCTCCTAGGAAGCCAGCATGCATCAGCAGGGGCCCTGCCCTCCAGGACTGGAAGGCCGGGGCAGAGTGTGACTCATGCCACCTTCCCAGTGGGGCAGGTCTAAGCAGGCGGGACAGCCTGCCCTGACACATCAGCCAGGGACCTCACATTTGGCCAACGACTGCCCTGCTTGCCCCCCAGGTGACCCGGGGGCCCTGGTCTCTCTGTCAGATGTGCCCTTCCCCCTTCTCCATTCCACGGGGGTCCAGAAATGGAAATAAAACTAGAGTCGCGAACCCCGTTGCCCTCGTGGGGCAGCTCCTGTAGGGACTGAGAGGCCCTGGATGTCCCACGGGAACAGGATTCTGGGGCGATGGGGAGGGGACCCACGGGGGCCCCGAGATGATTGAACGGAGCTTCCTTCTCAGTGGACTTGTTCCCGAGGAGGCCTGACTCATGCCCTAAACATCGCATTTCCCTCCTTCCTCACCTCCTGGCCCTTTTTGGGGTCTTAGAGAAGTCAAGAAGGGCTCAGTGGGGAAAAGGCTGGGGGACAGGGCCCTGAGTCCACGAGGGCCCCGTGGGGACTCAGGGTCCAGCCTGTCCTGCTCAGGCCTCCGCACTTTTCCATCCCGGTTCCGGGCACAGGCGGGTATCCCCGGGCCTGGGCTGGCTCGGGCCGTCGGTCCACTTGCCACATGCAGTGTGCTCTGGTCCCAGCCAGTCCACACCAGGTCAGCCTGCTGTTCCCACGGGAACTGCCTGGGAACTGCCCAATAAGTCCCTTCCTTCCTTATTCTCTACCTGCCATGCAGAGGGGCCAGGAGGAGCCTGGGCCAGGGCTCCGCCCGAACACACCCCCAGGCTCTCCCCAGGTGGCTGGCGACCAAGAAGACAGCGTGGCTCCCTCCTGCTCGGGAGGCACGGGGGTCCCTGGCCTGGGAAACCGCCTGGCCTGACCTCCCGGAGAGGCCCCGGATCCCACATCTGGGCTTCGCAGGAGATTCGCTCCTCGAGATGCAGCGGCGTGGGCAGATCAGAGCTCCTGGGGCCTCCCCGCCCCGGGCCCACCCTCCCCACAGCCAGGTGGCCGCCCTGGGCACCAGCTTTAGATAAGCTTCCTAGGCCCGGCAGCGATGTCGGAGCCTCCTGGGGAGGGAGGAGGCCATTTGAGATGCCACTTTGGCGGGGAGGGGTGGCTCTCCCTCCTTCCCTCCTTCCGGTCCTGCTGAGGGCACAGCAGCCAGAGGGCTTGGGGGGACTTTGCTCCTAATTAGCTACTGGTTTAATTGCTATTTCCAGGTAGAGGTGGGCGGTAAAAAGAGTTTTTATAGGCAGTTCTTCCGCAGGTAAGGTTGACAGAACTAACAAATAAAAATATAGTACACTCAGTTTAACATGTGCGTTTCAGACAAACAGTGAATACTTTTTTTTACTATAAGCACATCCCATGCAATATTTTGGACATACACTAAAAAAATTATTTGCTGTTTATCTGATATTCAAATCTAACCGGGTGTCCTGTGTTTTACCTGGCAACCCTCTCTCGGGGAAGGACAGTCCCCAGATTTTGAGGCCCTCCCTCTCAACTCTTCCTGCCTGCCCTACACTCCCCTTAGATTTTGTGCTGGGGCATTTACCAGATTGACATTTGTGATGATGCCTTGCTGTGTTCCCCACCTACATTCTGACCCCTGATTTGTGCTTCCCCCACCAAGGGTGAGGCCCTGTCCACTAGTCCCCCTTCTGGTACATTCTGGGCCACCTTGAATGTATATATAGGTTGCACAAGTCCATATTTGAGAAGAGTGCCTTCTGCAGTTGTGCAGTGCACAACCTGTGCAACCAAATACAGCCCCCTCTTCCCACTTCTAGCTTTTGACCACGGGGAGTTTTCTTTTTCTCATTTACTCCTCACATGGGACAGCCAAGGGCAGTATCCTGTTCCGCTCGACTCCAAGGAAAGCACTAGCAATCTGGGAAGCCACACAGAAGAGCATTTGATTCTCGGGGGGCGACCTGACATCTGCTGGAGGGGCACTCCCTTCCCGTGCCCGGCGTGTGGACGGGGGCACTCGGGAGCAGGATTAAAGGTTTCCTGCCCGCCTGCCACATCCTTTCCCATTCCCGGCCCTCGCCAACCTCCCAACCCCCCAACCCAGGCATAATTTTAGACGCTGAGCTGCACATTCTTGGCCTGAAGCCTGCGGGGGCAGGTCCTCAAAGAATATAGACATTTCTTTCTTAGGCCCTGTCAACAGAGATCCTCTGTTTTCCCCGGGGCTGGGTTCTGAGGAACCACTGTGTGGAGGAGAGGCTCCTCTCACACTCGCTTCTTTGTGGGGTCCCCTCTCACCCCGTCCCACCCCGTTGGATTGTTTGGCAGGGCCAGTGCCAGCTTCTCCTGGCCTCTCCCCACGCAGGCCCCCTGCGCCTCCAGGAGCCCTGGGTGGGAGGGGAGCCCACCGACCCAAGGGCCCCTGTTGTGGTGGGGGTCCTTGGGCACATCACTGGGGTGACGGGCGGGGCCCCTGGGTCTGGAGAAAGAAGGGCGGGCCGTCCAGGGCCTGGCTGGGGGGACCTGGACACCAGTGGAGGCTGCACGGTCTTTTCAGATTTCAAGAAATTGCCCTATTCCAGGAAGCAGCGTTCCTGAGGCTACTGAAGGCTGAGGGAGAAGTGAGCGGGAAGGGGATCCGTCCTCCTGGGTGGAGCCCTGGGGCTTCTGCCTCCATCCCTGGCAGATGAGGACACGGACGCTCTGGGAGGCGAAACGACTCGCCCACGGTCACGCAGCGCTGGTTCCCGAATCCTCTGCCTCGGGAGACCCCCGGCCTTTGTTTATTGAAAACAGCTTTATTGAGCTGTAATTCACATACTATACAATTCCACCACTTAAAGAGGACAAGCCAGTGCTGCTTAGTATGTCCGCAGAGTGGTGCAGCGGCCACCGCAGTCAATTTTAGAAGAGTTTCATCCCCTCAAGAAGAAAGGCTGTGCCCTCTAACTACCATGCCTTATTCCCCATTCCCCAAGCCCTAAGCAGCCGCTGCCCTGCTTCCTGTCTCTGTATTTCTCAACAGTGGAATCATACAGTACGTGTTTTTTTCTGTCTGGCTTCTTTTAGTTAGCATACTGTTTTTGAGGTTCATCCACACTGTAGTTCCTTTTTTTTTTTAGGAGGTACCAGGGAGTGAACCCGGGACCTTGTATACAGGAAGCAGACACTGAACCACTGAGCTGCACTTGGTCTGGTACTTCATCCCTTTTTATGGCTGAGTGATACTCCACCAAATGGACACACATTGCGTCCTGCTTCTCCCTTTGTCAGTGGATGGACACTTGCGTTGGTTCCACCGTTTGGCTGTTGTGAACAGTGCTGCCATGAACATTTGTGTTCAAGATTTTGGGTGGACATATGTTTTCAATTCTCTTGGGAGCTCCTCCCCTACTTCCCCTCTTGGCGTGAAGCAGGGAGGTTGCGCTGCACTTGGATCCTTTGCCCCGTCACCCACAGGCTGTGTGACTTTGGGCTGCTCACCCAGCCTCTCTGGACCCCGTGCCCTGATATGTGAAGTGAGGATCTAACTCTGCCCTCATGGGGCTATCGTGAGGATCAGGATGGTAAGAGCTCAGTGGGGGCCAAGCTTGGCGAGGGGTGATGTGGTATTTGGACAGGCACGTATTCATCTTCTTGGCTGGCTGTTCGCACGCCCTACTATGTGCCAGCCCCATGCTGTCCTAAACCACCCTTGTTCTGCCTTCAAGGAGCTCAGGCTAAAGCAGACGTTCTCAGCCCCCCTGCCCCATCCTCCAACAATGAATGACCTGGCTCCAAATGTAAATAACACAAAGGCTGAGAAACCCTGGTCTAGTGATATTATTGTTACTCACCCGCTTTTCATGTGTGTATGTATTTATTTGTGCTGCTGCTGCTTTCCAGGATGGATTTGTGCTAACAAAGCTACCAGCAAAACAATGGGGGGTTTTAAGTGAAGAAATTGAGGTGAAAAACAATAGGAGGGTAGGAAAACCCCAAATACCATGTCAAAGCACACTACTGTTTCCACAGCTGGGATGTACATTTGCCTTGGAGCTTCCTAGTGGCCAAAGCAAAAAGGGAAACATGATCAATTTCAAATTCTCACTGTACCAAAGATGAAAACAAATTAAGGGATGTACATACCCCTGGACCTGAAGGACTCAGAAATCTTTCTCTTATGGGCCCTCATACAGGGCCACAGCCAGACAGCACAGTCAGCTGTCTTCAACAACAGCCCCACGGGGAACACAATAGTGAGTGTCATATCACATTCTCCAGCACAGGCCTGTGACATAAGGCTGAGGCCCGGCTTGGTAAAGGTGGGCCTCCACTGAGTGCCTGGCTGTATTGTGGTTTCATTTCCCAACTGGATGGCAGATAGCAGGGCCCGTGCTTTAGGCTGTTCAGAATGACAACAAGGGCAGGGGGCAGCCGGACCGCCTGCGTTCAAGATCCGGATTTACTACCAAATAGCTGGGTGGCCTTAGGCAGTTCCCTAAATTTCTCTGAACTCAGATTCTTCACACAAAATGGGGGCAGTAATAGCACCCACCTCACAGTGCTGTTGGGAGAATTAAACGAGATCCTATGTGTCCAGGACTGACCCCAGGGCTGGCAGAGGCAAGCGCTCAATCAGTGTCAACTATTTTTTTCTGTGGCCCACCCAGCATACTGGAGTGAAGGTTTTTGTGCGGGAGAAAGTCCTGCAGCCAGGGAGGGTCTGACCTTGTCACAGCCCCAGCTTAAAACCTTCCGTGTCTCCTCGTCACGTCCTGGCAGTGTTCGGCTGCCTTAGCCCTGATGCTCCAGGGCCTGGCTGACTTACCACCACCTTTCCTCTCTTGCTACATCCACCTCCATCCTATGCCCCAGTAATTGCGACTCCAGACGGCTGTCACCCTGCCAGGGCCTTGCCCGCCGTGCCCTCTGGCGGGAATGCTCTATCCTCCGTTTGCCTTGCTTGTATGGTAAAACTTGGCTTCAGGATCAGCCCCTTTATCGAGCCTTTGTGGGGATCTCCCAGTCCCGAGAGAACAATATTCTTTGTGTCCACCTCCCTTCCCACTACTCCCCTGAGACCTCTATCAGGATGCATCACTCATTCATTCATTCATTCATTCATTCATCAATCAACTTTTGGGGGCCCACTGTTTGTCAGGCACTGTCCTAGGCCTGGGGGATAAGCAGGGAACAAAACAGACAGAGACCCTCGAGGCTTCTGCATCTCCAGCCGTTACACATAGTAAGTGCTCAATAAACATGCTGAGAATAGTGCCCCAACACGCTTCTCCACCCCACTCCATGCCCCAAGTCCTCATGACGCAGGTAGGTTCCACCCCTCACATTTGCTGTTCCTTCTGCCTGGACTGCTGGCTGTGGGAAATTCCGTGTCCGGCTCAGACAGCACCTTGCTCGGTCCTTCTACCTGCGAGGCCAATGCCTGAGCCTCCCCGGGGTGCAGGAGCTGCCAGCGATGGTCTCCGAGGCTCGCCCCGTGGCTGCAACCTTGAGCCTGACCCTGTGCCCCTGCCTCATCTCATTAATCCCCACAAAGTTGGCCCCGTTGCCATCCTTGCTGTTTGGGGGGTGGCAGCAGCAGCTCAGAGAGGTTGTGTAGCTCCCCCCGGGTCACACAGCCGGTGTGCAGCACGGCCAGGGTGGAGCCCAGGTCCTCCCGCTGGCCGGGCCTGTGAGGGGCAGCGGCTGGGCTGCGAGCGCCGTTTGTGCTGGACCCACAGCTCTGCAGGCTGGCTGTGCGCCTGACCCCGCATGCTGGTTCATTTCACGGGGCAGCTTGGCTGGGCTATGGTGGCCACTTGTTTGGTGTGACGCTGGCCCAGCTGTGACCACGTTGGTATTTCATAGAGGGGCTCAGTGTCCACGATCTGTTGACCTCTAGTAGAGGGGGTGACCCTCCATAAGGTGGGTGGGCCACGTCCTGTCAGTGTGAGGCCTTAACAGCAAGGAATTCTGCCTCAAGACAGCAGCCTCCATTCCTTCCTGAGATTCCAGACCAAGGCATTTGGACTTCCAGCCTCCAGCCCGCCTGATGAATCGAGGCTTGCGAGGCCCCGCGATCACGGGAACCGTTCCTTATAATACTTACGTCATACACATGTACACGTGTGTGTGCACACGGACATGCATGCTGACATGTATGTACACACATGCGCCTGCCCTGCTGCAGAGCACGGTCTCATGCACTCCCCACGATGGCAGCCACAGAGGACGCGGGTCCAGGTCCGGATGAGCGGCCGCAGAAGGGAGCTGACCCCGAATGATGCCAGTGAGGGCCCAGCCAGGCCCTCGGAGCCCAGGTCCTCGTAGTGGAGAGGAAGGGCAGTGAGTGCTCAGAGCCTGGCCCGGGGGTCGGAGGGCTCAGGCTGGAGCCCCAGCCTGCCTCTGTGACTGGGACAAGCTACTTGACTTTTCTAAGCCTCAGGTCCTCCATCTATAAAATGGGGTTCACAGTAGTATCTACCCACTGGGTAATTGTAAAGATAAAGGGGATGCCATATGGAAAGAGAGAGAGAAAAAAAGAAAGGAAAGGAAAGGAGAAAGAAAAGGGAAACAACATAATCCAATGATTATTAGCCATTATGGTTACCATTCATAATTGTTACTCTTTTTTTTTTAAGGATTTATTTATCTACTTTATCCATTTTAAACCCCACCCCCCTTCCCCATTTGCTGTTTTGTGTCCATTTGCTGGGCAATTCTCTGTGTCTGTTTCCTGCCATCCCTTTTCATCCTTCTCCAGTCTTCGATCCTGGAGACCTCCCATGTAGGAGAGAGGTGTTCTGCCACCTGCCCCACCTCAGTTCCTGGTTTTCGGAGCTTTCGGAGCATCTCGTCTTGTCTCTCCCCTGCGTCTCTCTCCTGTTAGGTCATCATCTTGCTGCATGGCTTCCGGGGCCTGGCGGCTCACCGGCACACAGAGCCTGGCAGCCCATGTGCCTTCTATATATATATATTTTATTTTACCGGGAGGTCCTGGGGATTGAACCCAGGTCCCTCCATATGGCAGACGGACTCCCAACCATTTGAGCCATATCCGCCCCCATAATTGTTATTCTTAATAAATATAAATAATACTTCATATAAATAATAAGGGGATTTGGCCACCAGTTTTAGGAGTTGACATTCATTGGCCTTGTCCTTACCTCCTCCAGGAAGCCCTCCCTGACTACTTCCTCCCAGATGCTCCTGTAGCTTCTACATCTTTCTCTTATGCCCTTTACCTGTTGACTGTTATAAATGCATTTGGTGGTGTCGTGGAAGGCCTGTCTCCCCACTGGACTCAAAGCCAGGTCTTGCCCACTGCTTGTTCTCCAGGGCCAGCCACGGTGGCTGACATCTAGTCATGATGGAAAAATGCGTCGGGTCCGCCCTCCAGGCCAGGAGGTGGGAGAGCAGGTTGGGGATTCCTCCTAGGGCGCCACTGGCGCGGGATGTGTGGGTGGGGGTGTCTATGGAGAGAGGCGGGACCCCCGCCCTGGAAACTGCCAAGCACCTGTCCGTTTCACCTGCCCGGGGTGTGACTGGGAGTGGGGGCAGCTGGCCCAGCACAACCGCGTGGCGTGTGCGACTCCTTGGCGTGTGCAGATTTCCTCACCTGCCACTTGAGGGCTGCCGTCAGTTAAAACGTAGAACAATCGCCACGCCCCCTTCACCTGCCCTTCTCCAGCCGGCCCCCAGCTGTGTGACCTTGGGGCAAGTCACTCACCTCTCTGCGCCTCGGTTGCCACCTCTTAAAATGCCCTCAGGATTAAGTGGGCACCTCCACGGTGCCCCCTGTGGGGTCTGAGCTCTGACGAGGTCAGCTTTTATTATTCTTTATCCTTTATTCACGCAGCAAGTATGCCTGGAGCATCTAAGCCCCCAAGTGGGCTGAGTGCCAGCGCCGGAGACAGTGAGCACGGTCCTGATTTGAACAAACCAGGGGAAAAAAGTAAATCTACGAAACAGGCAGGCCAGTGTGAGCCCTGACTGCGTGACATTGGACGATATTCAGAAATTATTGATGATTTTTCAGGTATGTCGTCGTTTTGTGGTTATGTTTGTAAAAAGAGTCCTTATCTTTTCGAGACACACGCCGAAGTGTGTACAGATGAAATGGTATGATGTTGGGGATTTGCTTCAGAGGAATCCAGCCTGTGACTCTAAAATTATCTCAAAACAAAACGTTTATTTACAGCAGCACAGCTCTGTGGATGTAATGAACCCCACGGAACTGCGTGCTGGAAAGTGGTTAAAGTGAGACTGTTTTTGTTGTATATATATCACCACCAACATTAAAGAAAACTGAGGACTCCCCAAAAAAGTTTAATAATTTAGGGGACGGTTGCACAACATTGTGAATGTACTAAATGCCACTGAATTGTCTGCCTAAAAATGGTTAATTTTATGGTACGTGAATTTTGCCACTATAAATTTTTTTTTTAATCCCATGGCGGAAGGGACCGTGGGTGACATAGGTGACACCAGCTGGTCCACAAGTTGATGATTTTGAAGCTGGGCGATGGCTCCTCAGGGTTGTTATACTATCACGCCTACTTCTGTGGGTCCATAACTGTCTGAAATAACAAGTTTAACAAAACTGTGGTCTCTCTACTGAATGGAAGATTACCCACCCTGCATGAGTAAGGCTGTGAAGGAAAGGCAGAGGGGGCTGAGCCGGGCAAGGGACCTGGTGGGCCACGTCACAGACCACGGGCAGAGCTTTGGTATATCATATATATATGTTTTGTATAGAAAACATAAAATTTCCCTTTTTAACCATTTTTAAGTGTTCACTTCAGTGGCATTAATTCTATCAGCAATGTTCTGTTACTATCACCACCATCCGTTAGCAAAACGTCTTCATCACTCCAAATGGAAGCTCTGCACCCGCCGAGCCAAAACGCCCCGTTCCCACCCCCACACTTAGGCCCTGGGAACCTCTCATCTGTGAATTTGCCTATTCTAGATATTTCATATGAGTGGAAAGACAATATGTGAACTTTTGTGTCTGGCTGCCCTCACTCATACTCTGTCTTCGAGGTTTATCCATGTTGTAGCATGGATCAGAACTTCGTTCCTTTAAAAAATATTGTAATACCATATATACAACCTAAAATTTCCCATTCCACCCACTTTCAATATGTATAATTCAGGGCTGCTAATCGCATCCACAATGTTGGGCTACCCTCACCACCATCCACCCCAAACAGAAACTGTACCAGCTAAACAGTAACCCCTGCCCCACCCCTGCCCCCCGTACCCTGTAATCTACTTTCAGTCTCTATGGATTTGCATATTCCAGTATTTCATGTAAGTGAAATCATGCAATCTGTGGCCTTTTGTGTCTGGCGTATTTCACTCAGCATGATGCCTTCCAGGATCATCCATGCTACAGCATGTACCAGAACTTCATTCCTTTTTATGGCTGAGTAATATTCCATAGCATGGATATGCCGCATTTGCTTTACCCATTCAGTCATCAATGGACACATTCTCTTCCTTCCTTTCTTTTTTTTCTCCCTCCATCCCTCCCCTCTTTGTCACTCCTTGTCTCAATTTCTTTTCTGTCTTTCCCTCCCTCCTTCCCTTCCTTCCTTCTCCCTTCGGCTCTTCTTTCCTTATTTTTCACCCCTGCTCTTTCTCTCTCCCTCCTACTTGCTCGGGGGTATATGTGCAGGCTAGGGATGGGGCCACACACTCGGGGGCATGGAAAAAGCACTTGCCAACCTCCCTTCCCTCTTGCCACTCCTTGAAGCCATGGGCAGCGTCTTCCCTGGAAGTAGGAAACAGAACCTTTTCAGTTCCGAGGGCCTCTGGGTCTCCGTGGGGGTCTGTGGGGTCCCTGAAGGCAGAGCTGACCCTGAGCTGTGCCCCACCCATCCCTGTGCCCCTGCCCACCGTCCTGGACAACTGAAGGCTCTCGTCCTCTCTGCTCAGCCTCTGCCCAGCAGCACAGGCTATGGGCTCCCTGGGCCACCTGTCACAGCTGCACTGGTCAGGTCCCCGACCCATACCTCAGCCGGCCGAGAGGACCATTTCAAGAAACACGCACATCCTTCCAGACCCGGCGGGGGGGATGCTGAGGGCTTGGGTTGCAGGTTTCCCAGCTGGAGAAGAGGGAAGGGGCACAGGCCAACTCCCCACATCCTCATGCCTGACGGTAGCATCTTCTCGTGCCCAGGCCAGTTCCTCGAGTAGGAGAGGAAGGCCCTCACCCCCCTTTCCTGCACTGGTCCAGCTTCCAGACACAAGGCAACGTGTCACAGATGTTTCCTGTCCTCCCAGCAACGGAGGCGGTGGTGACTTAATCGCCAGAGCCGGCGGTTCCTTAAAAAGGCATGATGCATCCCGGCCCCTTCCAAAAACACTTTGGCAGAGTATTTCAGATGCCTGGAAATGTATTCATGTTTCTCTCCGGCAGTCACGCTTCTGGGACTTTACATGAAGGAAGTAATCCTTTAAAAAAAAAAAAAAAGGTCACATGCACAGGGATGTCCATTGCAGTCGCATTTGTAACGGGAAACCATTGGACGTGACATCTCTCCTAATCGCTTCGTGAATTATTAGGTAGCCATTTAAGAAAAGGAGCTTTAAGAAAAGGAGAGGCTTTATCATGCAAGCTGAAAACAAAATTGCCCACGTGCTGGGGGGTTCAGGTTGGGGGGGGATTGGGGAGTGACTGCGGTCGATTGTCCTCACGTTCGTGATATGGCCTATGTGGCGGAGTAATCAGGGATGAGGTGGGCTCCAGCCTGCCCCCCAGCCCCAGCCCCAGCCCCGGCCCCAAAGACTGAAATCAGGGTGCCTGTTCCATTTTCAAAAAAGAAAACTGACGTCTTAAGGGGTGTTTTCCTTTTTGGATGATCCCGTGGATCTCTAGAGGCGATGGGAAGGACGAGTGGGAGAAAGCCAGGGAGACCCCGAAGCCACCCGAGAGGCAGAGACCCTCTGGGGGAGGATTTGGCCTTTTTCATGTCAAAAACATGTTGACAGTTCAAATAGCACCTCCCCTCTCCTGAAGAATGACGGAGGGAGATATAGAGATATTTGTATATTCTTTTTTTTTTTTCCTAAAAAGTTTAAAGGGTCTTTATTTTATTGCAAAAGCAATACATGCTTTTTTTTTTTTTTTTAATCTCAATAAATAATAGAAAATGGCATAAAGTAAAGCTCCTGCCTGCCACCCCCTCCCCCTTTTAGGAAGGAACCACCCTTCACTGTTTGGCCCTTTCTTTTAGATATTTTCCATTTCAGCTTTTTCAAACTTTTTTTTTTTTTTCACCTTTTCATTGTAGTCACATACATACAACTCAAAATTTCCCCATCTGAACCATTTTTTAAACTTTTTTTTTTTTTTTTTTTTTTTACCACAACCCACAGTGAGAAGATTTCACATCGCAACCCAGACCACGCAGACAGTCACACGGAACTAAAGCAGAAGCTTTAGGGAGCAATAATTCCCATGTGGAAGGCAGCCTGGGATTTTCTATTCCGGGCTGTTCCATTCGACTCCACTTTATTAAAGAAGCAAGATGGTCCGTCATAACCGGGCCCAAAGGCCCCCTGCCCCCCGGTGGGTAGGACGGGCAGCAAACAGCCGCCCCGGCTAAGGGCACACCTGTCAGGTGTGCACGGCCTGCCCACCTTGCTCTACAGCTCACTTTATTTGCACTTAACGGGGACTCGGCCCGCTTGTCCACAGCTCCGCGGCATTCTATTGAGTGGTTTTCCAGGGCGTGAGTCCTGCGCCTTAGCGGCCATTTGCCTTGTTTCCTCTTTGGGGCAGTCACCTGTCCTGCCCAGGCACAGGTACATCTCCGCCGGGCGTTCCCATGTGGAATCGCGGGGCACCAAGCCTGCACCTCTTAGATGCCTCGATGTTGCTTCAAATGGCCCAGGGTGGGATTTGTCGAGGTATGCGTGTGGGGACTCATTTGTTCCCCTCAAGGCGCCTTCCATCCCATAACCGCACAGGGCTTTTTTCTATGTTGTTTCACAACCTGTTTGTGATGCTGGGAAAGACCTGTGCGGGGTTAGGATATGAATCGAGCCCCTAAGCACGTCTACTTTTTCTCCCTTCACTTCCTCTTTTGTCACTCAAGGAAGGTGGAGGAAGAGTCCCTCCCCAGCCCTGAATTCAGAGGTCCTCCAGGCAGCCTGCCTTCTCTTTCCCACTCTCAGGCGTGGCCATAAATTCTCAGCCTGGCTCCACCCGCATGCAGACAGGCTGCAGTGGGACCCAGTGGCTGCAGTGAATTTGCAGCCCCATCTTGGGTTCTGTCCCTTATAAGCAGGGAAAGCCTTGGGTGTCTAGGTTGCTTCTTCATTCATAAAATGGGGATTATAATTCCTACTCAGGGAAGAAGGAGCGAATAGCAGATAAGCACACAGGCTTCAGAGCGAGCCTGTCTGGATTCGAATCTCGGCGTCACACTAACTAGCTGTCTGACCTTGGGCAAGCTACTTGTCCTCTCTGTCTCAAGTTCCTCATCTGTAAAGTGGGGATAATAATAGTGCCTACTTCATAGGGCTCTCTTAAGGATTCAGTGAATGAATATATATGGGTGATTAGTGCCTGGCTACCTGTTCGCTTTATTATCATTGAGAATAATGGACGAGTTATCTATTTTTGTAACCACCTGTGGTCAGCCATTTATTTTTTTAAAAGCAGATTTATTGAGCTACAGTTCCATACCATGAGATCTATCCAAAGTGTACAATCAATGGCTTTTCGTGTAATCCCCCATCATTTATTTATTTATTTATTTATTTTTAAAGATTTTATTTATTTATTCATTTGTCCCCCCTTGCTGCTTGTGCTCTCTGGGCCAGCTAACCACGCCATGCGGGTGGGCTTGCCTTCACCAGGAGGCCCAGGGAACCGAACCCGGGGCCTCCCATATGGTAAACGGGAGCCCTACTGATTGAGCCACAGCCGCTTCCCGCCCGTCATTTATTTTAATTCACATTGCTTACTAATTATGGTGATAGGAAAAGAGACATCTAGATTATAAGCTTAATTTATATTATATCAACCAATCTGTGAATGTAAAAACTACACTGTTGCCTTGATGTAATCTAACCTACTACAATGGGGAACAAATATCTGTCTTGAAACCCGTCCTAGGAGGTGAAGTCAGGATAAGTTCCTTCTGGTTTTTCATTTAAGCTTTTCTCTTTTTTTAATTTTTAAATTTACTTTATCCATTTTAACCCCCCACCCCCACCCAGTTTGCTGTTGTGTGTCCATTCGCTGGGCAATTCTCTGTGTCTGTTTCCTGCCCTCTCTTCTCATCCTTCTCCTCCTGTCTTCACCGGGACTCAATCCTGGGGACCTCCGATGCGAGAGAGAGGTGCTCTGCCACCTGCGCCACCTCAGTTCCTGGATTTTCAGCGCGTCTCGTCTTGGCTCTCCCGTGTCTCTCTCCTATTACGTCATCATCTTGCTGCGTGGCTTGGCAGGGCCTGGAGGCACACACACCTTCTATATTTTTCTTTATTTTACTGGGAGGTCCCAGGGATTGAACCCAGGTCCCTCATATGGCAGAGGGACACCCCACCACCCGAACCACATCCGCCCCCCCCATTTAACTCTTAACCATACATGGCCCTGGGCATTGGCCCAAGGACAGTGAGGTGGTGAGGTGCCAGGGTACTCGTTTTCCCACTAGTTCTAATCTGCTAGCCTTTTACTTACCTGCGTACTCTGTTTACAGAATGAAGGTGGATATATAATTTTTAAAAGTTTGGTTTAATAACAGTTAACCTACCTCACCCCTACCCCCAGCCCCCAAAAAGAATGATGGGTTGTCACAAAGATTAAACAGGACGACATATCTAAAGACGGCACCCGCTGTGCCTGGCAGTAATAAGCACAATCTTTTTGGGAAAATTATGGTTTTCAAAAGAGAATATTCTTGGCTGAGAATGCGGTAAGTCTGGTAACTAACATTCTGGCCTGGCTCGGCCAGGCAGGCCTGGTCAAGGAGGAGAAGGAAAGCTTAGAAGGCCCCTGCCTGGGGGCGGGGAGGGTGGCTCTCGGGGCTGCTTCCCCACTTCAGTGTCTAATGGCAGGGGCCCCAAGAAAGTATGTGGGGTGGAGGAGGGCGGAGGGGGACGGGTGGGGGCAACCTGATCTCAGGGGGTGCGTCGGTGGCAGGGGAAGCAAACTTATTTGTCCTTCTCTGTAGATACCTCCAGGTAATGGGGCCTCAGGGCTGCCTGTGAATCCCTTCTGCCGGAAGAAGGGGTTGGGGGGATGCCAGCGCTCTTCCCCTCGCCATGATATTCCTGTCCAGACTAGCTTCTCGCTTTTCACTTATTCGTGCACGCGTGTGCCTGGGACACATCGGTGGCTAACACACACAACGAGCCCTGCCTTCCCAGAGCTGGCATCTAGCTGGGGAGTCACGGAATACTGAACACCTGTAGTTCATTAAAAGGTGGTAAGTGCCACGGAAAAGAACCAAGTGCAGAGAGCAGAGTAGGGGGTTCAGGGGCTCGCGGGAGTTGAGTGTGAATGCAGAGAGGTGGTCAAGGTGGGCCTGTTGAGAAGGTGACATGTCACCAGATATTTGAAGGATGGAGCAAGCCATGTGGATCCTGGGAGGGGACCGCAGCCGACCCCTCGGAGCTTGACCTGGATGTCTTCCAAGACCATAGGGGCCCTGGGGATGTCCAGCGGCCAAGGCGCTCGGTTTCCCGAGATGCCGGAAGAACGGGCATTTTTCACCGCCTTCAGGACACAAACCGGGGTGCCAGCTGGCCTGCCATGAGTTTGGTTTTCAACCCTCGGGGCTTGACCTGGATGCCCCCCAAGTACTGCTGGCTTGGCAGCTTCAGTCTCGGGCTCCCCACAAGGGGACGGATTCTTGTCCCCTAGGAAGATGGGCGTTTCGTCCAACGTCCCCGTAGACTCTCTCCTGGGACCTGGGACAATCTGCCCACCAACAGTCTGAAAAAGAAGTTAATCTTCTTCTGCAATACTGCGTGGCCTCAATATAAGCTAGAGGATGGCGAGGAATGGCCACTAAATGGAGCTTTCAATTACAAGCCCATAGATCAACTGGATCTGTTACGTAAGAGACAGGGAAGTAGATGGAGATCCCAAATGTCCGTCGTTTCATGGCTCTATGTCAAGACAAATGCTAAAGGGCTCTTGCCGCTTGTTATGCACAAGCAGCTCTGCCACCTTCAGAAAAGGAAGGCATCCTAAATAATCCCCTTCTCAGCAGTCCGCCTCCATATGTCCCTGTCCCCGACCCAGGGGCACCCATGGACCCCCCACCACAGACGCCTCGGCCCCCACCCCTTACACCCTGGGGTCCAGTCCAGCCGGCCACGGACGATGCAGAACCTCTTTCCGACCAGTGAAAAAGCCCACAGGACCTTACCCCTCGCGAGAGGTAGCTACTGGGGCGCAGCCCCCAGAGCAGCCCAGATCCGTGTCTCATCAGCCGCCAAGGCGTCCCTGGATCCCTCAGCTCCGTGCCCAGCAGCTGCCCAGGGACTTCCCTGGAGAACTGAGGCCGGAGGTTCCAGGCGAGGTATCTGCCATGGGCGGGCACTGAGCGCCTTGTGCCAAGGTGATTCCGCAGCTGGGTCTTTCCCTGCGCTAGCTAAGTGTGAACTTCTCTCTTGCTCTGATCCGTGCTCACTTTCACTTTGTCAGTCTGCTCGTGCCTAGGAGCTCGTAAATCAGACCTGGGGTTGGCCTGTTGATTTTGTATTTTGAGTTGGGGAACCTGTTGACTTTGAGGAGCTTTGTGACTTCTGTAGGTGTTGCCTGGCCATGGGAAGCTCTCCGAATGTGCTGGTTATTTCTCCTCTGGGGTGTATATTAGAAAATTGGTCTAAATTCAGAGGGGACCCCCCTTAAGAACTAGAAAATGATTTTCTATTGCAATGTTGCCTGGCTACAGTATAAACTGTATGACGGCGACAAGTAACCTAAAAATGAGTCTTTAAATTTCAATACTATCTTACAATTAGATTTGTTTTGTCAAAGAAATCACAGATGGAATTAGTTCAACTGCTGGAAAAGTGGAAAGACTTAGCAACTTTAATGTTCTCTGTTTTGTTCCTGTTAATTCTAATTGGATCTGAATAGCCACATTAATGAAATTGGTGCTGGGAGTCAAGTGTAGCTCAGTGGTTGAGCGCCTGCTTCCCATGTACCAGGTTCCAGGTTCAATCCCTGGTACCTTCTAAAAAAGGAAAAGAAAAAATTGATGCTGTTAAAGCTTAGTAACCTTTGACCTGGACAACTCTATAAAGGAAAAGGAGAAAAAAATTGAAAAATGCTGGCTGCTTTTGCAAGCCTGCAATTAATTAAATCATAGCTTAGCCCTGATAGCAACCAGCTTCCTCTGCCAACTTGCCTCCCCAAAACTATTTCAGAAATATGTCCTTGTAAATGTTTCATATCTCTCTAAAATACTGAAAAAATAGTTTTAGTTGCTTAGTTGATAAACAAAAGGAGCCTAAAACTGTACTGAGAGTTAACAATTAACAAATAATTAAGTAGTCTTTGAAAGAGGCCATATTTTAGTCAGCTCTACGTTGACATCTTCCTGTACCTCTGCATTGGCACATGGATTTAAAATCTGTTTAATTATGAGAGAAGGGTGATTGTGGTTTCTCCCACACACACGCTTTGGGTGGTGGAGGATGAAAATTCTGGCTCTTTTTCCCTCCAAGATGAGGTTTCTCACTGACTCATTTCTAGAAGTGCTACACTTCTGAAGGCCGAGGACACACTAAATTTAGCAACTTTTTGATAAAGTTAAATATCAAGTATTTTTGTTTTAAAATACCTAAATTTTTTAAATACTCTAAGCAGCAAACATTGACATAAGATTTCTTGCTAAATGTAACCATACAGTTTACTCCACAAAATGTTAACAAGACTGAAGTTTTTTTCAAGAAAATTATTTCCAACCATTATTTAAAGACTTGGATTTTATTTAAACTTGAAAATGACTTTGCCTTAACTTTTTTCTGAGACAGCTTAGAGTTCATGGAGACTGGCCCCCTGGGTTGGCATGAGTGGATTACAGGGTTACTCAGTGACCTGTAGATCTGTCATTGCTAGTTTTATTGAGTAAGCATACCGTAGTGCAAGAACTAGCAGTGGTTTTTGTAATATACCTTAAAGATTTTAAACAGTTGATCTTTTTTTCAGATTGTTGAAAAGTCCTGTAATTGCAAATAGTCAACACTGTATTAAATATGTGCACTTGGAAGTGCAGCTGTGCCTGCGCCGTTGTAAATAGCCAGAACATATTGAAAAGGTACCTTGATGAGATAAATCTGATAAAAATTATTGATATATCACAAATGTTGCTGTTGAGCTGGATTTAGATAAACTGCATGCCGTGGTTTTTTTTTTTTTTCTTTCTTTCTTTTTGCTAGTGTTTCAGATTTATTTATTTATTTTTATTTTTATTTATTTATTTATTTATTTATTTATTTTTAATTTAATTTAATTTTTTTTTTTTACCGGGAGGTCCCAGGGATCGAACCCGGGTCCCTCCATATGGGAGACGGACGCCCAACCATTTGAGCCACATCCATCCCCCCTTGTTTAATTTTATTTTAATTTGTTGACTTTTTTTTTTCTTTTTTTCATAGTGGTATGTTGAACTGATTCTGCCTCTTCACTGCAAAAGGGAAATGGAAAGTCTTGTTAAAAACCTTCAAATGTTTTCATACTCTCTTTAAAAGTATGTGTTTTATCTAATGTGAAAAGGTTTTGAAGTATAATGTGGAAAGCAGAAACTGGCAGTAACTTCAAGTGAAAGTGAAAAATGATCTATTAAGTAAAATCATATATAACTAGGCATTATTTATCCTGCCAGAAGAATACATACCTGCTACATTTGGCCATTTCCTTCAGATCAGTTGTCATTATTCAGGTACATAGAAATGCACACAGTGCTAATATTTTTCAAATATCTATAAAAGGAATATGGGGATTTATTTTTGTTGTTGTCAAATTGCTAACTTAGAAAAAAAGATCAGAATTAATTGACCTTTCAACCCAAACTAATGAACCCTGTAAAAAGAGTTGGAGAAGTAAACTCTGAGATGTAGTGATTCCTTAATAATGTATTCTTTGGTAGAGGAGGACACGAGACAATGTCAGGCATCTTCATGACCAAAATAACAATTGAGCCAAGTCATTGGTTTTTTTTTTTTTTTTTTTTTTTTTTTACCAGGAGGTCCCGGGGATTGAACCCGGGTCCCTCCATATGGGAGACGGATGCCCAACCATTTGAGCCACATCCGTCCCCAAGTCATTGATTTTTAATAATGATAAATCCTTTTTCCCTGAAGGCAGTGTGTATTGCAGTTTGATTTGTATATGGTTAAAGCCAGCTGTAGTTATTTGCTTTATTTGTCACCTGAAAGTATAAAGCTCAACAGCTGCAGACAGGAAAATAAAAGTGGGCACTTATTAATAGCAGCAGTGCACAGCTAATCATTGTAAGTGAACTGGTACATTATAAGAGCATATATTGAGACCAGCAGGGTGTGTTGTGCTGGACTCGTGTATTCTGCTGCCATTTGTACTAGGGTCAATACACTGTAATTACTGCTACCCCAGCAACAGCCTGTTGCATCAAGTTGAAACCTTGCTCTGATGTGATTTTTATAGCATTCTTTTTTTAGTTAAGCAAAGATAATATGACAAATAGTAACCAGATGATATCCAAAACAAAACCAAAAAAACTTTCTGATATTACTTTGAGACTTTTTTCCATTCAGACAGAAATGGGAGTAATTCCAATAGAGAACTGTGATGGTGCATGCAGGCTTTTGCTATGTGACACCAAGCTAAAATGTGGCTTTCATAAATTTTTAAAGAATTTCTTTCCTTTCCCCCAGCAGTATCTCAAGAATCAGAGATACAGCAATGACAAATAACATTTTAACAAGTTAACATTTTAACTTGTAAAATTGTGTGATGATGCTTATCATTTGGAAATGTAGGAATCTGGCCCTGTTTCACCAGAAATGAATTTAAAGTAAGATAGTTGCTTTTTTTTTCTAAGAGTTAATGTCATGATGTTTCTGATCACTCCCTCCCATAATTGCCTCACTGTTTGTCACTAGCAGGTGGAAAAAACTTTTTATGTTGCTGTATTATCTAGCTGTCAAGATTTCTGCAGTTTACATTTAAACATTGTTTCATTTTATCACAAGGGCAACAGGTGACTAATGGTGCCTACGTACGTTTGTATATCTCTTCAGCTAGCTATAGTTGTGGATTTTATGTGCTTTGTAACCTATTACATAGAAAGCAGCAGACAATCGAAGATTTCAAAGGAGTGCTATCACCTGCCAATTCACAAAATGGGAGTTTCTTAAGGGTTTTTGTTTTACTTCTTTTCATTAAGACTGGAATCAAGCTTACATGTAAACTATTGGCAATTTAAGTTTCCTTTTGTGTCATTCAGTGTAAAACTGTCTAATTTGAAAACAAATGTACATTATGAAAAATATTTAGGCACTGTTGAATTTTTCTTTTGATTTTGTTTAATTAAAAATTTTTGCAAGAATGCAAAAAAATAATTATGATTACAAAATCCTTATACAGATGCCTTTATATTATAAAACAGCAAAAGGATAACATCTGAAATTGCTGAAACTGGCTGGATTTAGCCTAGACCTGCTATTGGGATGGTCATCCTAAACTGAATTTACCTTTGTTTATTGATATTTCAAGATAGCCTCACCCTTGTGTAGACTTACTGTTGTGATGGTAATTCTAGACTGCATTTATCCTGGTTTATTTCAGAACTAGGCTCGCTGTTGTGTATACTTGCCATTGTGATGGCAACCACTCTACTCAATCCATGAAAACTTGGTTGTGGGAAGGCAAATTTAAGACAATCCTTCTGTTATCAGAACACAGCTGGGCATTCTAGGTTCTTGGCTATGTCTCATAAAAGAATTTAAGAACACGCCAGTTTAATTAGGCCAGTAAAAAGAGTTTATTGAGAAACGAGAGAAAAGAGAAAAGTACAGAGCCCAGATGTGGATGTGGGCTGGGGCGGGGGTTGCCTTTAGTAAAGCCATTCTTCCCTCCTCCCCTTTCCTAATGTCGGGGAGGGGCCCCAGCTGATTGATGTACTGATTGGTTGCCTTTCCATCCTCACCTCTTTGCTCTCAGGGGACAAAGAGTGAGGCCTTTCTGTTTGGAGTTATCCACGACTTCCTCTTGAGCCCCGGAGTCCCAGATGGGACCTTGTGATCAGGGTCTCCGCAGGGTCTTTCCGATTTTGTTCTTCGTGGGCTTCCCTCAGGGGGTTCTGGGTGGGGCTTCACAGCCGCGTTCTCTGCTGGTCCCAGCTGTGACAGGACGTCCCTGTCTTCCCTCATTCCCTAGACCGACTTGCCTCCCTTTCACTGGTGTTAATACACCTGCTTTCTCTCATGGCTCTCCCGGTGTGGGCTCCAATTCATCTGCTCTGGGAAAGAACCCCAAGTGGGACCCCATGACCTCTGAGGAGATCACTGCCTGGTGGAATCCTCGACCTTCAGGCCTGGACGTCCACTCTTCCAGTCCAGCGGCTGCCAGAGTCCTGTTATCTCCAAATACTGAGGAGTGGGGCATCTCCCACCCCACGTGTTGAGGCTCCTGAAAGCAGCAGGTCCTAAGAGAAACCAGTTTTCCCTGAGACTTTAATGACCTCAGGGAGCAATTGGCGTTGCTCATCCGAAGTCTGTCAAAGTCGAAATGAGAAATAAGCAGAGCTCTGAAGTAAAGGAAAAGGCTGTAGGCTGTATTTTAAAGCAGTGGGAACAATTTAGTGATAAGCCAATGGCTAAAAATGATGAAATTTTTGTGCAAAACTGTGTGGTCACAGTGCAGATTAAAATAACCAGAAATAGCTTTCAAAGAGATCTGTTGAGTGTAATGCTATTTTACAGTTAAACTTATTTTGTAAGTGAATGAAAATTATAAGTAAATTAGTGAGTTGTGTGTTTTTGTTTGTGTGTCTAACTCCCTATTTGTGTCTGTCTATTTGTTCAGTGTATATTTTCATACCTCCAGATGTTAGTATCAAATTAACAAATAAAAACTCTTAAAAGAGCTCTATTCAAATTGTTAAAAAAAATTAAATAAGCACTTATATATGTAAATGAATATTCCCGGAGCCCAAATTAGAAAAGCCAAGCATGATAGAAAGGTCACATGAAAACCTAAATATAGAAACAATTAGAAAAAGAAAAAGTTTTCCTAAGCTTCCAGACCTGCACTGCTCCCCAGGGCCTTCTCTTTGAGAGAGCTACGGGGGAAGGGCTAGGTATGATAAGATAGGGAGATATAAGTTTAGCTTAAAACTCTGTCTACTAGGCCAGGAAATTAAGACTTATAAGGACAGAGGAAATGTTACAGAATAAACCTTGGTTTGCATAGTTAGTCCTGTAATTCCCCAATTTAAACCTTTTGACAGCCTTGCGATGAAAGTAGTTAATAATCCAATTGCCAAATTTCAGTAAGTAAAGAAAAAGTCCTTGAAAAAATTTTCTGAATAATGATTAAAACAAACTAAACAATTTTAATATATTCCAGAACCTGGCAGTCAGTATGCTTTTGAGGTTGTTCACAATTTTAGAATATTATTATTATTATTATTATTTTTTTTTAAGATTTTATTTATTTATTCATTCATCCCCCCCCCTGCTGCTCGCGCTCGCTGGGCCAGCCAACCACGCCGTGCGGGCGGGCCCACCTGGGCCCGCCCCCACCAGGAGGCCCCCGGAACCAAACCTGGGGCCTCCCACATGGCAAACGGGAGCCCCACTGATTGAGCCACAGCCGCTTCCCTAGAATATTATTTTTAAAAAGTGGTTTTAACCTCCTGTGGAGGAAGGAAAAAGAACATTTCTTGTATAAATTATAATTGTTACAATTTTATTTGACTTGGGTATAATCTCCCTAGGTTTATAGGATACTAATAAAAGAAATTAGCATTATATCTATTAGATCTTTAAGATGGTCAAAATTGTAAGTGTGTGTTTAATAAAATTAAGTTAAAGAAGAAAATGTAGATCTGTTCTAAAGTAAAATAACTAGTTTTCACAGAACAAAATGAGGGCTGTAAGACAGGACTTAAATGGATAAAGTAAATTTTATTGGTTGCTAACTGTAATTTAATAAGCTTATTTAAAGGTAAAGTAGGGAAGTAGATGTAGCTCAACTGATTGGGCTCCTGCCTACCACATGGGAGGTCCCTGGTTCAGGTCCCAGTCCCTCCTAAAGAAGACAGCAAGCTGGTGTGACAGGCAGGTGCAGTGAGCTGACGCAACAAGATGATGCAACAAGAGACACAAGAAGAAAAACATGAGTGAC
>JAKSZT010054576.1:7767646-7778139 GCA_026826555.1 Tolypeutes matacus | reverse complement strand
ACAAGATGATGCAACAAGAGACACAAGAAGAAAAACATGAGTGACACAGCAAAGTAGGGAGTGGAGGTGGCTCAAGCATTTAGGTGTCTCCCTCCTACACCGGAGGTCCTGGGTTTGGTTCCTGGTGCCTCCTAAAGAAACAAAGAAGATGAACAGACACAGTGCAAACAACAAGGGGGTGGGGAGAAATAAATAAATAAAATAAAATCTTTAGAAAAATGGTTGAAGTAACTAGTCAATGTGGTTATGGGTGGTTGTGGGAAGTTTATAAAAGAATTTCTAAACTGAAGTATTTCAATGGCTAATTCCAGAAAGTCATTATTAAATAGAAACCTGAATTGATAGTGATAACAAAAAGTAACTTCATAACAGAAAAACCTGTCAGAAGCGACCTCAATCTGCATATTAAGGTGATCATAGGTGGAATGGATGGAGTTCAGTGGTAAGCATGTGCTTCACATGTGTGAGGTCCTGGGTTCATGCCCCCATACCTCCTTAACAGTAATCATCATCATCATCATCATCATCATCATCATAATGTGATGGTAAGGGGAAGATAATCTTAATTGCATTGGGAATCTTAGGTTTACATAAAATAATTAAGAAAGTAGTTTTTCTTGTACCGCTGAAGTAAAAAACCTGTTAATTAACATAATCATGGTAAAGGTATAAAAGTAAAAAGTGGAGTGCTAAAATAATCAAGTTCATTTAATATGCTATAAATTGCATTGAACTTGTTTAGAAAGTATATAAAAATTAAAAGGGATGGACTTTGGTGTTGTCAGAACTCTCTTGTATATTTATTTATTTATTTATTTATTTATTTATTTATTTATTTTTAAGATTTTTTTTATTTATTTATTTATCCCCCCTTGCTGCCCGTGCTTGCTGTGTCCATTTGCCATGCATTTTTCTGTGTCTTCTTGTCTCCCTTTGTTGCGTCATCTTGCTGCGTCAGCTCACCACGCTGCAAGGGCTGGCCCGCCCTCACCAGGAGGCCCCGGGAACCGAACCTGGGGCCTCCCATATGGTAAACGGGAGCCCTATCGATTGAGCCACATCCGCTTCCCTCTCTTGTATATTTAAACCAGGCCTCCAGTACCCTGCATAGTGCCTCTCCATTTGAGTTATTGGCTAAATCAGTCACTATGATCCCTAAAACAATAAAAGTATCTACTGCATCTCCTGGTCATGGTCCTGAAGTGGATGGAAATATCTTGCTGCTTCAGACTCCTGCAGCTCTGCCAACCATCAATGACTTAATATTGCCAGATCTATGATGGACATTGCCTCCAGATTGGCTCTCTCATAGTGCCAGAGGGCACTATGCACCAAGCAGGTGGAACACTGGAGCCTACTTTCCTGTTCTTTCCAGGACCAATGGTGCTGCAGCATGCTGGCTGTGTGAAGGATATACCAAGTGGAGCAATAATTATCAGAGTAATGGGAGTAGAACCTAAACAGACATAATTGGCTTTATGGCCTGCTCCCGTGGAGAGACAACATGTATGGTATTGCAAACCTGGAATGTAAATATATTAATTGCAGCTCAAAGAGAAACTTGTGCATTGATTAGTATTAAGTGCTATACCTATATACCTGATGGATACAATAATATCTCCTCTATACTAGATCACATGCAGAGGGATATTAAACATGTTAAAATTCTTGGCAAACTTGATTCATTTTCTAAGTAGTTAATGAACTTAACTATGAAATTTTAAAATGGCTCTCTTAAGTACTTATTTTGCTTGCCATATGCTTGTCTTGTTGTTGCCTATATTGTCTTTGTGAGTTTATGTCTAGGGCATCCTCTAAAATAATATGAAAATTTTCCCTGCTCCTAATCAGAAGTAACTACAGAAGATGAAACCTTTGCCCAATTTCACATTTATTGCTACTTTAAACTACCAAAATGGAATTTTCTTTCTTTGTAGGAACAAGGTTTACCTCTTGATACCTACCCTCTGGACAGACTTATGCTCACTAGTGTACATCACCCCCTCCATATCTTTTGGATTCACCAACCTAGTCCTACCATTCCCTGTGTTCCCTAGTCACAACGTAACTTAGAAGGCAGCCCTCCCTTAATTCCCTTATTTACTGCTCTAGGAATCACCACCACCCTGGGAACTTGAATAGGCAGCTTACTCAAAACTCAGCAGGTCTTTTACAACTTATCCTTAGAACTTGCTAATAGCATAGAAGAAACCAGCCATGCTCTAAAAAAGCTTAGAAACAAGCAGATTCTCTAGCAGCCGCAGTTTTGCAAAATCGAAGAGCCCGATTACAGGATCTTCAGGATCACAGCAGCCCGAGGTAGGGTCTACTTATTCCTTAAAAAAGAAGGTTGCTTTTTAAAAAAGATTTATTTATTTCTCCCCCCTTCGTTGTTTGTGCTCGCTGTCTGCTCGTCTTCTTTTTAGGAGGCACCGGGAACTGAACCCAGGGCCTCCCATGTGGGAGGGAGGCACCTAATCACTTGAGCCACCTCTGCTCCCTGCTTTTATGTTAACTCCTCTGGAGTGGTATTAGATAGTATCTTCAACGTACAAGACCAGGCTCACAGCCCAATGACTCCTGGCCATTCACTTTGCCTTGGCCTAACCTTTCCTGGCTCATACTGCTTTTCAGGCCACTCCTAACCTTTCTCTTTTTTCTCTTAATAGGCCCTTGGTTTTTAAAACCCTGACCAGGTTTATCTCTTTCAGGTTGGATGCTTTACAAAGCAAATTAATGATCATGCAAGGATTCCAGACAGTTCCAACCACTGTCTGAAGCGCATCTCCCCTCAACTTCAATAGACTAGCCAGAGAGTTTTATACCCTGTCGAGCAGGGACTACTGTCCCTAACCAGCAGGAAGCAGCGACAGGAAAATCACTATCGCCCTTCAGTTCCCCCTTAAGAATAAGGGTGGGAGTGGGTGAAGCTCAATGGTTTGAGTACCTGCTTCCCTTGTACGAAGTCCCAGGTTTATTTCCCGGTACCTCCTAATAAAAGAATAAGGGTAAAACTGTCTAAAGGGGAAGTTGAGGCAGACTAGAACAGGGACCTGAGCGGAAAGAAATGGTGCCATAGGAGAGCACTAGGGCCATGGGGACAAAGCAGTCAGTTCTGCTGGACGTCCTGCTTGTGATTGCCCACCTGTTCCTATCCCTTGCTGTGAAGAAACTGAGAGATACCAATAGAGTCAGAAATTCCCTCCCACAAGGGAGGAAGCAACCACCCAAGGCAACAGCTAACAGAGGTCCATTCGTCACCTTACATTGTATGTTTGCAGACCTCCTCCCCAATTCCCACTCAGGCGTAGACACTCAGAACCAATGAGAACGTTGTGCTTCCAATCTCTCTTTTGCATACAACATGAAAATGTTGCAACTCACAAGTCTTCATTTACCTGGAGGAAGAAAGGGGGGAAGCCAGCCTTCATAAGGCCGTATCCTCAGCACTAGGGCACTTTTGTCTCCCCTTGAGCATGCCCGCACTCCCATCTTGAGTGTGTTCTGTCACTTTACATTAAACTTTTTTTTTTCCTATCTGGTTGCATCATTATCTTTTTGATGCATCACTTGGCCGCTGCTCAGGGTCTGCGCCTCTCCATGCTCTGTGCAGGTCTGGGATGCTTTCCCCACCCCACCCCCTTTTTTTTACCAGGAGGTCCCAGGCATGGAACCCAAGTCCCCCATATGGTAAGCGGGAGCTCAATTGCCTGAGCCACAGCCACTTCCCAACATTAAACTCTTTACTTGCTTAAACCGTGGTGCATCTTTGAATTCTTTCTTGCAATGTGACCAAGGACCTGGAAGCCCACCCAGAAACAGGAGAACCCTGACAAATCTCTAGGGTACTGGGGAAACTGAGTCAGGAGCACAGGTGGGGTTTGGTGGTTTGTGTCATGGGTACATTTGATTGGCTAGGGCCATATTCTTATCACTGATGTGTAGCTGTGCCAGGAGCTCAAAACTGTGATTCCAGAAACAAATGGGTTCTAGCCTGAGGCCTGCGCAAAGGCCTTGTCATTTATTTTGTTTTTTGGTGGAAGAGAGGCTTAAAAACAGCAACATAATAATAATAATAATAATAAGAGTAAATAATAGTAGCAGCTGTGCACAACGGGAGCCCTGTTCTGGGCGAGGCCTGGCTTCCCTTCACAGTTCAGCTCGTGGTGCAGCTGAGGAAGCGGAGGAGGCTGGAAAGAGGGGACTTGGCCCCGCGCCCACATCACCCACCGCTTCTCGGACCAGCCCTCAAGCCCAGCCGCCGCTCCCGGCCCGGCCAGGCCCTCGGAGGTTAGGCAACCCGAGGCTCCCCCGGACCCACGCTGCTCCTGCCCGCGCAGGGAAGAGAAGGCGGCAGGAACCGCCTGCTGCGGTGAGCCGGGGACAAACGCTGGCGTTCAGGTTCAACTACCGGGAAAGGCCGGAGCGCCCCCGCGGTGGCCTGGCCGGGAGAAAACCCCAGACAAGGAAGTCCCTTTGAGAGAGAAGTGGGAGGGTGGTGCCTAGGCTTGGTGGGGACTGGGGCCAAAAAGGCACAGCGCCCAGACATGGTGGGCGAGGGTGGGTGTCCCAGCGAGGGGAGGGGCGCTGGGGCTTCCCCCCGACCCAGGCACTAGCTGTCGGGGCCTGGCAGCTCCCAGCCCCTTTCTGGGCCTCAGCTGTAAAAGGAGGGGACTAGACTGGGGAGGGAGTTGGCAGCCTGTTCGCTTTCATACCGGGGAGGGCAGGGGCTGCTTCAGCTCACACAGAACCATTTATTTCTGCTTTGTGGGTTGGGGCTCTGTGGGAGATTGTGTTGCGGGAAAAGCTTCTGAGGTTCAACAGCCTGAGAGCCACACGTCTGGGCAATCCAGAAGGCTGTAAGCTCTGAGAAGCTCTCCCCAGCATGGTGGCTAAGCAAAGACTGGGAGCCAGGCAGCCTGGGTTCAAATCCTGCTGCTGTCACGTTCAAGCTGTGTGACCTCTGGCAAGTTGCTCACCCTCTCTGGGCCTCAGTTGCTGCACCTGTAAAGTGGGGATGATAGTACTTTCCTCATAGGGCTGCTGTGAGATCAGGGCCTGGCATACAATGCAAATGTTTGTTAAATAAATATGATTCTGGGATTCATGGGGATTCATGCCCCCTCCCCAATCTCAGAAAATGAACCCCTCTGTTTCCCAGAGTAGCTTTGCAAAGAGGCTGTGGTACCGAAAAAGATCCAGCGATGATTCCAGACTCACAGGGTAGGTACTATTATTGATTTATTAACCATCTCCCTGCCCCCAAACAGAACATAAAATCCAAGGGAGCCGGAACCTTGCCTCTGATTTTGTCACTCCAGTTCCAGCCTCTGGAAGGGTTCCTGGCACCCAGGACGTGTCAGCTGCCGGAGTGAAAAACTAAGTGGCAGGGGAAGCTGGTGTAGCTTGGTGGTTGAGAGCTGGCTTCCACCATAAGAAGTCCCATGGGGGAAGGGCAGTTGAAAAACAGGGGCTTTTTCAGGACTTGGGCGTTGTCCTGAGTGCCGTTGTGGCAACGGATGTAGGCCACTTTAAATCAGCACACACCACTCAGAACTGAGTGGGAGAGAGTGTGGTCTACAGTGTGAACTGTGGTCTATGGTTGGTGGCAAGGCCCCAGGATGTGTAAGTCCATTGAGGGTGGTGGGCCACACTTGTGGGAGATGTTTGTGTGGGATGTGGTGGGAGGTGTGGGAGGTGGGCAACATGGGAATCCCTGTAGGTTCCGTGTAATATTTAGGTAATCTAAGCACCTTTAAAAAATATATATATATATTAAAAAAATAACATTTATGTAAGCAAATGCACATATCTGCATATATATTTATATATCATTTTACAAATGTATTTGTATGTATTGTGAAAAATTTGATTTTTACCCACAATAAAAATAAATAAATAAATAAATAAAATATTCCTTATCAGTGGGGAAAAAAAAAAAAAAAAAGAAGTCCCATGTTCAATCCCCAGCCCTGGTACTTCAAAAACAAAAACAAAAAACTAAGTGGCAGCCTCAGGAGTCAGCAGGACCCTGTGGTCAGTGGGGTCCCCAAAGCAGGCAGGTGGGTCCTCACTCTGGACAGGCCAGAGAAGGCACCACTTGCAATTCTGGTTGTACCTGGAAAGGACGGAGGCCTGGCCGGTGGAGGTACAGCCTCCTGTACCTCCGGGGGAAAGGCTGACCCGTGGAATTACCGGTGCTGGCAGGTTCCCAGGCCTCCACGTGGACCACTGGCTGCAGGTGCCATCGCCCTCAGACAGTGACCAGGGACCACGCAGGGACTCAGGCCTCCTGCTCTGGTGAAAGTAGACCTGGCAGGTAGGTTGCCAGATAGAATATAGGACTCCCAGTTAAATGTGGGTTTTACACAAATGAGCGATTTTCTAGTTTGAGTGTGTCCTGTGCAATATTTGGGACATATTGCAAGCCTGCAATATTTGGGTCATACATATACAAAAAATAATTTGTTTATCTGAAATTCATTTAAGTGGGCGTTCTGTATTTTTATTGGCTAAATCTGGCTACCCTACTTGCAGGCCTCCCCCCCCCCCCAAGCTCACCCTGTTTTGGCTCCATCTTGGTAGCAGTAAACACGAAGGGCTGGTCCAAGGCCAAGACCAGGTACTGGGACCAGGGTGGGGACGCAACCTCCTGGGCCTCAGTTTTCCCATCTCCATAACTCAGCAGTGAGAATCTCTGCCGCACAGAGAGGGTGAACTGTGGGAGGTGTGTGCGTGAAACGTGTTTTGGAAGTGGGAAGGTGTTATGGAAACATTAGTTACCCCAATTCGTTGTTATGGGCAACACAGACCTGTCAGTGGAGGTTGGTTCTGGCAACTGGGAGCCTTTCTTTTTTGAAAATTAATTTTTTTAAAAACACAAACAGTTTGTGTTTCTTCTTGAAACACTAGAAAATGGAGAGTAGCAAAAAGAGAAAGGAAAAAAGTAAACTGTAATTCCCATGATTCAGAGACAACTAGTATAGTATTTTTTCTGCTTGAAAAAGTTTGAAAACTTTTTTCCAGGTGCATGTGAGTATTGTTTTCTTTCCTTCCTTTACAAAAACGGGCCCATATTCTGCATTCTTTTTTTTTTTAAGGAGGTACCAAGGATTGAACCCGAGACTGCATACATGTGAAGCGGGCGCTCAATCACTGAGCTATGCTTGCTTCCCTTCTGCAGTCTTTTAGGCGACTTGTTTTTCTCCCCTGACTGCTATCATTTCTGAAGTTTCAGAATATACCCAGTGAAAGAGTCTCTCCCTTTCTATCTGGTCCTTGTGATTCCAGGGGTATCACGTGTGGTGAGTTCACATCCCAGATCCCTCCCTGGTTAGAACTTGGCTGCAGAGTCTTCATTGGGAAGAGTGATGGTCACGGATGTCGTGTAACATTGAGTGGCCTGCGTGGCCCCCTCCCCGAGTTCTACGAGTTCATACTCTAGACGCTTGGTTCACTTTTTTTTTCTTTTTTTTAGATAAAATTCATATAACACAAAATTGGCCATTTTAAAAAAGATTTATTATTTATTTATTTCCCTTCCCCCCCCCATTGTTTGCGCTTGCTGTGTCTGTTTGTTGTGTGCTCATCTTCTTTTTAGAGGCACTAGAACTGAACCCGGGATCTCCCGTGTGGGAGGGAGGACCAATCACCTGAGCCACCTCTGCTCCCTGCTTTGTTGTGTCTCTCATTGTGTTTTCCTCCTTGTGTCTTTGTTGTGTCATCTTGTTGCGCCAGCTCTCCACACCAGCCCATTGCGTCAGCTTGCTGTCTTGCTTGTCTTCTTTAGGAGGCATGGGGAACTGAACCCAGGACCTCCCATGTGGTGGGCAGGAGCTTAATTGCTGGAGCCATATCCACTTCCCAAATTGGCCATTTTAAAGGTACAATTCAGTTTTTTGTTTTTTTTTTTTTTTTTTAGTATATTCACAATGTTGTGCAACTATTACCACTAATTCCAGAACATTTTCATCATCCCCCATCTCTCCCCTTAAGCCCATACCCATTAGCAGTCTCTTCCATTCTCATGCAATTCCACATGAATTTTAGGACTAGCTTTTCCGTTTCTGCAAAAAAGGCAGTTATATATATTAGTTCATCAGTTATAACAAATGCACCATGCTAATGCAAAATGTTAACAATAGGGAAAGCTGTGTGTGTGCGTGGGTGGTTATTTGGAACTCTGCTTTCTGCATGACTTCTCTGTAAACCTACAACTGCTCTAAAAAAAAAAGGCAGATGGAATTTTCATAAGAAGATTGCATTGAATCTGTGGCTCAATATGGGAAGTATTGTCTTATAAACAATATTAAATTTCCAACCCATGAACGCAGGATGTCTTTCCATTTATATCTTTAACTTCTTTCACCATTTTGTAATTTTCAGAGTACTGGTTTTGCACTCTGGTTAAATTTATTCCTAAGTATTTTATTTTTTTGATGCTATAGTAAACGGCATGATTCCTTAATTTCTTTTTCAGATTGTTCAGTGCTAGTGTATAGAAATACAGATAGATTTTTGTATATTGAGCTTGCATCCTGCAACTTTGCTGAACTAATTTATCATCTCTAATAATTGTGTCTGTGTGCATGTAAATTCCTTAGGGTTTTCGCTATATAAGATTGTGTCATCTGTGAACAGAGACAACTTTTACTTCTTCCTTTACCATTTGGGTGCTTTGTGTTTGATTTCCTTGCCTAATTGCTCTGGCTAGAACTTGCAGCACAGTGTTGAATGGGGTGGCATGAGTGGACAGCCGTTCGTTCTTTGTTCCTGATCTAGAGGGAAAGCTTTTAGACTTTAACTAGTAAGTGTGAAGGTAGCTATGGGTTTTCAGAGATGCCCTTTATCAGGTTGAGGAAGTTCCCTTCTATTCCTTGTTTGTTGAGTGTTTTTATCAGGAAAGTGTTGTAGATGTTGTCATATGCTTTTTCTGCACCTAGTGACACGATCACGTGGTTTTTATACCCTACTTGGAATCCTTGGGTTGGAAACTCAATCTCTGTGGTTTTGGGGGGATTAAAAAAAAAAGAGTCACAGTTTTACAGCTCTCACCATAAATAACTGCAAGCTCCCAGCTGTGGTAAGTGTTTAGGACAGATGAAAAGACAAAGCCACCTCCTGTTGCGGCTCAACAGTTGGGGGTAGAAAAATGAAGATGTGGTAGCATTCCATAAGCAACAAAAGAAAATCCAGGTTTGTGGTGGCGTTTCCTTCTGCAGAATTTTAAAAAAGAAAAGAAGTTAGGTGACTCCAAGCATTCATAGAAGGCTATTTCTTAGACATTTTGTTTGGAAAATATTCTGTAGGGCTTGATATTGTGCTTTAATTTCTGGATAATCCATCCTTTTGCCTGCTATGGTTGCACCCCGAGAATGGAGAATTGCAGAGGTTGGGCATAACCTGCCTTTTTCAGTTGCTTTACAGTAATAAAGGGGTACCCTCACTAATAACATCCACCTGACAACTCCCCAGGTTTGGGAGGTCTTTGAAACCCCCTTCCTCCAATTTAGTAGTATCTTTAGGGCTGGTTGTAGCTGGGTGGATATGGTGAAAGATGGGGAGAGCTTTGGACTGGGACAGAGGGGCCAGTTTTAGACCCAGCCCTGCCACCAGTTTGCTGTGGGATCTTGGGCCAGTCACTTTCCCTGTCTGGGTCTCAGTTTCTTTCATGTCTCAAAGGAAGGGCAGGGAGCTCCACAACTGGAGGGGCTCTCCCATCCAGCTCTGTGCACCCACCATGGGGCTGGGTGGCTCCCTGCCAAGTGGCATTTTTCTTCATGGCTACGATCGGGTCCTGCCCATCTCCAGGACTCTGTCCTCAAAAAGCTGGCACATTCCTTATTGCCCTATAACCACTTCCCAGAGGGCCGGTGGGGCACAGGGCTGCTGACATTACTGGAACAGACAGGTGGGGCAGGGAGTCCAGTGGATGTTGAAAGAGTAGTTAACTGATTTCCAGAGCTTTCTGTGATGGAGTCAGAAAGTTCTCCGGAGGGGCCACGGGACACCCTCAGAGGAAACAAAGTAGTAAAGCAGCTAACCCTTACTCCGCGCTAAACATGCATCATGCAGGTTAATTCTCACTAAGCAGATCGTAAGAGCTAGAGACTGTTACCATGCCCATTTTACAGACAGGAGACTGAGGCCCCGAGGGGGTGCGTGACCTGCCCAAGGTCCCTGGGAGTGTCTTGAGCTGTCTGGATGCTTCTGAATTGACAGAACTGAGTCGGGTGGAGGGAAAGGCTGACCTGCGGAGGGCAGGGAGAGCTTCAGCGCGGAATGTGGGCCTCGAGATTGGTGGTCGGTGGGATCTGAAGGCAGGGAAGGAATGGCCGCGATGGGGAGGAGGGCCGGGGGTGGAAATCAGAAGAGGAGGGTGTCGGCGGCACGAGGTGGGGCTGGGAGTACAGGGGCAGAATCTCAAAGGGGAGGCCCGAGGCTGGGGCGAGTGGGGGTGCTCCGAGGCCGGTGGGCGACCGGCGGGGAGAATC
>JAKSZT010054576.1:7664101-7767246 GCA_026826555.1 Tolypeutes matacus | reverse complement strand
CCAGACGCTGTGGAAAGAGACGTACAAGCTGGTACCTGAGACTCCAGCACACTGTTTGGTTTTCTTGTAGTTTGCTCAGGATCCAGAGGGCGTGTGCCTTACTCTGCCTGGCATGGAAGAAATCCCGTGCTGCACTGGGCTCTCCTCTCAGCGAGCCCCCGCTCTGGCATGTGAATGTGCATCAAACTCCCTTAAGAAGCATTTAGTATAGAGCAACCATGGGAGATGCCCATCTTGCCTCTTTTCTGGCATTAATAATTGATGCCATTATTCACCTTTGAAAAAATGCCCTTGCTATAAAGTTTTTGTGGATTAAGTGACTGGTCAAGAATGTTGGATTGATTTCTAAAGTCTCTAAAATACTAGACTGAGGTAAATTTCCTGGCTTTGGTGAGTAAATTTCCCTTTGTTCCTTCTGACCCTTGTACGAGCTGTCAGTGGGGAAATCCAGTGCTATCTTTGCCCTGGAAAGGATGCAGAATAAATGGCTCCTGGTCCTGAGGGGCTTACGTTATGTGAGGAAAGTGGAAACTCCCAAGCGAAAAAGCCAGAGCTTGTACTCACGAAGACCTTCGCAGCTCTGGAAGGGGCTTGAGAGGTGTGGGAAGGAGGGGAGCTCTGAGCACGGGGCCAGGTTAACTAGGGGAGGTTTTATGGGAAAGCTGATGCTTACTTAGGTACAGCTAGCAGGAAGGACATGGGGTCCTGGTGGGCAGCATTCGGACGAGCAGAAGGGTTTCAGGGTCTCGGCACTGCTGCAGAGGAGACACTGAGAAGCCATGGTTTGGGACCGTAAAAGGGGAACCCACTGAGGGGGAAGGAACCAAGAAGCGTTTCCAGCCTGAGTTAATCTTCCAGAAGATAAGCGATGCCCGCTTATCCCCGTTAGCATCCCAGCTAACTGGACATGCGTGTATTCAGGTGCCCATGTGAGACTTAGAATTCTCCCATTGAAGATGAATCTTCCCGAAGCTGGCTGTGAGGGTGGAAAAAGGGGATCTGCTGCCCACATGAGGGAGTCCTAGAGTCTCGGCACTGTCCCTTGCCCTCTGTGATTTTGCTTTTACTGTAATGAAAACAGCCAGTGGGCGAGGTGGCCTGATGTCTCTGGAGCCCTTTGGCCGCCCGTGGCCTGTTCTGGACTGTGTGGTGTTTACTTTCCTAGGAATTGTTCTGTGAGATCAGGTGGGACTTTCCTGGGTCCTCAGAATTTCATCTCATTGTCTGAGCCTGTGTCAGCGCTCTGGGCAGTCGTGATAACACCTAACGAAGTGGTTCCTTGGCTGCTGGTTATTTCAGTAGAAAAAACTAATTTCATAGGGTTTAAGGTATGGCTAGAAAGAGGGGAAGTGTCACTAGAGGGTGTCAGTGCTGTGGTGACTGACTCCACACTCAGCCTCTGTCGGGTAGGAGTTAATTCACCAGCATCCTCAGCCCAAGCACTTTATTGTTTTTTGGTCTTAACTTCAGAGAAGATAACAGTGGAGACTTTAAGCTGTTGAGCTTAGCATTGACAGTATTCCTCGGAGACTCTCTCAAATTAAAATTAAACTCAAGAGCTGAGCATTGACTTGACCTTGAGTCTGGTGAGGTTACTCATAGACGATGTACTGCAATTTCAGAAGTTATAAAAAGCATAACAATATTACAGAACGTGTGGACGGTAAAGAAGAGAATCAGACAGACTCTCACCATGTGAATGAAATAGGAAGCGTCAGTTTTCCTCCTTCAGCTCCGGTCTTTGTCATTCTGCCTGTTTTTATGAAGCTGTAATCAGGACTCCTAGGGTTTTGTATCTCCATGCAGTCCTGTTAGTGTCCTCGTGGCGCCGATTCATCAAAACCATCATTCATATGGAAACTGGGATGTGGTTTCACCAGGAATCCAGAGGGAAATTGCCCGCTGTGATTCTGGGGGAGCAACCCAACTCCCGGGTGGAAGGATTTTCCATTCCACAAATCACTGTAATTTGTAGCTATGCCATATTCGAACCTGGCTTTCGGATTGTGGTAACTTTATCTTTGACTTGTGGAACATGTCGACCCCTCTGGAAACAGACTGAATTCAAATATGGAATTTTGAAAACGTTTCTATGAGGTCTTTCACTACGAGCCTCCGTGTTTTTACTGAGTTCTGAATTTGTTGGGGATCAAATAGTTTAAAAAACGAAGAATGGTTTCTCACTTCCTTTCCCAAAGAGGGCTGCAGACCCAGTTTCCTCTTTTGTCGAAATCCTGCCTTCTTAATAAGTAAGAGTCACCCTTCCTTAAAAAAAAAAAAAAAAAAGTCACCCTTCACTTTGGACACTTCCTAGAATCATATTTAGGTTAAATGCCATTATAACAAAAACACTGCTGTAAAACCTTTGTTTGTGATTTTTCTTTGCAAGATTGCAGTCGATGACCCTCAGTTTAAAATTTTTTAAACAATATTTGATTTAATAACTGCACAATATGGATGGTTCCTTGTGGTTTATTGTAACCAGATTTCACCATGCCACATATTTAGTGGGAAGAACTCCTTTCTCCAGAGACCTTAAAAGACCAGACCTTTTTGGCTTCCCCAGCTGTGTTTCTCCACCTTGTTTACAAAGTTGCCTATTTTTGGAGACCTGACAGTTTACATGTGAGTGCCTGTTTGCCTCAGGAATTCCTTTTTTTCTGGGGTCATTTCTGTGATATACATATTCATGGAGACCCTGCTTGGTGTTTCTTTTCTGGGGCTAGGGGCCCAGGATGTGGAATTGAAGATTTTCTTTTTTTTTTTTCCTCTGGAAGAATTGCTCCTAGGGGATTAAGTTGGTGGTTAAAAAGCTGCTTTATCTTCTCTCTGAAGGCCATGTCCTTTTGTGTGTGGATCTGATACCTAAATGTAGAAAACAGTTCTATACACAGCTCGAGGATGTATTTCTAGAAGTTTGCCACCCACATGTTGTTAAAAGGGCTTTGTGGGAGTTTTATCTACATCTTAAGAGAGGGGTGCAGATTGTGGATGGGCAGAAATGCTGTTCAGCTGGAAGGAGTTTTCCTGCTCCTTGAAGGGTAGTCCTTTGCTGAAATTCTGGGGGCTCTCTTTCTTTCTCTTTCCACCTCCCCAGTCAGAAATATTAGAAACCCCAGTTTTCTTACCTCTTCTGCACTCTGTCATCCTACTTAATCTAATTTTTTAAAAATTGAATTTGAGTGCTTTTGGGTGAGACCTGTCTGGTCCAGTTAGCCTTAAAGTTTCCTCTTTTACACGTGGCCCGTTTGACTCATTTAAAAGTGTGATCTCTGGAGGCGTATAAATAGGCTTTTTATTTTGGAATCATTTTAGATTTGTGGAAAAGTTGCAAAGTTAGTACAGGGAGTTTACGTTTACTGCTGACATCTTATGTCACCAGGATACGTTTGTCAAAACTAAGAAACCCGCATTGGTACATTACGACGAATGCAACTCTGGACTTTATTTGGGTTTCACCAGTTTTTCCTCTGATGGTCTCTTTCTTTTTTTCCCCAAAGTCAGTTCCCTTTATAAAATGTTGACTTTTCTATTTCAGGACCCAGCCCAGGGCACCATGTTGTGTTAAATGTTAGGTTTCCTGGGCCTCCTCTTGGCCTTGGCGGTTCTTTCCTTGTTTTTCATGACTGACACTTTTGAGGAGGACGGGACAGGTAATTTGTATAATGTCCCTCAAATTGCATCTGTCTCCTCTTTTCTCATGATTAGCCTGGAGCTGCGGGTTTTGGGGGAGAATGCTACAGAGGAAACAAGTCCTTCTTCTCCCATCCTATCAGGGGCGACCTGACGCCCACTGACATCAACCTGGATAAGTTGGGTATCTCCACCGTAAAATTCCTCTAGACTCTTCTTTGAAAGCAGGTCAGCAAGTCCAGCCCACGTTCCTGAGGGCAGGAGGAGAGAGATTAAGTTCCATCCCCTGGAGCGGGGACTATCTGCATACATGATTTGAAATTTTTTTGCAAGGAAGATTTGTCCCTTCTCCCTGCTTAAAAAAATGCATGTGTCTAATAGGGAGCTCACTCCGTAGATTTCCCTCTCCTAGACCTCGGCGTACAAAACCTCAGCTCCTCAAGGATCCAGAATGGGCCTCGCTTTCCCAAGGCCCAGGGAGGGAGTCCAAAGTCCCCGCGCTTCTCCTGGACAAACATAATTGTCCGGTTAGGGAAACAGAACCTCACTGGTAACTGGCAGGCAGGAAGGCCTATGTCATCGAGGCTGGATTGTGGGGGCAGGCCTTAAAAGGCCCAGGAGGTACTGCTTACTAGCCTGTTCTTATCTGCCCCTTTAAAGGCGAAGCTGTTCTTTTCCACCATTTTCAAAGACATGGCAGTTTTAATACCTACCGTCATTTGGAGCATGACCAGACCTGGAAAATAAGCAAATAGAAGACTCATAAGTAACGTAGATGTTTATCATCAAGCAGATGTCCCAAGCTTGCTTGCCTTATGCATAGGAGGCACCTCATGAGTTAAACTATTAACTCTTATTTTACCTAGAGTTCTTGCAGACTTCGATCTGGTTTCCAAGTGCTCAATTTGCAGCAGCAAAGAGAGGGGTGGTTTGGGGTCGGTCATTGGCCGCAGGTGGGACCGCTGGCAGCCTTGAATAACAGAGAACCACAGAACGCAGACACGCCTTTTCTTTGGTTCTTTGCAGACTTGAAGAAGGCAGAGAAATGTGGAATCGATTTTAGAAAACGGTTAAGATCCTTTTTATTTTGATGCTTCAAAGAGGTTGTCGGTACATCTTATGAAGACCCGTAACAATGCTCATCTGTTATGTCATTAAAAGACATCAGGTTCATCTGTTTACTAAGATAGAAACATAGTATGTAGTTTCACTTTTTTAAATGCAACAGCTGTGCTGAAATTTTTTTTATCATTAACACTTGAAGTAATAAAATAGGCATTCATTTATTAATAAAAAAAAAAAAAAAAAAAGAGGTTGTCGGTCAGAACGAAGCATCCCCAGAAGTTATGGAGAAGTTGTCCAGCGGTGGTTTTTCTCGATCTGGGGCGAGGACACCCCCTGGTTGCAGGCGTTGCGCCTTTGGTGTGTGTTTTTTGCTGGCCGCGAGGTGTCGAGCAGCTTCTGCTGTGCCTGGTTTCTCTGGGTCTTCTAGGTTTTGGCGCGTATTTTTAGAATCTGGACTCTCATTCTCGGCAGGAGTTGGAATACTTTTTGGGGATTTTCAAGTTCTTGGGCTACTGCTTGTTTAAACAGAGACCCCAGGGGTCCAGCCTGGCGCCCACCCCACCCGACCGGGCTCTTAGTGGTGTGAGGCCACCGCTCGCCCTTGGAGTACAGGTGTGGCTCCTTCCAGGCTCTCTGCTCTGGCCGCTGCCCTCCCGGGTCCTGCACGTGCCCTAGAATCTGGTCTCAGTTTTCCCATGCATCTGTTCCTGAGCACCCCAAGTCGGTTCACTGCCTCCGCAGCGGGTTCCTGAAGGCCCTCGAGGTGAGGACGGGGAGGGTCCTGTTGCCTCCGTGTCTCCCAACCCCTTGCCCACCGTCAGACCTCCGAACCTTCTGGGCAGCAAATGGATCATGATTTAAAATGAGGAAATCTGTTGATAAATAGGATGTTGTTAGGACAGGTTTCGGGCTGATAGAGCAGGAGTGCTAGTGTGCTCGTCTTCTCACCAAACAGGAGTAATTAGAAGCTTTAATTACTCCGCCAGCACTCACAGAGGAACCCAGGACCAGCTGCTGGGCAGGGTCAGGAGACAGTTTCTGGGACAAAGAGCTCTGATCATGCCACCTTCACCCAGAGGTGGGGAGGACACAGGAAGGGAGCTGTGGGTTTGCAGAGGAGGCTTTTTAAAATTACTATTTTAAAAAAAATGAGTTTGAATTTATTTTTTGAATATGCAGTGCTACTATGGCTCAATATGCGAAAGATCAACAAAGGCACAGAAGTGAAAAGTGTTCCCACCACTGCATCTCCTGGTCATTCCACTTCCTCTTCCTATTGGCAGCTGCTGCTATCAGTTTCTAGCGTATCTTCTCAGAGAAATTTTGTGCATATTTCATAAGAAATATCCCCCCACCACACAGACGGTGACATACCATAAACACTGTCCCACCTTTCACACCCAGTGATTGAGATATAGATATAATCTTGGAGATAATTGTGTTTCTGCACTCAAAACTCCCTCGTTTCCTGCTTCCCCATCGTGGGGTTGGGCCACGGCTGATTCACCCACTCCCCTGCCTGTGGACAGTAAGTTATTTTGAATCTTTCTGTTACTGGCAGTGTTGTATGAATACTCCCATATGTTTGTTATTTCATCCCTCATCCGTGCATGAAGACACCTCTCATGAAATCCCTAGAGGTGGAATTGCTGGGCCAAAGGAATCATGCATGTTAGATTTTGGTGGATGCTTCCAAAGGGCACCCATCGCACTGTCCGTCCATCCACACCCAGGCCAGCTCTGTGTTACCAAATGCTTTGCTCTTTGCTAGGCTGATGGGTGAAAAATGCTATCTTGTTATTGTCTTTTTTTTTTTTTTTTTTTTTAACTCTGCCCCTCCCGCTCCCCGATGGCTCCCTCATCTGTCTGCTCGTTGTCTCTGCTCATTGCTCATCTTCTTTAGGAAGCACTGGGAGCCGAACCCGGGACCTCCCGTATAGGAGGTGGGCACCCAGCTGCTTGAGCCCCATCCACTCCCCTTAATAAACTTTTTAGAATTGTTTAAGTTGAACAGAATAGTGGCAAAGAAAGTCCTGAGAGTTCCTGTGTACTGTAAGCAGTTTCCCCATCGCTAACATCTTTATCAACAGGGAGCATCTGTCACAACTCAGAAACTGTCATTAGTGTGTTCTTAAGTAAACGCCAGATTTTTCTTTTTGGATTGCACTCGTTTTTCCAGTGATGTCCTCTTTTGGTTCCAGGATCCCATCCAGGGTCCTACATTGCATTTAGTTGTCACATCTTCCAGGTCTCCTCGAGGCTGTGATGGTTTCTTGGTCTTTCCTTGTGTCTCATGACCTTGACAGTTTTGAGGGGACTGGCCAGGTTTTCTGTAGAAATTCTCCCAATCTGGGTTTGTCTGATGTTTTCTCATGATTAGCCAGGGGTCGTGGGTTTGGGGAGGAAAACCCCAAAGGAGACTGTCCTCTCCTTGCTCCGTCATAGCAGGGTGATGACTGATTGGTGACTCACTGATGCCCGATTGCCTATCTCAGCATCGTTTGAGGTGCAGCTCCCTGATTTTGAAAGCGATCGAGCATCTTTTTGTCTGTGAAGACCCAGGCATGGCTGGACAGGTTTGAGGTTGAGGAGTGCAGTTGGGGGGGGGGGGACCATGGGAATTGCACTCAGACCCGAGCCCCTGGGAGCCCACTGTGGAATAGTGTCTGGGGAGAAGGGCCTGAAAACAGGAAGTGGCCTTGGGGTATCGTAGCTGAGGGAGGGAGGTGGCTGGTGGTGAGCGTTGAGAAGCAGCTGGGAGGTGTACTAGGGGGAAGCTTGAGGAGAGGAAGGAAGCCAGAGGAGCCAAGGACCCTGTGTGAGGGAGGAGGGGCGATTTGCTTCTACACTTTAGTAGGGAAAGATCTGAATCATTTTATAGGCCTCAGGAGGGGAGGCAGCTGAGAGGGTGGGTTTGCCCATCAGTAAGAGGGGCCGTTGTCAGAGCACAGTCCTTTGGGAGATCCCAGGAATGCTGGGATGGCCACACTCAGGGGTAGGGAGGGATTAAGTTCAAGCCAGGAAAGGGCTATGTCTGAGCTGAGGGTGGGTGGGCAGAGATGCCCGGGGGTTAGGTTGGGAGGTTGGGGGAGGGGTCAGGTCTCTTCTGGGGGGACAGGGTGCCTCTGTGGGGGAGGCTGGTAACATCTGCCTTGAGAAGCCTGAGGGCCAGAGGGGGATTTGGGACGACCTGACCTTGAGGCTGCAGGTATGAGTCTCCTACTGCTGCTGTAATACACTGCCCATCCTCAGTGGCTTCCAGCAATACCAGTTTATCACCTGGAAGTCAGAAGTCTGAAAAAATGTCTCACTGAGTTAAAATCACGGGGTCTCCTGGGCTGTGTTCCTTCTGGAGGCCTGGGGGAGAATCTGTTTCCTGGCTGTGTTAGTTGGGGTTCTCTAGGGAAACAAACGACAGGCGGTATCTAAATATTATGAGGTTTTATAAAATTGTCTCACGCAACTGTGAGGATGGGCAAGTCCAAACTCTGTAGCACAGGCTGCAAGCCGGGAATGCTGATGAAGGTCCTCCATAAATCCCCCAGGAGAAGCTGGCTGGCTAAAGTAGAGATGGAAAGTCTCTTCTGGCTACTGAAATCGTCACTTCTTGTAAGGCCTTCAACTGATTGGACATCTCTCACTGCTGAAGGCAATCTCCTTAGTTGATTGTAGACGTCATCAGCCACAGATGTGATCAACTCACTGATGACTGAAGCCCACGGAATGTCCTCATACCAGCAGCTGGGCCCGTGCTTTCTTCACTTCATTACCTTCATTACCTGGCCAAATAGACACATGATCCTAACCATCACACTGGCCTTTTCCGGCTTCTGGAAACTTTTCCCTGCCTCTAGCTTCAAGGCCAGCAGCTAACATCTTCTCTCCTCTGTAACCATCCTGCCCCTCTCCTATGAAGACCCTCAGGGTGACATTGGCCCCACCTGGATAATTCAGGATAATGCCCCTAATCCGAGACCCCCAACACGATCACATGTACCAAGTCCCTTTTACCTTGTAAAATAACATTCACAGGTTCCAGGGATCGGGCTGTGGACATCTTTGGGCAGGCCATTCTTCTGCCCGTTACACTGGCGAGGAGGGTCAGACCATAGGGGTTTTAGACAAACATGTGAATATCTACCTGTGACGCCTAGACATGATGGCTGCAGAATAGAAGCCCAGGGGTGGTGGGGGCCGTGTCCAGCTTGAAGCTTCTGGGAGACTAGAGGGAGCAAGCCCCTCCTTCCCTGAGCTTTGTTCTGCTTCTCTTAAGCCATCAGAGCTAACCTTCTCATAGTAACCCACATACCCAATGTTCTCAGCACATTCACTCCTTTAATTCTCACTGCAACTCTGTGAGGGAGAGTCCATTATTGGCCCCATTTTCTAGATGAGGAGACCAAAGCACAGAGAAATTAGGCAAGCAACCAAAGGTCACGCAGCCCCAGAAGTGGCAGAGTTAGGAATTGAGCTTAAGAAAGCCTTGCTCCTGAGTTTCTCCTCTTAAACATTTGACCTGCCTTGAAATTCCATCCTCTTAAATCCTTTGGCCCTTTTTCATCCCCCCTCCACACCCTGCCTGCTCACATTCTTCTCTTTTCTCCAAATAGTCGTTGAGTATTCAGCAGGCTGTGGCCCCCGCCATCCTTTCTGTTGTCCCCCAGAGATGGGTGATGCTCCCCCAACTCTCATGAATAACAGGGAAGCACACAAACGTGTTTGTGAAAATGCCACCTGTTCCAGTACCTTGGGTGCCAGGAGGAGATGTCCCACCTGGATCATCAGGTGACTGTGGCCTCAGTTTCCTCACCAGGTTAATTCCTGATCAGATTCCGTTCAAGAGGAGTCTTCAGAGTTGGACATTATTTCTCTGATTTGCTTCCCCTTCTCTTTTGTGCTTTGCCTGCCTGTTGGTCATTTCACCAGAAAGGAAAGGAGGTGGGAAGGAAGAAACAACCAGAGCCCTTACTCTCTCATTTGTTGATGGTGCCCCTTCAGTCCCTGTAAACAAGCAACTTGGACTCTGCAGCTGGAGATGTTTGGAAACACGGGAGCTGTTTCCTCTTTTCTTTCTCTGGCTTCCTCGGGTAGTAGGAAGGAACCTTATAATTTATTTCATGCCCATGAAAAAAATCTCGGTGTTTCTGGGGAGTGGATGACACACTGTCCCCACTGAACAGGAAGCTTTTGAGCTACGCCAAGGACCAGGTAACGAATGTGGTATGGCCAACGTTTCTGAGCTCGGTGGGGTGGCGGCCACGGGGAGCCTGCCCAGGGTTCTGGATCTTAAGTGGATAACACTGTGGAAGCATCCCCTCTCCTTAACCTTGTCCATAGCCTGAAATCAGAACTGAGGTTGGATGTCGGCAAAAGCCAGGGGTACGTTCTGCAGAGTGATGAGCATAGCAGCACATGAACGCAAGCTGAAGAGAAAAGTCGGGCACATTCTGAGGTTGGGAGATTGTGGCTTTTTTTCCTTTCTTTCTGATTTTTATCTCGTGTGTGCACGCCTCCACACTTCCCTTCTCAAGTTCTTTCTTTTCCACCCACATCTTGACTTCATCTCCTGCCACAGCTCCCCAGGATGCCCTTCGAGAAGCTCGACACTCCCCACCCCCCCCCCCCAGAATCCTGGAGGAAACAAAAGATTCCAAACCCAATTAACTGATTCCAATTCTGGCGCATATTTGAACTGTAAATCCTCTTGTTACCTCGAGTTGAACTGCGCGACTATCTGTATTGAAGTTCTTCAGTTACGTAAACATCTTCCTTTAAAAACTTTGTTTCCTCAGATTTTAAGTCGGGGCCATTAGGGTAAACCCTCTGTCCTTTATTCCTCGCCCCATCATAGCAGGGCGATGACAGGGTTATTCCCGTTTTCAAATATTGATGCCACCAGGGGACTGACAGGGAACTTGGTGTTCTCTTTGTGCCTACGTGTTGTTTTCTAGAAACACTTTATTGAAGCTCCAGGGTGCCTGACTGTGTCCTGATTTGCTGAGGACTTTCCTGGTTTTAGCACCAAAGTCTCATGGACGGTGGGTTCCCGTATGAGGCACCCACGATGTTTTGGGCCTAGTTCTAGGTGGTGGGGATGTAGATTTTAATAAATTACAGTCCCTGCTCCTAGGGGACACACAGACCAGTCAGGAAGCCAGACAAGTTAACAAGAGCCCTGGGAAGATACTGCAAAGAAATGTATGAATGATATAAATTAACACAACCTCGGTGCTGTAGTCCCATTGCTCTGGGTACTTAGACAAGTGGATTTGCTTATTCATCCCGAGACCCTCCTGAAGAAGAAACTACCAGTGTGCCCATTTTACAGATGGGGAAACCGAGGTATCAAAGTCATACCACTGGGGTGGGGTATGGGGGAGCCTGGGTGTGACTCAGGTGGTGTGACCCCAGACATCTGCTCAGTGTAGATAAGGTTCTGGGAGGAATTAATTCTACCTGGGGCAGGCCAGAGGCTTCTGGGGAGGTAAGAACAAGCCGGGATCTGATAGGTGAAGAGGAATTTCCTCTTTGGGAAGAGGAACAAACATGCACTCCCCCCGGGTCATGTTTGTGTGTGAGGGGTTCAGAAGGACCTGTGTGGACGTCAGATGGGCTGCTCTAAGATAGGTAGAGGATTTGGAGGCTCGAATTGGTGGCCTTGGCTTGCAGTGGGGAGCCTCGAGATTTCCAGCCTTGTTTTGGAGGCCTAATGATCAGTGGTGCAGCTGATAGGTCACCATCTCTAGGCATTCCAGAAGTCAGACCTTTCAATTTAGGATTCAGGGCTGACCTCTTTAAATCGCGACCGCCAGCCGGTTCCAGAAACATCGAACTGCGAGGGGCCCAGCATCTAGCTGCGGCCTCTGCACCCGTCCGAGTGCCGGGAACTTGTGGTTGAACGGCTGAAATGACAGCTCCCGCCGGGTGTATTTTGGAAACTTCTTAGGCTGGGTTTTTTAGGAGCGGATCTGTTGCTGAAAGTGAGGGCCCTCTGCGGAGTTCATCCCCCAGCCCCGAGGTTTCAGGCCAGTTTGTTCATTTTGGTTCAGCAGAAGGGGCGATGGCTGGGTACCCGAGACCCCAGGTGTGATCCAGTGGCTTCTCTCCAAGATTTTGAGGGTTTTTTCTTCTCTTTCAGCAGTACAATATTAAAAAGCCACGGCTAGGTTGCTTTTGTCAGTTGGCAAGGGGCCTCCGAGGCATGTGCCTTCCCCTCTTGGGGCAGGGGCCTGAGATATCCCAGCACCATACGCATCTCAGAGGAAAATATGCAGCTTTGGACACTCCTTGTGTCTCAGAGCAGTCATCTGTTGACTCCCATGGTTTTCTCTGTCCCCTTCCTTGTTTGCCTCCCCAGAATGAGTGGGTAGAGTTTTATGAATATCTACCTAGCTGACCTTTAAAATCCTGAGCCTGTTTCCCCAAGAAAGGTCGTTTTGAATTGCAGAGTGCTCAGCTGCAGAATTAATTGGGATCCATAACTGGCAGGTTTTTTTCTCATCTTCTCTTGGGCCTGTGGACAGTCTGCAATAAATGCATCTTCACGTGTGTTAGGGAAGGCGGAGGGCACGCCTTGCCAGGGGTTCAACTGTGTGGCTGCCACCGAGAATTTATTTTTCTTTCACGGTCCATGTGCCAGTCGTGCCTGGGTTTCCTAGCCTGGCAGGGGTTTTGGTGAGGCCTGTAGAGCTCTGGAGCCTGACGGACATGACCGATGGACTTGAGCTTGAAATCTCAGCCCTGCTGCTTTCTGTCTGTGCGAATTTGGACATGTGGCTTAACCTCTCTGAGCCTTGGGGTTTTTTCTGTTTTAGGGGACGAAGGTAATAATGATTCCTGTTTTAATGTTGTGAAAATTACCTGGGTTGCTGCATATAAGGGTATGAACCCCAGAACCCATTAGGGTAAATAAGAACCCGTTACAGTTCATCTTAATGCTGATTTTTAATTAAAAAAAAAAAAATGTTTTTTAAAGAGCACTTTAGATTTACAGAAAAATGCAGAAGGTGGAGAGTTCCCATATTATTCCCCTCCCCTCTTTTCCCTATTATTAACATTTTGCATTCGTGTGGGACATTTGTTAGAGTTGATGAACCAGTATTTTTATAATTATATTATTAACTAAAGTCCATTGTTTACATGGACTTTGTGTTGTTATGTGTTTTTATAAAAGTTTTATTGTGGTACCATATTTACAACGTGAAATCTCCCATTTCAACCATTTTCACGTATACAATTTAGTGGTGTTGATTACACTTCCAATGATGTGCTACCATCACCACCATCCTTTACCAAAACTTTCCCATCTTAGCGCATTTTTGAATCCCAGGAGGGCGGAAGAGAGACACATAGTGGACTTTGCTCAGGCCACAGCCAATGGGCTCAAAATAGGCGCCAAATTAAAGTTCAGACAAGCTTGGTGATCTGGGTTCCTCTGACCCCCTTCAGTTCTTCCTGGGTTGAGGACCCAGCAGATCTGACACCGGAAGCTTGGGACCTGGACATGGAGGTGACCGGAGGAGTGACCTGTGCCAGGAGGAAGCTTGTACAGCAGACGGGATTGTCACCCTCACCTGCCCGCCCCCCTGGGCTGTGGCGCCAGAGATCAAGTCACGTGGGAGGACTGTACAGATGTGAGGGGCGCCAGGACTTTGTTACTAAAAAGGTTCAAGTGCCTTCCGACAATGGGATTTAAAACAGCCAGAAAAGAGCACACGCGTTTTAGAAATATTAAATGAATAAATGTTGGTGCTTAGGAAAACTCGCTCAGCCCCAATACCTCATTCAGCACCGGGCATTCTCAGCGGGGCCCTGAGGGGGAGAAGCTTGGATCTTGGGGAGAGGGTAGCAGGAAGCTTGGCTCTTCCAGTGGTGTGTGGCCCTCCAATGCCCAGCCCCACTCTGCGAAATCTTATTTCTTAGTATTTAATTTCTCTTGTTAGGGAGAAATTAGATTATATTTAATTAATTAAATTTAAATATAATTCAATTTTTCTCTTTGGGATGGGGCAGTAATGGAAAAAAGGTTGAGAAAATCCGGTTGTACACCAGGGTTGGATGAATGGACGTCCTGGAGAAGTTCCTGTGGGGCCTGGGATTAGCATCAGCTTGCCCCTCGCTGCCCAGTTAGGAGACTATTTTGCATCGAGTGAACGAACCATGGAGAGATGGAGTGACGGAAATTTCCAGCAAGAAGGGGCTCCAGAATTCGAATTGTGTCAGAAATGCCTTTTCTGTAACTGATAATCATATTCGGCTACATAACTGTGGCCTGGCGCAATGTGATAATGCAGCGTCCCTCCTTGGAAAGTGATGGAGTTTCAAGATGGCGGCGGCGGAGCGGCCAAGCAAGCCTGGTGCCCTTTGCAACTGCTCAGGCTGCCTGCCCCAAGCAGGACCGCTCATGTTTTCCATATTTGAGGCATGGATTTGGAATTCCTCTCTGGGCTTGGAAATAGCTAGTGAAAGAATCGTTCTGGGATGGTGAAACGGAAATCTCTGGCTCTTAGCATTTTCTTTATGGCCTTTGTGGGGGGGGGGTGCGGATGGAAGGTGGCTGGAGAATCTCCTTCAACAGGTTCTTTTATAGGGATGTTGGAAAGCCTCCCAGAGCGGCCTAATGACAAAGTCAAACAACTGGAGAGGGAGGGAAGGGATCCCCTACTTGTTGCTTTATTTCCCCCCACAAAAGTCCTTGTGCTATGGCAACTCAGCCCCCAACTGCCCAGCTGGGGTGAAGGGCATCTCTCCTGCTATGCTTCTAGGTGGCAAAATGTGGCCTTGTTGCTTTGATCAAATCTAAATGCTTCCCTACGGCTTCCTGTTTGGCCTTGAAAAAGGGACCAGTTTTAGATCTAATCTCACCAGCGCCTTGGCGCGTAGGTGGCCGCTCTGCCTGCTGTGACTGGCGGTGGAGACTGGGTGGGGGGCAGAGGGCCACAAACCAGGTGGCTCGAAACAACAGGAATCATTCTCAGTTTTGGAGGCCGGAGTTCCCGCGGCAGGGTGGGGGCATGGCCACGCTCCCTCTGAAACCTGTAGGAAAGGACCCTTCTTGGCCTCTTCTGGGGTCTGCTGGCAGTCTTGCTTCAGTCTCTGCCTCCATTGTCCCCTGGCCCTTCTCTCGTGTCACTCGTGCTGTCTGAATTTGCCCTTTTTACCAGGACATCAGTCCTATTGGATTTGGGCCTACTCTAATCATAACTAATCACATCTTTAAAAACCTTATTTCCAAATAGGACATTCATGGGACCTGGGGTTGGAACTTGAACATCTTTTGGGGAGAGACCCAGTTCCTGACAGGGACTGATTGCTGTTTCTGAGAGTTTCAGGAGGCAGGTGGAGTGAGGCCGATGGAGGAGAGCTGAGCAGATCCTTTCTGGAAGGGTGGGTAAGGGGTGGTCCGGTGGGCTTCCTGGCCCCAGGGAAAGCCAAATTAAAAAGAAACGGGACTGACTTAAGTGCCATTTCCTGGCCTGGGGCCTGGGGAAAAGGAAAGCTGTGGAATGTATTTAGAAAACTTTCAAGCCAGTCAGTTACGGGGTTTTTGCTATTCTGGTCTGTTGATCTTGTTCTCTTCAGAATTTTAAACATGTTTATGGGACTCTTGGATCCAAAAGCAATGCTGTAAAGAGGTAGTAACCTGAAGTTCCAGCAGATGGGACGTGATTCATAAAAAAATGGTACCCAGTCACTAAAATATGCGGGGAAGGGGCACTCGTGCCTTAATTTCTAGAACAAGAAGCTAGGCCCCTTACAGAAGCGACGGTTTTTGAAGAAGTCCACTACTGAGTCAAATCATTGCCTCTCAGCAGTTTGACCTAAACGTTTTGTACAACTTTGGGCACCCCAATCTTCATTTTCCCCTCCCAAAGCACTCCGTGTGCACCACGGCAAATGGTCCTATCTCAGGCTTTCTGTAAGCATCTGTGTTTTCTGTCTTGTAATTTTTTTTGACTCAGTTTTCATTAAAAGATCTCATAGGCAGCGCCAAGCCTGCCGTTGCATTCCCTTCCCAAACAGAAAGGGACAGCATGTCCTTGACATTCAACTCGAATCTAATTCCTCCAGAGCACCGTGTTGTTTGCTTTGCTGGGTGTCTCTGCAGACCCAGTGGATGCCAAACGCAGGGAGGGAACATAGGCTGCCTTCAGCAGCGAGGTTTAGCTGGGTAAGGAGAGGGACCTGGGGCTGAGGTCTGTGCTCTTTTCTCCTCTCTCTGCATTCATTACTCTTCCTGTGTGTCAGAGGCTGCTGGTAACACTGCCTTAAATGAACTGCTGGTCACAGATGGTCTCATTATTAAACCCTGAATCCGTGACCATAAGCCCTCTTCCAGCCCTCCTGCTTAACTGTTCTCTGTAGACTTGGACTTGACTTGCTCCCTTCCCTCCTCCACTTTTACAGATCTTCTGCTGTATCCAATCTTCCTGGGCTTGTCCGTTTCTTCCACCTCTATAACCTTCTGTGGCTCCCTATTACTCTATCAGTGCTGTCCAGCAGAACCATTAAGTAAGCCAGCATGGGTCATTTTAAATTTTTTAGTAGCCACATTTTTTTAAAAAGGTAAAAAGAAACAGGTGAAATTAACTTTAACATATTTTGCTTAACTCAGTATATCTATACTATTTCAACATGATATCAATATAAAAATTACTGAAATATTTTACACTAGTTTTTCCATACTATGTCTTTGAAATCCAGTGTGTTTTACATTGACTTCATATTCCAAATTGGATGCTGAATTTTTACCAGAAATATTTGATCTAGATTTAGATTTCATTAAAGTAACTCAAATTGTTGACAAAGTAAATTCAGATGCCTGAGTTGTTCCAAACCTACTTAAAAGTTTTCCAATAACTGAATCAAGTGTCAGTTTTTACATTTAAATTACTTCAATTTAAAGAAAATAAATTCAGTACTTTATTTGCACAAGCCGCATTTTGAGGGCTCAGTAGCCATATGTAGCTGGCAGCTTTGTATCGGGCAACTCAGGTACAGAACACCTCCATCATCATAGAACATTCTAGTGTACAGTTCTGGCTTATAGAATAAAGTCCGAACTCCTGAAAAGGGCAGGCTTTCAAATTTTTCTAAAAGCTGGCCCCAACCTGTCTAGCTTGATTTATTGATTTGACTTCTACACATGTTCACTTCCCAGAGCTTCTGTTTCCACTTTGAAATGTTCTTTATTCTGTTCCCTCAGAGAAATTTCTTTGGGGCTTGATATAAAAACAGCTTCCTTGCAGGATTCTCCCCTCTGTCCCACACAAAATTAATTACTGCCTATGCCTCCCACGGGTTCTGGAAAAGGAGAGCGAATGTGTGGGAAGAGGCGGCAGGCCTGTCCGAGCCTTGGACTGTGGCAGCCTGCTCTTGGCGCTCACTTCCCGATTCTCCCAAGACAGGTTTGAATGGACCTTCTAACAGCGTCTGCCCTGCCGGGTTGGGATGCCAGAGCCACACACAAAGGAAGGCACTGTGTCCTCCCGAGCCGCCCTGGGGCTGGTGGACAAGAATCGCCACAGGACACACCCTGGGTCCAGGCGGTGGAATTCTAGGCGGGCACCGGCTCTGCCGGCGGTGGGGGTGGGGTGGGAGACCCTTTCTTTGTCCTCTCTAAATGAAATGTGGGCCTGGCTGCTCTTAGACTCACTTTTTTATTGTTTAAATTAATTTTATTTTAAAATGTCCAACATTTACAAACAGTATAATGACCAAGCAACAATGTCCCACTCCTTCCCGCCCCCCCTCCCCCAGGCCTTGGGAACCTCTCACTTAGGTTCTGTCTCTACAAATTTGCTTATTCTAGATATTTCATGTAAGTGGAATCATACAAGATGGGTGACCTTTTTTGTATTTCACTGAGCGTGATGTTTTTTATCCACATTCATCCATGTTACAGCATGTCTCAGAACATCCTTTTTATGGCTGAATAATATTCCATTGTGTGACTGTAGCATTTTGGTGTGTCCATTCATCTCTTGACGGCCACTTGGGTTGTTTTCACTTTTTGGCAGTTGCGAATAGTGCCGCCATGAACGTGGTTGTGCACGTTTTTGTGTGAACACCTGTTTTTTTGGTTTCCCTGGGTCTATACCCATGAGTAGAGTCGCTGGGTCCTACGGGAATTCTGTGTTGCCATTTCACATTCTAATCTTGTGCTCACTTTTCGAGACGGGAACTGGTGTGTATGTTTACTTTTCTTAAACTGTAACAGACAGAAAAAAGTGCACAAATCTTAATTGTGCAACTCAAGTGTTCACCAAGGGAGCAAGCACACCGTGTAACTGGTTCCTAGATGAGCAAACAGATGGCGAGTAGCCCTCCCAGTACCCCCCACCCCTTACCCCCTTCCAGACTCTACTCCCGCCTACCTGACCTCTAGCTCTGTGTGTTCGTTTTACCTATTTCTGAACTTCATGTAAATATCATCATACAGCATGTGTGTTTTTTGGCACCTGGCTTCTTTGGCTCAGCATTTTATTTGCCATAGTCAGAAATTTGCCATTTCCGTCACTTGAAACACTTCCTGAAAACCTCAGTGGTTACAAAAAAAGAAGGAACACGATGTGAAAGACAAAGTAAGTCATCCTTGGGGTGATGGATTTAGGTACGAAGAAACTTGTATTCAGATGTGGGTGATGTTTCCTCCTGAATAGCTTTTGGTGACTATTGGTCATAATTTACGCTTTATCCTCATGCGGGAAATCTCTTGTTCAGGTGAAGGGACATTGAAAGGCCGTCACGCTTCTCTTGTGGCTTTTGAGCAGGGCTGGACGCAAATCATTTCCTCAGATTTTCTGTTTGGTAGAAAATGAAAGATTAGGGTGAAAAGAGAGAGATGTCGGTTGAATTTCTGATCCCAGTACCTTCTGTTTTTGCCTTAGGTGAGATGTCGGCTCCGGGACCATACCAGGCGGCCGCCGGGCCCTCCTCCGTGCCAACCGCACCACCATCCTATGAAGAGACGGTGGCTGTCAACAGTTACTTTCCCACGCCCCCAGCGCCCAGGCCTGGGCCGACCACGGGGCTGGTGTCAGGCCCCGATGGGAAAGGCATGCACCCCCCCGCATACTACACCCAGCCGGTGCCCGTCCCCAACGCCAATGCCAGTACGTGTGGCCGCCCGGGTCTCCCCTGGCTAGTCCTCGGTCCTCCACCCCAGCCTCAGGGACTTCCTTGAGCATGAGCAGAGGGACTGAAGTGCCAGTCAGTCCAGCCTTACCCCCTTCTCCTGAAATTTCACTTCCAGTCTTTTAGGTTCCACCTTGGCAAGGCTCATGGTTGGTCCATAATAATGTCAGGTTCCTGATCTTCCCCATGTCCGCCATCAACTAAGCACAGAGGCACAACCAACTGTGTATTCCAGAGAAATTTGGGAGTGGGGGTTTGTATTTTAACCTCCCCACCCCCCATGGAGATCCCTTACCTCTGAGGCCAGGGCTGGACTGGGAGAGTGGGAGAGGGAGAAGCAGTAGCTGCTGGTGAGAAGGGGTGAAAGGAACCCCCCGCCCCACCATTAGTGCAAGTCGTTCCTTTGCCCTTGAGCAGCTTCTTCATGGTCCCCGCCCTTTGGTACTTTATGCTGTCCAGGTGTGTCCAGGTATGTAGCTGATTCAGAGTCACAAGCAGTTCAGGAAGAAATCGCCAGCTCAGAGACTGGGCCCATCAATCAGAACAGGTTCACTTAACCTCCCCGTGCCTCAGTGGCCTCATCAGTAAAACAGGGCTCTTTGAGCACCTCCATCAGTGAAGTGCTGAGCTGAAAGAAGGTTCTGTGCTGGGCACAGAATAATCATTTGAAAAAAATGAGCCGTTATTACTGCCTTTGCGTTTTGACCTCTTGAAATGAAAGAGAAGGAGATAATAACTTTTAGACTATTTTAGATTACACTGGTATTAATTACTTTTTTTTTTTCCCTTTGGTAAGGAGGGGCTTCAAAAGGATATTGCAAGGGTAGGGGGAGAAAGGGACCCTTGCAGTAGGGAGAATGCTCTGGCTGTAAGATCTGCAGGCAACTGAAGGGGTAGGCAAAAGGCTTTTCTTTTTTTTTTAGAAAGGAGTAATAACGTTCTTGAACAACAACAAAAAAAAACACTTAAAATTTACATGTAACTGCTAAAATGTGCTTCAGCATCGTTTCTTTTCTGGAGGGAGGGTCTCTCTGTGAGTATTAAGTTCATTTAGCTCTGGGCACCCGTTAATTCGCTCCTAGTACATAGATTGTAGAAATGGCAGTCTAACAACCTAAAAAGAAACAGAAGGAAGTCACTTTGACAGAAATAGGAGCTGTAGCACTTTTGCCAAAAATCCGAATCCACCGCACTGTAATTGCTTAACTACCTCCCTCGTTTCCCTTGCCCTAGATGTTCTGATTACCGTGAGTGTCCATACATGTTTTGAAATAGTTTTCTCTTCTTAGCGTTATTTCCCATTCTCGTTTCGTGTATCAACAAGGCTTGCCTTAAAGAACGGGGGCAGCGTTCCCCAGCTTGGCACGCTCCGCCCTCATCCCGGGGCGCTGGGGTTCACGGAGCGGCCCTGGTGAAAAGACTGTTGACCGAGCGAGGTCACTCTGTGCCAGGCACGGTGCGGGGCCCCCGGCAGTCCTCAGCGCGGTGGAGCCCTGCCACAGCTCGGCGAGGGAGGTCCTCTTGCCTCCACTTTTCAAATAGCAGCTTTACTGAGCTGTAATTCACGTGACGGTAAAATCCAGTGGGTTTTAATATATTCATAGAGTTGTACAACCATCACCACAGTCTAATTCCAGAACATTTCCATCACCCCAGAAAGAAACCCTGTCACTCCCCGTCCCCCCCCCCCCCTTTCCTAGCCCTTGGTGACCACTAACAGACGGATGGAGAAACTGAGGCAAAACCTCATCCTGTCACTGTTTCTCCAATTACCACCTGCAGACCACCTTAGAATCACTGGGGGGCTTATAAAGTAGTTTGTGGGGACCCTGCCCCAGATCTGCTGAATCACGTTTTGGGAGGTAGGACCCACGAATCTGCATTCTTCGTCAGCACCTCCAGTCAAAGCCCTCCTGGCCAGGAGCCTGCAGTTCTCTTCCCCTTCTCGAACGCGGGCGTTTGGTGAGCCCCTCGGAGGACAATTCTAGAAACCTGCAGGGCTTCCTCCTCCGCCCTTCCTGTGGCTTTCACGGGCCTCGCTTTCCTCGTGGGCTGAGCAGCCTGTCTGTCTTTTCCTCGCCCCCAGTTGCCGTGCAGACCGTGTTTGTCCAGCAGCCCGTCTCCTTCTTCGACCGCCCAGTCCAGATGTGCTGTCCTTCCTGCAGCAAGATGATCGTGACCCGGCTCTCCTACACCGCCGGCGCCCTCACCTGGCTCTCCTGCGGGAGCCTGTGCCTGCTGGGGTGAGTGCCACATGCACGAGGGTCCTGGACCACCCTGCCCTTTCCCCCGCAGCAGGACCTCTTGCCCTCGGCCCCACTGACATCTGGACCTAGGTCATCCTCTGCCGTGGGGAGCTGGCCTGTGCATTGCAGGGTTTTTTGCAGCATCCCTGGCTTCCACCCACTGGGTGCCAGTAGGGCCCCTCCCCCAGCAGTGGCCGCCCAAAATGACTCCAGACTTTGCCTGATGTCCCCTGAGGGGGCACAACCGTCCCCAAACCCTGATTTTGAGCTTATCAGCACCTGGAAGTTGTGCTTTTGCCATTTCTTCTGCTTTTCTACTCAAACCCCTGGGCCACATGTAGGGACAAGCATTGTAGCCGCATCTGTGTGAGGCGATACCCTTAGGGATTTCTTTTCTTTCTAGGATTTCATGACCTAAATAACAACGTGTTCGCTTGACTCTGAATAAAAGCTTTCAACAATCTGTACATTAAAATACTTTATAGTAATCTCTTCAAAACGTCTTATCCTTTTATGACTTTCAAGTATTTTTCCCATTGCCTACGCAGGGAAATTGTGTAAATATTTATGTCTGCAGCAAGGGTATTATATTTAAAGAGTAATTGTTTCTGTTGTGGGAGAGACACACAGGAAACACAATTGATTTTTTTCCCCCCAGCAGACAAAGTAGCCCCCTTTTTAATTTTTGTTTTTATTGTGGCAATATATATATGTCACATCAACTTTGCCATTTTAACCATTTTTATGTGCACACTTCAGTGGCATTAATTGCGTTCACAACGTTGTCTCTACCATCTCCATCTATTATCAAAACTTTATCATCACCCCAAACAGAAATTCTGTTTCCCTTAAGTAGTAACTCCCCTTTGCCCCTTCCCCAGCCCCTGGTCACCTTGAATCTATTTCCAGTCTCTCTGAATTTACGTTTCCTAGGTATTTTACATACGTGAGGTCGTTTAATATTTGTCTTTTGGTGCCTGGCTTCGCTTCACATTTTGGCTTCAAGGTTCACGTCCCAGAACTGCATTCCTTTTTGCAAAAAGTAGCTTCTTTTTCCTGGCCATGTGACCCTCTCATTGTCTTCCTTGAAAGAAACAGTCGTCCCTTCGTTTCCTTCCAAGAACCTTCGGTTTTTGTCTAACTGGTTCCTGCCCACCGTCTGCCCGTGACTAGGTCAAGAAGGAACAGCATGGGAAGCGGCTGTGGCTCAATCAGTGGGGCTCCCGTTTACCATATGGGAGGCCCCGGGTTCGGTTCCCGGGGCCTCCTGGTGAGGGCAGGCCCGCCTGCGCGGCGTGGTTGGCTGACCCAGCGAGCACAAGCAGCAAGGGGGGGATAAATGAATAAATAAATAAAATCTTTAAAAAAAAAAAAGGAACAGCATTTCTCTTCCTAATTTTGAGAGGCTCAAAGCTCCAGAGAGCTTAGCGAATTTTCTCAAGGTCACAACCCAGTAAGTGAGGAGACTTAGCACAGTTTTCTTGGCCCCTAATTCCGTGTCCCAGCCACAGGACTGAGCCGTCGGTTGTGGTTTTTATTCCTTGGACAGAAAACGTGAAATAAAAGTTAATTATCTTTGAGCAGGGCTATTAAGACTGATTTTTATCTAGAAACCAGGGAAAGGCAGAGTGGAGGCTCTATTGAATGTTGACCTCTGTGGATCCAGCTTATTGAAATTGAGACAGCTTTTCTGTCCCCTCCTTGACTTCCTTAACTGTAGTCGGGTGGGTTCCAGGCCCTCTGCTTCTGAGCTGTGTGACTGTGGTCAAGTGACTTCCCCTCTCTACTGTCACCCTGACTCATCTGTAAACGGGGGGTGATCGTTTCTGCTTCCAGGGTTGTTTTTATTTTTTTTTATTTTTTTAAATTAACTTTTTATTGTAACTGGACTACAACTCAAAATTTGCCATTTTAACCAATTTTAAGTGTGCAGTTCATTTGGTATGAATTACGTTCACAATGTTGTCCTACCATGGCCACATCCATTACTAAAACTTTTCCATCACCCCAAACAGAAACTCTTTTTACCCCTTCCCCCTCCCCCTAGCCCCTGGTCACCTCTAAATCTACTCTCTGTGAATTTCCCTCTTCTAGGAATTTCATGTAAGTGGAATCATACCCTGTATATCCTTTCATCTGATTTCTCTCGCTCAGCGCCATGTTTTCAGGGCTCATTCATGTTGTAGTGTCTATCAGAACGGGGAGGAAGCAGGGTGCTGAGCTTAGAGCCGTGCTTGTCTCCAGATGGATTGACTGCCCCTTATTTGAGCTTCCGGTAAACTTTTAGGCAACTGGAGGAAATTTCTTTCACAAGATAGTTTCTTCATCGGACTCTTTCCAGGTTCTGCTTACTGTAAATCAATGTCTTCCTCTGAAATGTTGATTTTAACCATGCATTTGGCAAACATCAGTTTGTAAGGCTCCTGGAACGTTCTGCCCATATTTGCTGATGGTGGATTGCGTAGGGTCAGAGAGGCGGTACTTGGAAAACTTTATTGGCTGTTGCTGTACGAAGCAACCTCCACATGAAAAAGAGAGTGGGAAGAATCAAAGAAATCCACAGTCCCAGTCAGGGCAGCACCGAGCCAGATCCAGCCCACTGCCCATGTTGAGTTTCCTTGGAAACAGACAGGCCCGTCCTTTTACATATTGCCTATAGCTGCTTCGTGCCGGCAAGGGCAGAGCTGGATAGTTGTGACAGGGACCATGCGGCCCACAAAGCCTAAAATACGTACTCTCTGGCCCTTCACAAAAATATCGATCCACCCCATCTAGGACTTTGAAAAATGCCGAAGTGACTCAACATTAGCAAAGACCTCCAGGCGGCAGCATTCGTTTCCTGAGGTTGCCATAGCAAATTACCAGTCACCGGGTGGCTAGAAACAACAGATATTTATTCTGTCACAATTTAGAGACTAGAAGTCCAACTTCAAAGTCTCGGCAGGGTCCTGCTCTCTCCAGAGGCTCTCGGGGAGGAGCCTTCTTGGCCTCTTCAGCTTCTGGTGCTCCAGGCATTCCTTGGCTTGCGGCCGCATCCCGCCCATTTCTGCCTCTGTCTTCATCTGGCCTTCTCCTCTTCTCCCTGTGTCTCTCCTCTGGGTGGCTCTTAGAAGGACACACTTGTCATTGGATTTAGGGGCTGCCCTAGATCCAGGATCATCTCATCTTGAGATTGCTGAGTTAATCACATCTGCATAGACCCTTTCTCCAAGTAGGGTCCTGTTCACAGCTACTAGGAGTTAGGGCTCAGACCTGTGTTTTGGGGTCACCGTTGAACACAGTGGTCTCTAATATACCCCGTTGTGTGGCTCTTCTGTTTTCCAGGTGCGTGGCAGGCTGCTGCTTCATCCCCTTCTGCGTGGACGCCCTGCAGGACGTGGACCACTACTGTCCAAACTGCAAAGTGCTCCTGGGCACCTATAAGCGTTTGTAGGACTCGGCTTTCCAGCTGCCGCCCAGCTCCACCCCGGTGGAGGTTCTGCCTCAAGGGTTCCATCATCATATTTTATTGGGGGAAGTATCTGGCAAAAGTAACTGACCTCCAAATGCCAGAAATCGCTGCTTGGAGACATGCACAGGACATACAGAGACATTCACCTTGAGTGTTTGGTTCAAGGGTTTCCCACCCGTCATCCATGATCCAAGTCATGCATCTAACTGTGATTGTGGCCCTGTCTGGTGATGTGCCATTGGCTGGCTCCCTTTCCTGCCTCAGTGGGCCCTTCTGGTGGCCTCAAACTGAGAAGCCACGGGTTGCCTTATTTTTGAGACTGTTCTGGCCCGAATTAGGCTGGACCGGCCTTTAGTGCCTACCATCTTATCCATCCTGCCCCGCCCCGATGGCAAACTCTTGCCTTTTAGACATTAAGGGGTTGGCTCTCAGAGTCTATCATTTGTAGACTTTTCCATTAGCACACAAATACACTTTAATTTTTTAATTCTTCTTTTTTAAATACAAGGAGGGACTCTTATACCCACCAGACACATATCCCGGAGGTCTTGAATATATGTTAGAAAGAGAGGGCTGGCTCTTACCTGTGGTCTGCCTTTCTTTGGTTCTATATATCAGAGCCTCAGTGCCACTGTACATGAAGAGCTTTTTTTTCTTGTACAGGAATTGTGTGTATTAGTTTCTGTGACCTCCTTTGGTCTTAAACATTCTTTGGACATAAATTTGAAAGGAAGGATTTATAGAACTATCTTCTGTAACCATGTGACTGATAACATTTTGGCCTTTGCCAATGTGCTCTCACTTCTTATATTTGAACAACAACAAAAAGCAACAAATAATTTTATCTACTGGCTTTAATTGGATTGAGCATGGTTCTTAAAAATCTCTACAATGGAATTCCCAAAGTGGAGCCTTTTTTGGGTTCCTGGGGTTGTGTTTGGAAAGATAAGGGAAAAGCGTGTTTGAGCTTGGTCTGAGCACCAGGGTGCTGGAAAGCTTGGGGACCTAGCCTGTTTCAAAGGAATCTAAAGCCTGATTGTATTTTCCAGAAATGCAATTTGTTGTTTAACAGCGGAAGACTTGGTTTCTAAGACTCAAGCAGCAAGCCAGGGTTCTGGGTTAGCTGCTGTGTCCTCTTTGAAATCAAGACGCCGCCAGACTCAAATTTCATGAGTCCCCGTTTTGATAGCATATTGGCACTGGGGAGCACATGTAAATAATATTATGTAGAAATCAAGCCTAGACCTTGACTGAAATCTGTATATTGGTTAAAAATTGTAATCCTAATCGTTGATTCAGCTTATTCATTTGATGTTTTGAAAATTCCAGTGATTATTTTTGCAATGAATATGGATACCACATAGTACATTGGTTTCATCTGCTTTAAAAAAAAATAAAGTCTTTGGTTCACTTGGTGAACAGTTTAACAGTTCTTAGGGTGTGAAGAAAGGTCTCCTGTTGTGTTTCCAGCCGTTGCTACAAAGAACCTTTATTTGCTCCATAATGGTAGAAAATCCTTCACGATAAAGACTTCAGGCTTGCTGAATATACTGTGATGTCAGGATGACCGATGTTGAGTTGGGTGGCTTGCTCACGAATCAGCTTTGAACTTTAAGTTATTGGAACCCGATAGGCGTCATCGATGGCAGCAAGCCACAGCTTTCAAGTTTTAATAAAATGCACAGAAGCAAGCTGTCCTCATTCATTCCCTGAACAAAACAGGCTTTGTTAATTGATTGGGGTGGTTGTGAGATTCTAGAAGGAGGGTGTTGAACTTGTCAGGAATATGAATGCCATCTCCCCCCATTTCCTACCTGATGATAGAGCTTCCTTTTGGAAGGTGCAGGAAAAATAATGTCATCTTGGTGAGGTTTATGTGGTCGTTGAAACCCTAATTTACGGTCTTGAAAAATTGCTGCTTACCCAGCCCTGGTCGTGTGCTTCCCTTTCATTTGGCAATGTCCAAGGCCATGCATATTTAGCAGTTTCGCTCACATGGTCGTACGAAAATGGTTGCAAGCTGTTATTAATTACATATGCAAAGTCTTCAAAACAAAAGCCCCATTTCAAGGGCTGCAAAATATATAATATCTGGAACTTAAAAAAAAACAACTACTATCAGGTGCCTGGATTGGTTGGACATTCATTTTATTGTTCATAGTACAGAATTACTTGTGTCTTTTACGAATGGAAAAGACTGTGTCCCTGCTTGTTGGGAACTTTGGCATAAGTCTTGCAAACACTGACTCACCTTCAATTGGTGAAAGAAAGGACTTTATACCGACTTGTCCCTCAAAGAATTTCACCAATTTCAAACCAAAAGTAGCTGTCTACCTTACACACTGTTCCGGCTGTCTGGACGAGATAGCCTTATGCGTAAATGGTGGTTTGTCTCTTGCTAACAAGTGTTCAGTTCTCACATTTATTGAGGCCACTTTGAGTACGTGGCTGATTCCTGGCCGACTACATCATTTTCTCTGGGACAACTGGCTTCCCACTTGCTACCAGGATCGATTCTGTTGCATCTTGAACTTTTTTTTTTTTTTTTAATGATTTATTTTATTTATTTCTCCACTCCCCTTGTTGTTTGCACTTGCTGCCTGCTCTCTGTGTCTGTCTGTTATGTGCTCTCTCTGTCTGCTTATCTTCTTTTTAGGATGCACTGGGAACCGAACTCGGGACCTCCCATGTGGTAGGTGGGCTCCCAACTGCTTGAGCCACATCCGCTTCCCTTGAAATATTTATAAATATCACTTCATACACTTCACACGCACTGGTCAGTTTTGTCTTAAAGGAGAACCTTAGGGAGGTTAAAATACTTCTCAGACCCTGTGGGCTTAGGATCTCTGTTGGGAGTAAATCTAGATGTTGGAATTTTACTTACAAAGTTCTGATTTGCATTTTGCATCCTATTAAAGTCATCTCCTGCTTTTATTACTCAAATGTTTACAGTGAGTCATCTGTTTTTCATAGGAACATGAGTGAATTCCAAGTAGATCCAGAAAGGACAATGAAAGAGAGAAACCAAGAGGGTTTCTTCTTGTTTTGTAATCTAAATGTTTTAAAGAAACAGCATTCTGAAGCTTGGGAAGATTTAAACAAGAACCTGTTTGGAAACCAAACAGTGCGATGCGTTTAGCTAATGGTCTTGTGAGTGTTCTCTGCTGTATTAGGATGCTCATTTTTAAATACTTTCAAAGCACTTAGTCCTGAAGCGTCTTTTAAGCGATTTTATATGTCGTTTTCCAAGGCCAGCGAAATCGGGGTAGTGAGCGTTTCTAGTATCACAGTGCATTGCCACATGTAATAGAGTTAAGTACTGTCTTTGAAACAAATCCCTTGGATATATAGTTGTGCCTGTGTGTGCTGGTCATAGTGCAAAGTGAGGGTCCAGGGAAAAACCTGGAAGCCCCAGGTCTGGCACATGTGTGGTTTTCACTTTCTTTACCTTTGCCCCCTGCTGTTTGTGAGGACTTGTACAGAAGGGGTACAAAGCAGCCCTCCTGGAAGTGGGAACAGCGGGCTCGGCACTGCCTGCAATACTTCTAACGCCTTCTTTGGTTGTTAATTGGGGTAAAGTTCACATAACGTAAAATCAGTCATTTTAAAGTGTGTAACTCAGTGGCATTTAGTACATTCATTATGTCGTACAACCATCACCTCTGTCAAGGTCCAAAACATTTTCATCACACCCAAAGGAAACCTACCATTGAGCAGTCACTCCCATTGCCCCTCCCACCAGCAGCCTGTCATCTGCTTTCTGTTTCTGTGGATTTGCCTACTCTGAATACTTCATATTGGTGGAGTCATATAATATGTGGCTTTGTACATTCGGCTTCTTTCACTCAGCATGATGATTTCAATGTATTTCACTGTACGTCCACATCATAGCATGTAGTAGAACTTCATCCCTTTTCATGGCTGAATACTATTCCCTCATATGTATAGACCACATTTCCTTCATCCTTTCACCTGTTAATGGCCATGTGGGTTGTTTCCGCCTTTTGGCTCTTGTGAATAATGCTGCCATAAACATGGGTGTCCAAGTATCTGAGACCTTGGTTTCAGTTCCTTTGGGTGTGTACCGAGGAGTGGGTTTGCCCGGTCACGTGGCAGCTCTCTGACTTTTTGAGGAGCTGCCTGTGGCTTCCAGGTCTGGCAGGGGCTCCCCACCTGGAATCCCCTGGCGTGGAGAACTTGGCGTCTTGTGCCACCTTCTGAAGCGAGAACCATTTCAGACAGCTTGGTGGGCCCAGAGCTCTGGATTTGGAGGGAAAAGATGAGCTCCAGGCAGGCCTTTGATTCCTTGGCCTATCTGTACACGTCCCGATCCCTCTGGGCCTCCCACAGTGCCTGAAAGATGAGGGGCAGATGCCACTGTCTCGAGCCCCCCCTGCTCGGCCCCTCTATGAAGGCGCTGTGAGCTCTGTAGAGTCCTCAGGTTTTTGGCTGCCTATCATTTGGCCACTCAACAAGTGTTTGCTAAGCACCTACTGACTATGCCCACTTTGGGATACAGCAGCAAAGGAGGCAGACACTGTTTCTGCCTTGCAGAGTTGACAGTAGAGGGGAAGAGACAGATCTCCATTAGCATGTCATTCTGGCATACTCTTTCTCCTGGTTAGAAGGCAGTCTCTTGGGTTCAGTGCCCGATGAGTCTGAAAGCTGCATCAGGAAAATTTGCTCTGCTTTTGTGTGATTTAATTTGCTGCTTCTCTCTCAAAGGAATCAGTGGTGTTCTTCAGTTTTCTTTTGAAGAGTGGCAGCCCTTGAAATTTAATCTCCTGCTGGCTGACTCTTAATTTCCTGTTGATAAGCAGGAAGGGTGAGGTTTACTGGCTACCAGTAAGGAGGTGGATTCCTGCAGGGTGTGGATCTGTGGATCTGTACCTGCTCAGTAAAAAACGTCCTCAGCTCTACCGGGAGGGTTACAGGTTGAGCCCGTGGGAGGAGCTTGGCAGGTGTGGGCACAGCCCTTCTTCCCTGGGGAATTGCCTCTGAGAGTGGGGACCCTCTTTTTGGACCTGCGCTCATCTGGCCAGAATTTGCCATCTGCACGGACATTCTGGAAAAAGAGAAAGCGACAGACAGTTTTTGACAATCATGTATATATTATAACCTGGTGTAGTAGATTGAATTATGCACCTGAGAAAATACATGTTCTTAACCTTAACCCATCCCTGTGGGAGTGGGCTGGTAGTAAATGGGACCTTGTAAAGAGGCTGTTTTAGTTAAGGTGTGGCCACCTGACTCAGGATGGGTCTTAATCCTGTTACTGGAGGGCTAGTAAGGAGAAAGCCCCAGGGAGGAGCTGGAAGCCAGGAGTGCCGGGAAAGCCAAGGAATTCAAGGATCACAGCCAGGCAGCCGCTACCAACGCCGGGAGGAAGCAAGCCTGCCCGCCTCTGAAATTCCCATTATTCAAGCAACCATTGTGTGGTAGTTGTCATAGCATCCAAGAAACTCCGGCACCTAGAATCTCAATTTTACTTCTTTTTCAGTATTTTTTATGCAGCGATAAACTTTGAAAAAATGTTTTTATTGTGGTTTTATATATATATATACATACGTACGTACAATTAGCCATTTTTTAAAAGATTTATTTCATTGATTTATTTATCTCCCCCTTGCTGCATTTGCTATGTATTTTTCTGTATCTGCTTATGTCCCTTTGTTGCGTCATCTTGCTGCATCGGCTCTTATCCCGGGCCAGCTCGCTTTCACCAGGAGGCCCCGGGAATCGAACCCAGGGCCTCCCATATGGTAAACGGGAGCCCAATCACTCGAGCCACATCTGCTTCCCTAGCCATTTTTGGGTAAATAATTCAGTGGCATTAATTACATTTACAATGTTCTGCAACCATCACCACCATCCGTCACCAAGACTTTTTCGTCATCCCAGTCAAAAACCCCATATCCATGAAGCACCGACTCCCCGTTTCCCCCTCCCCCCAGCCCCTGGCAACCTCTAATCTACATTCTGTCCCTATGAGCTTGCCTGTTCTAGATGTATCTGAATTTCATTCCTTGTTATGGTTCAATAATATTCCATTGTGTGTGTATGTGCCACGGTCTGTTTCTCCATCCTCCGTTGATGGACTCTGGGGCTGTTTCCACCATTTGGCTATTGTGAATATGCTGCTATGGACATCAGTGTACAAGTTTTTGTTTGAGTTCCTGCTTTCAATTCTTTTGGGTACACAGAATCGGGATTGCCGCATCATATGGTAATTCTATGTTTAACTTTCTGAGGGGCCCCAAACTGCTTTCCATGGCAACTGTCAATCACTTTTAACCTCAAGTGGGGATGTTTGTGTTGCTTTGTCCTCGGGGGTTCTGAGGCCCAGAAAGTGGAGAAGGGAGCGGAGGGTAAGCACACAGACAGCTATTTAGAATAGCTGCCTAAGCTGTAATTTGCATTTCTTATTCATGTCTACAGCTAAGGTGGTAGGAAAAAATGCTCAGGAGAAGCCTGGCGGGGAGTGGCGGGTCAGCTGTGCCTTCCGCACATGCCCAGACCTGCTCAGACCTGCAGCCCTCTCAGCACAGGGCCGAGCGCCCAGAAACCGGCCGGTGCCCCTGATGCCAGGCACGGTTGTCAGCCCCCGTCGCACGGCCCCGGCTGTGGCCAGCCAGGGACAGCCGTGCTTACGGGATGCCCTTCCACGAAGAGCCCTTCTCTGGGCTTGCGTTGGTTTAGCTTTCCCTGCGTGCTTGTTTTTCTAAGTCATTGTCTCTCCACCCTGACCCTCCATCACAGATCAGCCCAGGCCCTGGTCAGTGATGGAGGTGTGTGTGTGTGTGTGTGTGTGTGTGCGCACACACTCTTGCCTGTGTGTGGGAGGGTCTGGGGGTGTGTGGGCGCGTCTGGATGCCTGTGGTGGGCTGTGAGGGGGCCTCTAGGTGAGTCTGTCGGCGTCTGTGGGTGGTTCCTTTGTCTGGATGTGAGAGAGTGGGGAGGGGGTCTGGGGGAGGGGGTGGGGGCGGGCTCTGGGTGTCTCTGTGTCCCTGTGGGTGTCTGAGTGTGTGTAGGGGAGAAGGAGGCCGGGAGCTGCTGGCAGCCCCTGGAAGCCTCCCCCGCGCGTTGCCTCAGGGCTCCCCGCTGGCTTCAGTGGGAGCCCTGGGGCGGGGGGGGGGGGTGCTTGCAGGCCCGGCTCCCAGGGGGGAGTGCCTGCCGCCTCCCTGGCGTCAGGTACTAAAGGGACCGCATGACTCATTTACCCTCCTCCCACTTTTAGGGGCTGTTATGGAGTGACCTGTGCCCCCTCCAGGTTCAAGGCCTAACCCCCGGCGCAGTGGGCGTGGCCCCTTTGCACACAGGACCTTTGAGGATGTTAGTGGTTTAGGTGAGGCCAAACGGAATCAGGGTGGGTCTGGGTCCGAGGTGACTCGAGTCCCTAGAGACAGGACGAGTGGGCACAGTGGGAGGAGACAGACGGCCATGTGGTGGAGGCAGGGGTGGCGTGCGCATGGTCAGCGAGCCACGGCCGGAACCCTCCCGGCGTCAGAGGCAGCGTGATCCTGCCAGCACCTTGGTGCTGGACTCCTAGCCTCCAAAACTCGGACAATAAACGCCTGACGCTTGTGTCTGTCCCGGCAGCCCCCGCAGACTAAGACAGGGACCCTTGGGCCGTGCTGACCTTGTTAGGCTTAAGCAGCTGATTCCAGAACCTTTGGGGCTCCTTCTGAGCCTTGACTGCACGTGAGAACCCTCTGGAGGAAATTCTAAGAACCTCGATGCCCAGGGCACATCCTGGGACCATTTAATCTCTGGGGTGCAAGCAGCTTCGTGGGGTGTCTTTCCCATTGGGCATAGCTGACATATGCCTAGGCCATGCAGCTGCTTTGTTTTTTTTTTTTTTTTTTTTTTTAATCAGAATGAAAACCTTAACTTTACTAGTAATGAATCCAGCCTGGATTCTAGTCCTCTTTATACCAATGCAGTCATAAGTGGGAGATGTTTGTGCGGGATGTGGTGGGAGGTGTGGGAGGTGGGCAACATGGGAATCCCAGTGGGTTCCGTGTAATATTTTGGGTAATCTAAGCACCTCTTAAAATATATGTATATATATATATATAAATAACATTTTTGTAAGCAAATACACATATATGCATATATATTTATATATCATTTTGCAAATGTTTGTATGTATTGTGAGAATTTTGATTTTTACCCACAATAAAAATTAAAACAAACAAACAAAACAAAAAAAAAAGTACATTTTTATGGAGGAAGGCGCCCATGGATGTCATAACATGGCTGTGGTCAGCACGTGGCTGCAATGGGGATCACAGCCTGCTTGCAAAGCCTCTGGTCTGGTGGTTGATTTTAGTGTGTGAGGCTCAATTGTGGAGGGGATAGAATTGAAACTGCCCCTCTCCATCCATCAACTGCAAATGATGGGTGTCAGGGACACAGCAGCAAATGCAGACAAGCTCCCTGCTCTTGGTGGATCTAATGAATGACATCATTTAAAAAACATTTGTTTTTAACTTTTAGTTTTGCAATGATTACAGATGCACAGGAGCCCCTCACTCAGCTTTCCCAGTGGTGGCATCTGATAATACCAAGGCCAGGAGGTTGGCATTTGCCAGAGGATCGTCATCATTTTCAGATTGCTTTGCATGTTATGATAAGATTATACTGCTTCCTTGCACGTTGGAGTCATCGATCCTATCAAGAACTCTTGCAGTTAGAAAGGAAAAAAACCATCATCACCATTTTATAGATGAAGCAAAAGAGGCATCGAGTGTGATTTGCACAGGAATGCCAAGCAATTCATAGTAGAGCTCCTCCTTCTGATCTTAAAAATCACCTCGGATTTGTTAAAATACAGAGCCTCTGGGCCTCACGCCTGGAGATTCAGATTCAGAAGGCTTGTGGTAAACCCCAGCATATGCATTTAAAAAAATAGTTCTTGCATGTGTGTTTGTCGGAGGGTTCCTAAGGGCAGACGTATTTGAGGAATTCTGTTCCACTCTGCCTGGAGCAAGAGAGAAGAAACCGAGGACAGTCCAAGTCAGGTTCTTGACTTTGGCAGTGTTGACATCTCGGGCCGAGTGATTCTGTTTTGGGGGTTGTCCTGTGCATTGTAGGGTGTTTAGCTGCACCCCTGGCCTCTACCCACCAGATGCCAGTAGTGCCTGCCCCAATTGTGGCAGCCAAAAATATCTCCAAACATTGCCAGTGTTCCCTGGGGGCAAACTTGTCCCCACTGAGAGCCACTGGGCTAAGCACATGGGTTGAAACTAACATTTTCCTCTTTGAGAGTTGGGCATGCCTCATCGACACAAGCTCCTGGTTAAAAATATGCCAATTTGTGTGATTTAAGGTGACAGTTGCTAAAGTGGGGGCCCAGTGAATTGTCAGGCAGAATGGATATTCAAAAAAAGTAGTAAACCATTAACAAATGTAGTAAGACTATAACATACAATTATTCAAATAACATTTAAAAGGTGAAAGATAGAATTCAAGGGCATGACCTGAATTTCACCAGCTTTGCAACTAGTATAGTGCCATGTTTCCATGCTTGTTGAATTTGGGGAAAGAAAAAAAAAAAAAAAAAAGAACTGAAAGCAATTAATCCGTAAAGAACTGTGAATGAGCCACCTGTATGGCTGGGGCAAGTGATTTAAACCTCCCTAGCCTGAGTTCCTCTCCTTTAAAAGAAAGCAGGCTGATCCTTCCGGCTCAGAAATCCTGTTTTGGGAAATAGGCAGGTCTGGGGGAAGTCTACAGAACATGCCAGAACCTGCTGGAACCTGCTGGAACATGCCATAGGGCTGGCTCTCTTGGACTGTCAGGGAGGTCTCATGGGCCCCTTGGAACTCAGGCCTGGCCCCCTATAAGCAAGTCTCAGTTAGGAACAGGTAGAGTTCAGCTTTGACAAGCCCAATCAGAAAGAGTCAAGCTGGGTGAGCCAGCTTCAAGGGCCAGCCACCTGTATCCCCTAGCCATTGTCTGCTGCCAGGTGGAAGCACACCTGTGACTCAGCTCAAGGACAGTCAGTGGCCACTCCTGTGGGTCATTTGGAAGCCATGGCCAGGCCTCAGCAGCCCCCTTGCCTTCTCTAGACGGGTTGTAGGCCGCCTCCCTCCTTCCTGCCCTGCTGAAGGCCACCGCCCATGTGGCTTTTGCATTTACTGATCTGGGGTGTGGTGTCTCTTTCTTGGGTCATGGTGAATGGGGCCCAGCCCCTGGAAGCAGGAACAAATAAGTGACTGAGCACAATGGCATGAGTGACAAGCTTCAAGTGGGCTTATTCATAACCTTGGAGAGCCCCAGCATCTGGTGTTGATGGAATACAGGATGGGGGATGGCGGTGAGGGACAGGGTTGGAAGCAGGTGTTGAGTTGGTGGGTCTCTAAATAGCTAGGAAATGGGGGAGAAAGGGCTGGGAGAGGCTACAGTCCACCAGAGAGTCTCCACTGGAAGCAGCTGCTGGCAAAAGACTTCTAGGTGGAACTTTTTTGTCATCATTGTTGGTAACAGCTTTAATAAGAGGTAAACCACATACCATACAAACTGCCTGTTTAAAGTGTTCAGTTCAATGGTTTTTAGTAGAGTCATAGAGTTGTGCAGCCATCACCACAGTCAATTTTAGAACATTTTCATCATCCTCAGAAGAAACTCTTTGCCCCTTAACTTTTACCCTCCAATTCCCCCAACCCACCAGCCCTAAGCAACTACTAATCTGCTTTATGTCTCTATAGATTTGCCTATTTGGGGCATTTCATATAAATGGAATCGTAAATATGTGGCCTCTGTGACTGGCTTCGTTCTCTTAGCATTTCCTTCTTTCAAGTTTCCTCTATGTTACAGCATGAGTCAGGACTTCACTCCTTTTCATGGCTGAGAGTGAGCCATTATATGTTTATCTCACATTTTGTTTATCCATTGATGCATTACTGATTATACTTTTTTTTTTTTAAAGAAGTTCATGGTTCTATAATTGCTACTTGTACCATCTGTTAAAAAAAATAGATGTGAGCCATTTGTCAGTAAAATGATTGTATTTGTTAGATAGTTTTCTTCTATATTCTTTTCATCATTGTTGTGCTGGTAAATATAGGTAGATTTCATCATTCTGGGGATAAAAGGGGCTGCTATTAATTATTATAATGGGGCAACAGGCATGAACTGGGGATGTCCAAGGAAAACCCATTGGATGGACATCCTCGGGTCAGTCAAGGGCAATGGAGAAGCAGGACCTGGAAGAGACAGCCAGCGTGCATTGCTTTAAAGCGATGCAGGGAAGGATGCTTGATCTTGGATTTTGAAACTGTGTCAACCAATAAATGACAAAGCTAAATTAGTTAGGAGGCTGGTGGGTACCATGCGTACAAAAACCAGTCATTATAAGTCACGCTCATCTGGCAAAGGAACAGTGAGTGCCATGTTGAATACCTGCTTTGGGCAGGGCTCATTCTGTCACCTGCCTTCACAGTGATTCATTCTGGAAGGGAAGTGTCTTCTTCATCTGACAGATCAGGAGACTGGAATTCTGAAAAGTTCAGTTACTAGTCCCAAGATATTGGGACTCCTTGGCTAAAATGTCAATTTTCCCAGACTCAATATTTCCTATCCTTTTTTCTCCTGCTTTAATTTTTTTCTTTTTAGCATTCAACAAACTATACATTTTGCTTATTTTCTAGGAGACAGCCCCCATGGTCCCTGGGAAAGGCAAGTGGGGGCTGCTGAGACCTGGCACTTGTTTTCCAAAGAGGTGGTGGCCACTTTCTGTTCTTGAGCTGAGCCAGGTGTGCTGATGCAAACACTCCTACCTGGATCAGACAATAGGATGGGGACTCACAGGGCTCAGAAAACTATTACACTCATGGTCACAGGTTATTACAGCGAAAGATGCAGATGAAGATCAACAAAGGGAAGAGGCTGATAGGGCAGGCTCCAGGAGAGACCAATTGTCCCTCCCAGTGGAGTTGTGCTGCCTTTGATGTCTGGAAATATGTACAGAGTATTGCCGACCAGGAAGGCATCTCTGAGCCTTGGTGTCCAGGATCTTTACTGGGGCTCAGCCATGCCCGCGTGCCTGGCCTTGGTCTTCAGCCCCTCCAGAGGTTAAACTAACACCGCGTGGCCCAAGGACCCCACCACAAATTACACTGTTGGCATAGACTATGGCATGGGTCGAGGTGCCCAGGCAAACAAAGAGACTCTGACCAGGCAGATACTCCAAGGGCTTAGAGGTGACCTCCCAGGAGCTGGGGGCAAGGGTCAGCCCTTTCTTGGGGCAAGGCTGACCCTCTACTGCTCAGAAAATACTGTGCTGAAGCCCTCTGCAGTGGGGGGTAAAGCTGTTTAAGAGAAAATGGAGCAGAACTAGCAGGTGACCTTTCTTCCACCTGCCAGCTGAGATAGACCCAGAGGCGGGGGCCCAGGTCGACTGCCTCCTGCTAACAAGCCTTCCTCTAATGAGAGGCTGCTGGGCACAGCAAAGACACGGGCCTGGGCGGATGCCTGGTGCTCTACCGACCACCTGATGCCGGGTGAGCCCCTTTCACTCTCTGCACTGGAGGGGCCGGGCGTGGGGAGGCGAGGGGTAGGCAACGTCCAGGCTTCCCTCTGGCCCCGAAATCCCAGCTCCTCTGACTCTTGGTCCCTCTGAGCTCTGCTAGCTCCGTGGAGCCCAGGCTGGTACCTGAAGGTGGGATGTGAGAGGGGCTCTCTTTACTGAGCTAACTTCGTGGATGACTTCCAAGGGCTGGTAGCCTCCCCCAGTTTTTCTTTTGCTTAAAGAAAAATGAACTCTTCTAGATGAGAGTTCTTCATCAGAGAACTGCCAATGCCAACTCCCCCCACCACCACCAAAAAATGAGAATTTTTTTTTTCTTTCTATTTTCTACCTGGTCGCGTTGGCGTCTTTTTGGTACGTCACTTCGCAGCACGCCGAGCAGGGGCGAGCTCCCGCTTACCAGCCGTGAGCGTTTTAACTCTGTCCCTGAAATAGTTTGCTTCAGCGTAATACAAAGATGAGTATTTAATCTTTGATCATGACACTAAGTTTGGGTCTCTTCGATTTCTACCTCGCCCCATGGATGTGTTCACCCCAAATCCCAATTATATTTAATATTTCCCACGTATGCTTGGAACACCTGCCTGTGTGGGAAGGTGTGTAGAATTAATTTCTAGAAGTGGAATGTTCCCCTTCCTCCAGCCCAGCGAGCGTTTATTACAGATACAACATAAAGGTGTTTTGAGGGATACAAGAGGGAGGTGGGGCATTGGCGCTGGTAAAGGTCATACAAGGTTAAACTCTTGTTTTCAGGAGTTTCACACACCTGCCTCTCTCTGCCTACTACCTTTCACCAGCAAAACGTCAGAATGACTTTTCAGCTTTCCTTTCTCCACTAACCCTGTGTCCTCATCCTTCACCAGCTGCCAATATTATATTTGGACTTTTCAACCCCCTCATATAAAAGCAATTTAGTTTTTGAACAAGTATTATAGACACCAGAACAAAATTCAAACGGCATCCCCGGCCCGTACCACCTACCCGGTTTTCCTCCCCAGACAAAATCTCTGCTATGCTCCAGAAAGTTCTGCACATTAACAAATACAGTATTTTCTCCCTTTCTTCTGTCTTGGGATACAGTTGCATCTCGCTGTCCTGGGACTGCTGACTCCAGAACTGTGAGATAATAAATGGGCATTGTTTAAGCCACTAAATGTATGGTAACGTGTTATGGCAGCAATACAGGTCAGTTCCTAGAAGTGGCCGCTCTGGGTCAAAAGCAAGTCAATGTTAGCAGTTACTACATTCCCTCCTCCTTCAAATGGTGGTACCAATTCTGTCCCCACCACCATGTATGGGAATGCTTATTTCCTCACGATGAAGCCAGAATACAGTTTTGTCACAATTTTTTATCTTTGCCAATCTGGAAGATGAACACGATATCTCACAGTAGTTTAAAAAGAACAGTTTTATTGGGGTATAATTCACATACAATAAACTGCACATATTTAAAGTGTGCAATCTGATAAGCTTTGAAATACATTTACAGCAACTGTAACCACAGTCATGATGACGAGTCCATCTATCACCCCAAAAGTTTCCTTGTGCCCCTTTGTCAGACTTCCTTTCTTCCTCTTCCTTTATCTCCCTGCCTAGGCAACCACAGATCTGCTTTCTGTCACTACAAGATTTGTTTGTATATCTAGAATTTTACATAAATGAAGACATACAGTATGCATTTTATATTTTTTTCTGACTTCTTCGACTGAGAATAATTATTTTGAGGTTCGTCCATGTTGTTGTACATGTCAATAGCTTTTTCCTTTTTATTGCTGAGTACTCTTTCATTCTATGGATGTGCCATAGTCTGTGTATCTTGTCACCTGTTGATGGCCATTTGGGTTGTTTCCAGGTGCTACTCCCCTCAAAGCTGTGATGAACGCTCGTGTACAAGTCTTTGTATGGACATACACTTCCGTTCCTCTTGGGTAAATATCTCAGCATGCAGTGGCTGGGTTATATGGGTAGATGTGTGCTTAACTTTTGAAGAAATGTGCATGGCAGCTTTAGTCTGCATTTCTTTTCTTTTTCCATTTAAAAAAATTATTGAAGTATATCACTCATACATAAACATACATAAACAATAAGTGTATAACAAAAGTTGTGAACTTACAAAACAACCATGCATTAGATCATACAGGGCTCTCATACCTCACTACCACCACCAACACATTGCATTGTTGTGAAACACTTTTAACAAATGATGAAAGAACATCCTCAAAATATTACTACTAACCAAAGTGTCTTATATTGGGCATATTTCCCCCAACCCACCCTATTATTACTATTATTTATTTTTATATCATTCATACATGAACATACATAAACAATAGGTGTATAGTAAACGTTGTGAACTTAGCAAACATGCATAACATCATACAGGGGTCCATACATCAACCCACCACCAACACCTTGCATTGTTGTGAGACATTTGTTACAAATTATGAAAGAATATCGTCAAAATCTTACTACTAACTATAGTCCATATCTTACATTTGGTGTATTTTTCCCCCAACCCACCCAATTATTATTTTTTTCAATATATTTTTATTACAGAAGTTGTGAACTTACAAAACAATCATGCACATGTGCAGAATTACCGTATAACACCCCTCTATCAACACACCACACCATGGTGGAACATTTGTTACAGATTGTGAGATAATATCATCAAACTATTACCGCTAACCGTGTTCCATAGCATACATTTGGCACATTTTTTCCATACCCCTCCTTATCAACACAGTACATCTTTGGCATAGATGCAAGAATATTACAGTATTGCTGTTAACCACAGTCCATAGTCACTCCAGTTGTATTTCTCCCATGCTTCTCCACATTCCCACCACCCTTCAATAGTGACGTACATCTTTGTGTGCTCTAGCTCACAAAGGACACTCTTGCATCTGTACCATCAACCACAATTCTCATCCAATTCTGGGTGTACTGTATTATTCAGTCCCTAGATTATTCTCTAGCTTTCTTTCTATTGACATTTACATCCTTACACTACCTTTTCCAGCCACATTCCCATTTATAAACCAGCTGCTACTCACTATAATGTGTTACCATCAACTCTATCCATTTCCACACTTTTACAGTACAGTTAATTAAAACTTCTACATACATTAAGCATCAGTAGTCCTTCTCAGCCCTCCTCTTATCTCCTTTAAGAATCCACCACTTACCACCAGGTCTTGAAGATAGTTTCCAATATTTTCTTCTAGAAGTTTTATGGTTCTAGCTTTTATATTTAGGTCTTTGATCTATTTTGAGTTAATTTTTGTATAAGGCGTGAGATAGGCGTCCTCCTTCTTTCTTTTGACTATGGATATCCAGTTCTTCCAGCACAGTTTGTTGAATGGATTGTTCTGCCCAAGCTGGGTGGGTTTGTCAGGCTTGTCAAAAATCACTTGACCATAGATGTGAGGGTCTGTTTCTGAACCAACAATTCGGTACCATTGGCCTATGTGTCTGTCTTTATGATAGTACCATGCTGCTTGTACCACTGTAGTCAGGCAATATGATTCAAAGTCTGGAAGTGAGAGTCCTCCAACATCACTTTTCCTTTTTAAGAAGTTTCTAGCTATTCGGGACCCCTTACCCTTCCAAATAAATTTGATATTTGTGTTTTCCATTTATTTAAAAAATGCTGGTGGGATTTTTATCAGGATTGCATTGAATCTGAATATCAATTTGGGTAGAATTGACATCTTAATGATATTTAGTCTTCCAATCCATGAGCATGAAATGTTCTTCCAAATATTTAGGTCTTTTTAAATTTCTTTTTTTAAAAAAAAAAAAAATTATTTAAGTATATCATTCATACATGAACATACATAAACTATAAGTGTTCAGTAAACATCATGAACTTACAAAACAAACATGCATAACATCATACAGGGCTCCCACACATCACCCCCCCCCCAAACACCCTGCATTGTTGTGAAACATTTGTTAACCACTCATGAAAGAGCATCGTCAAAGTATTACTACTAACTATAGTCTGTATCTTCCTCCCCTATACATTTTTTTAAGGATTTATTTATTTATTTACTTTTATCCATTTTTATCTGTGCCCCCATTTTTGCTGTTTCTATGTCCATTCACTGGGCAACTCTCTGTATCCATTTCCTGCCCTCTCTTGTCATCCTTCTCCTCCTGTCTTCACTGGGATTCGATCCTCAGAATCTCCGGTGTGGGAGAGAGGCATCCTACTGCCTGTGCCACCTTAGTTCCTGGTTTTTCGGTGCATCTTGTCTTGGCTCTCCCTTGTATCACTCTCCTGTTACATCATCATCTTGCTGTGTGGCTCGCGGGGCCTAGTGGCCCACATGCCTTCTATATTTTTCTTCTTTTTATTTTTACTGGGAGGTCCTGGGGATCGAACCTAGGTCCCTCCATATGGGAGACGGATGCCCAACCACCCGAGCCACATCTGTCCCGCTGCTATATCTCTTAAGGTTGACCAAAGATACCCAAAGTTACAGTCTTTTCCCATATAGGATGGTGATATAACAAACCAGGCTTAGTTTATCACCAGCATTCTAAAAACCAGACCTAGGGAGAAAAACTAGGTCTGGGGACACATGTTTCTGATTTCTAATATAGCGAGTGTTTAGCCTACCCTGATTATCACAAAATCAGGTCAGCAAGAATATTCGCATTTAAATTTCTTTTAACAATGCATGGTATGGGGCGGATGTGGCTCAAATGGTTGGGTGTCTGTCTGCCATATGGAGGGACCTGGGTTCGATCCCCGGGACCTCCCGGTAAAATAAAATATATATATATATAGAAGGCGCATGGGCTGCTAGGCTCTGTGTGCTGGTGAGCCGCCAGGCCCCGGGAGCCATGCAGGTGATGATGTAAAAGGAGAGAGATGCAGGGGAGGGACAAGACGAGATGCTCCGAAAGCTCCAAAAACCAGGAACCGAGGTGGCACAGGTGGTAGGACACCTCTCTCCTACATCGGAGGTCTCCAGGATCGAATCCTGGTGAAGACTGGAGGAGGAGGATGAGAAGAGATGTCAGGAAACAGACACAGAGAATTGCCCAGCGAATGGACACAAAACAGCAAATGGGGAAGGGGGGGTTTTAAATGGATAAAGTAAATAAATAAATCTTTTTTTTTTTTTAAGATTATTTATTTATTTATTCATTTATCCCCCCCTTGCTGCTTGTGCTCACTGGGTCAGCTAACCACGCCGTGCGGGCGGGCTTGCCTTCACCAGGAGGCCCCGGGAACCGAACCCGGGGCCTCCCATATGGTAAACGGGAGCCCTACTGATTGAGCCACAGCCGCTTCCCAGTAAATAAATCTTAAAAAACAAAACAACAACAACAAAAAAACAATGCATGGTAGTTTTCTGAATACAAGTGCTTTACATCCTTGGTTAAGTTTACTCCTAAATATTTGTAAATGGAATTTTTTTCCTGACTTCCTCCTCAGATTGTACATCACTAGTGTCTTTGAAAGTCTGTTTCATCTGATGTAAGTATAGCCACTCCAGCTATTTTTTTTTTTTTTTTTTTTGTTTACTGCATGCATGGAATATCTTTTTCCAGCCTTTTACTTTCAATCTATTGGTATCCTTGGGTCTAAGATGAGTCTCTTGCAGACAGCATATAGATGGCTTGTATTTTCTTATCCATTCCACCAGTCTGTGTCTTTTGATTGGGGAGTTTAATCCATTAACATTCAATATTATTTCTGTAAAGGCAGTTCTTATTTCACACACTTTGACCTTTGGTTTTATCTGTCATATTTTATTTTCACCACTCTTTTGAGACTTTTAGTTACTTTTACTGATATAATCTTCATTTCTAGATTCTCTTCCAAGCCTTTCTCTTCTGTCTTTTCTTTTCAGACTGTAGCACACCCTTTGGTATTTCCTGCAAGGCTGGTCTCATTGTTATAAACTCTCTCAGTTTCTGTTTATCTGTGAATATTCTAAACTTGCCCTCATTTTTAAAGACAATCTTGCCAGATATAAGATTCTTGGCTGGAAGTTTTTCTCTTGCAGTATCTTAAATATATCACACCACTGTCTTCTTGCTTCTATGGTTTCTGATGAAAAATCAGCACTTAATCTTTTGGGTATCCCTTATATGTTATGTATGCACTGCTTTTCTCTTGCTGTTCTCAGAATTCTCTGTCTTTGGCATTTGACATTCTGATTAGTATGTGTCTCAGAGCTGGTCTATTCAGATTTATTCAGATGGGAGTACATTGTGTTTCTTGGACATGGATATCTATGTCCTTCACTAGGATTGGGAAATTTTCTACCATTATTTCTTCAAATATTCCTTCTACCCCTTTTCTCTTCTCTTCTTCTTCTGGGACATCCATGCCATGTATGTTTGCACGTCTCTTGCTGTCATTTAGTTCCCAGACACCTTGTTCAATTTTTTCCATTCTTTTCTTCATCTCTTCTTTTGTATGTTCACTTCCAGAGGCCATGCCCTCAAGATTGCCAATCCTTTCTTCTGCCTCTTCAATCTGCAGTTATATGACTCCAGTGTATTTTTTATTTCATTTATTACACCCTTCATTCCTGTAAGATCTGCTACTTTCTATGTATGCTTTCAAATTCTTCTTTATACTTATTTATTGTCTTCTTAATATCCATAATCTCTTTAGCCATCTCATTGAATTTATTAAGGAGATTTGTTTGAACATCTATGATTAGTTGTCTCAATTCCTTTATGTCATCTGGAGGCTTATCTTGTTCCTTTAACTGGGCCTTATCTTCCTGTTTCTTGGTGTGGATTGTAGTTTTTCTGATGGTGCCTTGGTATCTGGCTTACTAGATGTATTTATTCTGGGTGCAGTTTCTCTCTTTAGTTTAGGGCTTCCTGCCCTTTCTCTCTTGCTGGTTGTGTAGTAGGAGCAGAGGATGTAATTGGTGCTATAAGCTGTGGAGGCTCTAGCTGCCCTCATTGCCCCAAGGACCGATGAAGCTTCTCCCAACTTTCTCTTTTGCCAGGGGTAGGGACAGAGCCACAGCCGTGTGTAATAATCCAAGTTGTGCAGGCCTAGGCTGTAGTTGCCCAGAGAGATGGATGAAGCTTCACGCCCCTTTCTCCTCTGCTTGGGGCAGGGATGGAGCTGCAGGTGTGGGCAGCAGTCTATGCAGTGCAGGTCCACGATGACTGCAGTTGCCCCGGTAGACTTCCAACTATTCAGTCTGTGCCAGCGGAATGTACCTGCAGTTACCCAGAGAGGCTGGTGCAGGGCCCGCCAGCTTCCTCCCTGCTACAGGTGGGGCTGAAGCCTAGGCCAGGGCTGCAGGCCCCTCTGGGTGAAAGAAGCCGGTCTCTACTGTCACTGTGATTCTCAGTCATCCCAGCTTCCCCTCATGCCAGGGGCAGAGTTAAAATGGCAGCTACTGGCCTCTTTCTGGCTTGGACAGGTTCAAACTTTAACTGTTCTTAGGGTTATATTTTAGCCAGCCGAATTTGCTAATGAGTAGCTGAAGTTGGTATCCAACTGTCTCTTCCTCTCCTATTTTTGGGAAACAGAGCTTCCAATTCCAGCCACGGAATAGCTCCTGAGGCAGCTTGTGCCACCAGTGGAGGATGGGCACTGGCCTCCATGGTGTGGAGTGTTCTATTTATGAATTTTCTCTGAAAATGGACAGTCTCCTTCCATTATTTCAAGGATGTGGCAGTATGCTCTTCTGGTTTCCTGGAACCCTCAAACAAGTGCTTTAGATAGCTCTGGGCGATTATTAACTGCCCTATAGCACAAGATGACTCTAGGAGCACCTTACCCTCCTGCCATCTTGCTGGTTGAGTCTTCTTTTTTTTTTTTTTTCTGAAGTACTGGGGACTGAGGATTGAACCCAGGACCTCATGTGTGGGCAGTCGGCGCTTAACCACTGAGCCACATCGGCTCCCTGAGTTGGTTTTTTCATTTGTTTTGCTTGTTGTTTGTTTTTGTTTTTTTTTCCCAGGAGGCACCAGGAACCAAACTCGGGACCTCCCATGTGGCAAGCAGGCACTCAATCTTGAGCCACATCTGCTCCCCTGCATTTCTTTTATGCCTAAGATGGAACCTTTTTCAGTAGGATGGAAATATATTTGTGTGTCCTTTTCTGTGACCTGGGTACTCATATCATATGTCCATTTATTGACTGATGTGCCTTGCTCCCCACTGATAAGTGATGCTATTTTTACCACATGTTAAACTCCAGTGGGTACATGGTCCCTCCAAGGCCTCTGTTCTCCCCTTGAACACAATATGGAGCTGAAGATACTTCACCAGTAATTTCCAACCCTTTTATTTTGCCAGTGTGTAAACAAGTCCAGAGAAGTGAAATGGCTTTTGTATAGCCATACAGCCAATTGAACAAGTAGGCAAAGAGATGAGCCATCCTTTCCATCTGCCTCCAATACCACCCCCTCGATTTTTCCAACCTTAGTAATAATCAATAGGGAAGCTATTTTAACGCAAAGATAAAAGAAGTGGTTCAGGAAAGCAGATGTGGCTCAAGGGACTGGGCTCCCACCTACCACATAGGAGGTCCTAGGTTTGGTTCCCAGTGCCTCCTGGAGAAGATGAGCAAGACAGCGAGTTGGTGCAATGGGCAGGCGTGGTGAACTGATGCAAAAAGATGATGCAACAAAAGAAGACACAAAGAGGAAAGACAATGAGAGACATAAAAAAAGCAGGAAGCCGAGGTGGCTCAAGCGATTGAGCACCTCTCTCCCACATGGGAGAGCCCAGGATTGGTTCTCGGTGCCTCCTAAAGAGAAGACGAGCGGACACAGAGAGCACACAGCAAAATGGACACAGAGAGCAGACAGTGAGTGCAAACAACGGGGGTGGGGGGTGGGTGGGTAAAGAAATTAATTAATTAAATAAAAAAAAAAAAAAAGGTTTGTAAAGGCCAAACTCTTTTGTGAACTTTTTTATCCAGGCAAAAAAAGCTCACTGCGCCCCCTATCGGTCAGTTCTTCTGTACCCTCGGGTATCAGCCGCTCTCCTGCCCACTTTCCTTCGCTCTGCAAAGCTTCTTTACAGTCACTGTGGTGGCCCCAAAGGAAGCAATACCAGCATCTTTTGGTGGTTTATTTTATTCTGGTAACTCTGACCTGAGTGTGATGGGCCTTAATTCATTCTGTGGCTTAATGTATGTTAACTGGGAGCTCAGTTCCCAGTTCTTGGCAAACCCAATCCTGCAAATTCTTTCAAGGAAGAAACAGGATTTCCTTAGTTTTTGTGGGAGAAAGAGGAAGTGGGAAGCTGGGCCTGCAATGGGAGGCTTGTCTGGGAGGCTGTACTTGGTCAAAGACTGTCCCCCCAAATCCACGTCCACCTGGAACCTCAGAATGTGGCCTTGTTTGAAAATAGGGTCTTTGCAGGTGTAATTAAGGTAGAGCCTGTTGGGTTAAGGTGGACCCCAAGACCAGTGAGAGCATCCATCTGAGGAAGATCACGGAGCCCCAGAGGAGAGGGCGTGGGACACGGAGGCACAGGGCAGAGTGAGGCAGCTACAAGCCAAGGGCTGCCGAGATTTGCCAGCAGCCACCAAAGCTCCGACAGGGGCATGGAACGGATCCTTCCTCGGAGCCTCTAGAAGGAACCAACCCTGTGGACGCCTAGATCTTGGACCTCCGGCCCTCTGAACGGCGAGCAAGTACATTTTTGTTACAGCAGCCCCAGGAAACTAATGCAGAGGACCTGACTACATAGTCATAATCGAGTCCTGGAGTCCTGAGGCTTCATCAAACCAGCTGACCAGGTTTTGTCATGGGAAGAGAGGCCAGAGGTGTGGGGATCCCTTCCTGACAGACTCTGGTAGGCTGGGGCGCTGGCAAACATGGCTGGGTGCCGGAATCGCCTGGAAGCAGGGCCTCACCCTGGAGGTTCTGGTTCACTGGGTCTAGAAGGGGTCCCGGGAATCTGTATGTTTAGCAAATACCCCTGTGAGATCGCTGTGTTGGCCAGAAATCATCAGATCAAAGCTGGCAAGGATTTTACTTAGCTTCCTGAATGCAAACCAGAGGAAACCAGGCCTGTGGGCAGGGCACTCGCTCCTCCCGGAGGAGAAGATAAAGGAAATGATCACCCCTGTGCAGAGCTGCCAGAGCCGAAACCGAAGATGCCCTTGAGCTAGGCTGGGTTAACATGCTCACCAGCTGTGTGGCTTGGCGCCTGCAACTTAACCTCTCTGTGTCTCCTTTGTATAATGGGATGATGGATGATGCTAATTCTACCTGGCAGGGTTTTGGGGGAGGAGAGGGGGACTTGGTTGAATGGGCAAATCCATAGGGACAGAAAGTGGATTGGTGGTTATCCAGAGCTGGGAGGAGGAGGAATGGGGAGTGACTGCTAATGGGTACTGGGTTTCTTTTTGGGGTCATGATAATGTTCTAAAATTGATTGTGGTGATGGATGTAGCACTCTGTGAATATACTAAAAACAATAACATTGAATTGTACTCTAAATGGGTGAATTGTGTGATATGTGAATTATATTGCAATAAAGCTGTTTTTAAAGAAGAAAAAAGTACATTCAATGAGGGAAGCAGGTGTCGCCGAGGAGGGGCTGAAGAGCACTTAGAGAGGAGATGCGCTGGCTGGGGCCCACCGCCGGCAGGTCTGGGTGGAAGTGGGTCGGGCCCTGAGCTCGGGAACTTTGTCCGCAGACCCTGGGCTCCCAGAGGACTTTCCCTGTGCTCTTGGCGAGGGTTTCCGCATCAGGGAGAGATGGCCAGGCCTGGGGCCTCGATCCCTGAAGAGCTCCCCAGTTGTCCTTATGAAAAAACAAACAAACAAAAAAACAGTCATTTCCAAAGACTCCCGTCTGCTTTGCCCACCTTAGCAGGAGGGGAGACGAAACACAAGGCAAACCCTGCCTTCTGCCCTGAGCTCCTTTTTCCCACGTCTGAAAAGGGATTCTCCCCCTTTCCTGGTCCGAAGCCCCCTCCCTCCCTCCTGGCTGGGGGTGCTAATAACTTTTTCGGAGGCGGCTGATTGGCTGCATCTTGGCTCTGGAAGCCCCCTCCTCCCCTTCCCGCCCCCCTGAGCCCTCCTCCTCAGGAAAGAAAGTTCCTTTCAGGGCTGCTCAGAGCCACCCAGGAGAAGGCTGGTGGTGTGAGGCTCAGGGGGTAGGGCAGTGATGCCGGCGCCCGAGGGGCTCCCGGGCCTGGGCCTGCTGTGGGTGCTGGTGGCAGCGACTTCGGGGCGTAAGTAACTCTGCTGCGACCCAGGGGGGCTGGGCTGAGGCGGGTGGCGGCCCGGACCTACCTGGGACAGCGTTTGGCAGCCGGGTGCCTGCGACCTGTCCTTCTTCTGCTTCACTCGGTGTCCTTCGTGGGGAAGAGGGGCCAGAGATTGCAGTTGGGTTCCTCAGCCCTCGCTTCCACCAACATTGTCTGGAAGCTGAGACCAGGTGGGGTTTGGGTTGCTGCAGAGACGAGACCTCAACTCCCGGGTGATGGAAAGCTGGTTTCTGGGCTCTCCCGGTCTCTGTGCAGGGATGTTCAGCTGCCTCCAGGGCTAAGAGGTGGCGTCTGAGTATCCGAAGCCGCTCCCTGGGGCCGGGTGATGCTGTAGAATGAATTTTTATTAGTTGTCTATTTACTGCAGCAGGGCCTAGGGCACCACTGTTCAAGAAACCTTCAGTGTGAGCCAATAGGTAATTTAAAATTTTCCGGTAGCCGCCTTAAAAGAAAGTGAAAAAGATCAGGTGAAATCAATTTTTAATAATAGATTTTACATAACCTGATATATGCAAAAATATCATTACAAAATGTAATCGATATAAAGAAGTATTAGAGATAGATTTTACATTCTTTGAAATCCAGTGTGTGTATTTACACTTAAAGCGTGTTTCAATCTGGATGCTGTAAATTCTCATCGGAAATCCTTGGTCTATTGAGATTTCCCAAAAGTTGCCATTGGAAAAGTAGATTCGCATGCTTCAGTTGTTTTGAGCATACTTAAAGGTTTTCCAATAGCTGAATTGAGTATCGATGTTTTTTTTAAACGAAAATGAATTAAAATGGAAACATAAGTTTCCCCATAACACTAGCCACACTTCAGATGCTCAGGAGCCACGTGTGGCTGGCTGGTGGTCTCTGCAGGGGACAGTGTGAGTCAGATCGAGGACTTTCTTTGACGGCGGTGTCTTCGGCTCCTAGCACGGGTTTGGCACACACTGAGCACCCGGTGGATCTGTGTTGGCTGGATAAATGCATGGGCAGTGATCAGAATTGACATCTGAGAAAGCTGAAATGGGACTCGGTTGGACTTCCTGGCTTCTGAGATGACATCGATTTCAGTGAATTTCAGATCTCTCTCTAGAAGTGGGTGAAAGAATGATTGCTTCTCAGAACTATGCTTTCTTATTTGTGGTTGATCATCGAAAGATCTTTACTTTCCTGGAACTTGTTTTCACCATTATTATTGCTTTTAAAAATTCCTCTTTAAGCATTTGAGAAATGGAAGGGGAGGAGATGTAATAGGAGCTGAATGTTCGTAGAGTACACCTAATCTCTGGGGCTCACAGTGGATCGTGTCTTGCAGGCTGGCTGCTTTTGGTGTAGCCGGGTAGTAAAACAGACGAAGAGGCTGTTGGTGGAGGCAATGAGCAGAATGCTGGGTTTTTGCACAACTGGGAATTTAATGATTATACATTCATAAACATGTTTAATTTGGTATCCAGGGTCCCAGTTATCAAAGAGTTGAAGGAGGAAGTTGGAAGGGAAATCGATCAGGTTAAATGTCTTTGAAATGTGGTTTAATCCCCTGGTATTCTACTTTAATGCAAAGAGGACTTTGTTAGATGAGCCAAGATACTCAGGGAAGAAAGTGCTGCCAAATATCCTACCATGTTCTATTGTTTCTAAGGGTCTGAACAAAAATTGTCTAAGATGCACTTACTCCACTTTGGGAAAGCATTTCTTCTTTTGGCAAGCATGAAACAGGCTGGCATGTGTGCTGGCTACCTCCTGAGCATAGTTGTGATTTCAAGGATGGGGCTGGTACTATTGAAGGGCCAGCCTGTGAAGACAGCTGCAGATGGACCCCTGGCTGAGTCTGTTCAGTGGGAGATGGTTGGTGCCCAGGAAGGGCCCAGGCTCGTGGCTGAAAGGAAGGACAAGTGAGGCTGGAGAGTGGGTGGAAGTGAGGAGGACTCGGGTGTTTGAGGGCTGGGATGGATGGAAGGAGGGAGAGGTGTTTACAGCCAGAGGGAGGGGCTGAGGGGCACCTGGCCCGTGTTGGTTCATCCTCGGGCTGCCCTCTGCAGCCTGGATGGCGGGAGAAGTGTGAGGGCATCACAGGGCCTCCAGGCAGCAGCTGGCGCTCAGAGGGGCACCAGCTACCACCACTGACCGCTGCAGCCTCTGGGGCCCGCTTTGCTGGTCCGTCACTCATTCATCCATTCGTCCATCTCCTTATTTATTCATTGCAGTGTAGCAGCTAAGACTGTGGGCTCTGGAGGCAGCGTGCCAGGGTTCAAACCCTGGCTCCACACCAACTGGCTTTGTGCCCTTGGACAAGTCTCCTAAGGTCCCTGTGCCTCAGTGTCTTCTGTAAAATGGGAGTGATAATAGTCTTTGTCTCGTGGGGCTATTGGGACATTGGACGGGTTTAATAGACACAGGTACACCTCGGAGACGTTGGAGGATCAGTTCCAAGCCACTACAGAAAGTGATGATCGCAATAAAGTGAGTGACACGACTTTTTTGGTTTCCCAGTGCATATAAAAGTTACATTTACACTCTACTGTAGTCTGTTAAGTGTGCAGTAGCATCACATCTAAAACACCCACGATGTATATCGCTTAATGTGGCACAGAGACACTAAGTGAGCACAGCGCTGGAAGACTGGCGCTGATAGACTTGCTTGATGCAGGGTTGCCACAAACCTTCAATTTGTGAAAATCGCAGTATCTGTGACGCTCAGTAAAGCAAAGTGCAATAAAAAAGGCATTCCTGTATAAATTGCTTACAACAGTGCCTGGCACACAATAAGGGCCAAATAAATGTTAGTTGTATTCGTTCATTTATTCATTCATTCCAATGTCTGTTTGGGACTAGGCACCTTGCTAGAAGCCAGGAATACCATCTTAAATCAGACAACCAAAATAATTATGAAGAAAACAAGGTGCCAAGATAGAGACTGACACAGTGGAGGACTCCTCCCGACAGTGGTCAGGGAGCCTGAGATGTGGGGAGGGGAGGAAGGGGAGCATGTGCAAAGGCCCTGAGCTAGAGAAGGATCACATGGCCGGAGGGTGAGAGTAGAGTGAGAGGCAGGCAGAGGCCAACCAGCGTGGGTCTTGCAGGCTGCGGTAAGGATTTCATTATTGTGAGTGCATGGTGCAGGGGTAGGGGGAGACTCAGAGCTGTTAAGCAGGGGAGTAGCATGATCTGATTTACATGTTTGAAAGATGATTCTGGCTCTGGGTGGAGAATGAATCATGGACACAGGAAGAATAGTTAGGAGGCTACTGCAGTCATCTAGTAAGAGAAGGTGTGGCTTTAACCAGGGTGTTAGTCATGGAGATGGAGACAAATGGATGGATGGATGGATGGATGGATGGATGGATGGATGGATGGAGGGATGGAGGGATGGAGGGATAGAGGGATGGAGGGAGGGATGTAGGGAGGGATGGAGGGATGGAAGGAAGGAGGGAAGGAGGGATGGACAGATGGAGACCTGTTTTTGTTGATGGAATTGACAGAACGTGCTGATGTGTTGGATCCAGGGGTGGTGATAAGGGAACAGGGTAGAAGCAATCAGAGCCTGAGCGACCAGGGGGACAATGGTGCCAGGACCCCAATGGAGAAACCCAGGCTGGGCAAAGGGTGGAGAGGTCGTGCCCAGCCCCATGAGCTGTCGTTTTCTCTCCTTGCTCCCTCCATCCTCTGGTCCCTTGAGTGTCCTGTTTTACAAGCAGGTCAGTGGCCAAGGGGGTGAGGCTACTCCATGCCTCCTTCTGGCCTTGCCCTGGTTCCATCTAATTTGTGATTTCAGAAATTCCAGATTCGCCGGCAGGACAGGCAGCCTCCTGCATGATGGCATGTGCAGGTGAGCGAGTGTCTCAGGACACCTTATTACACCTCTCACGGCTGGGACCGGAGGGGGCTGGGCTGGGGTGAGGCTGAAGCTGACGAGATGTCATTAGGAACAATCCCAGACGGCCTTGGCTGGCCGGGGAGAGGCCAGTGGGGAGGAGCAAGGCGGGTTGTGCACAGGCCAGCCACTCCCAGCTGTTAGAGAAGCAAACACTTAGAGAAGCCACAGGGTTTTTTCCTCATACCTTGTGGTCACCAGGTGGAATAAATATCTTTGACCAGGGTGATTGCCATGGCATCTTGGGGTGGGGCAGATGAGAAAATCTGGGGACAAATTCTTTGGAAAGAGAGAAGTATCTTGGGCATTGGAGGTGTGGTTATGTTTGAGAAATCAACGGGGAAATTTCAGTTCCATTCCACACCCTAGGGTTAGGCAGGGTGTCATAATTAACACTTTAGTTCCTTTCCTAATTGGCCTAAATCAAAGACCAGTTACAGAGCTCTCTGCTGCCTAGATCAGCTCTGCCCAGAGCAACGCCTTGCATATGCAGGTGAGCGAGTGTCTCAGGGCACCTGTCCAATGAGGTAGCAGATGAGCAGTCAGGCTATGAGGCTGTGTGTCCTTGGCAACTCTTTTAACCTCTCTGAACTTCAGTTTCCTCCTCTGTAAAATGGAGGAGAGTACCCACCTCTGAGCTGATTCCGAGTCTTAAATGAGTTAATGTAGAACAGGGGTTCTCAACTGGGGATGATGACCCCCTCCCCCCCGGGGAGGACATTTTGCCATGTCTGGAGACATTTTTGGTTGGTATAACTGGGAGGGGGATTGTTGCTATTGGCATCTGGTGAATAGAGGTCAAGGGTGCTGCTAAACACCCTGCACTGTGCAGGGCAGCCCCCTTCAGGGAGAATTAGCGAGCCCCAAATGTCAATAGTGGAGACACCCTGGTGGGTGGAAGAAAGCTTAACATTTATTAAATGTTGATGGCTTTTCTCTTTTGTTTCCTCTTCACCCTCCTGGGTGAAACCTTCCCCTCAGCTGAGATGGGGAGAGGGAGGCGGGAGCAAGGAGGCCTCTCATCCAGGCAGAATTGGGTCTCAGAGGATGATCAGTTGTCAAGGTGACTGTTCCCTCCGTCTGCCCTCCAGGCTCAGATGGGCGCCCTCTGCTGGTGGGGACAAGATACACCTACCACTTTTCCACCAATACCAGCACCAGCCTGCAGGGGGCCCCAGAGGACAGAAGTGGCCTCGGCCTCCAAGGCCTGGTGACCCTCGAAGTGCTTGGCCCATGCCAGGTGGCCTTGCAGGTGAGTGTCTTTGGGTAACAGGAGGTCACAGCACAGGGGAGGGCCCAGGGGAAGACACAGCCTTGCGAATTTCCAATTTGTCTGATTATGAGGAGGAGCTTTCTGAGAATCTCCAAATTTGGCAAGTGAGGACTTCCTGGCGATAACATGGGGAAGTGGCGCCATTTTGGTTGTAGAAGTTACTTCAGTGGGCCCAGTAGGGGACTGGCAGGGATTGAGGAAGGAGTGGGGGTGAACCTTGGAGTGAGAAGAGCCACAGGATGGGGACAATCTGTATCCTTGAGAACTGAGGGTCAAAACTGGGGAATGTGCAGGTCCAAGGGGTGAGCAACATGAAACCAAGTTGAAGCCTGGTAGAAAAAGTAACAGACTGGGGTGTGGAAACACAAGGCCTGTATGGGGCCTCCAGGCCTGCCCTGGGCCCCTTTATACTGGACACTGGTCTTGCAGTGGCTTGGTCCACAGGCTTGGATTAAAGGTGTGGGTTAAGGTGGAGCGGTGGTGTTAGTCCTGGGTTCAGTCAGTCAGAATGGTGAGCTAGACTTACTCATTGGTATCTTTCTTCAAAATCTTCCAGAACCTCCTTTCCCTCCCATGTTCTTAGTCATGGACATGCTTGCCCATTCTCCTTGCTCCCATTTCTGATGACTATCATGTGTTTCCTGGACAGACCCTCTCACCCCACATAAATGGACTTTTAGTTTCCACTAAAGGTTTATCTCATACTGGTGAAGCCATTTTTGAATGGCTGGAGCGCTTGCTGACAAGAGTTTCTCAAACTTGCTTTGTTGTGTTTTCATGTAGAACACAGGAAGGGTCTTTGATGGGCTGACTCTGAGGTGCCTCTGAATTCTTAAACTATCTGAAATGTGTGTTCCAGCCAGAGTTGCCATTTTATTAGTCTTTGCCTTCTTTTCACATTCTCCAAAATACTCGCAGTTGTTTTTCTCTGCAGGACCATTTTTCACAAAGCAAGTTGTGGGCTGCTGCATTTGTATTTGTTTGTTTTGCTTTTAGCATTTAAAAAAAAATCGATGTTGTCAAATGTTCATAAGAATATAAGGAAATTACTTATTTCAAAGACTTTTGGTGAAAATGGAATTTTTATAATCACTTTGGAGGGCAATCAATTAAAGATATTTTAGCACAAAAAAGTGCAAAACTTGTACTCATTGCTGAGCAATGAGTTTTCACAAACTGGACATACCCATATAGCCAGCACCAGATTACAAAATGAAATATAACCAGCCCCCAGAAGCCCCCCATGCTCTCTTCACTTCTCTCAAGGGTCACCACCCTCCTGATTTCTATCTTTATGGATTAATTTTTGCCTGTCTTTGAATTTCTCACTAGTGGAATCACCCAAGACACTGTCTTTTGTGCTGGCTTCTTTTGTTCAGCGTCATGCTTGTGAGATGCATCTAAGCTGTGAGTAGGGTAGGTTGTACATTCTTACCCCAGCCAGCATTTCGTGGTGTGCATATTCTATACATTATTTATCCATTTGGGTCATTTGGACAGTTTCCATATGCCTATTGGAGCTATTACCAATAGTGCTATGAACATTCTAGAACCTGTCTTTCGGTGAATGTATGCACGCTTTTCTGTTGTACTCACACCTAGAAGTTGGAATTGTTGTGGAGTTGTTGGGTCACTCAGCTTTGTTGGATACCGCCAACAACTTTCTAAAGTGGTTGTACCAATTTATTCACCCACCAACACTGTGTGAGCATTCGCTGGCTCACTTCCTCTCCAGTCCTTGGTTTTGTCTTTCTTCATTTTCGCCATTCTGGTGGGGTGTGGTGGTATCTCACTTTCGTTTTAATTTACATTTCCCTGGTGTCTAAAGAGGATGAACACCTTTTCAAGTGTTTACTGACCACTTAGAGCTTTGAGTTGCAGCTTCTGGGTGATCAGGCTTTCTCATTAGCCAAGAGTCTCCATTCTGCCTAAATTTGTGCTTAGACAAAACCGCAAGCAGTTTTGAGCCATGGATGTTCTAGATCCCTGGTGGAGAATGGAATAGAAATGTAAAACCCTGCCGCAGGAAGACTGTTCAGTTAGTACAAAGAATGGCTTTCAAAGCAAGTGGTCAGACCCTAAGTGGTACCGGTGACACTACTGAGGGACTCATTGTCCAGGAAAACATCTCAGTGCCACGTGGACCTGCATTTCAGCCCAAGACTTCAAGCCTGGGTGACTTGGGAGGTGGCAGCCGCTCTGTTGGGGCAGGGGGGCTGGTTTTGAGGAGATGAGAGGAATTGAGTTTTAGGCAAAATGAGTGGTGATTAGTCACTTTGAAAAAGTGGATGATTAGTCACTTTGAAAAAATCAGTTAGGTGACAGAGGCGGGTTTTAGGAGTCGTTTGATTTATTTTTCATCTTTAGAAAGTTTATCTTTTCTTTTCTTTCTCTTTTTTTTCAATAAACACACACACAGCCATCATGACCCTGGGACACCAAGTCTTTTATTCCTCACGGGCAAAGCCTTTTGGGGTTCACTTTACAATCCTAATGTATTATTTATTTATTTGTTTGTTTATTAAAGATTTATTTTATTTATTTTACTTTTATCCATTTTTACCCCCTTTGTTTTTGCTGTTGCTGTGTCCATTTTCTGAGCAGCAAGTCTCTGTGTCTGTTTCCTGCCCTCTCTTCTCATCCTTCTCCTCCAGTCTTCACCAGGGTTCGATCCTGGGAACCTCCGATGTGGGAGAGAGGCGTGCCGCCACCTGCGCCACCTTAGTTCTTGGTTTTTATCGGTGCATCTTGTCTTGGCTCTCCCTTTGTGTCACTCTCCTGTTATGTCATCATCTTGCTGCGTGGCTCGGCGGGGCCTGGCAGCAGACCCACGCGTGGGGACTGGTGGTCCGTGTGCCTTCTATAGTTTTCTTTATTTTACTGGGAGGTCCCAGGGCCTAATGTATTTTTGTTAGGTGATTTGAACAGCCATTTGAATCCTTCACCCAAACGTCCAGGGCATTTCTGGGCAAAATGAGAAGCCAGTGAGAACGTTCTGAACATTTAGCTGCAGGTGCTTGGCCTTGCAAATGGTTTCCCATGGAGATACTTGGCCTCCATCGCCCAAGACCTGGAGCTTCCTGCTCCAGGGAGGCTTCTCTCTGTGTAGCCATGTAAACTGCCGTGCCCCTGAATTTCTCTGTGGCTGCCGGGGAGGTCACCAACTCACAGCGCTTTCTGCTTCAGCTCCAAGACTTCCAGGTGACATCCACCCTGGGGTCCAAGGTAGAGGTTCTGCAGGAGTCGGAGGATTGGAGGTAAGACGTCCGGCTGTGGGCCCGGGTCCCGCTCCTGAAGGGGCTGAATGCGTGAGCCCCTCACTCTCTCCTGCTGCCTGTTGGGCTCTGAGTGCGCCGAGGCAGATGGGAAAATCCCAGGTAGGGTGCCCCTCCTCCAGCCCCACCAGAAGGAGGCCATCGTGGGCTGCAGTTCAAAGATGGTTCCATTTTTATGTCTGACCTTGTCAAGCAGCCACACCAGGCCAGAGACCACAAGGGGGCCCTTGGGAGTTGTCATGATGTAGGGTCCTTGGGTAGCTCTAAACAGCCTCAGGGGTCCTTCTCTAACCTGTTGGAGCTCTGTCACCCCAGCCTGCTTCCTCTCCCCTGTCTGAATTTCATGTCTGCCTAGCACACTCTTGGCATCGCCCTTGAGTACATTCCCAGACACTGGGTGATGGAGCCACCAGGCCCACTGAGCCTCCCATCCCCCATCCTGCCAAGATGGAGGTTTTCCTGGAGACTCATGTCCTCTCCCTCCCCAAGCTAAGCCGCCCTTTTGTGACCCAGCCAAGCCTGGAATTACCCTGCTAGCTCGTTTCCCAGGACTCGGGGATGGTGGCTTTGAAAGCCAGTCAAGCTGGTCCAAAGACACCCATCTCCACAGATTCCTCTTCCTTTTTTATTGCAAATTCATTTGTTAGGAAATAAAGCCTTTGTCCAGGGGTACCGGGATGGGGGACGCTGCGGAGAGGCAGATGGGATCTGCGCTGAAAGGCTTAGAGAGGGTGTCCTCCGAGGGGGCAGCCAGGGCTTTTGTCTGGGGGCCCCTCATCAGAAATGCTAAGTCAGGAGGGCTGGGGCTTGTCAGCTCCTTGAGGCCAGAATGACACTTGCTATTCTGGAAGGGGCGGGTGCCATTAGCATTTGTCTAGTCAAGGCCTGAGACCCAGGAAGGACCCCAGACTCCAATTGGAGCTGGAGAGGTGACAGTGACCTCCTGGGGAGGTAGAAACAGAGGCTGTCAGGTGGGGTTCAGGGGGTGTGTGGATCTGGGGGTGTGTGGATGTGGGTACTCTACCTCCTGCCCTCCCCACCCCGACCCCACAAACACACAGACATGGGCACCATTCTGCCAGGTGAGGGGTGGGTGGGAAGAGCAGTCAGCTCAATGCTGGCCCAAGCTCCTCTGCTTATTTCCTGTGTGACCCTGGGTCAGTAGCACCCTGTCTCTGGGCCTCATTTCCTTTTGTGAACAGTGATGGAGTCTCTTCCAGCTCAGAGTTTCTGAGGCCTGTGAGGCTGGAGCCATGTGCTGGGGTGCAAATCCCTGCTTGCCCCTGAGCAAGTTTGTAATTGCGGGTGGGGAAGGAGGCAAGGCTGGGAAATACCTCCCTGATGGGCTTGTTACTGGGATTAGGTGAGAAGCTTCTGGAGAGCACATCACAAGGCACTTGGCCCTCAGGAAGGTCTCAGGAGCTCAACCCTTATTCTACTGCTAAGAATGACTCTCATGTGTGTTTTTTTGTCCTAGTGGTGACAAAGCATGGGACAGCTTCGAGCAAAGAGCTGGGAGGTCCCTGGTTTGGAGTTGCTGGGGAGTCTGGGAGGAGGAAAGCAAGGCTATTTGGGGGGACTTGGTGCTTCCCATGGAGCTGAGTTGAAGGGCAGAGAGCTAGGCAGGGATGCCGTCACCTCTGAGATGAAGAGGTGGCAGGTGGAGGGGCGGGGTTGGAGGCTGGTGGGCGGTGGGACAGAGCCCTCCGGAGGTGTGTGTGTGCGCGAACGGGGTTGTTAAAGGATGGGAGGTCTGTCCCGGGCGACCTCTGTCCCCGTGCCCGACCCCAGCCTGCCCGCCCGTCGTCCGCAGCGCCGCCCTGGGCCGCTTCCCGCTCCGCTTCGTCCTGCGCGCGGGGCGCGTGGCCCGCCTGTGTCCGCGCCGCGCCGAGCTGCGCTGGGCGCTGAACGTGAAGCGCGCGGTCCTGAGCCTGGTGCAGGGCCGCCCGCACGCCCGCGGCCCCCGCACGGTCCACGAGGTGAGGCCGGGGAGCCGGCAGGGGAGGGCGGGGCCGGGGCTGGGGGAGCAGGGCCCTGACCGGCCCCGCGCGCCGCAGGTGGACGTCCTGGGAGAGTGTCCCACCACGTACCGGCGCCGCGGCGCCCGGCTGCACAAGACCAAGGACCTGGCCCGCTGCTCCCTGCGCCGGGCGCGCTCCTCCCTGCGCTCCCCGGCTCTGCCCGGGCTGGCGGTAAGTGCCCGGCAGCGCCCCCTCCCGGCCTGCTGCCCTCCCCGCCTCTCCCCTGCTCTCCGCCCGCCCTCCCAGCTCCTCTGCTCTCCCCTCTCCAACCTCGCCCTCTCTCCCGCTTTTTCCTCCGGCCTCTCCTTCCCTCTCCCTCTCCCACTCTGGTCCCTTCCTCCTCTCCCCTCCCCCTCCTCCCCTCCTCCTCCCACTTACTTTCTCCCCCCCCATCTTCTCCTCCCCCCCTTCTCCTCCCTCTCCCCCTTTCTCATCTCCCTGACCCTCCCTGCCCCATCTGTCCCCAGGCCCCACGCAGATGAAAGTTTTGGGTAAGGCTAGGAGATGACGGCTGTTAATAACCGTTGTTGGAAAAGTCCTGCCCTCTGAGAGGCAGGTACTAGGATGCTGATTCTGCTCACCCAGCTGAGCTTCATTTCCAAGCTGAGGTTTTGCTCTTACTCTAGTTCCGGGGCCTGTTGGCTGGACTTTCTTGCTTCCCCTTGGTCCTCCTCGCCTCCCATCAGCCTTCCCCGGGCTCCGGAAGCTCTGAGGTGGCCCTCGGGATTCCCCCCGTATCAGCCCCCCTCTGCTGGGACCTCACCGCCAGGCTTCAGGGGTTGCCGGCTGGGTCCCCTCAGAGCCAGGGCCTGGCCTGAGCGGCCTCTTCCCCTCGGTCCCGCAGCCCGGCCTGGCCTCTCGCCTGACCTGCCACCAGAGCTTCCAGGCCGGCGTGCTGAGGGAGGCCTGGTGCGCCGAGCTGGACACGGCCGGGCCCCTCTCCGAGAAGGCGAGTGCTGTGCAGATGCGGACCCTCTCCTCACTCACCCTGCTGCACGAGATGCCCCCAGATCCGGCTGCCCCAGGTGACTGAGCCTTTCCCGAGTGACCGCCATCCTGGCTGTGGCATGGGGGTGGGTGTGGGGGCCTCAGAGGGGCCTGGCAGCCTCCTCTGGCCAGAAGGTTTCAAGCAATCCTGTCCCTTTCCGGACATCCTGAACCATTTCTGGAAATGGCCGTGGTCAGGAGAATCGGCGTGTACTGGAAGTTTCTCCAGGCTCTTTCATAGGGCTCGGATGGCTCTGACTTGGCCTTGCCCTTTCCCCTGGCTTGTCCTCAGTGGAGATGGATTCTTCTGGTCCTTAGTTTTGTAGGCAAATTCTCCTTAAATCTGATGATCCCTCAACTTGCCCATTTTGGGGGCAAACCCACTCAGATTTCCTAATTTTCCAGAAAGTTCTTGCCAACACATAAGGAAGCTCCTTCCTACATTTCTGCGTGAAAACAGGCGAGGCCTGTGTATGGGGAGAAAGGTCTTTTTCATGTTTGGAAACCAGCTATTTCCATTAATAATGAAATGAGAGACATTATTCTTATTGCTGACATTTTTGAAGGATTCACTCCTCATGACCCCATGAAGGGGGTACTGTAATTAGTTATATTTTTTACATGAGGAAACTGAGGCTCAAAGAGGTAAATTGACTTGCTCAAGGTCACACAGGTAGGGAGAGGCAGAGCCGGGACTTGAACCCTGGCAGTCTGCTCCACAGCCCTGGTCCTAATCACATTTGCCTCTTGTGAGGCTGAGCTTCTCTGGGCCACCCGAGGTTTGGGAACAAAGCCTTGGAGTCTCCGACAATTCCCCCTGGCTCCACGGGGTGCCTTCCAAGGCTTCAGCTTGACGTGCCCCCTGAGTGCTCCTTCAGCCATAGAAGCTCGCAGTGACTTGGGGGCACCCAGAGTTCTGGCTGCCTGGCAGCTCCTGTGAGCTGCATGAGATTTCCTTTTTCCTTTTCTGATAGCTTTATTGAGATATACTTCACATACCACAAGATGCATCCATTTAAAGTGTACAATTCAATGGCTTTAATATGTTCAGATTTAATGTATGCAACCATGAGCACAATCAGTTTGAGAAGATTTTCATCACCCCAGAAAGAAACTTTGCACCTCTCTGCCATCATGCCTCAATTCCCCTCCCCTCCCCCACCCCTTAGGCAACCCCTAATCTACTTCCTGTCTCTGTGGATTTGCCCATTCTGGACATCTCATACAAATAGAATTGTACAATACGTGGCCCTTTGCAGCTGGCTTCTTTCATTCAGCATGTTTTCCAGGCTCATCCATGTTGTAGTATGTATTAGAACTTCAGTCCTTTTAATGGCTGAATAATATTCCATTGTATGGATGAGCTTTTCATCATTCCCTTAACAACCCCAAGAGGGTTTGGAGTCAGAACTGGATTCAAATCCCGACTCTGTGGTGTGTGACTTGGGTGGCTGGCTCCTCTCTGTGCCTCAGTTTCCTTAGCTGTAAAAGGATGGGTACACCAGTCCTTACTTGATAAGATTATGAGGAGCGTTAAGGGAAGTGGTGAAAGCATAGGATGTTGCACGTGGCATGTGTGAGTGCTGTCCCACATCCCTGTCGTCCCCCTTCTTTATAAAGTCTGAATTTCCACAACACACAACTCAGAAACTAGTCTTTTTCCCTCCTTTAAACTCAGTGCCTGGCTCAGATGGCTCGGGCTCAGGCTTATCCTTTCTCCCTGGGTTGTCCTCAGTGGAGATGGACTCGTCTGGGTCCCAGTCTTTGTGGGAGAACTCTCCCTAGACCTGAAGCCCCTCAACTGTCTGCAGGCAGTCATTTTGTTCATGCCAGCTACAAGCATTTGTCTGACTGCCTGTTGTGTGCTTGAGACAGACTATGTATTAGAGTTAGGAATGAAATTAAGCAGTCACGTGATGGCAGGTGACTTAGATGGTATGGTCAAGAGGACTTCTCTGAAGAGATGACTGTTTTGGTGAAGGATGAGAAGGGGCCAGCTGTGGGAAGCTCTGGGGAGGAGCATCCAGGGAGGAGGCAGGCAGTGCAAAGGCCCTGAGGCAGGAATGAGCCGGGTCTACCACAGGCGCTTGGGACTAAGCAGAGTCTAAGGAACAGGATGCTCCTGGGTGAGACTACAGACAAGGGGAGGGTGAGTCTCCAGACCTGGGAGACAGCCAAATCGTATTGGGCAGTGTCAGGAAGCCACAGCTACTTTGCAAGGAACATTGAGACTAAGGGAGGTATGGATTGGGGAGTTGGAAGGTGGGGCTTAGAGGATAAGAGCAGGGCTTGGGGAAAGTTAATGTGACAGTGCAGAGCAGAGCGGGCAGAGAGCAGATTTTGTGATAATCTGTGTTGATTAGGGAAGCGGCCACAGGGCTGACTGCTTGAGACAGTGAGATTTCTTTTTTGACAAGGTAACATATTACCTGATGCAAAAGGGCACAATGTAAAGTAAGTGACATTCCTCCGTGCCCACTAGCCACCCTGTTCCCCCAGCCTCCAGAGGCTAGCACAATTCTAGTTTCTAGTGCATTCTTCTGGATACAGCTGGCCCTCGGTATTTGAGGATTCCATATTTGTGAATTCGCCAACTTTCTAAAATTTATTTGTAATCCCAAATCAATACTCACGGTGGGCACTTCTGTGGTCATTCGTGGACATGCACAGAGCAGTGAAAAATTTGAGTGCCCTGACGCGCACTTTCCCAGCTGAGGCTGAACAAGGCTCTGTGCCGCCTTCTTGCTACAGCTCTCGTCCGGCAAACAAGCGTCCTTTCATGCCATGTTTTTCACATTTTTTGTCCTTTTTGTTGGTGATTGCTCTGTTTAAAATGTCCCCCAAGTTTAGTAATGTCTAGTGTTCCTAAATGTGAGGTGGCTTATGGAAAATGTGTTAGATAAGCTTGTTTTGGGGCATGAATTGTAGGGCTATTGGCCATTGAGTTCAATGTTAATAATCAACAATATATGTTAAATAAAGCATCTTTAAGCAGGAATACGTAAAACAAGGTTATGTATTGATCAGTTGGCAAAAAATGTTGTGACCAAAGGCTTGCAGGAACCTAACCCTGTATTTATCCCAAGAGCAACGGTTCCGTCTTCACTACTCCAGTGTCGGCGACAACTTTATAGACCAGAAATACTGCGAAGAATGAGAATCAACTATATATCCCATCTGTTCACAGGGAGACGCGTTTATGTGTCTGTTTAGGGGCTTTGTTTTTATTTTCACACAGATTCTATCACACCACACACTCGTCTGCCTCTTGCTTTGTTCGCTTTACAGTTTGGAGATCTTTCCATGGTTGTGTGTTCAGCTGGCCCATTCTCATTAAAGAGTGCTCAGGGTTCTGTGGCATGGGTGGGCCACAGTTTATTTGACCATCCCCTGTTGATGGGTACATAGGTTGTTTCCTGTCTTTTGCTGTTAGCAGCTACACTGCCACGATTTTCCTTGTACATTCCCACCTCACCTGTTGCCCCAGATGTGCTGAAGGTGTGCCGGTAGGGTGTGGGGCAGGTCCTGGGGCCTCTGGCTTACTCTGGCGTTCTTCCACGCGGTCACTCCCCCCGCCCCCCGCCCCCGCCAGTGCGTCCCGTCTCAGAACCAGACGATGGAGACCTGACTCTGAGCAGCCTGCTATATGAGTGGGAGGAGATGCCACCTTGGGCCACGGTGGCCACAGTGGCCGCATCGGTGAGGAAGCTGTGTCTGGCTCAGACCACGAGCTTTGAGGTAAGCAGCTTCTCCAGCCCCAGGACACAGTCTCTCTGCCTTGGCTGTGGGTCCCTGGAGTACCCTCTTACTCCTGCCCACATCCTTGCTTTAGGGCCCAGCCTCCCAGATGTTTGGCATCAGGGCTGCTGTGTACAGTTAGGCAGGTTGTGGACTGTACAATCATGCCTGGTTGCAAAAGCCAGGAAGGGGAAGAAGTCTAGCTGGAGTTGTAACCATGCAGGCTGGGTACAAGCAGTGGGGAGGCATTTTTCTTATCTGTCTATGGGCAAATAGCAGCTCTGTTGGGACCCCAACTCTAATCTCCTGGATTTGGCTTGGTCTGGCCTGGAGCTCTCTCGGGAATCCTTGAGCCCTGCCTGGGCATTTCCCCTAGCCAGCAGACAAGGAGAGCCATGAGCTGTGTCTGCCCTCCTGGAGATGGACAGTGCTGGCCCAGAGGGCGCGTTATGGCTGCCTTGTGTTTATAGTGCTGAAAAGCAAGTAAATTATCCCCACCAGGGAGGGCCAGGGGTGATGGGGTTGGGGGAAGGGGTGGCTGAGAACCTTGTTTCTGAAATTTGCTTTCCAGGGACGCATCAGTGCACACCAGCCAGCGTCTCGAGCTGGGGGTTGCCGTGGGGATGGACCCCGTGGGCTACAGCTTGAAGTGAGCTTGCCTCCCCATTGTTGGTGGGCAGGAGACAAGATTTGTTTTTCAGTCTGGAAACAAAAACAGGGCTCAATAGAGGGCAAATTCCTGGCCCGGCCCTCCACAGAGAGGCCTGAGAGCTTCAACGTGGGGGGCAGCGGGCTGGGATGGCCAAGGGCACTGGCCAGGGGCAAAGGAGAAGGCGAGGCACGTCAGGGCTGCAGAGGCAAGCCGCCGGGTCGGCCCTGGGCTGCCCGGGAGGTCGCCCGGGAGGAGGACACAGCTCACAATCCCTTTTGGTGTTCTGCGAATAGGGAGCCGGGTCACCAGCATTAATTAAATACCAACTGTGTACAGTCAAGTATTTTAGAGACATACGTGTGCCAGTACAGAGTGGCTTATACTGGCATGCAGGAGCCAGTGATTAGATTTCCAGGAATCCTGCCAATGGGTTGCTAAATGTAGCCATTCTTAAAAATAGAGTTTTATCCACTTACAATCAAGATTAGAAACAAGGGGAATTAAACCCTCAAAACCATCACTGCCTAGTTATTTGACTACCCTTGAGGCAATTTATGCCTGTGGTGTCTGTGTGGTGGAAAAACAATGTGGTGCTGACTTGCATTTCCTCCCAAGTCCGTGTTCAGCAATGCCACGTTGGTGGTTTGAAATCAGCCGCGGGGAGAGTGTTTATACCACGGAAAGTGGCAAACGCCACAAATCAATCCGGGCTCTTTTTTTTTTTCCTGGAGAGCCACTTGTTGCACACTTACTAGCCGTCCAGGGAGTGCAGGGCACTGGTGAAGTGCAGGTTAAGGAAACAGGCAGCCTGAGTTCAAGTCTTGGTTCTGCCCCTTACCGGCTGTGTGGCCACTGGCGCCTGACTTAACCACTCTGAGTGTCGGTTTCCTTCTTTCCAAGTGAGGGTAATGGTAGCCCCTCCCTGGAAGGCTGTTTTGATGACAAAATACGACGGTACACGTGAAGTGCTTAGATGGTACGCAGTCCTACAGAGTAACTGGGGTATTATTATTTGTTGTTGTTTTTGTCAGTGGCCATGCTGGTGGCAGGTTCCCACATAGGTAGCTAACCAGGAGCCCACCCCCCTCGCCTCCCTCCCGCATCCTTCCCAGCCCTGCCCGTGATGCCTCCCGCTGGGCCTGGCTCTGGAAGCGGGCTGGAGCCAAGCTTGTGGCCAGAGCAGCAGGAGGGCCCCAGGGCGGAGGCCGGTCCAGCCCGGGAGGGGGGCTGACACACCTGGCTTAGAAGCATGCGTTTTTGGAGCCATTGGCCAGAGGGCACCGCGGCTGAGCCTGCCCAGGACGGAGGGCCGCTGGGCCGGGGATCAAGGGTGCCCCGGGGTAGCTGCCCCAAATCGGGGCACCGGAGCTGTCCGGGAGAGCGGTGACAGCCGCGGTCAGCCTGTGCAAGGAGCAGCCTGGCGAGCGGACCCGGAGGAAGTGGAGGCAGCGCTGGGCACAGCTGGCTCCGCCGACAGAAGGCGCATTAGGACAAGGCTGCCCGGACGCGGGGCCCGGTGCTGCGGGGCGCGGCAGGTCGAGCTGGCCAGCCCGGGCCGGGCCTGCTTTGCTGTGTGCCCGGAGCCGAGGAGGCCGAGGCAGCTGGCCCCGCAGCAGCCTGGGGAAGCCGCGAGCCCGGGGGCTGCGGGCAGGAAGCAGGGACCTGGCTTAGGTCCCGCCTGATTTTGCTCTTTCCATGACTTTGGGTTCAGGCCCAGGCAGCGAGCCTCAGCTTGAAGGGGAACCGGGGAGGGAAGACCGGAGTGGGGGGGGGGGTCTCCCAAACCAAATAGCTGCTGAAACCCGAGGGGCGCACGCTCTGAATAGAGTCCTTTATTTCTTTGTGGGTTTTTGGACTCTTGGCAACTGCACTAGTCAGGCTTGCAGACGAGGGGCAGAAAACCCCCGACCCCCTTTTCTAAGCGTCACTGTTAATAATTCTGGAAAATATTTATATACTTATTTCATCAAAAATATTGGAAGAGATCACCATCTACTTTACACGGGAAATGCACTCAGGCTCTGGTTATAATTAGATTTTAATCATAGCAAACATTGAGCTTTTATGAGGCTCTAAACCCTCCGCATGCAGATACCATGCCTATTTTCTCACCACCATATCCCTGGTCTCTCATTGCACCCAGTGCACAGCTGATGCCCAATAAATGCTTGTGAAATGAAAGAATAAAAATGTGCCAACTGCTGGGCTCGGGGCCAGCGGTTCCAGGGAGGGAAACCCAGCCACGTGGTGCTATTTGGGCCTTATGACACCTTCTGCAGGAGGTGCTAGTGCTGTCCCCACTTGCCCTGCGGGCATGTCTGGAGGCAGGGGGATGGATGAGATGACCCTTGCCGCCTCCCGCCCACTCTGCTGGCCCCTCCCGCTGCCCGCTCTGATTTCCAGGCCACAGAGCTGTTCCTGACGCTGGTGTTGGAACTCCGGGGTCTGTCTGCTGACGAAGTGACGGAACTCTGGCGACATGCCTCTTTTAAATGCCGAGACAACTGGTAAGGGCCGCTCTCCAGGCAGGGGGCTGGGCGAGGAACTGGGGCCCCTGGGTGGGGCTGGGTGGTCTTGGTGCTGTCCTAGGTCCCCACTCTGGGATGGACGGTGCTGTCTCGTCTCCTCCCAGGGACACTGACTGGTCTTTCGACCCTGGGACGACTGCCAAGAAGGTGATTAAGTGGGGAGACTGGCAGTTCCCACAGGGCCCAAGCCCCGTCCTGCCCCGACTGGAAGCTGAAGGGTCTGGCCATATAAAGGCGGGCATTGTTCCTTCCGCCAGATGGGGACCCTCTTGTGGAGAGCTGGGATTAGCATTCCAATGCGCCTTGGGTCCCTTCTGCTGGGGGTGGGGTCAGAGAGTCAGGGTGGGGGTGCTGGGCAGGGCCGGGATCCCACTGCCCAGACGCTGCTGCTCTGGGGCGAGAAGGGGCAGAAAGAGACCGCCAAGTGCACCCAGGCCTCTGAACACCCCCACCACGAGCACAGGCTGTGCAGGGGAAGGCGAGGGCCCTTGAGGCACAGACTTGGGGCCTGTGAGCTTTCCAAAGGCTCTCGAGAATATCTGAGACCTGAAAAAATTTTATTGGCTCCAAAAAAAAACAAAAAAACCCCAAACCCTGCAAAATCAACAGCCTGTGGGGTAAGTGATAGTCCTAGTGTCCTTTACAGTTGAGGGAGCAGAGGCACAGAGCAGTTGGGAAACTTGCCCTGAGTCACACAGCAGAGTCGGGATTTGAACTTGAGTGGTCTTTGCCTCTCAGTCCAATTCTATGGGCTTAACTATAAATTTTATTTGACTCGGCAACATTTTAATTATGTTCAACGGAGGGAGGGGCCTCTGAGTCAGAGCCTGGCAACACTGCTCCATGTCACTCTGGATTTTCCCACAAGCCCCTGTGTCTCACCTGTCAGGGCCGGGGTTGTCCCGAATCTAGGCCTCCTTAGAGAGTTCTCTTTCCTGTGCTGCCTCCTCCGCTTCCACCCAGGGCCTAGTCCTCCAGGGTCCAAATCTATCAGGAAAAGAAAGGAAATGAAAGAAGTGGGAAGACCAGGCAGGAGGTTACCGTGTGTTCTCAAGCGGCAGGTCCAGGCATCAACATCCCCACTTCAGAGATGAGCAAACCGAGGCCTAGAGACTGTACATGGAACAGGTGGGCGAGGGGCTGGTTCTCTGCAGCTGTGGGTGGCAGGTATCATTGTCAGTGAGGTGGGGGCTGAATCCCCTGCTGCCTGATGCGACCTGAGCTCCAGGGAGCCTCTCCTGAGCTTTCAACAGTTCTGCAACCTAAAAAAACAAAAATGCTGACCATGGGCTGAGAGTATCAGAGGTACGTTAGCTTCCTAGGGCTGCTGGAACCGATGCCCATGAACTGGGCGGCTTCACACAGCAGGAATGTCTTCTCTCACAGTTGTGAAATCAGGGTGCCTGCAGGCTTGGCCCCCTCGGGAGGATCTGAGGGAGCCTCTGCCCTGGGCCCCTCTCCCAGCATCTGGTGGTCACTGGCCCCCCTCAGCATACTTTAGCTTGCAGCTGCCTCTGTCCGGGTGACCTTTTCTCTGTCTTCTTCCAGTGCGTCTCTGTACCCAAATCCCCCTTTCTTTGCTCTTATAAGGACACTGTCACTGGGTTTCGGGCCCACCTCATCCACTATGACCTCATTTTAACTGATTCCGTCTGCAAAGACCCTATTTCCAAATAAGATCCCTTTCTGAGGACTTGGATTTTTTGGGGGGTTGGGGGGGGTGGGGGACACCATTCAGCCTGCTGCAAGAGCTTTTAATTAGAGGCAGTTTGCTGATTGATGGTCCCCATCCAGTGGCAGGAGGTTCTGTCCCTGCAGTTTGCCTGGGGGGCTTCAGCAGAGCCATGGGTGGGGTTGGTGCTCCCTGAACTCGCTGCAACTGGGTGGCAGGGCTGCCAGGATGTCAACGGGGCCAGTGCTGTCCCCGTGGGGTCCGACAACACAGACTCTGGGTCAAGGCCAGTCTTGGTCCCTGCCGGGCCTGTCCGAGCTCAGTTCGCACCTGACGAGCTGAGGCTCCAGCGAGATGAAGCCAGTAAGGCCACTTGGTGACGTCCTGCGGGCCCCTGGCCATTTCAGGCAGCCACTGGTGGACGCCCTGGCCCCCTGTGGCACGGAGCCCTGTGTGGCCCTCATGAAGGAGCTCATCGCGTCGGGGGAAGTGGAGGCAGACGAGGCGGAGGCGTGGCTCTGGGCACTGGCCTTCGTCCCGCAGCCCACGGACGCCATGGTCCACATACTGCTGGTGAGCCCCTGCACCCCACCCCCGCGAGACCCCGGGTCTCCCTTCCCTGGCATGGCTGCTGACGGACGCGGTGGGGGGGGGCCTGCTCTCGGCCCCGCTTTGCACCAGCCTCTCGTGGGACTCCTGGAGGGGCACGGGACCCACCATCTCCCCTGGCTGCTGCGTCGGGCTCGGTGCAGGCTTTGGCATCGGAAGGATCTGGGTTTGAGTCTTTGGCACAGCACCTTCCTGCTGTGCACATGGCCGAACCTCTCTGAGCCTGTACCTTGCTCGTGGTGAGAAAGGGACTGATGCCTGCCGCAGTTTTCTTGGGGTCCTGGCACATGCGGAGTCCAAGCACATTAAATTAGAGCAGCTGTTATTATTACAGTCAGTGAGTCCTGAGATTAAGAAATTCGCGTGAAACCAGACCAACAATTTGTACCCGTACCTGGAGGTCTCATTTCACCCTCACGAGGCCCCTGTGAAGGAGGCGCTCTCGATCCCCCCACCCTATAGACGAGGACGCAGAGGCCTGAAGAGATGGGGCAGCCGGGCCCTGCTCTCCCTTCCCTCGCCTCACGGGGGCGCCCCCGCTTGCCTTGGGGTAGCAGGCGTCGCTCTCCAATGTCCCAGGCTGATGGCGGCTGGTTCTGAGGCCACATGCCTGGGGCTGGTGGTGGCAGCCAGGGACCCGGGGAGCACCAGAGACCCCGACACTTCCCAAGGGGTCTCCAGCAGGGCCTGTCGGCCCTGCAGTCTGGCCAGGCTCCGAGAGAAGGGGGCCCCTGACCCCTGACCTCTGCCCCCAGGGTTCGTGTGGTATGTGTCCTTCCATAAACCTGACTGCTGTGGCTTTGGGGGAGGGCTGGTTTTGAGAGGACAGAGAGGAATTGTGTTTGGGGCATCAGGGTCACATCGGGCAAGTGAAATCATGGGGCAAGGACCATGGGCTTGGCGAGAATTTTGTCTTTCTATTATAAAAAGGAGAGTGCTCGCGCTGAAGCATGGTGGAGCCTCTTTAAGTAAGAGACTTTGTGTTACGACCTGGCTTTCTGATTCTCTGGAGCGTGCAAGGCTGGCCATTCTGTGCCGTGTCCCCAGGACAGCCACCCGGGGGAACGCGGTCCCCAGTCTGGGCCGCTCTCGGCGCCCTGGCCTGCGCTGGCCTGACTGCCCTGGCGGCCTCCAGGTGGGGGTCCCGGGAGGCCCTGGCCCGCTCCGCCCTCCCTCGCCCCGCAGGGCCCCGCTTTGGTCCTGGGACCGGCTGGATCCTGCTCTGCTTACCCCTGGCCGCCTTCCTCGGGTGCAGCGGGTGGGGGTGGCGACCCCGCCACAGCTCCTGGCAGGCAGAAGCCCTCCTCCTGCGAGTCGGAGTGGCCTCTCCATCTCTTCATAACCCCTGCCCTCCCACGGAGCCTGCTTTTCCTCTTTTGCATTAAGAAAAGGGAGCATTTATTTTCGTTTTCCAAATATGGAATAACATCGTACGTGCTTTTTCAAGCGACACACTCCCACCCTCCTTTCTCAAAGAAAACACACGTTGAGACGCTCACATGCAGGACCGGAGGTGCACAGCACACACCCATGCACACACACACACACACACACATGGCCCCCCTACACCCAGACACACTCGCTGATGCAGGCACTTTCTGAGGCTCAGGGACACACCCACACACGGGGACGTGCCACGACAGAGGCACACGGCAAGCCTCACACATGCACCCCGTGGCGCAGCCCCTACTTGCACACAGACACACTGAGGCACAGAGACACACACCCATGCAAGAACGTGCTCCAGGGCACTCACAAACCAGACAGGCTCACACACACACAGAAACTCACAAACACATCGCTGCTGGTGCACACGGATGCACGCCACACATGGAAGGACATGCACGCACACACACGTACACACAAGATGCACACACCACACAGACACGCACGTGCATCCACACCAGGACACACACCCTTCCCAGAACACACACACACACACACCAGGATACACTGGGACTCGTGTGCGCACACACAGCACACGTATACACACATAGGCACACATGCACATATACACTGGGACATACGTGTGCACACAAGATGCACACACATGGGGGCACATGCCCACACTGGGATATGTGTGCACACACACAGGCACTCATACACACACAAACTGGGATATGCACGTGCACAGGAGATGCACACTCGGGGACACGTGCACACAGGTCCCACCAGGATGAACACGTACACTGGGATGTATGTGCACACGGAGACACACACATACTCACACAGAGTTTCTAAAATGCACACGCCCTGGGACACACGCATGCAGACACCCTTCCGCAGGCACAGACCTGCTTACGAACCTCCAGTCGAAGGCAAGAGCAGGACCCGGGCAGAGGTGCCCCACAGCTGCCCAGGTGCCCCCTGCTGTCCCTGCTCTGGGTGGTGTGATTTGGGTGTCCCGGGGCCTGGGTTTCACCAGTGAGCCCAGACTTCACGTTTCAGAAGCAGGTGAGTGGAGTGGTAAACACCTGGCCTTGGAGCCAGACCGTCCAGGGATGAGTCCGGGTTCCTCCACTTACTGCTGGGCGACCTCGGGCTAGTTACTTAACCTCTCTGCGGCTTGGGTTCCTCGCCTGCAATGATGATTATGCCTGCTTCCTGAGGCCTTGGGAGGCTTAACGGCGGCGGCGTGTGTGCCACGACAGCTTGCTAGTCAGATGCATTTTTCTCGTTTTCCCTCCAAGAGACCTAGGCCCAGCTCTCCCCTGCTCTGCTCCCCCATGTGCCCCCTTCTCATCTGAAGGTTTTAGTGGCCTGGGGCATCTGGGTGCCCTCTGCTGCAGCTGGACTGGCCCTGACCTCGCCACAGGGAGGCCCCCCGGAAGAGATGCGCCCCGGGGGAGCTGGGTGGGCAGGGCAGTCTGGGCCCCCAAAGAAGGGCTGTGGCCCCCTCCTACCCCCCGGAGCCAGGCCCTGGGGCCACAGCATGTACCATGGGGCAGGGCAGCAGGACGGGGTGAGTAGGATTCCTGGTGCCAAGAGGGAGGGTCGCGCCAGTGGCACGCGGGAGCTGACAGCTGGATTTTCAGGAACTTTGCAAGCCGGTTGTTAAACACAGCCACGATTAGAAACGCTGTGATCGAAATTTGCAATTACAAGCATTACAAGTGAAACACAAAGGCAGTAGACACCTGACAGTCGCCTCCTAATCCCCTCAGTGCCTTGTCCTCCCACCTGTGTGCTTGAGGCTGTTTATGTCTCTCCTGTCTGCATGGCGGAGGTGGAGGGCGTGCCACTTACTGCCCCGCGCTTCCCAGCTGCATGCTCAGGGCTGCCACCTCGGCGGCCGCTGGAAAGGGCCACGGTGGGTGCATTTACACCATGGGAATTGGCAGTGCCACCGATGAGGGCTTACCATTTGCCATCATGCCACTGGCCATGCACTTTGATTTTGGTCCTTTCAGATTGAACCCAGAGCAGCCTCATTTAAGGACGAGTCTCCAATTACTCAGAGCAAATCCTTTTGCCTTTCTGCCCTTCCCCTAACTTCCTCTCAAGATCCAAAGGGAAGAGCAGAGTCAAACGGTGGCAGGGGTGGGTGGCCTTCTACCCCCACCATGTCCAGGATGACATGGCCCCAGCCACCCTCCAGCCAAGCCCCCCAGCTGACAGGCAGAAAAAATGGTGACCTGGGACCGCCCTCCCACCAGCCCCCACCAGCTCATCCCTTTCATGCCAAGAACTGGAGGCAGGTGATACTGTTTGGGGACGTCTGGCTCAGCTGGGGGGCAGGACCCTGCAAATGCCACCCAGCCCCCTGCGTTTTCATCTCCCCTGTTGTGGACAGAGAGGCACTTTGACCTCTCCTTGGGGATTCTGCCATCCCAGGAGAGGTGGCTTGTGTCTTGTGTAGCTTTGCGGAAAGGAAGCGAGCAAGCTGACACAAAAAGCTGGCCCACTCGTTTGCCAACAGATTCCAAAGAGAACTTTGGTTTCATTTCTTGCATGTTTCATACAATTTAGGAGGCAGCAGAAGCTGCTCTCCTCTCCGCCACATAGCCTTAGAAACCTCTCCACTACCCCTGCCCTTTTTCCCCAGCTGCTAAAACAAATATCCTGCAGTGGGTTGGGTTAAATGATGGGAGTTTATTGGTTCATGGTTTTGAGGCTAGAAGTCCAAAATCGAGGTGTCAGCAAGGTGATGCTTTCTCCCCGAAGGCTGGCGTTCTGGGCTGGCTGCCGGTGATCCTTGGTCCTTGGCTTTTCTGTCCCATGGCAATGCCCATGGCGGCATCTTCTCCTTTCTCTTCTGTGTTCTGTTGACGTCAGCTTCTGGCTGCTCACCATGGCTTCGCTCTCGTCCGACTCATTCTGCTTATAAAGGACTCCAGTAATCCGGATCAAATCCCAGCCTGACTCGGCTGGGCTGCATCTTAACTGAAGTAACATCTGGAAGAGATCCTATTGTCAGTGCATCCCACCAGAACATGGGCTAAGACCGAGAACGTGCCCAAACTGGGGCCCACCATTCAACCCACGTTACCCACGCCACTCCCAAAATTGGCGGCTCAGCCCAGTTTCTCATCCTCAGCACTGTTGGCATCTGGGTCAAGATAGCCCTTTGTTTTGGGGGCCTGTGCATTGTAGGAGGCTGAGCAGTACCCCTGGCCTCGTCCCACCTCCCTCCCCAGCTGTGACAAGAATGTCTCCAGACCTTGCCTTAGGTCCCCTGCTCTGGGGTGAGGACCTCTGTGTCTTGGTTTCCTGGGGCTGTCCTGTCAAATGACTGCAAACCGAGTGGCTTTCACACTTCACAGAAATGTGTCCTCTCACCATTCTGGAGGCCAGAAGTCCAAAACGGGGGTGTTGGCAGGCGTGAGTCCTTCCGGAGGCTCTCAGGGAGAATCGGTCCCAGCCTCTCTCCTGGCTTCTGCTGGTGGCTCCCGGCACCCCGTGGCATGCCTTGGCTCGTGGTTGCGTCACTGCAGCCTGGGCCTCCGCTGTTGCCGTCTTCCCCTGTGTGTGTCCCCATGTGTCTCCTTTTCATGTAAGGACACCCTCCTTTGAGCGCATCTTAATTTTTTAACTAATGACATCTGCAAAGACCCTATTTCCAAATAAGGCCACATTCCGAGATCCAGGTGGACATGAATTTGGGGGGGGGGACACTATTCAACCCAGTGCACCCTGTTTGGGCCTAGCAGTGGGGTTCTCTTCCTGGATGCAGGGATGGCCTGGGTGCTTTCAGAAATACTCAGTGCCCAGGCCCCACTGAAGACCAATTTATTCAGCATCTGGGGGGCCTCTGTTTTTAGGAAGCAGCCCAGGTGCATCTGGGCAGCCAGCGTGTGGCCCCATCCACAGTTAGGAGGGCCTACGATGGACCTCTTAGCAGCCTTCTGGGGGATGGGGTGGGGGCCGCTTTCTGTCTCCAGCCACTGCTGCAGAGTCCGGGGGCCAGCCCCAGCGCCTTCCTTGGCATCTCGGCCCTGGTGCACAACCTCTGTGCCTCTTTGGACGAGCCCTGTGGGCGGCTGCCTGGCGTCAGCTCCCTGGTGACGATCCTGGGAGCAGCCTTGGATGGGAACTGCACCTTCCAGGAACCTGCAGATGCCGGCCAGGTGAGGACAGCCAGTGCCCCAGTCCCGGGGCCCTTGCACGGCCAATGCCAAGCAGACGAGCCCCAGGCTGAGCAGGTGGGCTGGGCATCCCCACCCGGGCCTCATGGTCCCACCGCCATCTTGTATCAGCTCCAGCTAGTGCTGAAGGCGATTGGCAACGCCGGCCTGGCAGCCACAGGTCTCGTCCCGGTGCTGAGCGCTTGTGCGTCCCTGAGAAGCGGCCTCCCTGAGATTCGGCTGGGTGCCATCCAGGCCTTCCGGAGGGTTCCCTGCTCTGCGGATGTGAGGCCCTGCGAGTTGTTTCACTGGGGCTGAGGTTGGGCGGTGGTGGGTCTTGAACCACTGTTTGTTCGTTTGTTCATTCGTTCATCATATATTTACTGAGCACACACTATGTGCCAGGCCCCTGGTTAGGCAATGGCGTGGACAGGAGCCCGAATCTCTGTTCTCGTAGGGCCCGTGTCTGGTGCAGGAGGCAGAGATTCATCAAATACCCTCACAGTTAAGCCTGTGAGTACAAATCCCTGTCTGTGCTCCAAGCCTTCTAGTGCAGGGGTTGGCAAGCTATGGCCCACCGCCCCCTTTGGTAAATAAAGCTTTATTAGAACATAGCCACGCCCTCCGTTTGCATATCGCCCAAGGCCACTTTCCCCACTCCAACAGCAGATTGAGTGGTTGCAACAGAGAATGCTTGGCCTGCGAAGCCAAAAAGATTTAGTAATTGAGCCTTTACAAAAAAAGTTTGTCAACCCCTGGACCAGTTGCTCCTCTCTCACATAGGGTCAAGGCCAAAGTCATTACGATGACCTACCAGGCCCTTATGTGATCTGGCCTCTGACCCTCTTTTCACCTCTTGACCTCATTTGCTTCCTGCCAACTGCCCTCCAACCTCACCGGTCTTCCTGCTGTTCCTCAATCATGCCAGACCTCCTCCTACCTCAGGCCCTTTGCACCTTCTGGATGGCCTTTTCCCCAGATGTCCCCAGGCCTCCATGGTGTCTTAATTTCCTAGGGCTGCTGTATCAAAGTGCCACAATCCTGGTGGCTTCAAAGAACAGATATTTATTGTTTCGCAGGTCCGGAGGCCAGAAGCCCAAGGTGCCAGGCAGGCTCCAAGGCCTTTGGGGAACGCTCTGTACCCTGCCTCTCTCCTGGCTCCTGGCAGTGGCTGTTGGCTTGTGGCGTAACTCGGCCTCTGCCCCCATATTTCTCTCTGTCTGTGTGTGTCTCTTTTCTCCTTCTTACAAGGTCACCAGTCATATGGGATCAAAGGCCATCCCCACTCCAGTGTGACTCCATCCTATATTCCATCTGTTAAGTCTCCATCTCCAAAAAAGTTCACATTCCGAGCTACTGGGTTAGGACGTCAACATGTCTTTGTTAGGGGACACAATTCAGCCCATAAAACTTACATAGTTCACCTAAACTTGTACCTCCCAGGCCCCCCGATACTACCAGCCCTCTCTCCCCTCCCCGATTGTTATTCAGTCAATGGTCTCAGGACATAGAACTGTCACAATTTTCCTTCTTCAGTGCTTGTCTCCACCTAACATTCTACGTGCCACATAGTTATCTTGTTTGCTGTCTGCCTCTGCCTCCCTGCACTAGAATTTAAACTTCTGGCAGAGTTGCTTTCCCTCATTCACAGCTGTCTCCCGGCAGCTAGCACGTGCCTGGCACAAAGTAGGTGCTTGGTAAATATTTGTTGAATGACTGAGGGGTGGACCAGCAGGAGTGGAGGGAGAGAGTCATGGGGGGGATGGGGATCAGCTTGCTTAGGTAGGGGGGCCAAGGAAAGCCAAGATCTATAGAAAAGACCTTCTGTGTGTCAGGGGCTGTGCTGGTTTTATAAATAAAGTTTTATTGGGACACAGCCTTGCCCATCTATTTATGTATTGCTGTGTATGGAAATGGCCAAGGCCCAAGCAGAGGAAAATGACTGGGGAACCCACGCGTCCCTCACAGTGAGACCACAGGGGAGAGTGTGCCGAGGGGCATCAGGAACACTGGAGCAAAGCAGAGGCAATGCTGGAGCCGGGGCAGGTTGGGGGACACGGCACGACGGGGTAGAGAGGCTGATTCCGGGGTGATGGCCTTCCCTCTGCCCGACCCAGCGGTCCGCGCTCTCCCGCCTGTACCAAAGCCCCGAGGAAGATGCCGAGATCCGCATCAATGCCTACCTGGCCCTGATGAGGTGCCCCAGCAAGGAGGTGTTGAACCAGGTGCGACACTCCCAGGCTGGCGAGCGGTCCACCCAGGGTGAGCAGTGTTGGGGGGTGGTGGGCTGGCCTGGGCGCTTCCTGATGGCTACAGGGGGCTTGGAGCACCTGTTCCCTCTATCCTCAGTGGTCCCCTTCCCCCTCCCCTCTCCCCTGCATGTCCCACTCCCCTGCTTGGAAATTCTAGTCCCACTTCCTCCACTGTACGTTGGAGGAGTCACTTCTCTCCGGGCCTCAGTTTCCTCCTCTGTAAGATGGGTAGGAGTCCCTTAGCCAGAAGCCCCTTCTAGCTCTGGCTGGGTCATGCCACAGTACCCAAAAGAGAGAGCCAAGTCAGAGAAGAGGCAGCATTTGTGAATCTCAGATCTGGCCTCTTGACAGAATCCCCAAGCCCAAAGGTGTCACTGGGAAAAATAGTTCAACTCTTTTTCTGTAATGCACCGTGGGTTACAAGCCTGGAGCCTGATAGCCTGAGTTCAGATCCTGTCTCAGCTATATCCTACCTGTGTGCACTGGGACAAGTCACCTCTGTGAGCTCCATTTCTACGTCTGTGAAATGGGGATGACAATAGCACCTCCCTCCTAGAGCATGTGAAATGGAGTTGATGCAAGAAGACATTTAGGGAAGCGCCTGTGGCTCAATCAGTAGGGCTCCCGTTTACCATATGGGAGGCCCCGGGTTCGGTTCCCGGGGCCTCCTGGTGAAGGCAAGCCTGCCCGCACGGCGTGGTTAGCTGACCCAGCGAGCACAAGCAGCAAGGGGGGGGATAAATGAATAAATAAATAAAATCTTTAAAAAAAAAAAGAAGACATTTAGAACATTGTAAGAGCTGAATGTGTGACTCTTGCTTTAAATATTAGTATCACTGCCTCTGTTATCATTGTTTTATTATATCCAGGAGCTCAGAATTTCAAAGCCCCAAGTCCTATTTCCTGAAGGCAGTCACTGTGCCTCCCGTGGAAACTTGCAAGGCATAGACGAGCAGACACATGTTATATCCCTAACAACTCAGGGTCATGCTGTACATGCTGTTGTGCTTCTTGCTCTTTACCTTTCCCTCTCAGGGCCTGTGGACGCCCACCCATGGCTGCACGGGATCCCCCTGGGAGCTTGTACCAGCCCCCCTCCCACCAATGGGCATTTAGGCTGTTACCAGCCTTTTGCCAATAGAAAGAACCACCAAAATGAACCTCCACCTTTGGGCTCTTGTGTTCCTCTACCTTTAGGGCGATTTCCCTTGAGAGACGTTGCTGAGGCAAAGGGTGTGTGTGTTTCAAAGCCAGATGTGATGTTGCTGAATTACCTTCTGAAGAAATGGCACTGCCGGAAGATGCAACTCTTTGCGTTGGCAATTTCAGGCATGGGTTGAGATGGGTGGTGGGTGGGGTTGAGGAGGGGGCTGGTCTTGTCACAGATTGTGTCAAGAAGGCTCCTAATTCCACCCCCCACCCTGGGGGATCAGCCTCAGTGGAAGCTCTGGGGTACCAGGGTCATGTTTTGCCCAGAGGGAACAAGTGGGCACCTTATCCTACAATAGCCAGTCTTGGTTCCATAGGGAACATTCCAGAGGCTCCCTGCTAGGCCAACCAAGAAGGGTGTAGATTCCCATTTGGCCTCTGCTACCCCCCAATGGACCCATTTGGCCCTCCAGAGACCCCAGAGGGTCTCCCTTCATGGATTGCACATTACCACTTTCCCAACCTGAAAGATACTCAATCCTGTAAGTCCAGGTTCTGCTCTTGATTGATCCTCATGAAGAGCCCTGTGAGCTGGGTTGTTAGTCCATTTTACAGATGAGAGAACTGAGGCTCAGAGAGGTGGAGTGACCAGCCTGAGGTCACACAGCTTGTAAGTGGTGGAGCCAGGATTTGGAATTCAAGTCTGACTCTCAAGCCCAGGCTTTCCCCACAGAACCTCCCTCTCCCTTCTGGAAGACATAGAATTCCATGCCAGGCTGAATCTTCAAGTTCCATTAAAGGCACTGCCGTTTGCCCGGTGTCATCAGTAGCTAGAAGCCCCTGGTGTGAGGAAATAGCAGGACCTGAGGTGGGGGCTTGGAGGGTCTGTCCTCTGGCTGTCCCAGCTTCAGGCCCACTCCTCATTCTTAACCCCTTCCCCTCCCTCCTGCCTGCTGTGCCTCGACTCCAGTGGGCTCCTTTGTGTGGAGTCACATCCGGCAGCTGCTGGAGACGGATGACCCCCTGAAACAGGCCCTCCGGGACATCCTCCCTGAAGACGTCCTCAGCCGGGAGTTCCATCCGGAGACCTGGAAACACTCGACCTATTCCGACCTCACCTTCCGCTCAGGTATGGCCATCCTGGGCAGCCTACGTCCCACGCTGCAGCCACAAAGACCCAGGAGTGCTGACTCTCGAGGGCTTAGAGGTCAAGGGCGCCTCTTCCCAAATGTCAAACATGTCCATGCCACCCACTGGATTTTTTGCTGTATCTCCCATAGTACCTGTGAACTTGCTGTTTTTAAAGAGGTGCACAGTCGTCAAGTATCAGCAATTTCATAGGATTCAACCTAAGGCCCCCATTGTTTCTCTGATTCAGCTCTCTTTTTAACTTATACTTATTTTAAGAGGAAACTTTCTATTACTATCATTAATAGAAAACCAGTTTAACTCTGTAAAGAGAAGAGAATCCTACAAAGAAGCACAACGACGATGAAACACTGCTACTAAATTCTCACAGGTTCTGTTGCCCGCTGAGGGCTATGAATTTGAGAACTGGTTTTCCCTTTGTTAAAAAGGGAGATTAGCAAGTGTAGCGGGGATCCTAGTGTATCGGCACCAGGTGGAGCCTGCCTCCTCGTTGTAATTAAACAGAAGTCAAGAGGGGGTCCCTTCCTAGCTAAGGCCCCTAACCCATTTGGCCACCTGGGAGGTCTGGTGGTGGAGGTAGGGTCAGCAGATGTTTGATATGACTTGTGGCCCTTCTGTCCTGGCGTTCCGTCTGTCTCATCCTGTCCGGGTGAACGTGCCACTTCCTTCAGTCCTGGGGTGGGCTGTGGCCCCTCTGAGGGGTATTGTTCTCATACTGAGCCTCTCTTTTCTCCCAGCATCGCCCCACCTAGGAGCCAACCTGGAGAGAACCCTTCTCTTCTCTCCGGCCTCCTTCCTTCCCCGTTCTGCCGTGGTCAACATGACCATCCACGCCCTGGGCCATGCCTTCAACCTCCTGGAGGTACGAGGGGGACCTAATTCAGTCTCCCCAGGGCCTCTCCTGGACTTGGAGGCCAGAAATTATCCTGTCCATCCATCTGTCCATCCAGCCAGCCAGCCAGCCTGTGCATCCTGCCTCCACTGATCCACCCCCATATCCTGCACCCCCAGGCCCCTACATCCAACCATCCACTCATCCATCCACACACCCACCCATCCATCCACCCACCTGCCCATCCATGCAGTTCCCCATCCGTCCGTCCATCCATCCATCCATCCATCCATCCATCCATCCATCCATCTATCCATCCACCCACCCACCCACCTTCATCCATCCATCTAGTCATTCATGTACCCTCCCACCCACTTCTCCATTTCTCCTTTCACCTATCTGTCCATCTATCCACCCACCTACCCTCCCACCTTCTCGCCCACCCATCTATCCATTTATTCTCCCACTCATCTGTCCATCTGCCCTTCCACCCATCCACCCACCATCCGCTTCACAGACATTCATCTTCTACCTAACACGTGCTGGGCTCTGGGGATAGAATGGTGAACAAGAGAGACGTGGCCTCTGCCCGTCTGGCACTCACAGGCAGGCAGATAAGAAATGAGCAAATATACTGATAAAAGAGTGACAGTTTATATGGTGTGACCAGGGAGGTGGATTTAATCTGAGAGCATGAGCGGCCTTGTGAAGAGTCAGGGAACGGGGCTTCCAGGCAGGGGAAACAGTACATAGAAAGATTCTGAGGAGAGAAAGGGTTTGATGTTTCAAGAACTAGAAATCCAGTAAGGAATGCAGAGAAAACGGTGGACTAGGAGAGCAGAGAGGGGCAGGGGCAGGTTGCAGAAGAGGTTGAAGCTGGGGAGTGACATGATGTGATGGGAGCGTTCTGGCTGTGGTCTGGAAACGGATTGTGGGGCCAGTGGTGGAAGAGAAACTATCCCTGAGGCCCTCCATCCAGCCAAATGTAGAGCAATGGGTCACCTAAGGCCCTGCCAGCGGTCCCCAGCCCTCCTGGAGCTTGTCTAAGGGAAGGTGCTCTGTGACCTGTGCCAACCGTTTCTAATTTAGGGGAGCAAGGAATCTACCATCCAAACTCTGGCAGCTGGGCGGGTGATCTACCAAGATCTACCAAGGGTTGACTCCTGATTTCTCTACAAATCCTGTTGTAGACATCTGGTGATGGCTGGATGGAAGAATAGATGGAAGGAATGCAAGATGGCTGGAAGGAAGGAAAGATAGAAGAATAGATGGAAGGATGGAAGGAATGTTGGAAAGAAGGAAGGCAATAAGGAAGGAAGAGGAAGGATAGATGGAAGAAAGGAAGGTAGGAAAGAAGGAAGGAGGGAGAGAAGGATGGATGGAGGGATAAGTGAAGGGATAGATGGATGGATGGATGGATGGGAAGAATGAAAGGTTGTGTGAACAGATGGGTGGATGGATGGGCAGATGAAGGAAAGAGGAACAGAAGGAAGGATTCATTCATTCATCCATCAAATTTTGAGAACCAAGGCCAGGCCCTGAGATGCCTAGTGGATGAGATGTGGTCCCTGCCCTCGTAGAGCTCAGAATCGTGGAAGGGAGATACACCTTCTACACGCAGGAGTGTGACTGCAGAGTTCTGTGCTGCCCGAGACTCAGAGGAGGGGTGATAAGTTTGGCCCAGGGGTGGAGGAGATGGAAGGGAGTGAAGTGGGAGTTTAGTGACATCTTCCAGGAGGCTGTGATATTTGAACCAGCCTTGAAGAATCAGTAGGAGTCCTCTTTGCTGTGTGGCAGTTGTCAAGCATATGCAGATCTCTTGATTGATATCTCAAGTCTGTGTCCCTCTGTCTGGCCCAGGTGGACCCTGGGGGGCCCCAAGGGACCTGTTCAGGCTTTCGGAGTGCCTTGGTCCAGGTCCCCAGTCCCAGGCCTTCAGCACCCAATCACTTGTGTATCTGAGCCACTCTTCCCTGAGCCCCTGCGTCCCCTTTCCCAGCTGGGGTTCCGGCTGGAAAATGCTGAGGAGATCATCCACAAGCTGTTTGGTGGGAAGTCATTCTGGGGACAGGAAGAGAAGAGAGAAGCCCAGTCAGAGGGCTCCCCTGAACCAGGGCCCTCGCCACGGCCAGCCAGCCCCCAGTGTCCGGAAGAAAGATCCAGGAAGATGAAGGAGCTGCAGCAGAAGGTAAGGGAGGACCCGCCCCGCTGCTACCGGCAGGCCCCCACCCCCTGTCATTTGCAGGCACCAGCGCAGGGTTTGGGACGGGGGATCTGGGCATGTGAAACAGGCTGTGTGCACACCCTGCCTTCTTTCTCCATTCCACTTCTCATGGGCTCTCGGGTATCTCCAGTTTCTGCTGTTTGCAAATAGTGCTGTGAGATCCGTGTGCCTGCCTTTCGGTGAACGCAGGTCCACGTTTCTGCTGGCACACGTGGTGGAGCGGGATTGCTGGTTACGGGGTGTGCGCATGCCTGGTCTGCTTTTCCACTTCGTATTGGTACTTGAGTGTTTTTTCTTCTTCCTAAAACCTCACTGCACGCAGAAACGTTAACGTCTGTCGTGCGAGTGGACCACACCTTGCACGACAATTCTCCTACCTATGCGTACTTTTGATCGTTGACACATTTTTGCTCTTGGCTCCTTTTGCCACATACATCTGATGGGGAGCGTAGCGGGTGACTGGGGCGTTCGTTCTCACGTTCACATTTCCTAAGCACCAAGTGTGAACCCAGCACCTGGGAACACCGAGACGAACAGGACGTGGTCCCTCCATCAAAAATCTCAGAGACTAGAGCTGGGGCCAGCATGTGACTTGAATGAGGGAGGTGGGCTAGGAATGAACATTTTTCCTTAGAATACATACCTCCTTAGCCTACTATTTTCTCACTTTTATTAGAGGATCACATCCCAAGAAAGATTTTGCACAAGTGCAGTGATGAAAGCCGACAGATCCTTGGCCTCCATGTCGGGGAGACAATAGGGAGTGGTGGGGACTGTGGCAGATGGGGAAGCATGTCCCTCAGCCCAAAGTGGCAGCCACTGCTCAGCTCTGGCCACTTGTTGGGTGGGGGGCAGGTGGGGGGGGTTGGGGGGAATAGACCCAGCAGCCCTCATTTAAGAGAAACCAGAGATCTGGATTTTACATAAAATTTTTAAATGCTGAAAATTAAGTCAATTTTTAAAACAATTCTATGTCGCCTGAAAAACAAGGAAGGATTGAGACACAGTCACAGACCAGAGGAGACATGACAACTAAACACAATGTGGGCCCCTGGGTGGGATGCTGGGACAGGGAGAGGACACTAATGTAAAACTGGTAGAATCCAAGCAAAGTCTGGCAGAGAGTTCATCATAACATGGCAGGGTTGGCTTCTTAGTTTTCCCCATGCTTGGTGGTGATGTGAGATGGTAACCAAGGGGGAACCTGGGTGAGGGGGCACGGGAGCTCGCTGTACCGTCTTTTTTTTTTTTTAAGATTTATTTATTTATTTATTTATTTACCTTTACCCATTTTTACCCCACCCCCTCCCCCCGTTTTTGTGTCCATTCACTGGGCAATTCTCTGTGTGTGTTTCCTGCCCTCTCTTCTCATCCTTCTCCTCCTGTCTTCACCGGGATTCGATCCTGGGAACCTCCAATGTGGGAGAGAGGCATCCTATCAACTGAGCCACCTAGTTCCTGTTTTTTTTTTTTTTTTGGCATGTCTCATCTTGGCTCTCCCTTGTGTCACTCTCCTGTTACGTCATCATCTTGCTGCGTGGCTCAGTGGGACCTGACGGCGCACCCATGCACGGGGCCTAGTGGCACACCCGCTCGCAGGGCCTGGTGGCCTGCACGCCTTCTATATTTTCCTTTATTTTTACCGGGAGGTCGTAGGGATCGAACCCAGGTCCCTCCATATGGGAGACGGATGCCCAACCATTTGAGCCACATCCGCCCCCTCTACTGTCTTTTGTAAACCTAAAATTATTCTAAAATAAGTCTATTAACACACATGCCTGCACACATGTGCATGCACACTCACATAGACAGGTGCACACACCCGCTCATGTACACACACACTGGTGTGTGTACACATATATGCACTCACACACGCACACACTGCATTGGGTATTGGTCAGTACTGTGCAGGTCAAAGAAAACAGCTGCGGGTGGGATTCAGCCCGTGGCCGTGAGTTTTGCAAGCCCCGTTCCAGACCCCACAAGTCCTTGACCCCCTCTCCCTCCAGCTACCCCCCTTCCCCTTCCCAAAGCCCAGGCACCTCGGCCCTGCTCGCCTGGCCCCAGCCCTGCTCACTGGTCTGGGCTCCCTGGCAGGTGGCCCAGAGGCGCGGGCAGCGGAGGGCACTGCGGTGTGAGCTGAGCGTGAAGGTGTTTGGGCACGAGCTGAGCTTTGTGGACTGCGGGGCCATGGAGAACCCCAGGAAGCACCAGTTCCTGAACCTGGCCGAGCTTGCCGTCAAGCTCCTGAAGGTACTGCAGGTCCTGGATTCAAATCTCGGCTCCACACTTCCCTCCTTGGGCATGTTGCTGAACTTCGTGGCCTCGGTTTCTGCAGCTGTAAAATGATGAGTCTAGCATTGATGAGATATTTCCGTAAAGTGCTTAGCATGTCCCTGGCAGGCACTGAGTGCTCGGTACCCTGGGATGGGCCCATGCCCCTCCTTACCTAACTGGCCCTGGACCTCGGCCTCTGACCTTTTCCCATTGCCCAACTGCCTGGGTTCAAATCCCGGCTCCACCCCTTCCAGCCACATGGCTGTGGGCAGGGTCTTTCTCTGACTTCGTCTGGACACTGGGGGTGATGATGCCGTCCCCTCCGAGGTTGTGGCGAGGATGACGCGAGGCCACGCCCAGTGCCTGGCCCTCGGCGGGGTCCGCCACGTGCCCCCTTGTGGTTCTTTGGCCGCAGGGGCAGGAGGTGCAGGTGAGCCGGCGGCTGAGCCTGGCCGCAGAGGAGCTCACCTTTCCCACCGTGTCCGGCCTCCCGGCCCGGCTGACCCTGAACGCCTCGGCGGCCGTCAGCGTCTGTGTCCGGGGGACCGCCGACTTCCAGCAGCGCTCGGATTTCTCCGTGAACGGTTATGTCAAGCCCAGGTAGCTGGCTCCTCAGGGCTGGAGGATGGGACGGGAGACGCTCCCTTTGCAGGGGCCGCAGAGAGCTGGGGGGTACCGGGGGGCATCACCACGGCCCAGAGGGGCCCTACTCGACGACCGCTCGTCATACCAGCTGCTATCGTCGGCGTGCTTTGGGGCTGGGGAGAGCCTGGGCTATTTGCCCACTTTACAGATGGGAAGGCTGGGCACAGATGGGAAGATGGGCACAGATGGGAAGATGGGAAGAGGCACGGTGACGTGCCCACGGTCACACAGGAGGGCACCTGGTGCCACACGCTGGCCCTCTACCCCACTCTGCCTCCAGGGGGAAGGGAGGTGGGAGGGGCCAGGGGACACAGAGAGTATTTAAGACCTGGGGTGTGAGCCCACTGGTCCCAACAGCTCCCAGCGAGGAAGACGCTTTTCCTACCCCTGCTTAACTGCTGAGGAAACTGAGGTCTCCAGGGGCCGCCCGGCGGTTCGGCGTCGGAGCCAGAGTTTGCTCACTGCCGTGTCCGGTTCTGGCGCTGTCGCGGACCTGCCGGCCACGGTCCCCAGCTGGCGTGTCCGCAGCTTCTGGGTCTGACGTGGGGCACCTGGCGGCCCTTTGATGGGAATTGCTCGAGGGCTTCCAGTCCTGCTCTCTTGCGTGTGGCCTCAGGTGGTTTCCACTTCTCTGAGCCTCAGTTTCCCCATCTGTAAAGCGGGGCTGAAGGTGGTGCAGACTAGGTAGGAGATGTGCGGAAGGTGCTCAGCACACAGACGCGCTGGGGCCGGGCTGGCCGCGGGGAGGGCGGGCCCTGGCGCGGGCCTTGGGGGTGGTGGCGGGAGCCGCTGGGTTTGCAGCCGGGGCAGGGGTCGCCCCGAGCTGCCCGGGCCTGGGGCTGCAGCGGGCGGCTCTCTCGTTCAGCGCCCTGCTCCAGATCTCGGCCCAGATGGGCACCACCGGCACCCTGGGGCAGGCCGGGGTGAGGTGGGTGGCCAGCGTCCGCGGCGCTGCCAGCGTGGACGGCGGGATCCAGGCGAGGAGGGGCCGTGGCCTGCACGTGCACCTGAACACTCCCGGGGAGGCCGCCGAGCTGCTCGGCTTCAGGTGGGGAGAGAGGGCGGGTGTGGGGCAGGGGACGCGGGAGCGGCTGCGCGTGTGCTTGTGAGAGTGTGAGTGTGCGCATCTGCATGCGTGGGCGCACTGTGAGCTTGGCTGTGGCCTTCGCACGGGTGTGCGTGAGCGTGGCCACGTGTGCCAGTGAGTTTGTGTCTGTGTGAGTGTTATGTGCGAGTCTGTGCGGATCTGAGTGTGTGTCTGGGAGTTTTGGTGATAGTGTGTGTGTGTGTCTGAGCAAGTGTGTGGTCACGTGTGTCTATGAGCATGTGCATCTCTGAATGTGTGTCTGTAAATGCGAATGCATCTATAACCGTGTGTCTGTGCGTGCATGTCTACACATGCATGTCCGTGTCTATGAGCACGTGTCTGTGATTGTGTGCCTGTAAACGTGTGTGCACCTGTGAGTGTGTGTCTGCAAACTTGTGCGTCTGTAAATGTGTGTCTTTGACAATGTGTGCCCCTGTAAGCATATGTGTGTGTCTGTGAGTGTGTGTCTGTGTGTGTAATCGCGTGCATCTGAGTGTGTGCGGGTGTGTCCCTGGTGGGTGTGAGAGTGGTGTGCCTGTGACAGGGAGGGCAGGAGTGGAGCACCCCCACCCACCGCAGCTCTTTACCAGAGTCCCTCCTGGGTCCTGCTTGTCCAGCTCCCTGTCCCTGACCCCGGGGAGGTGACGCCTGGAGAGCAGGCGAGCTCAGATGGAACAGGGAAGGATCCAGGCCGCTCTGGTGGGTTCCATTGGGTTCCAGCCGCTGCTTCCTCCCTCTTGTCTCCCTCCCAGCCTGAAGCACCTTCCTCCCTGCTGCCCTCTGAGCCCTTCTCCCAACAGCAGCCAGAGGGACCCTTTAAAATGCCCATTAGGTCACATCACCCCACTTCCTGCTTAAAGCCCCCCTCTTGCTTCTAGGATAGAATCCAAGCTCCTCCTCCAGGCCTACAAGTCCTGCACAAAGGGAGCCCTCTCACCCCTCATTCCTACCTCAGGGCCTTTGCACTTGCCATGACCACTGTCTGCAAAGCTGCCTCCTTCTCTTCCTTTGGGTCTCTGCTCAAATATTCCCTCTGCAGAGAGCCCCTGTCACCCCAGCTAAAGGAGATCCTGCCCCATCTCTAAGGCAGACCCTGTCCTGCCCCATTTTAGGGTTTGCATAGCATTTTGCTCTCCGTGGTTCTTACGCATTTGTAGACAAGTTCATGGAATGCCTCCCCCACCAGGGTGGGAGTCCCAAAGGCCTGTATTGTTCACGGTAGAATGTGCCCCAGTGCCACGCAGCTCAAGGCATGTTTGTTGAAATGAATGAGAGCGAGTGGTCTGGGTCTGCCCTCTTCCCCACCCAGCTCTAAGCTGTATCTCGTCGCTGGGGATGGCACGACAAGCCGCAGTCAAGTCCGCGGTCCTTCCGAGACCCACTCCTGTACCAGCAAGGAAGGTAGGCCATGGGGCCTCCATGCCAGCATCTGGGCATCCAGGGGTTGAGGGAAAGACGCTAGCTCCAAATCCCAGAGCTTCTGCCTTTAAAGCATTTATGCCCCTAACATGGTGATTCTGCTTCTAGAACTCTACTGTGTGGAAATAAGTTGAAATCGCTCTGAAATGCTCAATGCACAGAGATGTTCGCTGCATTATTATCTACAAGAATAAATAGGGAAGCGGCTGTGGCTCAATCAGTAGGGCTCCCGTTTACCATATGGGAGGCCCCGGGTTCGGTTCCCGGGGCCTCCTGGTGAAGGCAAGCCCGCCCGCACGGCGTGGTTAGCTGACCCAGCGAGCACAAGCAGCAAGGGGGGGATAAATGAATAAATAAATAAAATCTTTAAAAAAAAAAAAAAAAAAAAGAATAAATAATAGGAAATAACTCAAATATTCAGCAGCGGGGAAAAGTTGGAGCTAAGAATGGGGTTTTATATTTTTAAATGTTTGAAAAATAATCAAAAGAAGACTATGTCATGGCATGTGAAAATTTTGTGAAATTTAAATTTTAGTGTTTGTAAATCACAGCTAGGAAGTGGCAGAGCTGGGATTTGAACTCAGATGGTCTGGCTCCAAAGCCTAGATTCTACAAAGCACAGCTTCACGTTCTCAAAGTACTCCAGTCTACACTGGGAGATTTTTGTCCCCCTCCCCAGGGACATCTGGCATTGTGGAGACATTTTTGGTTGCATGTATTGGCATCTCGTGGGTAGAGGTCTACAGTGCACAGGGCAGCCCCCAACAACAGAGAATGTTCCAGCCCCACATGTCAGTAGTGCCGAGGTTGAGAAATCCTGGTCTACACAGCACTGTTTCACCTGCTTATTGAATACACGATGCTATTTCTCAGAAGAAAATGGTGAAATCTCTTCTTTGCCAACTTGCAACGTCCCACACCTGGGGTTGGCAGTTGTGCACCGAAGTGGCCTGGCCAGAAGCTGGCCGTCCCTACCTGCTCTGGGCTCCCGAGTCTGTTGCTGTGATGCTGAAGAAACAGGATCCAGGGCTCCAGCAGTATTTGCTGGAAGCTGCCTGTACCTTCAGCCCCCAGGTAGGCCCTGTGACATGGAACCCATCATGCTTTTCACCCCAGCCAGGCTGGGGGTCTGTCTGAATCTTCTACCCAGAAGTCAGCCTTAGGACTTGCCTGCAGGGACATGGGTTGGGCAGGTTCTACCCCAGGGCCTTTGCACATGCTGGTCCCATTGCCTGGGCTCTATGCCTCATTAACTCTGAATCAGTCTTCAGATCTTACTTCAGGGGTCACCTCCTCAGGGAAGCCTGCCCTGATTACCCCAAACTAGGTCATGTTCCTTTGTTACGTGCTCTACTGGGACCACGTTTCTTCCCTTTAGCTCACTTTTATGTTTTTTAGTGCAAGCAGTTGGTTAACATCTATCTTTCCCACTAGTCACTCAGTTCCTGGGAGCAGCAGCAGCATCTGATTTGCTCAGCCCCACGTCCTCAGTGCTTGGCACAGAGTTGGCACTCAGCAGCCTCCTAGCTCCTACTCTCACCCCTTCCCCATGCATTCTCCACCAGCAGCCAGAGGGGCCCTTCTGAAATCCTAAGTGGATCCTGGCCCTCCTCTGCTCAGAACCTTCTAACAGTTCCTGTCACTCTCAGAGTAAAAGCCAGATGCCCTGACCGACAGGCCCTCTGTGATCCAGACCTGCAGCTTTTCTTCCCTGTCTTCCCCACCAGGCCCATCGCACACCTTCTTTTTTAGTGCCAAGCACATTCCTGCCCCAGGACCTTGCCCTGGCTGTTTCCTCTGCATGTAACACTCTTCCCCCAGACTGTCATCCGACTCCCTCCCTAGCTTCCTTCGTGTCTCTCCTGAAATGCCCCCTCCTCAGAGGGTCCCTCCCCGACCACCCTGCCTGAAGCAGTGACCTCACTGCTCCAGTACCTCTGACTTTGTCAGCAGCGCTCACCGCCACCTGCCGCCTTCTCTGTTTTCGTGCCTGGTGGTGGTGTTCCTCTGCCCTTAGACACAGGTTCCATGAGGGCGGGCGCTTGGCGTGCCTGGCACTCAGTCATATTCCCCATGCCTTGAACTGTGCCTTGTGCCCAGGAGTGACTATTTCTTGGTGGTGAAGTTACATTGACGCAGGGTGTTGAAGGTGCCTGTGTCTTCGCTATTCTCCCAGCAGCAGACCTGGAGCCGAGGCTGTGGGTAAAAGTGAGTTGTTAAGGAAGAGCTCTGGAGGAACAAGTAGGAAGGAGTGGGGGCAGCAGGCCTGGGAATAGTGGGCGAGCTCCCCTGAAGTCTCAGCCCCAGCCTGATCCTGTGGGGGAGCTCAGGAGCCTAAGCCACGTGTCAGAGCTTGCTTCCCCTCACAGCGAAGGAGGTCCTGGGGCCAGCTGGGGGGTGGGCCCGCAGAGCTGGCTAGGGGGCCCACGCGGAGCTTCTCCCCTGGGCATTTGCCGAACAAATTTATACCCTGGAGACATGGTCCTGGGCTGCTCTCCAGAACTCTGCTCTTCCCCAGGACACTTTTCTTTTGTTTTAATTTTTAAACTGTCAGCATAAAATTTGCCATTTCAGCCATTTTTAAGTATAAAATTCAGTAGCATTAATTACCTTCACAATGTCGTGTTACCATCACCACCATCCATTAACCAAACGTTTTCAAACAGAAGCTCGGTGCCCATTCCCCACCCCCCAAGCCCTGGTGACCTCTAATCTTCTTTCTGTTTCTATGAATTTGCATATTCTAGGTATTTCATATGTGGAGTCACACACAGTTTGTCCTTTTGTGTCTGGCTTATTTGACTCAGCATCTTGTTTTTGAGATTCATCCACGTTGTTGCGTGAATCAGAACTTCGTTCCTTTTCATAGCTGAATAGTATTCCACTGCCTGGGTAGACCCTGTTTTGTTTCCAGGGTACTGTTTTAGACCCCCAAACACTGTTGGTTGGGTTCTTCTCTTGCAAGGGCAAGGATGAGCATACCGAGAGCTGAAGTTTTAGAAGTGGGGGGCGGGGTTCTGCTTCCAGAAAGAGGGGGTGCCTCGGGACTGGGAAGGGGTTGTCAATCTTCAGGCCCCGGCTGTGTTTCCAGAAGGACAGCTGGCTCCCTCAGGAAGCCTCTGTTCACCTCTTCATGGGCACACCCAACTCAGAGGTGCCGAGGGACGTCGGGGTGGATGTCAGCTACAGCTTGCTCCAGAGGAAGTTCCGGCTCAAGCTTCTCCATCCCAAGAAGAAAATTGAGCTGGACGGTAATGACAATGCACCTCCCCATTGCCCAGGCCCTTCACCAGGCACCAGAGCTGGGGTGGGCACCCGTGGCCTGCTCACCCCTGGCCTCCACTCCGTGACCCTCCGAGGTTGGCGCTAAATCCAGCCCTGTTTTATTGGCGATGCACCGCAATCCCAGAGGTTGGAAAACAGTCAGGGAGTCCCCCAGGCAATGCAGGGCCAGGCCCAGGAACTGAACCCCGGTCACTAAACTCTCATTTTGCCCTCCAGGAAAGATCGAGGCTCTCCGGAGTGCCCTCCGGGGCCACCTGGAGCTGATCCTGGACGACAGGGACGTCTACTACGTCAAGGTCGGTCCACATCTCCACCGTCCTCTCTCAGGCCCCTGCTGCCTCCTGAGCATTTCCCACACCCATCCCAGCATCTTCACTTAGCCATCACCACCTTCTTTGGGATTTCAGCCCTTCTCCCCCTTCCGCCTCCCAAGTAACAGCTCTTAGTTCTCATTACCCAGAAAAGCATAAAGAAGAGACAGATGCCCCCAAATCCCACCACCTAAAATCCTCCTGATGTTAAGTCAATAATATTAATAGCCAGTGTATTAGTCAGCCAAAGGGGTGCTGATGCAAAACACCAGAAACCTGTTGGCTTTTATAAAGGGTATTTATTTGGGGTAAAAGCTTACAGTTACCAGGCCATAAAGCATAAGTCACTTCCCTCACCAAAGTCTGTTGCCACATGTTGGAGCAAGACGGCTGCTGACATCTGCCAGGGTTCAGATTCCTGGGCTCCTTTCTTCCTGGGGCTTGTTTCTCTCTGGGCTCAGCTGCCCTGCTGTCTCCACAAGACCAGCGGTTAGACTATCGGATGAATGGCTTGTCTCTTTTCCCGGGGCCTTCTCTCCTTCCTCACAACCAAGCTCCTCTGTGTGCTGACTTCCTGGGGCTCCAGCTCAAAAACTCCAACCTCCCTTCTCTGCAGTGCAGTTTCTCTGTGATTCTCTGCCCACCAAGAGGGCGGGGATGCAATGTCCTACTGACGTGGCCCAATCAAAGCCTTAGTGATTATTTAATCAGGTAAAAAGAAAACCTCTGAATCCAATACACTCAAATATGCCCAGAGGAAAAGACCAGTTTACAAACATAATCCAATATTACTTTTTGGAATTCATCAATAATATCAAACTGCTACACCCAGTAACATGCTTTTAAAAATTCAGAGTACAGAAAGGTATAAAATGGCAAGTTAAAGCCTGCCTTTCCCTGCATTCCCAGGAGAAATGTTGATGTACACTCCAAGTTATAAAATTGCAAAACCATTTAGTTTTTTAGTTTTTTGTTTATGTGAAAGGACCACACTGTGTTCACACCTTGCTTTTTGTTTATTTATTCAAATGTATTTCTTGGCAAGCTTTTTATGCCAGTGCATGCTGGTACAATTTCAATTTTTAGTTTTTAAAAAATAGATAATGCATTGAAATGATTCAGAGTTCAAAAGATATAAAGAGGATAGAACCCTGGAGCCATTAAAGAGATTCTGTGGACTTCCCAGGCTGTGGGCTGCAATGGCCACCTCCCTCCTGACATCACAGATGACGTGGACAGTGATGGCAGTGAAATGTCCAGCCAGTTAAGAGCTACAAAGGGACATATTTCAATAAAGGATCAGTTCAAAACCAGTAAAAAAAAAAAAATGAAATGAAAAATTAGTTCTTCAGTTGCACTAGCCACATTTCAAGTGCTCAATCGCCACCCGCGGCCAGTGGCTTTCATATTGGACAGTGGAGATGAGAGGAAATTTATTCCCATCATTGCATCACTGCAGAACTCTCCCACCTACTCCAGCTCCCCTCCCACAGCCAAGGCTGTGGGTCAAAGTGAGGGGTGTGTGTGTGTGATGCCTTTTGGAGATAATCAAGGCACATACTCAGCAAATACAGATGGGTATATTTCCCCCACCTCTTAAAAAATACATTTTGAATAGCTGTGTAATATTCGTGGAATGGAATTTATTTTGCAAATTCCCTAATGAAGGGCCCTTAAGTTTTCCCCAGGTTTTTGCTCTGACAAATATGCTGCTGTGAACACCCTTCTGTCTGCTAGGGGTTCCTGGGTGGAACCTGCTGGGTCATCGAAGACCCTGAAATTGTGTGCAGGATTTCAGTGTCTGTCCATCCTTCTGGCACAGGGCTTAAAACTTTCACCCGATTCTCAAAGTGGATCTGTGACTCCCAAAAGGGTAAAAACGGCAGCTTTAGACTTGCCTTTTGTCAAGCCAGACCTCTGGGCATCTCTCACTTCTCAGCACTGTCTCAGTTTCCAGTGCCTTCTCAGAGAGTCTGGAATTGGGTATCTGAAGGGCAGGCTGGATGACGTTTGCTGCATATGCCCACTCCCCACTCTCAGCTCCGCTCTCCCTCTGGGTGGGGAGAAAAGCTCACCGTCAGGGGAGTGCAGTCTTCCTCCTCAAGCGGGGGGCTGAGACCTGCACAGAGTTTTCAGGACTCCCCAGAGGCCGGGGGCCGGGGCTTCCACGAGTGCTAATTGCTCCGTCTCCCTGCCAGGTGGCTCTGCGGTTTCCCTGGGAACTGTCTGGGGCCTGGAAGCAGCGCCTTTAGGGAAACTAATAGCTGCAGCTTCCCCAAGCCTGTGCTGCCTGCACTGTGGGTGGCCCGGCTCCAGTTCCCAGCTCAGTCCTCCCAGAAACCCCACGTGGGATGGGGAAACTGAGGCAGATGAGCCCATGAATACAAAGCGGCAGAGCTGGTTTCAGCTTGACCCAGACTTCATGGGGGAGTGTTATGCTTCAGTGTCTCCCCCCCCACCCAGGCCTGTCGTGATGGGACGTCTCTAAGCCCCAGGAGGCCCTGGACAGCCAGGGGTTCCATCAAGCCCGCTAGATTATGAACGTGCCGAATAGGCAAATCCCAAGAGGCAGAAAGTAGATTAGAAGTTGCCAGGGGCTGGGGGGAGGGAGGAGTGGGGGCGACTGCTTAATGGGTATGGGGTTTTCTTCTGGGGGGATGCCCAAGTGCTGGCACTAGATAGAGGCGATGGTTGCACAGCGTGGATGTACTAAATGTCACCGAATTGTACACTTTAGAATGGTTAAAATAGTGAATTTTATGTTTGTTTTAGGTTAACAATCTGTTTCATTTCAAACAAAAATAGCGCTATTATAAAGTAAAGATGAAAATTTACCTCAAAAAAACAAGCCAATAATGAAATCTGAAGTTGTTTACCTCACTAAATTATAAGAAAATTGAATAACAGCAACAAAATGGCACATAGGATGAAGTGGGTTTTTTTAAATGTAATAGTTTTTAAAAAGTGGTCAGATTCTGGACGTATTCCCTGACAGACTGGACGTGGGGGTGTGGGAGGAATGGAAGAGGCCCTCTCGGTTACATCTGAATCTGTAGCCTGGATTGCCTCTTTGAAAACACAGAGTGTGAGGTACGGGAGGTGGGTCAGGCTGCAGGCCGTGAACTAAAGGTCTCCTTCCCCGGCCGGGCCCCCTGCTCCTGGCCGGGGGTGGGCCTGCAGGTCAGCCCGGACCCCTGGCTGACGCTGGGGTCTTTTCAGGGCCAGAGCGACCTGCGGCCGGCGGCGGGCAGTGGGGTGCAGCAGTTCGAGGCCCGGCTGGAGGCGAGGCTGGTGACATCCGGCAGCCCCCTGGTCCTCACGGGGACCCTCGCCCGGGAGGCGGGCAGCAAGCTCGCCTTCAGCGCGTCACTGCGCAACCTCCTGAGCGACCAGGCCCACGTGTCTGGTAGGCGTGGGGTCCCCCTCTCTGCCCCACCCCCACTCAGAGGCCGGGCTACGGGGTCTTTTGTCATCCCCATCACCCCAACCACCCCAATATTAACAGCCCCTTTACGGAAATGGCTCCACATCCATCCATGGCTTCTACTCAAGGCCCCAGACCCTCCTTCTCCCCTCTGTGGCCCCGGGCCTCCCCTGAACCTCAAAACAGCCCCTTTTGGCCTCTTCTGGTTCTGATCCACTGTAAGAAACACATTCTACCCTTGGACCCCAAGTGCATGGGGTGCCTTTAAAATCGTGAACACTCGGCCTGGCCTGGGCACCGGCCACTCCGACCAGATGCCCCAGGGGCCCGGCCTGGAGGCCCCAGACTCTGCCAGGCGTTTGCTCTGTGGCTCATCCTGAGGAGTTGCAGGGGATCCTGGGTGAAGGCCGGGGAGGGGGCGGGGGGCTCGTGGACCGGTGGCTGTTGGCTTCCTGGCCTGGGGGTTTTTCAGAATTTCAGCCACCTACGTCCGAGTGCAAACAGAAGCACATTCCAGAAAGGGAGATGCACCCTTGGTATGCATGAGGTCGTGTCATTCTCACTCCCTTGTGTTCCATTTTATTGATTTATTTCTACTTCATTTTGAAGTGCTAGCTGGGACCCACGAAGCTGACTTTGGGGGTTGCCTCGGTCAGTGCAGATCACCCCACCAGCAGTCCCTACGGCCGACAGGCCCAGGGGCTGGCTCTGGGTGTCCCACCCTGGCCAGGGCCCCGGGTGGGTCCTGCTTCCCCTCCTTGCTGTGGTTCTCTGGATGGCCACCTGCCACGCTTGTCCCCTCTCCCCACAGTCCTGCTGGAGAAGAAGGTGGTGGACGGGCTGCAGGCAGTGGCCCTGCGCGGGGAGCTGGTCCTGCCGGGGCACGTGGGGCTGCACGCCCGGGGACTCCTGCAGCAGCAGCGCGGCCGCCTCTGGACCAGCTCCCTGCGGCTCAAGTACAGCCTCTTGGGTACGTGCTGCATGCCCGTCTCCTGGCGCTGGGGCTCCCCGGTGAAGGTGCCACTGCTCCAGGCTTTTCTAGCCTCGCCACGCTGCTCCTTAGCCAATTCGTCACTCCGTTGGCTCTGACCGTGACTGAGCACCTGCTTGTGTGTATGTGATGGGGGTGGGCAGACGGTCCCAGTCTCTTAATAGCTCTCTGCTGGTGGGTCCTAACGGTGTGACATTGGCTGGGACAAAGCTGAGGAGGTTTGCAGAGGCTGGGCTGGGCTGGACCCTCCTCGGAGCCGTGGCAGAGGCCTGCCTGGCAGAGAAAGGGCAGGGCTGGCTGGGTTGACCGCACAGGGGAGGCGAAGCCGCCGGCACAGGACTGCAGCACCAGCCAGAAGCTGCAGGTGGAGAGCGGCTCGCAGGGCACCTACCAGCTGGAGCTGCACCATGATCTCCACTGCACACAGATTCCGGCCTTCAGCCACAAGGTGGGTGCCCGGGCTGGGCGGGAGTCAGAGCCACAGCCCCTGGACTGTGCCAGCCGCAGGGAAGTGGTGGTTTGAGCACCCTGAATTCATCATCGAGGAGATGGATTTGCTCAAGGTCACGTGGCTACATGAGGACAGATCTGGGATGGGAGATTCAGGCTTTGTCTTCTGTGCACTCATCCAGCAGGCATTTATTAAATACCTGTTATATGCCCAGGGTTGGGGGTTCAGCTGTAAACAAGGCAGCACCCAATCCCTGCCATCCTGTTGCTGATTGGGGGCAGAGAGAGGCAACAGAAAACGAATTGCCATGGTGGTAAACAAAGCAGAGGCCAAAAGAGCACAGCAGAGGGGTTCTAATTGGGTGGGGGTGATGGGGAAGACTTCTTTGGGGAAGTAACATTTAAGCTGAACATTAAAATATGAGACAATACCAGTTCTGAGGACATTTGCTCTGGGCTAGTGCAAAGGCCCTGGGGTAGGAGGAAAAATGGAACAGTTAAAGAACTGGTAGATGGCCACAGTGGCAGGAAGGATGAGCAAAGAGAGAAGTGGCTGTTCCTTTGTTGATTTGCTTGTCTAAGATCCGCCTCCCTCATGGTACTTTCACCCCCACTAGGGCAGGTTCTTCTGGCTTGGGTACCTAGTGCCCAGCTGTTTCTGGCAGCCACTTGGCTCTCAGGAAAGATATGTCCCGTGAATGTATAAATGAATGAGCTGGTGTTGCTTTGTCCTGTGCCCCAGAGGTAGGGGAGGAGGCAGCAGAATTCCTGAACCTGCAGGTGGGAAACCCTGAAACATGGAGGCTCTGTCCAGAGAGCTGGGGTCAGAGGCTCCCGTAGGGGTGGGTGGGGGGAAGGGGTCTCAGGTTTATATGAAGTCGATCAGGGGTCCCTTCGACGTCCCCGGGGGTCTTACAGTGGTGTGTGCCCCAGGTCCAGCTCCGGCATAAGGAGGATTCAGGCCACCTGCACTCGCAGCTGGAGGCGAGCTATGGGAAGCAGTGGGACGAGGTCAACAACAAGAGGCGCCTCTGGGTCAGCCAGACCTTCAAGAACGACTCGGGCCCCGCCCTGAGCAATTACTTCCTGGAGGTGGGTCCAGCCGCTGCTGCAGAGCCGCGTTCCGAGTCCAGCAGGGACGGCGGGAGCTGGGCACCTCCTCTGCGTGTCCCTTCGAGCAGGGGTTGCCAGGATGCCGACAGCTAAAATTCAGACCTAGCGGCATTACCTTTCTCATCTCCGTCCCCAGGGTGATTCTGGCCTTACTCCATGTCCCTAGAGGTTAGACATTTGCTCAGGTGCCAAGCACTGCCCAACCTGACCACTATCATCTGCAAGGCGGCTTGGGAAATGCGGTTTTCCAACTATAAAATGCGTTCTGGAAACAAGGGTGCACTTTTAGGGTTCACTGGGGCTTAGGGCTGGGGTGTTCTTTTTGGTAAGTCAGGAGGGTTGAGACTCGGCAGCTGCACAGGTGGTTGTACACATCAGGCACCCATTTAAGGTTTCGTGTTTATTTTTAAAATTTCACCAAAACCGCACAAATAAATTCCCCTTGTGACAGAAAAAAATAAAGCATTTAACATAAAGCTAAAATTCCTTTTGACAGTTTCCTCCCCTAATCCTGTTCCCTCCTCACCAGCCTGGAGGGAACCACGATTATAGTCAGGGGGTGGAAGCTTTTTCTATCCCTTTGCTCCGAGGACCCGTTGAAAGCACTTAGATTTGTTGGGTGAGTCGTTCTGTGCCTCCTTCAGCAATGGGGCTTGGAGAACTCTCTGAGCCATTTTAGAGAAACCTACACAATTCTTTTAAGTGGCTGTGTGACATTCCACATGTGGCTGTACCACTTTTTATTTAGCCATTTCACTCTTGGTGGTGTCAGGGCATCTCTGAATGTCCTTGGGCAGGGTCTCTTGGGCAGATGTCACAATGTGGAATTCCTAGGGTTATGGAATTTGTACATTGTTAATTTGCTGGCTTTCATCAGTTTGTCCTCCAAAACAGCTTTACCAATCACCTGCCTTCCACCTTTGCCCCAAAATAACAGCTCCCCATATTCTCATCAATACTTGATTTTTACCATTTCAAAAGTATTGTAAAAGAATGGGGTATCTCATTTGGATTTCCCTGATTAGTTAATAAGGCTGAGTAGCAAGCATCTTTTCTTGTATTTATCCTACCCTTTGCATTATCCTTTCTGTGAAGTGCTTTTTTGTGTTGTTTGCCATTTAAAACTATCTGATGGCTTGACTTTGTTACTGACTGGTGGGAGTTCTTTATTCTGAATATTGATTCTCTTCATATTCATTGGAAATAATTTTTACCATTTGTTGCTTGTCTTTTATCTTTATTCATGGTGTCTTTGGTTATTCAAAAGTTTTAAAGTTTGGTCAAATTGATCAACCATTCTTTTTGTCTGCTGCTTTCTGTGTCTGTTTTAAGAAGTCTTCCCTATCCATTACATCTACCTGGCTTACCTGGTTCCTGATCATTCTTTGATCTTCATTTCCATTATCTCTGTGTGTTTGCCTGTTTGTATTTTCATTTCATGCTTTATCTATTTGGAATGTCATTTGGGCTGCTAATAACAGAGACCCTCAAAACAGTGGCTTTAACAAAGTCAGAATAGCCAAGATAATCTTGAAAAAGAACAAAGTAGGAGGATTCACAACTCCTGACTTCAAAACATACTGGAATAATTAAGACCATGCAGTGTTTGCATTAGGATAGACATCTGGGTAAAGGGAATAAAATTGAGAGTTGAGAAGTAAATCCTTAGATTTATGGTCAATTTCCTTTTGATAAGGATGCTGTGATCATTCAATGATCAATTTGTTTACAACAAATGCTCCTGGGACAACTGGATAGTCACATGCAAAAGAATTAAGTCAGACCCCTACCTCACACCATATGCAAAAATCAACTCGAAATGGATCATAGACCTAAATTTAAAAGCTAAAACTCTACAACTCTTGGGAAAAATTTTAAGAGTAAATCTTCATGATCTTAGATTTTTCTTAAAATTTCTTAGGGCACAAACAACAAGAGGAAAAATAGATTCAGATTCCATCAAAATTAAACACTCTTGTGTCTCAAATGACACCAACTAAAAAGACAACCCACAGAATGGGATAAAAGATTTGCGAATCATATAATTAATATGGGATTTATATCCAGAATATACAAAGAACTCTTACAACTCAACAATAAAAGACAACCCAATTTTTAAAAAATGTACATAGGCTCTGAATAGAAATTTCTCTACAGAAGATATATAAATACCCAATAAGCATATGAAAAGTTATTCCACATCATTAGTCATTAGGGAAATGCATTTCAAAATCACAATGAGGTACCATTTTACACCCACTAGGATTGCTAAAATAAAGACAATAACAAGTTGTATTAGTCAGCCAAAGGGGTGCTGATGCAACATACCAGAAATCTCTTGGCTTTTGTAAGGGGTATTTATTTGGGGTAGAAGCTTACAGTTACCAGGCCATAAAGCATAAGTTACTTCCCTCACCAAAGTCTGTTGCCATGTGTAGGGGCAAAATGGCTGCTGACATCTGCCAAGAGTTCAGGCTTCTTGGGTTCCTCTTTTCCCAGACTCCATTTCTCTCTGGGCTCAGCTGCTGTGCTCTCTCCACTCTCAGGTGAATGGCTCTGTCTCTTTCCCTGGGGATTCTGCCATGTCTAAGGAGCCATCTCTTCTTCTGTGTTCTTCTCCTGTGTGTTCACTTCCTGGATCCAGCTCAAAACTCCACATCAAAACTCCAACTCTCTTCTCTGCCATGTAGTTTTCTCTGGGAGTCCCTGCCTACTAAGGGGGTGGAGACTCAACATCCTACTGATGTGGTCCAATCAAAGTCCTAATCATAATTTAATCATGCCAAGGGGGAAGCGGCTGTGGCTCAATCAGTAGGGCTCCCGTTTACCATATGGGAGGCCCCGGGTTCGATTCCCGGGGCCTCCTGGTGGGGGCAGGCCCGCCCGCACGGCGTGGTTGGCTGACCCGGCGAGCACAGGCAGCAAGAGGGGGATAAATGAATAAATAAATAAAATCTTTAAAAAAAAAAAAATCATGCCAAGGTACAGACCAGTTTACAAATATAGTCTAATATCTATTTTTGGAATTCATAAACAATGCCAAGCTGCCACACAAGTGTTCATGAGGATGTGGGGTAATTGGCGCTCTCACACATTGCCAGTGAGGTTATAAAATGGTATGGCTGCTTTGGAAAACAGTTTGGCAGTTCCACAAAATGTTAAACATAGAGTTAACGTATATTTCAGAAATCCCAAGATTTCTTGGGACCCAAGAGAATTAAAAACATGTCCACACAAAAACTTGTACACAAATGTTCATAGCAGCATTTTCCATAGTAGCCCAAAAGAGGATACAACCCAAATGTCCATCAACAGATGAATGGGTAAACACAATGTAGCCTAGGGGGTGGAATGTTATTCAGTAATATAAAAGGAATAAAGCTCTGATACCTGCTGCAACGTGGATGAACCTTGAAAACATTATGCTAAGTGAAAGAAGAAAGGCACAAAAGGCCACGAATTGTATGATTCCATTTATTCGAATTGTCCAGAATAGGCAAATCCATAGAGACAGAGAGTAGGCTAGTGATGCCGGGGACCATGGGAAGGAGGGACTAGGGAGCAACTGCTAATGAGTACAGGATTTCTTTTGGGGGTGATGAAATGTTCTAAAATCAGATAGTGGTGATGGTGTTAGAACTCTATGAATAGACTAAAAACCACTGTATTGTATACTTTGAATGATGGGTTTTATGGTATGTGTATTATATCTCAATAAAACTATTATTTTTTAAAAAAATAATAACCCACAATTACATGCACATTGTGACAGAAGTATCAATCGAGGCAAGCACAGGGCATTGTGGGAAAGGACAGTGGGTTCAGTAAAAGTGAAGGAGAGGGAAGTGGATGTGGCTCAAGCGATTGAGCTCCCACCTACCACATAGGAAGTCCCTGGTTTGGTTCCCAGTGCCTCCTAAAGAAAACAGCAAGCTGGCGTGACAGGCAAGCGCGGCAAGCTGACACAACAAGATGACACAACAAGAGACATGAGGAAAAACAACGAGAGACACAACAAAGCAGGGAGCAGAGTTTCCCAGTGCCTCCTAAAGAAGACGAGCAAGACAGCGAGCTGACGTGACGGGCAGGCGCAGCAAGCTGATGCAACAAGATGATGCAACAAGATGATGCAAGCGATTAGGCACCTCCCTCCCACATCAGAGGTCCTGGGTTCAGTTCCCGGTGCCTCCTACAGAAACAAAGAAGACGAACAGACACAGCAAGTGTAAACGTTGAGGGGGTGGGGAGAAATAAATAAATGAAATAAATCTTAAAAAAAAAAAAGTGAAGGAGAGAACATTCAAGCCAGGGGGACAATATGCTCCGAGGCAGGCAGCGGGAAACACGCGGAGCATCTGGCAGGGGCTACCCCGTGTCCCAGCCTGGCCAGCCCAAGACCACCAGGCACACCTGTAATCCAACAGTCAGGTTTACTGACTCATTGCAACAAAGAAGAGCACATACCAGAGGAACCGTGGGCCATCTCGCCAAACAAAGGAGCAGGTGTAATTTTTATAGGATTTGGGGAAGTGTGGAGTTCAGGTGACATTTAAGTGAAGCAGAGTTTTGATAGCAGGGCAGTGCTTATATGACTCAACATCAGGTCTGGTCTGCAGAGTGGACCCAGGGCTCTGTTTCCTTGGAAACTACAAATTTAAGACAGATGTGGAATATTGTGTCCAGGGAAACCTTTCTCTGAAGCTCAGCACCTGGGTTGGAAACCGAGCCTGCGTCTCTGTGTCAAAGTGACTTAGATCTTCCAGGCAGGTAGGATGTCACATTCTTACCAGTATCCTTTCAAACAGCTAAGTAGTTCTGGTGGTCCATGATTTTATAGAACAGATTTTCTCGATGAGTAAATAGGCAGCACTCACTCGAAGAAGGAGGTTGTGATGACACTTTACAACTTCGGCATGTCCTTTGAGGGGTTATTGTTGCCTGTTAACTTTGCAACTGGCTTTATCTGACTGTTATTCCAGCAGAATTTTACTTTCTCATCTCTATAGTCGAGTATAAAGGGTGAGGTGTGCAGATCAGGACAGCCGGGGAGCTCAGGCTGACCCCGGTTGTTGCGGAGAGCCGGTAGAACATTCTAGATGGGGGAGCAACATGGTCCGATTAACATCTTGGGTGGGGGCATCCTCCAGTTTGTGCTGCAGGTGCCCGAGAGGCAGGTGGATTACCGGACACGGCTGCATCACCTGAGCCTCCGCCAGCCCCAGGTGGAAAGCAACACCCACCTGAAGGTGCAGTGCAATGGGAGGCTGCCCTTGGTGGCCGGTCTGCAGTGGAAGGACATGTCCCGGGCCACCCTGTGGAAGTGGGAAGGTGAGTGTCGGCTACGAAGGCCCCGTGGCTAACAGTTCAGATTGCTCCAGGCTTTTGCTCTAGCTTTGCCCGCTACCTAGAACACTCTGCGCTCTTGTTTTGCCTGACAAACTCCTACATATCTTTCAAGACTCACAGTTTTACTCTGTCCCATGGTGCTCAGAATTACATCCCGACTTCTCACCCTGGCTAATAAAGCTCTACGTGATCAGGCCCCTGCCTCCTTCTCTGACCTTATCTTACCCCACTGTCCCCGTTGTCCATTATCCTGCAGCCTCATTGGTCTCTTTTCTGCTCCCCAGACATACCAACACACCACAGGGCCTTTGCACTTGCCATTCCTGCTCCTTTGAACACTCTTTCTCTCACCTAAAAAAAAAAAATGGATTTACCATAGTTTACCATCGTTTGTCCTTTGATTTAATACATATACATAGTTTAAAAAGGGAATTAGACTATGAGTTGGTAATTGTTGAAGAAGTGTGATTTTGTACATGGGGCCTCCATATAGTGTGCTCTCTACTCTTGTATGTACTTGAAATTTTTCCATTCCCCCCCAAAAAAGTTTTAAAATAAAGTTCATAACAAAAACAGTAATCCTCTGCCCCAAGTCTTTCTACCCCAATTCTTGCTTAATAAAGCACTCACTATACATTAGTTTTGCTATTTCTTTTGTAATTTAGCTTCCTTTTTTTAAAATAATGCTGCTATTTCCTTTTTTTTTTTTTTTTTTT
>JAKSZT010054576.1:7597463-7664001 GCA_026826555.1 Tolypeutes matacus | reverse complement strand
TGTTTATTTTTGTTTTTTCAGGAGGCACTGGGAACCAAACCCAGGATCTCCCATGTAGAAGGCAGGCACCCAACTGCTTGAGCTACATCTGCTCCCATCATGCTGCTCTTTCTTAATTTTTCTGAGTTAGGCATTCTCCATAGACTTCTTATCAGAAAGGCGGAGAATTTAAGTCTCTTGCACCAGTGCTTTTCAAACATCTCTTTCCCTCCATCCTCCTAAAAGAGTTACATATTGCTAAATTGATATTCAATGTTGACATAACTGTGACTTTATAAATATTCTTCATAACCTAGAGTACATGATATACTATAATTATAACTGTTTTTCCTGGAAATATAATTGCCCTTCCATCATTTGATTAATTTTCTATTACTAATATTATTGATTATTCCCAGACTTTTCAGCAACACGGCCAATCTCCTCTCCAGATGGTTAAACGTATCAGATAATTGATCAGCTTTGATCAGTTCTGATACTTTTCTTAGAGACCCTCTTCCTGAAACCTCTGTCCTTTCTCCAGTCAAGATGGTTGCACAGCTGTAGTTCTGGGGCCTCCCTTCCTGGGAATTCCTTTCACTTCTTTTCTGGGTCACGGCCCATATTTCTTGCACCCCAGGTGATCATCTTCTTGGTTTACTCTTTTGTTCTGATGGAGCACATCCTCTAGTGGCTTCTTGAGAGAGGATGCATGTGAAGTAAACATTTGGAGATCCTGAATGTTTAAAATGGCTTCATTCTACTTAGGTGGTTTGGCTGAGTAGACAATTCTAGATTGGAAATAATTTTCCCCTGGAATTTTTGAAGGCATAGCACCACTGTCGTTTAGAATTAGTTGAGTGATCTGATGCCATTTCTGACCCATGATCCGTTGTATATGACCCTTTTCTCACTCTCTGGCAGCTCTTAGGAGCTTCTCTTTATTCCTGGTGTAAAATCTCAGGATGATGTGCCTTGGTGTATACATATTTCCATCCTTTGTACTGGCACTTAGCATAGTCCTTTCAATTTGGAAACCTCATTTGGGTCTGTGCAATTTTCTTGTGCAATTTCTTTGATAATATCCTTCCTTCCCTCTGTTTTCTGGAATTCCTGGTGGTCAGATTTTGGTCCTTAGAAACTGAGCCTCTAATTTTCTTATATTTTCTCTGTTCCATCTCTTAGTTCTAGTCGATGGGCCGATTTCCTTGACCTCAAATGACACTTTCCTTTTGGCTAGTGCGTATTTCTGAGAGTATTTGTTGCTCCTGAAAGCTCATTTCTTACAGTGTCCTGTTCCATGGGCGCAGTATCTTCTCTTACTTCTCTGAGAGAATAATTACAGAATTTGGGGTTTTTAATCTGTTCCCCGAGTCTCTTTTTTCTTTTTGTTTCTGTCTTTCCTGCTAGAGGAAGTATCAGGGGTTTCTTGGGTATATGCTCAAGTTTAATAGTAAGCTACTCAATACTTGTTTGGAAGGAGGCACTTGGGTTTTAGTACGTGTGTGTGGGGGTACATGTTGACTAGTGGGCTTCTCTGCCGAGGATTGGGTGGGGACCTGGCTCTACTCGAGGCCCCCATGGTCTGTGTCTATGGACCTTTTCTTTTCAGCTATTCTTTTCTTCTATGGAGCAATTACCCCATGCCCTGCCAAGCAGGGTAGCAGTGGACCAGGGGATGGGGTACTCTGTCTTCAGCATCTCCCTGTTTTTAACTTGGTAGCTCACCTGCTGTCCTTGCTATGTCTGGTGTTCCTGCATCCAAACCTCTCTACCTCAGTTTCCCCAGATGGTAAATCTCCCATCTCCAGCAGGAGTGGGTTGCCCTCCTCTTTGAGCAACTCCTACTCATCTTTCAGGTCACATCTAAATTGTCACTTCCTCCAACCTGTCCCGCCTTAATCAAATGCCGTCTTTATTTTTCCTTCAGAGCACTGAACATGTTGTACTTAGATATTCATTTATGTGTCTCCTTGTTGAAGATCTGTCCCTCCCTCCTCCACCACCTCCAGGCTACAAGTTCCATGAGAGCAGGACTGTGCCTGCTTGTTCTCTACCAAATCCCAGGTGCCTCGAGCAATATTTGTTGAATTAATCCCAGAATTAATTGGAGTACTCATCACAAAATATGAGGGTCCTTCGGAGACCTGGTTGAGTTCACCGTGGAAGGGTTGTTTGAATGTCAACATCGCGATGATGGTGATGGTTCCTACTCTAATGAGTGTTCTCTTTGTCCCAGTGCCCATGGTCGGTGCCCTTGAACCCATTTCACAGAGGGTGGACGCACAGGCTCAGAGAAGTGACACAATATTCATTACTACACGGCCCCTCCTCCAGCTTCTGCCAACCCGTGCCTCCAGTTCTGCTTTTCATTTTATTAAGACAATACTTCAAGCCCTCGGGAACGCTGAAGGAACTGGACAGCACACAGCCTCTTACCCTCCTAATTCCACACAGGTTTTCTCTGCTTGCTTTTCCACCTCTCTCCACTGGCCACGCAGCTGCTTTTTTAATGCAGTTCAAAGGAAATTGCAAACCTCAGTACATTTCACTCCTAAACATTTCAACATGCACATTTTTAACTAAAGTGAAATGCAGGGAGGCGGCTGTGGCTCAATCAGTGGGGCTCCCGTTTGCCATGTGGGAGGCCCCGGGTTCGGTTCCCGGGGCCTCCTGGTGGGGGCGGGCCCGCCCGCGCGGCGTGGTTAGCTGACCCAGTGAGCGTGGGTAGCAAGGGGGGGATAAATGAATAAATAAATAAAATCTTAAAAAATAAATAAATAAATAAATAAAAATAAAGTGAAATGCACAAATCCCTAGGGTAGCATTTGATGAGCTATTTTTAATAAGTTGCTTTTTTCTTGATTTTTAAAAATTATGGTTATAGACACATAACATAAAATTCACCATTTTTACCATTTTCAAGTGTACCATTCAGTGGCCTTAATTACATCCACAATATTCTATAGCCATCACCACCATCTAGTTCCAGAACTTTCTCGTTACCCCAAACAGAAACTCTGTCCCCATTAAGCAATAACTCCCCACTCCCCCTCCCCCAGCCCCTGGTAGCCTCCAATCTACTTTCTGTCCCCGTGAATTTGCCTTTTCTAGATACCTTGCATACGTGCAATCATACAATCCTTGTCCTCGTGTGCTGGCTTATTTCACTCAGCATAATGTGCTCAAGGTTCCTCCATGTTGTAGCATTAACCATTTGATGTGTTTTGACAAGTGCCTGCACCTGCATAATTGAAACCTCTCTCAAGACTCACCATCCTCCTGGAAATTTCCCCGTGCCCCAGCCCTGCCAATCTGTGGCGCCCACGATGAGACGCCTGGGGGCCTCTGGCCACCTGCTGGAAGCCCGCCTCCTGCCCGCAGCCCCACTCCTCTCCCTCTCTGCCCCCTGCAGGAGCCTTGAACCTGGACAGCCCGTGGCTGAGGGTCTCGGCAGCTCACAGGCTGCACCGGCCCCGTGGGACCCTGGTCCAGGCTGCCCTGGAGCTGACGCTGGGCAAGGCCCGGACCCTCAAGGGCCTGGTGGTCAATGTGGCCTGCAGGGGCGACGGCCGGGACTGGGAGGGCAAGATCCACGTCTACACCCCTGCTACCACCTACCTCCGGGTGAGCCGTGCTCGGCCCCGCCGCTGCCCCCCCCCGGGCACCCTGCGTGGGAGCCGGTTTCCCCGCGTTTAGCGCTCTTCCCAGTGCAAGGGGAAAAACCTAGATTAAGAACACATCTCAGTGAGCGCCACATCGGGGTGCCTGGACGCACTCTCTGCCCCGGTTGCGAGCTCGGGGAACACAAGGGGGGTCCAGGCCAGCCTCGGGCATAGGAGGAGGCAGCTGGGCGGGGCCATGGGGGGGCGGCACAGACCCCCTGAGGCAGGGGCTGGAGGCAACTTGGGGTGGGGTCAGGAGCACCTGGAATGTGCTTGGGCCATGGAGAGGCCTGGGAGGCTGGAAGCCAGCAACCAGACTGAGGCCTGTCCAGAGAGGGGAGGGGCTTCTGGAGCGAATTTGAAGGTGGAGCTGACAGATTTGCAGATGGTTGGCAGTGGGGAGGGAGAGGAGGCAAACTTGACTTTGTGGATTTGGTCCAAGCAGCTGAGTGGAAGGAAGGGCCATTTGCTGAGATGGGGAAGCCGGCAGTGGGGGCCCAGCAGGTTCCTGGGGACAGACCAGGGGTCAGTGACACAGGGGCAAAGTGTGATGGAATTGTAGTATTTGGCCAGAAGCTTAGAGATGCCTGAAGCCCACCTTGGCCCTGCCTCTCCCCCTGAGAGACTGGCGAGAACTGTGTGAAGAAGGAGCCACTGGCAGGTGGCTGCAGGGCACAGGCGCCGTGATATTGCTAGTGGGGGTTGGTGCCCGGTGTCCTTGGGGGCAGTGAGCTGGGCACACAGCCAGGACAAAGCTGCAAGTGCCCACCGCCTCCCCTAGCCCCAATGCAAGCTCAAATCACAGCCAGGGACTTCCCAGGACGATGATATGTGTCCTGCCTGGGTGTGAGCATGTGCCCTTCAAGGCACAGAGACCCTGCATGCCAGTGATAGTGGCCCAGCAAGATCATATTCTCTCTGAGAGCTGAAGAGGAAGAAGGGGGAAGGGAGGTATCTCTGTTTGGGGCTGGGGAGATGGATAGGAGTTTTTCCTCTTTCCTGGAAACCCTGTAGGAAGCAACCAGTTCTGCTTAGGCCAGTCAGGAAGGCTCTGCAGAGATGGCATTGGAGGGGTTTTGATGGATGAGTAGGAGTTCACCAAGTGGGAAAGGGGTGAAAGAGCATCCCAAAAGGAGGTAATGGGTGTGCAAAGGCCTTGGTCACCCCCCTTCCCTGCCTTACTGCAGGTTTCCACGGTGACAGCCTTGGGGCGGAGCTTCTTCCACAGCCGAAATGACCTTGAGTCAGCCTGGAGTGCAGCAGTACAGAGTGAGATCCATACCGAGAGCAGCCCAGACCGTAAGATCCTTCACTGCTGGTTGAGGGGGCCCCAGCGGGAGCTAAACCTAACAGCAGCCTATAGGCATGGCGAGCAGGTAAGAGTCCAGGTGGCCTGTGCTGTGGGCTCTGCTATCGAGGGACACAGAATCCCTCATCTGGGTCTCCCTCCTTGCTCTGAAGCGAAAGGGCTTCGTGTCCTAGCACCACCATTAACCTTGGGCCTCTCTGAGCTTCAGTTTCTTCATCTGTAAAATAGACCCTAGCCATATCAACCAGGCCCTGGAGCCCAGCTTGGGCTCCTTGAGGCAGGAGGTCCAAGTTCTTCATTCCCCACTGGACGCCTAGGGAGGCCTTGGTGGAGTGGCCTGCCAGGGGGGTCCTGTGGTCTGATTGGGGGTGGAGGCTGCAGCCAGTTCAGCAGCCCTTCCCTGGGGTGGAGGGTCCGCCCCCAGGGCAGGATCAGCAGCAGCGTGGCTCCTTGTTGCAGCCTCAGAAGACCCATGTGTCTTTGACGGCTCTGGCGACCGGCCCTCAGGGCCAGCCCCGGGGCCTGCAATTGGAGGGCGAGCTGGAGGAACTGAAGCGCAACAGGAGTTTGTACCAGAAGCGAGGAACCTTTTTCCTTAGGTGCGTAAAGCCCCTTCCCCCAGACCCATGTGCCCCAGGCAGGTCCCATGCCCCTGCCAGTCTGGGAAGGAAGATACCATGTGTGGCGCTGCCCAAGCTTCCACTTCTTGAGTGCGGAGGGTCACTGAGGGGGGACAGGGCACGCACTGCTGCCTGGACAGGCTCATGCTGACCTGCCAGGGAGACCCCAGGATCTGGAGAAAAGCCACCTCCCTTCCAAGCCCCCAAGTCCCCACCCCCTTCCGTTAGGATGCTGGAGCAGGAGTGAGATCAGTCATTTGCCCCTGCCTGAAAGCTGCTTGGGGGATCTCTTCACTTCCTACAGGGACAGCTGGTTAGCAAGGCTGTTCCTTGTGTACAGGGAACAGCATGGGACTGGAATCAGCAGACCTAGCCTGACCTCCAGGCTATGCATCGACTAGCTGTATGACTTTGCACCTTAGACAAGCCCCTTACTGTCAAAATAAAAACAGCATTAACAAAAAATCAACAGCAGAGCTGTCACTCGTTTGTTTATTCCATTTTTATTTACTGAGCACCTACTGTGTGCTAAGCACTCTTCTAGGCACTTGAAAACAGCAGAGAACAGAAAGGACAGGGAGCTAGCTAATCCGCATGTATTTTATCTCTAATGACCCCAACCACCGTGTGAGGCAGGGATCATTATTTTGACCCCTATTTTATCAGAGAGGGAGACTGAGGCACAGAGAAGCCAAGGTCGCTCAGCTAACTAGTGGCCGAGCTGGGATCCCAGCTCCAGTCTGGGTGTTTCCAGACCCCTTGTGCTGTCTGTCCCTTGAGTTTCCGCTGCCCAGTGGTGACAGTGACCCAGCTGCACCCCTCCTGGATTGTCCAGAGGCTTTAATGTGGTGGCGAATGGCTCTTGATCGGCAAATCATAAAGCACTGGGAAGGTCTCATCTCTGAAACCCTGTGTACAGCTGTCCCACCGGCCCTGCCAGCAGCTTTCATGGCTTCAGCCAGCTCTTTCCTCTCCACGCCAGGCACCCCTCGGCTCTGCCCATCCCGAAGAGCCTCCTTCTGCAGTTGGCCTTCACCGTAGAGGAGCAACCCCAGCGTTACTCCCTGGAGACAAGGGTCATCCTGAATGGCCAGGAGGAGACCCTGCAGACCATAGTCTTGGGCTACCAGGCTGGACACCCCTATGTGAGTGGGCTCTGGACACAGCCGGGCACAGCCTGAGAGCAGGCAGGAGGCCCCCCATGCCCACCAACTCACCTCTGCACGTGTGTGTGTGTGGTTGTCCCTCCCAGGTCTGTGCAGGCCTGACCCACCCGTACCGCAGCAAGGCCGTCCCCAGGAACGTGGAGGGATGTGCGGTGACTTGGAATCAGCACTCCGTAAGTGAGAACATTCCAGAGACTTTCCACCCCAGCCACCCCCAATTTAAGTCACCATCATCTTGGCAACCAAACATTTCCTTACCTGGGTTCTCTATTCTGCTTTGTCCACCCAACTTCTATCCGCTTGACATCCAGAAGGGAGCCTTTCACAAGGCTATAAAGTCAGGCTATTTCTTTGCTTAAAACCCTCAGTTTCTCTAGGGATAAAGACGCACATCTGACTTCTGGGCTTGCTGACCCTTCCAGCCTTCCCCCACAGGCCCCTCTCCCTTTTGCTGCCCTCTTTATTTCCTTGCTCGGTTCCTTCCTGCCTCAGGGCCTTTGCATCTTCTGCGACTGTCACCCTCTCCTTCACTTCGTTGCCTCCTTCACTTCTGCTCATCACTCAGCGTTCAGCTCAAGCACCATCTGTTCTGGTACTCTTTCCCGGACCCCACAGCTCCATCCTCTCTAGCCCCTGTCACAAACCTCAGCTATAGTTTTGTGTGATTCTTGACCAGTCACCATCTGTAAGATTCACTATAGGTACACATCTGCTTTATGTGCTGTTTTAGCCACAGGGTCTGGCACACAGTAGGTGCTTAATGATTAGGTGCTGCCTCAAGGCTCTTTAAGGACCTTTGTAGACCATCACCCAGAGTGGAGTTTGGCAAACTTCTTCTGTAAAGGGCCAGAGAATAAATATTTCAGGCTTTCCAGGCCATATGGTCTCTGTTGCAACCAATCAGCCCTGCCATTGTAGCACAAAAGCTCCATAGACAATATGCTGTGAATACATATGAATGGTCATGGCTGTGTTCCAATAAAACTTTATCTATAAAACCATGCCATTTGGCCCATGAGCCAGTTTGCTGACTCCTGACTTAGAGGGTCTTGGTATCTGTCTTCCTAGGGGTGAAACTCATTTTTGTCTAGATGTCCCCGACAAATTATTTCACGTCTCTGGGCCTCAGTCTCCTTGTCTGTAAAATGGGTCTAGCCATCCCCATCTCTTTTGCAGTGGTTGTGAGTATCAAAATGAAATATTTTAATCTCTCAGGTATTTAAGACTTGAAACTTAATAGGCCTTCAGCAAGTCTGGTTCCAGGCCCCTTTAGGAGGAAGAGAAGCTCTGGGAGATGACCCCATTCTCCAGCAAGCACTTATTGAGCACCTAGTGTGTGCCAGCTCCTGGACCAGGAAGATGTAGACGAAAGCCTTTTGGAAAGAGCATGAAGCCCCCAGCTGTGGAGTAGCGAGATCCACCCTTCTGGGGCCTCAGGTTCCCATCAGCTCATCGGGGCTGCAAGCAGCTCCCTGGAGGCTTGGGAGGTAAAGTCCTTGGAGCTTCGGAGAGGAAGCCCAGGGCAGGGTGACAACCTAAAACACCTGCAGAAATTGCTCCCAATGGTGTTTGCTTTTTTTAAAAAAACCGGAGATTGCAAAACTGCATCATGGACCAAATCCAACCTGCAGATGTGTTTCGTTTGGCCTGCACAACATTTTGAATTTTTAAACATTTAAAAATCAGAAGATTTTGAGCAAAACCCAGATTTCCGCTTCTTATATTTAAAAATCAGATCTGACCACACAGGACCTAAAATCCCACCTGACGACAATAGGCTTGACCTGAGTGGATGGCCCCTTTAATTTAATTTTATTTGGCTGTCTGCTGTTTTTGTTTTTTTAGCCATGTCTTTGTATAATGACACACATTTTTCTCCTCTCTTGGATCTTTATTTTTTTCCTCCCTTCATCTTTGTTCTAAAATAAAGCCACATATTCATTTAAAGGTGTATAGCTATGATAACTTCTGTGCCAAGGCATTTTAAACTTCCCCGTCAATACGGATGTGAAAGGGACGTTTGGCATGTGGCAGAAGCAGAATGATTGTTGAATGACTAAATGATTAACTGTGTGTATTAGTTTCCTACTGCTGCTGTAACAAATTACCACAGACACAGTAGCTTAAAACAACACAAAAACATGGTCTTACTATCCCGGAGGTAAGACTGGTTCCACTGGGCTAAAATCAAGGTGCCGGCAGAGCTGCATTCCTTCTGGTTATTTGAGGGGCGCATCCGTTCCTTTGTCTCTTCCAGCTTCTAGAAACCACCTGTGTTCCTTGGCACAGGGCCCCTTCCTCCATCTTCAAAGCTAGCAGAGTAGCACCTTCCAGACTCTTTAACCCCCCTGTCCCCTTCCCATAAGGACCCTTGGGATTACATTGGACCGACCCAGATAATCCAGGGTAATCTCCCCATAGCAAGATCCTCGGCTTAATCTAATCTGCAGTCTCCTTGCCTGTGTACGATGGCGTATTTGCAGGGTCCAAGGCTTAGGACACGGACGTCTCTTGGGCATGGGGGCTTATTCTGCCTCCCATCTTATGGATTAAATATTCTTCCACTCCAGTGCTGCTCTGACCTTGGGTTTCGGGCTATACTTAGTAATTCCTCATTCTTCCAAACATTTATTACACACCTACCTTGCGCCAGGCCTGGGCTCAGTATTAGGAATATGGCAATGAACAAAACCCACTAATACTAGGCCACCCCATTTTGCCCCCTCAAGCCCATGCCACTAACCCTACCTGTGGCCTTTGGCATTTACCGTCCCTGTTAAAAGGACGCACTTGAACCTGACGCCACTTTTTGCCCTGTAAGAGGAAGCGTGGTAGACTGTGCTTCCTTCTGACCGCTGGGTTCCCAGTGGCCTCTGCAACCACCTAAGACATCTCTCTCGGTGCCTCTGGCTCTCGCACACCCAGGCTAAGAGCCGGGAGCTGGAGGCCACTTTGAAAGTCAACCGGGAAGTCCTGCTGCACCTGAAGGGGCTGTACCGCGACAGCTCTCAGCGTGGGGAAATCCAGCACAGCCTGGCCGTGGACGCGGCCCACTCTTCCCAGGTACCCGTACCCAGGGCAGGGAGATGTGGGCTTGTACCTGCCAAGCGGAGCCCGGCTGTTGGCGGGAGTAAATGGTGCTGTTTGTTTCTTCCCAGCTGCGTTTTCCCCGGGCCCTGAGCTTGCAGGGGCACATAGTCTTCAGGCAGAGCCCCCAGGGAACATTCGACTGCGCTGTGGACGTAGGAGCTGCCGTCAACCACAACGTCACGTCCCAGGTGGGGAGGGCGAACCTGCTCCCTTGCTGGGAGGGGAGGGGCTTTAAGGTTAGAGCGCAAGCATCCTGTCTAGGGTGGAGAGGTGAGTCAGAGCCTTTGACTCTGGCAGCATGCGCGTGATTCTTTGGGAAGGGCTGGCTGTTGTAATTACCCCAAAGTCTGCTTTACCAGGGAAGTTTACCCCCAGTCATGTCACGGTCTAGTGCGGCTCTGCCCAGCTGGCCGGTGGGGAGAGAGAAGGTGGAGGCTCACGTGGGGTGGGGGGGTTACAGACCAAGCCCGCAAGTGGCCCTCGTCACTCCTGCCGCATGCCACGAGCCAGCGCTCACCCCATGCCCCCACCTAGCCGCCAGGGAACCCGGGAAAGGCAGCCTTAGCCGTGTGTCCGGGAGGAAAAGGAAATGTGGTTTGGTGACTGACTATGTAACAGCCGCCGTGGGGATATTTGTTCATTCACCCACTCCCTTATTCACCATTTAGGGGTTGTCTCTGCTGTGTGCCAGGCTCGTGCTAGGGTCTAGAGATGCACACTCATAATCGAGTGTGCATCGTATATATACATTTCAAGTTCAAATCCCAGCTCCAGGGCTGATGAGCTGTGCTACCTTGGGTGAATTACTTAACCTCACTGAGCCTCAGGTTTTGCTATAGTACCAGCCCAGCGGGCAGTGGTGAGGATTAAACGGGGTGATCATGGCAAAGCCAGGAGCACAGTGACTGGTTCACATCAGGGTTAGACAGGAGGCAGCTGGGGACGGCTCCAGCAGGCACCGCAGCAGGAGAGGGGAGGCTGAGAAGTGGGGAGGGGGGCTGGAGGCCTCTGCTCTTGAGCCTGGGCCTCGGGCAAGCTCAGGGACGACTCGTCCTGTCCCGGGCGTCCGGCCAGCCTCCTCGGGCTCCCTCTGACCTCCCCTCCCAACAGGTCTCGGTCCAGCTGAACGGGTCCAACTCCCACTTGGTGTTTTTCTTCCATCTCAGACATCCCCACGGGCCGCCATTTCCTCCAGACTTACAGGTATGGACGATGGTCCCTTCGGGATGCCCTTGAAATGCCTGCCAGGTGTTTGCTGGGGACAGGAGGATGGGAGGAGGGAAAGGGGCCGCTCTGCGATGTTAGGCAGCCAAGTGGCCCTTCCACAATCAAGACCAGATGGCGGGGAGGTTTCCAAATGCCTCATTTGGAAGTGCTTGTCCGGGCCAGAAGGGTTTCAGCTCCCTGGGGCTGGGGGTGGTGGAAGGGTTCATATTTCACCCTTGAAAATGGAGAGAATCCAAATTTCCCTCCAAACCCTGCCCTGTGTTTGGGCTTGGGAGCAGCCAAGAGGATCTTCGCGTGTGATCCTTCCAGGAGGCTGTTCTGCCCGGCGTGGGGTGGAAACACTGGAGGATTTTGTTCCACGAGGACAGAGAGTCCCGCTTTGCAGGGCAGGGACAAGCTCTCAGGGTGGAAGGTGTGCTCAGCTCCGTGTGTGCGGTGTACACGGGAAGGGGAGACGGGGTGGGGGTGGGTGGTAGGCAGGTGGTCCCAACAGCATCGAGGCCCGGAAAATAGGTGGGGGACAAAGCGCGGAGGAACCCTTGAATTCTGTAGCAGTTGTTAAATACCCACTGGGTGCTCAGCCCTGAGCCAGCAGGTTTTGGAAACTCGCGTGGAGCCTGAGATTGCAATGCTCTGGCTTCAGGGCCCTGGTCGTTCTCCGATGCCTGTTTTGCCAGAGCACCCATGCCGCTGAAATCAGGGCGTGTCTTTAAATCTGCAGCACATCACACTTCAGAAGCAGCCCTTGGCTTTCATGGTGGCTCCTAAACTCCTGGCGCGTCCGAGAGCCGCTGGCATCTCAGAGGTGCAGTCGCTGTACTCAGCAGTAAGAGAGGCTCAGTCTGCTGAGTTTGCCACGTGCTGAGCTCTGTTCCAAAGGCTTTTCGGAGATCGCCTCTCAGACGCCCCGGGAGCGGCGCTGCTGTTGCACCCATTTTGCAGATGAGGCTCTGAGAAAGTAGAGAAACGGAGGGGCTTGCCTAAGGTCCCCGAGCTCAGAAATGGAGGCCCTGGGACTGGAGCCCGGGGCTGAGGTCCAGCTGGGAGCTTGGAGGCTGGGGCGTCTAATGGGTTCAAACTGTATTATTATTTTCTAAATCTTTGTAAATAGTCTCTCTGCGATTGAATAGGAGTTTGGGGGCAAGAGCTCTGCCTTCTCCACCTTTCTCTTCCCCGGGAGACTATCCCCACATGACTGTTTTTCAACCTTATTTTCATTATCATGCCCTAAGGAGCCTTTTAAAGTTTTTCCTAATCGCCTCCCCGTGAAATTTTAATTCCACAGAGACACTCTGTTTCTTTTGGGTACTATAGGCATAGCTGTGCTTTATACATAAAAAGAGTAGGATTTGCGTTGTCCCCTCAAGAACCAATTTTTGCCCCCTTGGGGGTGATATCGCCCCACTGAGAAAGGGTGCTCTGTGGGACCCCCGAAGGCCACAGAGGCCTGGGAGGAGAGACCCCAGACTAGCCCAGAACTTCTCAACACAAGCTGCACGTTGGAACCACCTGGGGAGTCTTACATTTTTCATGATCACGGTAAAATCCACGTACTTTAACCATTTAACAGTGTGCACTTCAGTGGCACTTACAGTGGTGCATTCGGAATATGCAGCATCACCATCGTCTGCTTCCAGAACTTTTCATCCCTCCAAAAGGAAGCCCCTTACCCATCAAGCAGTCGTCCCCCACCCCCACCCCCTGGCAACCACGAGTGAACGTTCTCAAGGTTCAGAGGTTCATCCATTGGGTCACGTCTCCATCCTTCCTTTTCAGGGTCAGTTTTACCCCCTTGTACGGATTTGCCACATTTTCTTTACCCATTCAGTCGTGAATGGATGTTTGGGCACCTGGGGAGTTTGCCTTTAACCGCCCCACCCAGAGATGCCGATTTGATTGGGCTGGGAGCCCCCTTGGGAGTCTAATGCACAGCCTGGGTTGAGGGCCCTTGGGCTAGACCAACTTCTGCCTGGTAGAGGAGGAAACTGAGGCACAGATCAGGAAAGGTACTTAGCTCAGGTCCCCAGAGCTGGGGGGAGGTGATGGCCTCCCTCTCCCAGCCCCGCTCCTCCCCCCCCAGTCACAAATGACCACAAACTGGGTGGCTCTCAGACAACAGCAATTTATGCTCACGGTTCTGGAGGCCAGAGGTCCAAAATCAAGATGTCGGCCCGGTGAGTTCCTTCTGGGGGCTCTGAGGGAGAATGGATTCCGTGCCCCTCTCCCGTGGTTGGTGGCAGCCAGAAAGCCTTGGCTTGTGGCTGCGTCACTCAATCTCTGCCTCCTGTACGCCACCATCTTCCAGCTGTGTGTCTCCAAACCGCTCCCTCGTTGTAGGGACGCCAGTTATTGGCTTTAGGGCCCACCCTCACCAGGATGGCCTCACCTCAATTACATCTGCCGAGACCCTATTCCAAATAAGGCCACATTCACAGTCCCCGGGGTTAAGACTTCAGTATCTCCCCTTTTTTTTAAAGATTTATTTTATTTATTAATTTCTACCTCCCGCCTTGTTGTTTGTGCTCACTGTCTGCTCTCTTTGTTTGTTTGTTGTGTGCTGTCTGTGTCTGCTTGTCTTCTTTTTAGGAGGCATCAGGAACTGAACTCAGGACTTCCCATGTGGGAGGGAGGTTCCCCAGTCACTTGAGCCACCTCCGCTCCCTACATGTTGTGTCTCCTCATTGTGTCTCCTCGTGTGTTTCCTCATTGTGTCATCTCACCATGCCATCCTATTGCACCAGTTTGCTGTCTTGCTCGTCTTCTTTAGGAGGCACCGGAACAAAACCCGGGATCTCCCATGTGGTAGGCAGGCGTCCAACTGCTTGAGCCATATCCACTTCCCAGCATCTCTTTTGACGGGACACAATTCAACCCACAGCAGGGCCCTGGGTGTTTGGAGGGGAGTGAGGAGACGTTTCTGAATGACGCCCGCCCCGCCCCATCCCTATGCTCCCACAGGCCCTTCTGCTCCACCTCTGAGCCCCTCCCACCTCCCCTAGGTGCAGGTGGCTGCCAGGCGCCACCCAGAGCGCAGCCTCCACGGCGCCATGTCTGTGCATGCGTCCAGCAGGGAGCTGGTCCTGCTGGAGGCCGACGCCAGCCGGGACACCCGCAGGGGCAGCCGGGGCTGGAGGGCGGGCATCCTCCTGCACCAGGCCGTCTGCAAGGCACCCAGGGCTCTTCAGCTGCAGCTGTCGGGCAAGGTCACCCCAGCAAGGTAAGGGGCCCGGGTGGCCTGCGAGGAGGAGTGGGGATTCCGAGCGCAAAGGGCTGGTTGTCCCAAGGGTCCGTACGGGCTGTCCTGGAGGTCCGCGTGGACTCCAAGCCACGTGGCCTATGTGAACGTTCCCCTTCCTGGCGGCTTCTCCAAGGACCGCACCCTTCTGGCACAGTTAGGTTCCCAGGAAGGGCTAGTTCCCCTTTTCCTCTGCAGTCCCAGCTTTGTCCTCAGCTTTGGCATGAATTCAAGGAGACACCGGCTTTGGACATGGTCCTAGGTATCCTTATCCCCAGATTTATCATCTACAGCTGTCTATTCATCCCTCTGTCCAAATTTCTATTTTATTCCCAGTCTAAAAAAGATTTGAGGCAGATTATAAAAAATGTATATTGCTCTAGGTCAGGATTTGGCAACCTTTCAGGAAAAGGCTAGAAGGTAAATAGTTTCAGCTTTGTGGGCTATTCATTCTCTGAAAGCAGCTATAGATAATATGTAAACAAATGGACATAGCTGTGTTCCAATAAAACTTTATTGACAAGATGGGAGGTTGGATTTGGCCTGTAGGCCATAGTCTGCCAACACTTGTTCTAGATTTAAAATAATACATAGGGAAGCGGCTGTGGCTCAATCAGTAGGGCTCCCGTTTACCATATGGGAGGCCCCAGGTTCGGTTCCCGGGGCCTCCTGGTGAAGGCAAGCCCACCCACACAGCGTGGTTAGCTGACCCAGCGAGCACAAGCAGCAAGGGGGGGATAAATGAATAAATAAATAAAATCTTTAAAAAAATAAAAATAAAAATAAAATAAAATAATACATAAAGGGTGCAGGGAAAAGAAACACAGAAACAATGGGAAGGTCCAGCAGTAAACAAAATGCACGCCATGAGATCCTCTACCTCGTGATTTCTAGAGCTGAGCATCAGATTTGACTCTGAGCTTCCTAGCAGCCGATGCAAAGAGAGAAACAAACTAGGGGCATTATTTGTAGTGGCCATAAATGAAACACTTATTCACACACCTGTGTACATGTGCATTAAGAAAAGCACGGATGGTCTTGTTCCTGATGTTGATGATCAAAAGAAGGCCTTGCATGGTGTCGTGTAAAGAACACATCATGTGATGGTAAGAACCATGTCCACTGCCCCAATTCTCCAGGAAGTTTAACAGCAGTCTTTTCAGGGCTGTTTCTTTCCTCATCTCTCACCCCAACTGCATGTGTCAATCACTGATTATGAGCCAGGAACAAGTACTTTACATTCACAATTTCATTTAATTATAAAACAACTCTGGGGAATGGATGTGGCTCAAGTGGTTGAGCCCCAGGTTTGGTCCCCAGTGCCTCTTAAAAACAAAAGCAAACAACCAACAAGCAAATGAAATAACCAACTCAGGGGAGCTGATGTGGTTCATGGTTGAGCGCCAGCTTCCTGCATACGAGGTCCCAGGTTCAATCCCTGGCTCCAGTACCTCAAAAAAGCAAAAACAAAACAAAGACTGTGTGATAGGTGCTAGTAACTGGTTATATGAACTTTGCCCTAAGTACTTACCACTCGGGAGCTCAGTCTACTCATTAACTGTGTAATGGGGATCACAACATTCTCAGTCTCACAGGACTTCTGTGAGGAGACAGATAAAGGCACACACAGTGCATGGCACAATGTTTTTGTTAGCTATTGCTGTGTAACAAACTACCCCAAAGCACAATGGTTATTTTAGCAGCCCTTTTATTTGCTCCTGATTCTGTGAGTCAGGAATTTGGACGGGGCTCAGGTGGGCAGTTCTGCTCTGTGTGGCATTTGGCTGGGGCCATTCCCTGGGTCTGCTGGCTGGCTTCAGCCTTTGGCAGAACCAGCTCCTGGCCAGATGTGTGCATGGGCTGGGGCCTGGAGTGAGCCGGAAGACCCAAGAAGGTTTCACTGGCACCTCAAGTGCTCCTCCACATGGCTAGCTTGGGCTTACTTGCAGGTCAGCCATATTTCTTACCTGCAAGCCAGGGAAAGCATTCAAGTGTGAAGGGGAAAACTGCAGATCTCTTAAGGCCCAACCTTAGAAGTTACACAGCGTCATTTCTGTTGTGTTCTGTTCATCAAGATACAAGTTATAAGGCCCACCCAGATTCCAAAGGAGGGTAAATAGATTCCACATCTTACTGGGGGATTGGCAAAGTCACACTGCAAAGGGTGTGTGGGATGGGAGCGATTGGCGTGACTGTTTTGGAAACACACTCCATCACACATGGGTGAAGTGTTAGTCCATATCACTATCAGCTCAATGTCAATATTTCCACTTTATCTCCCACTTATAGAAGAAGACACTGAGGGTCAGAGAGGTCCTGTCCTTGTCCCAGGTCACTGATAGCAGCAGCATTGGGAGTTGGACCACAAAGCTTTCTTAGCCTCCTTTCTACACTGCTTGCTCATGGGCTGAGGGCGCAGTAAAAGCAGTCCTGATGGCCCCAGACTGTGGGGTTCAGGAACCGCCTCCCATGGCCTGGTCCACTTGAAGGGATACACGCTGCCCTTTATCATCACCTCATCTCTTTCCTTCCTAGGATCTGGCTGTTTTCCAAGGCACTGCTGGACCAAAACGCGGTAGAACTTCTCCTTAAGGCATCGGAGAAGCAGAGGGGAGGCCAGCTCCTGACTCTGCAAAGCCAAGTTCGGCACACGGTGGCTGGCTGGACAGTGGTGCCCCGTCTACTGACCATCGCGGGCATGCTGAAGCGGAAGGAGACACTCAGGGAGGGTGAGGGCCTGGGCAGTGCCATGGGGTCAGGGGCAGCGGAAGTTTGGGGCAACGCTTTATTGTTAAGCACAGGGTAGATTAACTCCTGCCCATGTTCAAGTCCACTGACACTCTATTCCAGCATCTTACACGCTGGTGATACCCCTTTGTGGGAAATTAATATGAATTCTGACAAAGAGAATCTTCTGCTAACTACACATGACTCTAAACAGATTTCCTTGTTGCAGGACTTGTCAGAGCCTTCAATATGCTAATGAACATTGTAACTCTCTAGGCAGGAGAATTGGAAGCTGAGAGTATTTCCCAGGCATAATCTTTTCTAAAACTTTAAATTTTTATTTTATTATAACAGAAAAGGTACAAGAACAGTACAAAGAATTTCCATTGGCTCTTTGCCCAGATTCACCAATTATTTGCATTTTGACAGATTTGCTTTATCATTCTTTCTCTCTCATGATACATATATATTTTTTATTCCTGAACTGTGTTTTCCTGAGAGTAAGCTGCAGACATGATGCTCCTTTACCCGTAAATATTTCACTATTTCCTAAAAATAGACATTCTCTTCTATACCACAATACAATCTTTGAAGGCAGCTTTAACATGTATACTATTATCTAATCTCCAGACATTCTTCAGATCCCACCGATTTTCCCAATAGTGTCCTTTATAGCAAAAGAAAATTCTGGGTCATGCATTACATTTAGTTGTATTTACTGTCTCTTCATTCTCCTTTGTTCTGGAATGCTTTGATCTTTCTCTTTCATGATATTTACATTTTTGAAGAGTACAAGGTGGGAAGCAGATGTGGCTCAAGCTGTTGAGCACCTGCTTCACACATGGAAGGTCCCAGGTTTGTTTCCCAGTGCCTCTTGAAAAAATTAAAACTAAAACAAAACAAACAACAAGCAAAACAAACGAACAAACCAACTCAGGGAAGCTGATGTGGCTCAGTGGTCGAGCGCTAGCTTCCCACGTACAGGGTCCTGGGTTCAATCCCCGGCCCTGGTACCTGAAAAAACAAAGCAAAACAAAACAAAACAGTACAGGGAAGTAATTTTATAGCATATTCCTCAATTTGGGCTGGTCTGATGCTTCCTCATGATTGCATCCAACAAAGCTTTGTTGGGAGAATTCCCCGGAAGGGATGTTGTGTCACATCAGGAGGCACATGATGTCAGTTTGTCCCAATATTAGGGACATTAGCTTTGATCACCTGATTAAGTTGATTCTGCCAGATTTCTCTGCAGTAAAGATTTTGTTTTTCCCTTTATAATTAATAGGTAGTTTGTAGCAAGACACGTTGAGATTATGTAAGTATTCTGTGACCCCCTGATTTTAGCATCCATGAATGATTCTTGTCTGAATCCACTGTTTCTCTGATGATGGTTGCAAATAGTGATTTTTCTTGTTCTGTCTAATTTTACCATTTCTGCTTCATAACTTATAATAGAAAGAGCTTTCCCTCCTCCCTCCCTCTCTCTTCACTCCCTCCCACCTTGTCTTCCTTTTTTCTTTCTTTCCTTTTTTCCTTTACATCAATATGGATTAATGGGTTCTTATTTTATTCAGTAGGTTATAGTCTGTTACTGTCATTACTTACTTTGTTGCCCAAATTTCCCAGATTTGGCCACTGGGAGTCCCTTCAAGAGCGCTCCTGTGTCCTTTCCCCCCTATTTTACCATAAAAAATTTCAAGCACACATAAGAGTTGAAAGAATTGAATAGTAAAAACTCACATGCGTACCGCCCAAATTTTATAATTAACATTTTCCTACACTTTCGTAAATTTTATAAAGGCTAACATTTTTCTATACTTGCTTTATCACCTGTCCATCCGTTCGTCCGTCCATCCATCCATCCATCCGTCCATCCATATTATTTTTTAATACTTTCAGAGTGAGTTGCTGACATCAGAACACTTTACTCCCCAAACACTTTAGCATATATGTCGTATTTGTTTACAATATTTATTTTACTTTCCCTCCCACTCTCCCTTCTTTCTGGTGATATAAAGTTACATAAAATGAAATGTACAAACCGTAAGTGTATTTTCACTGAATTTTGACAAATGCATTTACCCATGCAGCCAACCCCTAACAAGATGTTACCATCAGCCCTGAAAGTTCCCTCCAGCTCTTTCCCAGTCAATCCTCACCCCCCAGATGGAACCAATCTTCTGACATTTTTCACCACAGATTAGTTTTGCTTGTTCTGAAACTTCGTATAAATAGAATCATGCAGTATGTACCCTTTTGCTTGAGGATTCTTTCACTCGGCGTCATGCTTCTGAGATTTGTCACGTCATCCCATGTCCAGTCTGTTCCTTCGGATGGTTGTGTGGTATTCCAGTGCCTAAGAAGACCTTAGATGATTTTTCTCCCTCTTGATGGATCCCTGGGATGTTTCCTTTTTCGTGCTAATATGACCAAAGCTGCTACGAGACACTCTAACCCGAGCACCTTTGGACGGTGGCTTTCATTTCTCTTTGGTAAATACGTAGAAGTGGAATTGCTGAGTCATAGCGTAAGTGTATGTTCAGTTTTCTGAGAAACTGCCACCACTTATTCCAGAGAAGAAGTATTTTGCGTTGTTGTTATTTATGGAGTTCTGGTTGCTCTACATCCTCCTCCACATTTGGGGGCATCAGGGCTCTTTCAACACTAGCCATTCCAGTGAGGAGATCATGGTATCTCAGTATGGTTTTGATTAGCCTTTTCCCTGATAACAACCTTGAGCACCTATTCATGTACTTATTAGCTATTCCTTTGTGAAGTGTCAGATTAATTTTTTTGCACATTTATTCAGTTGGATCGTTTGTCATTTTATTGGGTTGTAGGTGCTCTTTATATATTCTGGGTACAAGTCCTCTGGCAGAGATATCCTTAGTAGGTCTCTTTCCCAGGTTTAGATTTGCTTGCTTATTTTTTAGTAGTTGTCTTTCATGAGCATTAGTTTTTGATTCTGATGAACTTTAGATTATCCATATTTCCCTTTTATGGTTATTGATTCCTTTGCTCTGTATAAGAAACTTTGCTTCCCCCCACATTGCAAAGATATTTTCCTATTTTTTCTTCAAGAAGCTTTTTATTTGGTTTCTGCATTTAGGTCTAGGATCCATATTGAATTAATTTTTTGTATTTGGTATGAGGTAGGTGTCATTATTAATTTTTCCCCATATGGATATTCATCGTTCCAGTAACATTTGTTGATAAAAATCTCCTTTCCTTATTAGATTGTTTTGGCAACTTGGTAAAAAAAAATCAGCTGACCATGTATGTGTGGGTCTGTTTCTGGGTTCTCTATTCTATTCCACTGATCTGTGTGTCAGTCTTTATGACAGACAGGTCTACGCTGTCCTGATTACTGCAACCTGTTAATAAATCTTGAAACCAGATAGCATAAACCTCCAACTTTGTTCTTCTTTTTCAAGAGTATTTTGGATGTTCTAGGCCCTTGTAATTCTACCTCCATTTTAGAGTCAGTTTGTCAAATTCTAAAAAACAAAAAATGAAAAACAAAAAACACCCAACTGGAATTATAATTGGGATTGTGTTGACCTGTATAATCAATGTGAGGAGAGCTGACCCCTTAACAGTAGTAAGTCCTCCAGTCCGTGGAGATGCTGTATTTTCCCATTTGTTATTTTTAAAATTTTCTTCCATATATATGTTATTGTTCTTTGTCCTTTATTTATTACTGTTTATTTTGGTCTTCGCTAATTTGCCTTTGCAATGTTTTGTAGTTTTCAGTGCATGGGTCTTGCACATATTAAATTAAATTTATTCCTAAGTGTTTTATTTTCTATGTTTTATTGAAAATGGAGTTATTACATTTTTCTAATTATTCATTGAAAGTATATGTAAAGTCAATTTATTTTTGTATATTGATCTTATATCCTGCACCCTTAATAATTATAGATTTCTTAGGATTTTTAATATAAATAATCATCATCTGTAAATAGAAAGTTTTTACTTCATTTCTGATCATTATGCCTTTTAGTTCTTTTTCTTTCTTATTACAAAGGCTGGGATATGCTGTATAATTTTGAATAGAGGTGGTGGAAGCAAAAATTCCTGTCTTGTTCTCAATCTTAATATTTCAAGATTAAGTTTAATGTTTGCTAAGTTTTATATAGATGGCCTTTATCAGATTGAGGAAATTCCCTTCTATTTTTAATTTGCCAAAAGTTTTTATTAAGAATGGGTGATGAATATAGTTGAATGCTTTTTCTGATCTATTGAATAACCATATGATTTCCCTTTTATTTTATCAATATGGTGCATTACATTGATTGGTCCTCAAGTATTAAACCAGCCTTACATTCCTGGGATAAATTCCATATTTTTCATCATGTGTTGTCCTTTCCATATATTACTGAATTTGATTTCCTAATAGTTTGAGGAATTTTATATCTTTGTACATAAGGGATATTGGTCTGTAATTTTCTTTTCTTCTAAAGATCTTGTCAAGTTTTGGTGTTAAGCTTATGCTGACCCCATAAGGGAGTTGAGAAATATTTTTTCAAAGGTATTTTTGTTTATTCCCCCCACCTCATTGTTTTACACTCACTCTCTGCTCTCTGTATTTGCTCATCTTCTTTTTAGGAGGCACTGGGAACCCAACCCAGAACCTCCCATTGGAGGGGAGGCACCCAACTGCTTGAGCTACATCTGCTCCCTGCTTATTGTGTTTCTTGTTGTGTCATCTTGTTACATCATCTTGTTGCATCAGCTCACCATACCAACCCATCACATCAGCTCGCTGTCTTGCTTGTCTTCTTTAGGAGGCACCAGAGACCAAACCCGGGACCTCCTGTATGGTAGGCAGGCACCCAACTGCTGGAGCCACATCTGCTCCCTGAGAAATATTTTATCCTCTTCAATTTTCTGAACGATTTTGTGTAAGATTAATGTTAAAATTTCCTTAAATGCCTGATGGCTTCTACCAGTGAAGCCATCTGGAGTGTTCTTTGTGGGAAATTGTTTTGATAATGAATAGATATAGAGCTATTCAGATTTTCTATTTTATTATGGGTCTCTTATATTTGGTAAATTATATTTTTTAAGGAATTTGTCCATTTCAACTAAGTTGTCAAGTTTATTGGCTTAAAGTTGTTTATGACATTCCATTCATATCCTTTCAATGTAAGTGGTGTCTGTAGTGAAATACCTGCTTTCCCACCTGATATTTCTTATTTGTGTGTCTTCTCTCTCTCTCTTTACTGCTAAGTCCAACTAGAATTTCATCGATTTTGCTCATCTTTTCAAAGAGCCAACTTTTCGTTTTGTTCTTTCTCTAGTTTCAGCCTTTGTTTTTATCATGTCCTTTCTTATACTTAATTTGGCTTTACTTTGTTCTTCTTTTTCTAGTTTAATAAGGTGGAACCTTAGGCCATTGATTTTAAACCTTTTTTCTTTTCTAATATAGGCATATAAAGCTATATGTTTTCCTCTAAACACTGCATTAACTACATCCCACAAATTTTGATGTCTTGTATTTTCCTTATCATTCAGTTTTAGATATTTTCAGATTTCTCTTGTGATTTCTTCTTTGAAGCATGGATTATTTTTAATAGGTTGTCTAATTTCCAAATATTTGAGATTTTTCTAAATATCTTATTGATATTGAATTTAATACCATTGTAAACACTCCTACTCTGTAGGAGCCCAGTCTTTTGAAATTTATTGAGGCTTATTATATGAGCCAGTCTATAATCTACCCTGTGAATATACCTCATGCAAAAAGGGAATTTGTATTCTGCTGTTGTTGGGTGTAATGTTCTATAAATGTCAGTTAGTTCAAGGTGGTTGATTATATTTTCTGATCTTCTATGTCCCCACTGATTTTTTTGATCCACTTATTTTATCATTTACTGAAGAAAGGATCTTAAAACCTCAAATATGGTTGTAGATTTGTCTATTTCTTCCTTTAATTGTGTCAATTTTTGCTTCATGTATGATGATGTGCTATTATTGGGTGCATAAATATTTATGATTGTTAGGCTTTTCTGATGAATTGACCCTTTTATCATTATGAAATGTACCATTTATTTCTTATAATATTCTGTCTTGAAGTCTATTTTGTCTAATATTAATATATAACCACTCCTGCTTTCTTATTAGCATTTGTATTACATATATTTTTCCATCCTTCTACTTTAAACATTTCTATTTCCTTATATTTTAAATGCATTTCTTGTAGATTAGATATAGTTGGATTTTTCTTTATCCAGTCTGACAATCTCTGCCTTTTAATTATAGTATTTCATTCATTTATGTTTAATGTAATTATTGATATGGTTGGATTTATGTCTATAATTTTGCTTTTTGTTTTCTGTTTTCCCCATTTTTTTGTTCCTCAGTTTTTCATTCCTTGCCTTCTTTAGGTGAACTAAATTTTTTTAGAACTCCATTTTAATTTAGCTATTGCCCTTTAAACTTTTACATCTTACATTCCTTTTAGTGATTACTCTAAAAATTACAATAGCATCATTAATTTCACATTCTGCTTAGTTAATATTGTACCATTTCATGTAAATTGTAAAAATATACAATTTCCTTCCCCCAACCTTTCTGCTATAATTGTCATGTATATTACATCTACATACATTATAAACCTCCCAATACAGTATTAAAATATTTGCTATAAATAATCATATTTATTTTAAGGAAATTAAGAGAAAGTAGTCTTCTAAAAAATTTAATTGTGGTAAAATATACACAACATAAAATTTGCTATTTTAACCATTTTTCATATGTACAATCAGTGATATTAATTACACTCACAATGTTGTATGACCATCACCACCATATGTTTCATTACCCCAAGCAGAAACTATGTACCCATTAAGCAACAATTCCCTATCGTCCCCTTCCTTGGTAACCTCTACTCTACTTTCTGTCTCTATGAATTTGCCTATTGTCAATATTTCATATAAGTAGAATCATATAATAATTATCCTTGTGTGACTGGCTTCTTTCATGTGGCATAATGTTTTCAAAGTTCATCCGTGTTATAGCATTTACTGTAATTCATTCCTTTTTATGGCTGAATAATGTTCTATTGTGTAATGGATATACCACATTTTATCTATCCATTTATCTGTTAATGGACATGTGTTGTCTCTACCTTTTGGCTAGTGTGAATAATGCTGTTATGAACTTTGGCACACAAGTAGGCCTGTATGCAAAGAATCCAGGTCTCTGTTTTCAGTTCTTTTGGGAATATATCTAGGAGTGGAATTACATGGACATATCATGATTCTGTTTAACCTTCTGAGGAACCCCCAAACTTTTCCACAGCAACTACACCAATTTACATTCTCATTAGCAATACACACAGGTTCTAACTTCTCCACATTCTTGCCAACACTTATTATTTTCCAATTTTTTAACGATAGCTGCTCTAGTGGATGTGAAGTGTCATCTCAGTGTGGTGTTGACTTGCATTTCCCTAAAGGCTAATGACTTGAGTCTCTTTTCATGTGCTTATCGGCCATTTAAATACAGGCATCCCCTGGAGATATTGCAGGTTCGGTTCCAGAGCACTGCCATGAAGTGAATATCACAATAAAGCAAGCCACATGAATTTCTGGTTTCCCAGTACATACAAAAGTTATGTTTACACAATACTGCAGTCTCTTAAGTGTGTAATAGCATTACGTCTAAAACAATTTACATACCTCAATTCAAAAATATTTTCTTGCTAAAAAAATGCTAACCATCACCCAGGCCTTCAGCAAGTTGTAACCTTTTGCTGGTGGGGGGGTCTTGCCTCGATGTTGATGGCTGCTGGCTGATCAGGGTGGTAGTTGCTGAAGGTTGGGATGGCTGTGGCAATTTCTTTAAATAAGACAACAGTGAAGTCTGCCACATCGATTGACTTTTCCTTTCAAGAAAGATTTATCTGCAGCATGCAATACTGTTTGATAGTATTTTACCCACAGTAGACCTCCTTTCAAAATTGGAGTCAGTCCTCTCAAACCTGCTGCTGCTTTAGTGACTAAGTTTATGTTACTATTCTAAATCCTTTGCTGTCATTTCAACAATGTTCACAGCATCTTCAACAGGAGCAGATTCCATCTCGAGAAACCACTGTCTTTGCTCATCCATAAGAAGAAACTCATCCATTAAAGTTTATCAATCATGAGATTGCAGCGATGCAGTCACACCTTCAGGCTCCACTTCTAACTGTAGTTCTCTTGCTATTTCCAGCACATCTGCAGTTTAATTCCTCCACTGCAGTCCTAAGCCCCGCAAAGTCATCCATGAGGGTTGGGATCAACTTCCAAACTCCTGTTGATGTGGATGTTGACCTCCTCCCACAAATCACGAATGTTCTTAGTGGCATCTAGAATGGTGAATCCTTTCCAGAAGGTTTTCAGCTCACTTTGCCCAGATAGATCAGAGGACTCTATGGCCTTATAAAAACTCTTCCTTCTACTTGAACACTTAGAAGCCATTATAGGGTTATTAATTGGCCTATTTTCAATATTTTTGTATCTCAGGGAATAGCCCGAGGAGAGGGAGAGAGACGGAACTGGCTGGTTGGTGGAGTAGTCAGAACACACGTGATACTTATCAGTTAAGTTCCCCATCTTATATGGGCACAGCTGTGGCACCTCAAAACAATTACAATGGTAGCAGCAAAGGTCACATCACAGATCACCATAGCGGATATAATAATAGTGAAACAGTTTGAAATACTGTGAGAATTACCAAAATGTGACACAGAGACACAAAGTCAGCACATGCTGTTGGGAAACTGGCATTGATACACTTGCTCAATGCAGAGTTGTCACAAACTTTCAATTTGTAAAAAACGCAGTATCTATGGAGCACACTGACATGAAGCACAATAAAACAAGGCATGCCTCCGTCGTCTTTCAAGAAATGTCTATTCAAATCCTTCGCCCATTTTTTTTTTTAAATTGGGGTATTTGTCTTTTGTTGTTGAGTTGGAGTTTTTTAAAAATATATTTTGGATATTAAACTCTTATCAGATATGTGATTTGCAACTATTTTCTCCCACTCTATAAACTGTCTTTTCAATTTCTTGTTAATGTTCTTTGCACAAGGGTTTTCAATTTTGATGAAGTTCACCTTTTCTGTTTTTTCTTTTATTGCTCATTGTTTTGATGTTAGTCGTATCTATTGCCAAAACCAAAGCCATGAAGACATTCCCCTATGTTTTCTTCTAAGAGCTTTATGGTTTTAGCTGTTATCTTTAGGCCGTTGATCCATTGTGAATTAACAGTTGTATATGCCGTGAGGTAGGGGTCCGATTTCATTCTTTTGTATGTGGAATTCCAGTTGTCCCAGCACTATTTGTCGAAGAGAGTATTTTTCCCCATTGAATGGCCTTGGCGTCGAAAATCAATTGACCGTATATGTGTGGGTCTATCTCTATTTCTAGACTCTGTCCTGTTCCATTGACATTATTTCATGCTATCTTCACAACCTAATGGCATTTTTAACGTTATCTTGGCTTTCCCAATGAGAAAACGGGTTAGCATCATGTAGGACACGGTTACGTCAGCCTGCAGGCCAGGGACCTTGTAAAAAGATGTCTGCAATGATCTGTGAGAAAGTTCTAGCCTTATGAAAAGTGTTCTCTGTGGTAGAAACACAGAACAAGGGTGCCAACCCAACCTGGGCATGTGGAAGGCTTCCTGGAGGCAGTGACACCTGAGTCAAACCTTGAACAATAGGAGGGCACTTGGACCACATTCAGGCCTGAGAGAACCTGGAGGTATCAGGAGGCCATAAATGGATTTGACAAGAACAAGAGTTTCACTGTAGTGTGAGTTAAATCTGGGCACAGGGATGGTCCAAGGGTGTGGAATCTTCTTCCCTGGATAGAAGCAGCAATTTTTTTCCATCCCTAGGATTCCAGGTTGGGTCTCTCAGGGCTTCCTGGGTCTCGGTTTTGTCATCTGTAAAGTGGGGCCAGGCCATCGCAGGTGGTCTCCGATTCTCTGGTTTTGACAGAGAGCCCTTACCAAGGCTTGATGCTTTGCTGCCCAAGCCCGTTTAGGCTGTGAATGAGCTCACTGGGTCCTCAGGGCATCCTGAGGGGAGCTGTTGTAACATGGTCATTTTCTCTGACAGGGTATTTCTGACCTGAATTAGAACCACATCACAGATCTGGGAACTTTTCCCTCCTCCCCACCGTCTGCTGATTCTGGGTGAGTCTGTACGGCTTCTCTCCCATCCTCTGCAGGCACCATCAAGGTCACTACCAAATCAGCTGTGCTGGGCTTCCTCCTGCGGGACAAGCATGAGAAGGCAGGGAACAGTACTGGCGTGCGCAGCGTAACCTGCATCTTCACCCAGAACAGCACCCGGGCCTTGCCGGGAGAGCTACGGCTGAGGGGGCGGCTGCAGGTGCGGGCAGGGAGCCTCCGGGGCCAGGCCAGCATGCATGCCGATGCGGCCAGCCTGGCTCTGGCTGGGGCCTGCACCTGGGGCCATGGGCACGGCCAGCTCACGGGCAGCCTGAGTCACAACATCAGCACCTTGAGTGCCACAGGTAGGAGAGGTGGCCAGGGCCACGTGGTTTCCTCCTCCCAAAACTCCCAGGTCCTGGAGCCAAGGGAAGGAGGATAAAGGAGCCCCAAAGCCCCGAATCCTTGCTCCCAACTCTATTTCCTCCCCCTTCCAGCTTCTGCCCACTCCTCCTGGGAGGTCTACCTATTAGTTTACATTGTCCATCTTTTTCCTGGGGCTGTTATTCAGCTGGAACACACAGGGACGGGGCACCAGCCGTGACAGTATCAGCCCACTTCCAAACCAGGTGGCAAACTGCCCCTACCCCCGACTCCTGCCCCAGGGCTCCGTCCTCTAGTCCAGCTTCTGCACGTGGAAACCCGGGCTAGCGCCCAGTGAGGAAATAGTGCAAACACCTCCTCAACTTGGAGATGTTCCTACAGGGCCTCCAGGGGCCCAAAGATGCAGAGGTGAGGGAAGAAGACATGGTCAGACTCCATCGCGGTGCTCGCGCTGTCTGAGAGCTAGCCCTGTCCTCGGGAAGCTCCAAATCCTAAGGGGACACTGCCTTTTTGCTTGCTAAGTGTGGCTTTAGGCTAGGCCGTATGAAATTGCCATTTTCACAGATCAGAAATGGCTGCATATTGATAGTTTCGTCTGGTTCAACCTGGTTGGGGACTCAGGGGACCCTCCAGAGAGGAGGTAGGCTGAGGAGGACCTCCCCCCCTGAGTCCTGCTCCCGACACAGCTGGGAGACTGGGCTGGGCTGTCCAGTGGTTCAACTGCCCTTGCCCTTGCTGGGCTTCTCATCCCCAGGAGTCCCCTCCGAGGCAGCGATGCTCCTCTCTCATGTCACTTCCAACGGCTCGGTGCGCGTGGTACTGTGGGGTGGCAGGGGCCAGCTGGACGTGGCCGTGGGCCCAGAGGGCCCAGCCTCTGGGTCCCCAGGCGTCCAGCTCTGCACCAGCCTCAGGCACGAGGACGCCCCCTTCTCTGCAGACAGCGGTGGATTCTTCCAGGTGGGTGAGAAGGGGCTGGGCCCGATGGGCACCCCCAGGGGGTGGGTCCAAGGGATCCCCAAGGATCTGCTTCTGCCCAGAGTGCTGGGCGCAGGCTGGCGGCGAGGCTGGATGGGGAGTACTCCAGTGGAGCTGGAGAGAACAGGGGGCAGGGGGCTGCTGAAGGCGAGTTGCCCCGGAGCTGGTGGGGCCTCAGCCCTCACACCTGGGATGGTGCGGCCCAAATGGGGTCAGCCAGCTGAGCGTCCTCCCTGCCTTCGCTCCTCCTCTGGTCACCCACCTGCCCTCTCTCCTGCTTGCCCCCCTACTGACCCCCTCACCTGCCCAGCCCCTCCCATCCACCCTCCTGCTCTTTCCTCTTCTCCTCCACCCTTCCTCCCTCCTTCCTTTCCACTCTTTCTTCCTTCCCTCTCCTACCCATCGCCCTCCTCCTGTCCTGTCCACCTGTCCACCTTGCCCATCTGTCCTCCCATCCACCCACTCACCTCCCTTCCTCCTACCCACCCCCCCCCATCTATCCTTCTGTCCATCCTCCCTTCCTCCACCTTTGGAAGTAGAATCTTAGTGTAGCCACTCGGGGGTTTGCTCTCTGGCTCATCCAGCCACATCACTGTGCCCACGCCCCTGACCCACCTGCTCCTCTCTGGGCAGCTCCCCTAGAGAACCACATCCAGAGCCAGGCAAGGAGACACGTACTCAGGCTTTTGTCGCTGCCTTTTCTTCGGGACTGGAAAGGAAACCCATGTGTGTGCCCAAAGCAGGGGGTGGTGGTGGCTGACCCCCCGCCTGAGGGATGCAGGAGGCCAGCCGGGCAGGCCTCGGGGCCCCAGACCAGGCTGCTGGGCTTGAATCCTGCTCCATCATTTAATGGGTGTGTGACTTGGACAAGTTCCTTGATCTCTCTGTGCCTCAGTTTCCTCATCTGCAAAATGGGACTCTTAACGACCCCTCCCCCCGTGGTAACTGTGAGGATCGAATGAGTGAGCCACTTAGAACTTAGGGCCTGGCTCTCCAGAGCCCCACGTGCATGTGAGCGCTCGTCTCTTCCACTGCATGACGACCCGTGGCTTGGCAGCAGGTCTCTACAGTCCCCTCTTTGGGGATTATTTCCCCAGGCTGGATCTCAGAGCTAATGGCAGCTCCCTCTGGGGTCCAGGTTGGGACCCCTTCCTGTCCTCACCTCACCTTCTGGATTCCACAGGTCAACTGCAGTGGAGACGCCACACCTGTCCAGCTGTTGGGAGTCTGCCAGGGGGACGTTGCTGGGTGGCCTCTCAAGGTACAGGAGTCCCTTGCCCCACTGTGGGGAGGGTGGCACAGCCCGAGCCCTGGGCATGCCCGCAGCCCGGCCTGGGCTGACCCACACAGGCACCCTGCTCCGTGCCCTCCAACTCCTCAGCAACAGACACCTGGACTCCCACCTCCAAGGGGGGCCCAGCCACCGCTGGCCCGGCTCGACCTGACAGTCGGTGTATGGTCGGTTCTGCAAGTCCAGTTAGATATCGACCCAGAGCCTGAAGGTTTTGAGCCATCCTCTGCCTCGAGGCCCCACACCTGCCAGCTGGGCACCTGGGCTGCTGGCAGCCATGTCTGGACATCACGAGCCAGGGGGACCATGGGGCTCACGGCCAGGACTCACTGGTTAAGGCTGGGGCTGGCCCAGCTCAGGCAGTTCCAAGCTTCCTGGGGCCAGGGCCCTGGCAGGAAGAGGGCCCTCTCCCTCTCGAGTGACACCCAGCAGGGACGCCTGACCTTAGGGCTGCATTTGCAGTGTGGTCTGGACTCCCTGTACTCAGCGTGGGCCTGCGGCTCCTGGACCCTGCCTGGGCGGGGTGTGAGCTGGACGTGGGGACACCACTGGGGCCCTGTGCGGACCTTGTCAGTGCTTTCCTCTGGGCAGCTGGGTGGGTAACTGGCCTGACTGAACAGGACTGAGCTGGTGGTGAGGATGGAGGAGCAGCTGGTGAGTGTAGCCCTGAAGACTGCCTGGGGAAGGGGACAGAGGTGTTTCTGCTCCTGAGTTGCTTTATTCTACCCTGGAGGATGGGGTGCAGGAGCCACCCAGCTTGGGAACTGCGGAGGTGTGAACCTGGCAGTGCTGAGTGTGCACACTACAGGGTGCCTGGCATGGGGCACTGCAGAGGGATGGGAGTCTGTGGCCCTGGGAGCTGGCACTGCTGGCCCACTGCCTGGCCATGCTTGTAGAAGGCTACTGCTCAGGAAGAACTGTTTCTTCCAGCTTTGGCTCTGTGAGAGCATGAAACAAGTGATGCTTTTAATGTTTCCAGCTTGGGCAGTGGTGTCAGCTCAGTACAGCACAGGGAGACATGAAGCAGGTAAATCAAGCCAACATGCTTCCTGCCAGGCCCTGCCACTCACTGCTGTGTGAACTGGCAAGGCCTTGAACCTCTCTGAACCTCAGTCTCTTTGTAAACTGCAGCTAACAACACCTACCTCACAGGGTTGTGTCAAGCATGAAATGGGCCAACATGTATTGAGTGGCCATGCCAAGATGGGGTCTTCGCTTTTTCCCTACTTTTGGCTGCCAGGGAATCACTACCCCCATTTTACTGAGGCTCAGAGAGGTGACGTCACCTTCCCAAAGTGATGCAGTGGCATGAATGGTGGGGGAATGGGGTGAACTAAGAGAGTATAGGATCAGGATCAGTCTTGGGAAGGTCATAACAGGCTGGACAGATGAGCTGGCTTCCCCCAAGTGTTATAAGAAGTAGAATATAATTGAATAAAAAATGATCATATTTCTATGTTATGGACAGGTAAAATATAAAGAAGTAATGTGTGACAAAGACAACATAATGAAGGGAAATGGAGAGGAATAGGAACAGAGACTGTGTGTGCTATTGAAATTAGGTGGCTATTATTTCAAATGACTAGATTATAGACAGGCTGTTCAATACAAATTCCAAGGTAATCACAAAGAAAATATTTAAAATACATTCAGAAATGGATATGAGAAAGGGATCAATCAGTTGTGCATTCATTCAAACTGTTCCCTGATTAAACATATGTGAAAGAAGGCTGCAATAAAGGAAAAGAGGGACAAAGATCTAAGATGTATAAGAAACTAAGGACAAAATGGCTAAAGTAAGTCCTGCCTTATCAGTAATTACACAAAATGTAAATGGATTAAGCTCTCCAATCCAAAAACATAGATTGGCAGAATGGATGGAAAAGCATGATCCAACTATATGCTATTTACAAGAAACTCACCTTTGACCCAAAGACACAAATAGGTTGAAAGTGAAAGGATGGGAAAAATACTCCATCCAAATAGTAAACAAAAGAGAGCTAGGGTGGCTATACTAATATCAGATAAAATAAACTTTAAGTCAAAAACTGAGACAAAGAAGGTCACTATATATATTTTTTAATGGGTCAATCCATCAAGAAGATATAGCAATCATGAACATATATGCACTAATCACAATGTCCCAAATACATGAGACATTTCTACAATAATTGTTGGAGACTTCAATACAGCACACTACTTTTATCAATGGGTAGAACATCTAGAGAGAAGATCAGCAAGGAAATGGAGAACTTGCATAATACTAAAAATGAACTGGATCTTACATACCTATACAGAATATTGCACCACAAAACAGCATTCTTCTCAAGTACACATGGATCATACTCCAGGGTAGATCACATGTTAGGTCACAAAAGAAAGTCTCCATAAATTTAAAACAATTGAAATTATACAAAACATCTTCTCCAACCACAATGGAATGAAGCTAGAAATCAAAAACAGAAGAAGAAATGGAAAATCCACAAATACGTGGAAGTTAAACAGCACACTCTTAAACTATCAATAGGTCAAAGAAGAAATCACAAAGGAAATCAGGAAACATCCTGAGATAAATGAAAGTAAAAGCATAACCAAACTGTATGGGATGCAGCAAAGGCAGTTCTCAGGGGAAATTTATAACTCTAAATACTAACGTTAAAAAGTAAGAAATTTCTCCTATCAGAGACCTAATTTCACACCTGGAGGAAAAAAAGAGCAAACTAAACCAAACATGAGCAGAAGGAAGGAAATAACAAAGACTAGAGAGGAGATTAATGAAATAGAGAATTAAAAAACAATAGAATCAATGACACCAAAAGTTGGTTCTTTGAAAAGATCAATAAAATCACCAAACCTTTAGCTAGACTGACAAAGAAAACAGAAAAAAATGCAAATAACTAAAATCAGAAATGAAAAGGGGTACATTACTACTGACCCACAAAATGAAAAGAGATAGTAAGAGGATATGATAAACAACTGAAATGCTAATAAATTAGATAACCGATATGAAACAGGCAAACTCTAGAACCACACTAACTACCTACATTGGCTCAAGAAGAAATAGAAGATCTCAACAGATCAATAATAAATAAAGAGATTGAATCAGTAACCAAAAACCTCCCAACAAAGAAAATCCCAGGACCAGATGACTTCACTGCTGGGTTTTCCCAAATATTCAAAGAAGAATTGCCACCAATCCTTCTCAAATTCTTCGGGAAAAATGATGAGGAGGGAACACTTTCCAGTTCATTCTATGAGGCCAGCATCATGCCAATGCCAAAGTCAGATAAAGATATCACAAGAAAAGAAAATGATGGCCCAATATCCCTTATGAATATAGATGCAAAAACCCTCAACAAAACATTAGCAAACCAAATCCAAGAGCACATTGAAAGAATTATATACCATGATCAAGTGGAATTTATCCCAGGTATGCAAGGGTGGTTCAACATAAGGAAATCAATTAATGTAATACACCACATTAACAGAACCAGGGGGGAAAAGCACATAGTCATTTCAATTGATATAAAAAGGCATTTGGCAAAATCCAGCTCCCTTCTTGATAAAACACTCAGAAAAATAGGAATAGAAGAAAACTTCCTCAAATGATAAAGGGCATTGATGGAACACCATAGCTAACATCATACTCAGGGAAGTTCTGGCCAGAGCAATTAGGCAAGAAAAAGAAATAAAAGACATTGAAATTGGAAAGGAAGGAGTAAAACTTTCCCTGTTTGCAGATAACATGATCCTATATAAAGAAAATCCTGAAAATCCACAACAAAGCTCCTAGAGTTTATCAACAAATTGGTGGGGTACTAGATCAACATGCAAAAATCAGTTGTGTTTCTTTTCTTTTTTTTTTTTTTTAACTTTATTTTGTAATTTAATAATTGAAAATATAAACAATTAAAAACTAAAAAGTAAACAGAGATGAATAAATATATACATCTCTCAATTAAATGTAATGGACACATATAATTTTTTTTTTAATCCAACAATATATTACACTGTATATTTGGTTCATAGTAACGCATTCATACAGTATTTGTCCTTTGGTGTCTGGCTTGCTTCGCTCAACATAGTGTCCTCCAGGTTCATCCATGTTGCCATATGCTTTACGACTTCATTTCTTCTTACAGCTGCATAATATTCCATCGTGCGAATAGACCACAGTTTGTTTATCCATTCATCTGTTGATGGACACCTGGGTTGTTTCCAGCTTTTGGCAATGGTGAATAATGTGGCTATGAACATCGGTGTGCAGATGTCTGTTTGTGTCACTGCTCTCAGTTCTTCTGGGTATATACCCAGTAGTGGTATTGCAGGGTCACGTGGCAAGTCTATATTCAACTTCTTTAGGAACTGCCAAACAGTCCTCCATAGTGGTTGTACCATCCTGCATTCCCACCAACAGTGAAGAAGTGTTCCTATCTCTCCACATCCTCTCCAACACTTGTAGTTCTCTGTCTTTTCAATAGTGGCCATTCTGATAGGTGTGAAATGATATCTCACTGTAGTTTTGATTTGCATTTCCCTAATCATGAGTGATGTTGAGCATTTCTTCATGTGTTTTTTTTTCCATTTGTATTTCTTCGGAGAAATGTCTATTCAAGCCTTTGGCCCATTTTTTAATTGGGTCATTTGTCTTTTTATTGTTGAGTTGTAACATCTCTTTATATATCCTGGATATTAAACCCTTATCAGATATGTGATTTCCAAATATTTTTTCCCATTGAGTTGGCTGCCTTTTCACCCTTCTGACAAAGTCCTGTGAGGTGCAAAAGTGTTGAATTTTGAGGAGGTCCCATTTATCTATTTTTTTTGTTGTTGCACGTGCTTTGGGTGTAAGGTCCAAGAAACCACCACCTACTACAAGGTCTTGAAGAGGTTTCCCTACATTTTCTTCTAGTAGTTTTATGGTCCTGGCTTTTATATTTAGATCTTTGATCCATTTTGAGCTGATTCTTGTATAGGGGGTGAGATAGCGGTCCTCTTTCATTCTTTTGGTTATAGATATCCAGTTCTCCCAACACCATTTGTTGAAGAGACTGTTTTTTCCCATCAGCATGGGCTTGGTAGGTTTGTCAAAAACCAGTTGACTGTATAGGTGAGGGTGTATTTCTGGATTCTCAATTCGATGCCACTGATCGATATGTCTATCTTTATGCCAGTACCATGCTGTTTTGACCACTGTAGCTTTGTAATATGTTTCAAGGTCAGGCAGTGAAATTCCTCCCACATTGCTCTTCTTTTTTAGAATGCTTTTGGCTATTCGGGTGCACTTACCCTTCCAGATGAATTTGGTAATTGCCTTCTCTAATTCTGTAAAGTAAGCTGTTGGGATTTTGATTGGTATTGCATTGAATCTATAAATCAGTTTGGGCAAAATTGACATCTTCACAATATTTATTCTTCCAATCCATGAACACGGAATGTCTTTCCATTTGTTTAGGTCTTTTTAAATTTCTTTTAGCATTGTCTTGTAGTTTTCTGCATATAGGTCCTGTACTTCTTTGGTTAAATTAACTCCTAGGTATTTGAGTCTTTTTGTTGCTATTGAAAAGGGAATTTTCCTCCTGATTTCCTCCTCAGATTGTTCAGTACTAGTGTACAAAAACATTACTGGTTTTTGCATGTTGATCTTGTATCCTGCCACTTTGCTGAACTCATTTATTAGTTCAAGTAGCTTTGTTGTGGATACTTCAGGTTTTCTAAATACAGGATCAAGTCATCCGCAAACAGTGAGAGTTTGACTTCCTCTTTTCCTATTTGGAGGCCTTTAATTTTTTTGTCTTGTCTAATTGCCCTAGCTAGAACTTCTAGTACAATGTTGAATAACAATGGTGACAGTGGGCATCCTTGTCTTGTTCCTGATCTTAGGGGGAAAGCTTTCAACCTTTCCCCATTGAGTATGATGTTGGCTGTGGGTTTTTCATATATGCCTTTTATCATATTGAGGAATTTTCCTTTTATTCCATCTTTTGAAGTATTTTTATCAAAAAAGGATGTTGGATTTTGTCAAATGCCTTTTCTACATCTATTGAGGTGATCATGTGGTTTTTTACCTTCAATTTGTTAATGTGGTGTATTACATTGATTGATTTTCTTATGTTGAACCAGCCTTGCATACCAGGAATAAATCCCACTTGGTTGTGATGTATAAGTCTTTTGATATGCTGTTGGATTTGATTTGCAAGTATTTTGTTGAGAATTTTTGCATCTATGTTCATTAGAGAGATTGGTCTGTAATTTTCTTTACTTGTGGAATCTTTATCTGGCTTTGGTATTAGGGTGATGTTGGCTTCATAAAATGTGTTGAGTAATTTTCCGCCCTCTTCAATTTTTTGGAAGAGTTTAAACAGGATTGGTATTAATTCTTTTAGAAATGCTTGGTAGAATTCACCTGTGAAGCCATCTGGTCCTGGACTTTTCTTTGCTGGGAGATTTTTGATGATGGATTCAATCTCCTTAATTGTGATTGGTTTGTTAAGTTCTTGTATTTCTTGTTGTGTCAGTGTAGGTTGGTTATGAGTTTCTAGAAATTTGTCCATTTCATCCAGGTTGTCTAGTTTGTTGGCATATAGTTTCTCATAATATCCTCTTATGATTCTTTTTATTTCTGTGAGGTCATTTGTAATTTCCCCCCTTTCATTTCTGATTGTATTTATTTGCATCTTCTCTTTTTTTTTTCTTTGTTAGTCTAGCGAGGGGTTTGTCAATTTTATTGATCTCAAAGAACCAGCTTTTGGTTTTGTTGATTTCCTCTATTGTTTTTCTGTTTTCATTTTCATTTATTTCTGCTCTAATCGTTATTATTTCTTTCCTTCTTTTTGCTTTGGGATTGGTTTGCTGTTCTTTTTCTAGTTTCTCAAGTTGTTCAGTTAAATCTTTGAGTTTAGCTCTTTCTTGTTTTTTAATATAGGCATTTAGGGCTATAAATTTCCCTCTTAAGACCGCATTCGCTTTATCCCATAAGTTTTGATATGTTGTGTTCTCATTTTCATTTGTCTCAATATATTTACTGATTTTACTTGCAATTTCTTCTTTGACCCACCAAATATTTAATAGTGTGTTGTTCAGTCTCCACACATTTGCAAATTTACTTTTTTCCTGTCTGTTATTGATTTCAAGTTTCATTCCATTATGATCTGAGAAGGTGCTTTGTATAATTTCAATCTTTTTATATTTATTGAGAGCTGAATTGTGACCTACATGTGGTCTATCCTGGAGAAAGATCCATGGGCACTTGAGAAGAATGTATAACCCACTGGGTTTGGATGCAGTGTTCTGTATATGTCTGATAGGTCTAACTTGTTTATCATATTGTTCAAGTTCTCTGTTTCCTTGTTGATCTTCTGTCTAGTTGTTCTATCTAATGATGTGAGAGGGGTGTTGAAGTCTCCAACGATTACTGTAGAAATGTCTATTTCTCTCTTCAGTTTTGCCAGAGTTTGTCTCATTTATTTTGGGGCACCCTGGTTAGGTGCGTAGATATTTATGACTGTTATATCGCCCTGGATGATCGTCCCTTTTATTAATATATAATGGCCTTCCGCATCTCTTATCACTTTTTTGCATTTGAAGTCTGTTTTGTCTGATATTAGTATAGCTACCCCTGCTCTTTTCTGGTTAGTATTCGTGAGGAGTATCTTTTTCCAACCTTTTACTTTCAGCCAGCTTGTATCCCTGGGTCTGAAGTGAGTTTCTTGTAAGCAGCATATGGATGGCTCATGTTTTTTTATCCATTCTGTCAGCCTGCATCTTTTGATTGGGGAATTTAATCCATTCACATTCAATGATATTACTGAAAATGCACTATTTATTTCCTCCATTTTATTCTTTGGTTTTCATATGTCATCTTATTTTTGTCTCTCTTTTCACTCTTTTGGTTATCCTTTCTGCCTCTCTTTCTTCTATACTCTCCTCCAAGCCTCTCTCTCCTGTCTTTTTCTTTCAGGTTCTAAGGCTTCCTTTAATATTTCCTGCAAAGGTGGATTCTTTTTTGCAAACTCTCTTAGTTTCTGTTTGTTTGTGAATACTTTATATTCACCTTCATATTTGAAGGACAGTTTTGCTGGATAAAGAATTCTCGGCTGGCAGTTTTTCTCTTTCAGTTTCCTGATTGTATCATACCACTGTCTTCTCGCCTCCATGGTTTCTGAAGAGAAATCTGCACAAAGTCTTACTGGACGTCCTTTGTACATGATCGTTTGCTTCTCTCTTGCTGCTCTGAGAATTTTCTCTTTATCTTTTACATTTGACATTCTGAATAATATGTGTCTTGGCATAGGTCTATTTGGATTTATTCTCATTGGGGTACGGTGTGCTTCTTGGACATGTAAGTTCATTTCTTTCATGAAAGTTGGGAAATTTTCAGCTATTATTTCTTCAAATACTCTTTCTGCCCCTTTTCCTTTCTCTTCTCCTTCTGGAACTCCCATGATACGTATGTTCTTGCGTTTTGTGTTGTCATTCAACTCTCTGAACCCCTGCAATTTTTTTCCATTCTTTTCTCTCTCTGTTCTTTTCTCTCTTCAATTTTAACTGCTCTGTCTTCGGTATCACTTATTCTTTCTTCTTTCATTTCGAGTCTGCTGTTGTATGCCTCAAATGTATTTTTTACTTCACCTATTGTTTCTTTCATTCCCATGAACTCCGTTACTTTTCTGTTCAGGGTTTCAAATTCTTCTTTGCATTCACTCCATGACTTCTTGATGTCATTTATCTCTTTAACTATATTCTCTTTCATCTCATTAATTTGATTTTGGAAATGTGTGCTCATCTCACTGATTAGTTCTCTCAAATTCTGCATCTCTTCTGGGACTTTGCTGTATTCCTTTTCTTGGGCCATGTCTTCTATTTTCTTAGTATGGGTCATAATTTTTTGCTGATGCTTAGGCATCTGGTTAGGTTGTATTTTACTTAGATGCTCTATCTCTTTCTCTTTTATAGGGTTTTAGTTTCAGGAGGCTGTGAGTTATCACAGCTCTTTGATTTTTGGCTCACCCTTGATTTTTAGGATTGTTCTGTTCGTTGCTCAAAACTGGGCACTGGACCCAGTAATTGGTTGTAGAGTCGTTTCCTAGGACCTTGGGCAGGGAGGCTATAGAGGCCAGGAAAAGCCTCTCTTATTAATTTTCTTATATGTACTTCCTTGGTCTTCCAGGAGATGGCGCTTGTTGGCTGCTCTCAATTCAATGCCTGGTCGGAGCGTATTTATTGTGACACAGACCAGATCAATGTGATAGAGCTTCCTGTCTGGGGGCTAGGAGCCCTGTGATTCAAACTTTCTGAGACAGTTCTCCAGACTTCTCTCCTAGCAGCCCCCTTTTCCCAGCTAGGAAATATTTCCACTCCCTTCTGAATCCTCAACAATCAGTCCCTGTTAGTAGAGGAGGAGATTGGGAGGTTTGTATATCTTTAGCCCCTTGCAGGCTCCAAGGCAAACAATGGGGCAGCCCCACCCAGCCTGGAAGGGCTCTCGGGACAGGGCAGACCAAACCTGGGAGTCCAAAGCAGGGTCAGCCCCAGGCTCTCTCTCCCCTCTCCCGTGGAGTCCTCAACCATTAGTCCAGGCTAGAAGAGAGGGAGGTTGTGAGGGTCGGATTTCTCTAGTCCTTCCTAGGCTCCCAGGGCAAACCGTCGTGTGGAAGGGTCCGTGGGGCTCTGCAGCTCAAATTTCAGGTCAGAACCTGAGTCAGCCTAAGGCTGTGTCCCTCTCTCTACCCTTTCCAGGAGTGGTAGATCCCTGGAGCCCCCTTTGTGGTCGCAGGCCCAGGGGCCCGAGAATTCTAAATAGTGTGGGGGAGGGTGCCGGCAGCAGCAGAAGCTGCTACTTACAACTCACAGTTCTGTTGTTGCGATTTCCCTCTTCTGTCCCTCTCTCCTCTGGGTGGTGTGCAGCCTTCACCTGCTGACCTAAACCCTAGAAGATCTTTTTCGGGGCTGTTTCAGCTTATCCTCTAGCTGGAGAATAGAGTCCCGTGTCTTACTACTCCGCCATCTTCCAGGAAGTGAGCTCAGTTGTGTTTCTATACACTAGTAATAAGCAATCCAAGGAGGAACTCAAGAAAGAATTCCATTTACAGTAGCAATGAAATGAGTCCAATATCTAGGAATAAATTTAACCAAGGACATAAAGGACTCACACAGATAATAACAAATCACCAGCATTGGAGAGGATGTAGGGAAATAGAAACCCTCATACACTGTGGGTAGGAATGTAAAATGGTGCAGCCCCTGTGGAAAATAGTTTGGTGTTTCTTCAAAATTAAGTATAGAATTACCATATGACCCAGCAATCCCATTCTAAGTATATAGCCGAAAGCAGGGACTCGACAGAAATTTGCACACTGATGTTCATAGAAGCATTATTCACAATTGCCAAAAGGTGAAAGCACCCCAAGTGGCCATCCACAGATGAGTGGATCAACAAATGTGGTTTATACATACAATGGAATATTATTCAGCCATACAAAGGGTTGAAGTTCTGATGCCTGTACAACATGCATGAACCTTGAAGACGTTCAGTGACATAAGCCAGACACAAAAATATTGCATGATCTCACTTATATGAAATAAGTGGAATATGCAAATTCATCAAGTCAGAAACTAGAATCCAGGTTACAGGGGCCATGTGTGGGAGAATAGGGAGTTAATTCTTAATTGACACAGAGTTTCTGTTTGGGTGATGGAAAAGTTTTGGCAGTGGATGATGGTGATGAAAGCACAACTTTGCCAATGTAATAACATCTCTGAATTGTAAAATTGAAAATGGATAAGATGGGAAATTTCAGGTTACATATGTTTCTGTTAAAAACAACAGCAAGAACCATGGAACTGTACAACACAAAGAGTGAACCCTAAACTATGGTCTATAGTTAATGTAATTATAATAATATCATTTCATCAATTGTAACAAAGGTACTATACTAATGTAAAATGTTAATAATAGAGAAAACTGTGAGGAGGGTTATATGAAAATGTGTATTAGTCAGCCAAAGGGGTGCTGATGCAGAATACCAGAAATCAGTTGGTTTTTTTAAAGGATTTTTATTTGGGGTAGAAGCTTACGATTACTAGGACCTAAAGCATATGTTACTTCCCTCACCAAAGTCTGTTGCCATGTGTTGGAGTAAAATGGCTGCGGGCGTCTGTGAGGGTTCAGGCTTCCTGGGACCCTCTCTTCCCGGGGCTGGCTTCTCTCTGGGCTCAGCTCCTCTGCTCTCTCCACAAGGCCAGCTGTGGACTGTCAGGCGAATGGCTCATCTCTTTTCCCGGGGCCTTCTCTCCTTCCTCACGATCAAGCTCCTCTGTGTGCTGACTTCCCAAGGCTTCAGCTCAAAAACTCCAACCTCCCTTCTCTGCGGTGCGGTTTCTCTGTGAGTCCCCACCCACCAAGGGGGTGGGGAATCAAAGTCCTACTGACGCGGCCCAATCCAAGCCTTGATCATTATTTAATCAAGTAAAAGTAAAACCTCTGAATCCAATATCTAATATGCCCAGAGGAAAAGACCAGTTTACAAACAAAAGCCAGTATTACTTTTTGGAATTCATCAATGATATCAAACGCTACAGAATGCTACACTTTCTGTGTGATTTTTCTGCAAACCTATACCTGCTCTAATAAAAAAAAAATCAAGGCATGTTCTGGGCTAGGCAGTCTTCCATCCTTGGGCTCAGCAGCACCCAGCCTGGAGACCTGTGGTCTGGTCAGCGTGGCAGCCACCCCGGAGCTACGTGGCACTACCTGTGGTCATCATTTAGCCACTGTGGGGCTAACAGCAAGCGCTTGTGCCTTTGTTGGTAGTGATGTCCCACTTCCAGGCCACACAGCTGAGCCCTGGGTGACAGGAAGAAGCCTGTGGGCAGCTCCTGGCTCTCATGGTGTACTGGCCCCATGTAGTGAGTTCGAGGGGCTTGGGAGCTGATCAGAGGAAAAGATTGGACCAGCAGTTGGCAGCAACACACAAGCTTTGTTGAGGCAGCATGTGGACAGGTTGCTTGGGAGACCTTCCAGAGGCTGCAGCCCCAGGCTGGGACCACCCAGAAGGAAAAGAGGGCAGGGGGAAACTCCTAGGGAAAAGGTGGTCTGGAGTAGGGGCAGAGGGGCTGTGTGTCTAAGTGACATCGCTTCAATATGCATGGCAGAGAGCCACTGGGTCCAAGAGCCCGTGGCAACCACTTGTCTGTCCTATAGATTGGCCGATTCTGGAAATTTCGTGTAAGTGGAATCATATATTTGTCCCTGTGCGTCTGGTTTATTTCACTCAGCATAATGTCTTCAGGGTTCCTCCATGTTGTAGCATGAATCAGAACTTCACTCCTTTTCATGTCTGAGTAATATTCCACTGTATGGACATACCACGTTGCCCATCCATTCAGCTATTGATGGATATTCGAGTGGTTTCTATTTCTGACCTATTTTGAATAGTGCTTGTAGCAGTTTGATAATATTTATGAATTCCAAAAAGAGAGATTATGTTTGTAAACTGGTCTGTTCCTCTGGGTGTGATCCCCTTTGCATTAGAGTCAGCTGAGATGACTTTGATTAAATTATGTTAAGATTAGGGTTTTGATTTGACCACTAGGGTGTAACTCAGGGTTGAGTCCCCGCCTTCTTGGTGAGCTAATATAAATGGACACTCACTCAGGAAGACACACGGAAGAAGATACATGGAAAAGGACAGAACTTGGTCATTTTGGCCCTGCCATGTGACAGTAAGGAGAAGGCTCGAACAGCTAACGCCCTGAGAAGAGGGACGTGCCCTGAGCCAGCCTCCAGCTGAGACTGGAAGAAGCTGGGCCCATGGAGCCTTAAGAGGAAGAAGGAAGGAGAGACCAGGAGGGATCTCCTGCCATCTTGCTTCAACACGTGGCAACTGGCTTTGGTGGGAAATTAACCTTGAGTTGGCCTCTTTAGGGCCTGGTAACTGTAAGCTTTTACCCCATATAAATACCCTTTATAAAAGCCAGCAGATTTCTCGTACTTCGCATCAGCACCCCTTTGGCTAATACAGTGCTTATCAGTGTACACGTTTTTGTTTGAATCCACATTATATTTTTTTTTGGAAAAACAAAACACCATAATGGTCGATTAAAACTCTCCAGGTTGGTGGAGGCTGCCTGAAAGAAGAAGGAAGGTAGATAGGATGCCGTAGACAGCTGAGGCCCTGAGAAGGAGCAAGCCAAAGAGAAGTTCCCAGTGACAGAAATGGCCACGGGGCTTTTAAGAATGTGAATGCCTCCCTTTGATTTTGAAGGAGTTATTCCTATTTTACAGATAGAAAACTGAGACTCAGCGTGGTTAAGGGACTTCCAAAGGCCTCACAGGAAGCTATTCAAACCCAAGACAGCCCAGCTCCAGGATCCAGGCTCTCTGTCACTATGCTGTCAGCCTCAGGATGGATCCAGATTTTCAAAAAAATAAATCTTGCTTCACACTAAAAACAAACTCTGCAGCTTAAAGGTCACCTGTTTGCATCCCCAGTCTGGCTGGACTCTGGGAACCAAGTCCCTGGGAAAAGCCTGGAGAGGGTTCTGTGCAGTGACCAGGGCCCAGCCTCGGCTTTTCCAGCTCGGCTCCACGGGCCTGGGTGAGGCAGGCGCTCAGGAAGTGCTTGCTGGGTGGTCTTGGCCCTGCCCTCCACGCTCTCACGCCTGCGTGCCCCGGTCCTGGCGCCGTCAAGGTCAACGACAAGCACCAACGGAGGCCCGGCCGGCAGGCCTGGGCGGGGATGGCCCGCAGAGCTGGCTGCCACTGCTGCAGCCCAGGGCCATGTCCAGCCCCGGGTTCCACTCTGCCACCCCAGAGTCCAGCAGAGCGGGACTTTCTACAGGGCCTGCGTGCGCCTGGCCACGCCACCCCTCCCAGGCTTCCCTCAGGCCTGGAGGAGGCCTCCATCACGTCTGCAAGCTTCAAAGGGACCTTGTTAAAATGCAGATTCTGGGGCTGAGGCCTGAGACTCTGCCTTCTAACAAGTGCCAGCTGATGCCGACACCGCGGTCCCCGCGCCCTGAGTAGCAGGGGCTGATTTTGTTCTCCACATCTCCTTCCTGCCCTCTGTGCCTGGGTCACTCTTTCAGCAGTGGTGGGACGAGTGGTGGAGAGTTTGTTGAAGGTTTTTTCCTGCAGGGAACACAAGGGAAGGGGTTCTAACCCACCCAGGGGTCAGCACACGTCTTCCATGAAGGGTCAGGCAGTAAATGCCTTAGGCCTGACGGGCCCCATGGTCTCTGTCGTGAGCATTCCACTCTGCCGCCAAAGCACAAAAGCAGCCGTAGACAACGTGTCCACGAATGAATGTGGCTGTGTCCTAATAAAACTTTATTAAGGGGAGCAGATGTGGCTCACACGTTGCACACCTGCTTCCCATGTATGAACTGTCTGGTTCTATCCCCAGTACCTCCTAAAAACAAAACAAACAGAAAAACCAATTCTCATTGGGGAGCAGATGTAGGTCAGTGGTTGAGCACCTGCTTCCCATGTACAAGGTCCTGGGCTCAACCCCAGGTACCTCCTAAAAAATGAAAAACGAAAAAACAGAAACAAAAAACGTTGTTTACAAAACCAGGTGTAGGCCGATGTGGCCCACAGGCTGCAGGTGGCCAGCCTCCGATTCCCACCATCCAGAACATCTTCGTCTACCCAAGTCCTTCTCCAACCATCCTCTCCCAAGGACCCTTTCTCTCCTCCACCCCACTTCCTGGTCACTTTCTCAGCAATTCTCCATGGGTCTGAGCAATTCAGCTCGGCCCCCCGCTTGCATGCCCCGCCCAGCCTGACAGCACCTGTGCAGTGAGCTAGAGTAAGTCCCCTTGTTCCTCAAACCTGCCCTGAGGAGCAAGGCATGGTGGTGAGAGCGGCCTGGGAACCCCGGGGTTTGTGGGAGCCAGCCTTAGCGGGGCCAGCACGGGCTTTCTCCGCATGGGTGATCCGGTAGCTCTTTGGTGTCATTTCAGGGCTTCTCAAACCTTCACGACAACGGCTCCGACTTTGAGCGTTCCGGAGGCATCTCGGCAGGGCCCGTGTCTCTCAACTGCTCCGTGAGCTGCTGTTACAGCGACGGGCGCCTGGAGCTCTCTGGCCGGAGCGAGCTTGACAGCGGGGCCCTGCGGAGGGCCGGGCTCCCAGGTGAGGCCCCCTCCCCTCTCGCTGCCACGCCTGGAACCCACCCACTGGTCCCAGCCTTGCCCCAGGGAGCGCTGGGACCCCCACCAGGCCCAGCATGTTCCTGGGCTCCTGGACCAACCAGGACAGCCTTGCCCTTGGAAGGCCTGACTCCAGGAGTGTGGGGAGGGGAAGACGGCAACAGCAATTAGAACCAGTATGGATGGGTGCTCACCGCATACCTGCCAGGCAAGCCCTCTACACACAGCAGCTCGTTGACTCTGCACAACAGTCCTGTTCACATGCGGTAAAAATCGAAGCCCTTTACCAGGGTCTGCGAGGCCCTCCTGATCACTTACCTCTTACCCCTTACCTCTCTCACCTCCTCCCCTGGCCCCCACCCTACTCATTCCACCCCTTGCTATTCTTCAAACGCATCAGGCCTGCCCCCGCCTCAGGGCCTTTGCACAGGCTGTTCCCTGCTGCCTGGGATGCCCTTCCTTCACATACCTGCTGGCTCACCCCTCATGGCTCCAGACAGCAGGGGACGGAGCTGGGCCACATGTCCCCCGGGCCTGCATGGTGTGCTGGACCCACTAAATGAATAGTTATCAAGCACTTGCTATGTGTCAGGAGCTGTGCTAAGCACAGGGGAGATAGCAGGAAGCAAAACAGACCCCAATCCCCTGCTCTCGTGCAGAGGAGGGACCATGAATCTGGTAAATCGAGGGAGGAATAAGATAACTTCAGGTAGTGGCTGCCCAACGCTGGGGACACAGGATGGCGAGTGAACACCCAGCTGTGAAGGGTTGGGGGGATGACTTTAATGAGCAGTCAGGGAGGGCTTCCCAGAGGAGGTGTCGTTTGAGCGGAGACAACCCCCCAATGTGAGAAGGAGGGGCCAGGTGAAGATCCAGGGAAGATTTCATGTCAGATGGTGTCACAAAGGCTCAGAGGGTGACACTGCAGCCTCGGGATCCAGCTCCCACCTCCTCTGGTGTGTTCCTGAGCTGGGAGGGGAGGTGAACCTGTGTCCCCAGAGGCCCATGATGTTCTCTGCCCCTAGAGACCCAGGCCCAGGCCAGGGTGGCCGTCCATGGTGGGGACAGCGGGGTCGGCGTGGACGTGACGGTGCTGGTGGCCCGGCTGCTGAATGGCACGCTAGAGGTGGAGGTGAAGGCCTCGCACACAGCGCCCGCTCTCAGGAGGCTGGGCCTGCCCCGCGACACCCAGGTGAGCTGCGGGGTGGGCTGCCTGGGGCAGGCGCCAGGCCTCTTCCAAACCCCATCACCTCCCGTCCAGTCCCTGGAGCGCGGGGGACCCACCGAGCCATCGTAGCTGTGCTTCCCCAGCACTTTGCAGCGTGCAGAGTTTTCTTAAGAATGCCAGTAGCTGAAACCAACCTCACTGAGCAACCTCTGTCTTCCCAGAGCCCTGGTTTCCTGGTCCTGGTCCTCCTGCTTTTAATAGGAATCAAAGCCCAGCTTCATTTATAGAGCACCTGCTGTGTGCTCAGCAGGGTTCTACAGGTTTTAAATACGTTAATTCGTTTCATCCTCCTTCCCAGCTCTGCCTTGCTGGCTGTGTGGTCTGGGCAAATTCCTCAGCCTCTCTGTGCCCTTAGTCTCATACCGAGGACGGGGTTAGTGAGGAGCAAGCGAGGTCATGCTAGTGACGCGCTTTGGGCAGTGCTTGACCCCGGAGAAAGCTTCGAAGCGTTTGCTGCGATGGTGACGGCAAGTTGTCACCGTCAGCTGTCGCCCTCTCTGGTTCGTAGGTGTGGCTTGCCCGTTGTCACACCTGGGACTCGGCCATGGCGCCTGAATCCTTCCCAGGGTCCCTCCTGCCTCTGGGCAGGGGGGGGGGGGGTCTGCCATTCCCAGGCACTGGGGCCAGCCCCTGCCACCATCACAGCCTTTCCTGGCTGGGCTCCTGTCTCCAAAGGTCACAGACCATATTCCAGAGCCAGGCCTCGGGTCTTCTCGACGACCTCCTGTTCCAGATCATCCTACAGTCCCCCTGCCCCCCGACTCTATTCTGCCCTGGGAGGAGGGGTCAGCGGGGCCAGGCATCTGGCCTTGAGCAGAGGATTTACTTCCCCAATCCCTCTCTCTGTGCTAAAGAGGATGACGGTTAAATTCCAAAGCAAGCCGACCAGATGCCCCTTCTCCCCGACTTCGTTTAAGCCCCTTTTCCTGCCCTCAAGGCTGGGGGGTTGGGGGAGATCATGTTGAGCTCGGCCTCTGCTGGCCCCCGGGCCGTAGGTCTGCATGGCGGCCACGGTGGGCTCTGCAGCCTGGGATGCAACAGAGAGGAGACCAGGCCCTGCCTGCAGTCCCGTCCATCCATGAGGGGCTGTAGAGGGGCCGTGTCTGCTGCATGTCTGTGGCCACCGTGCTGCAGTGGCCAGGGGAGGAGGTTTCCCCACCTGGCCTGGGGAGTCCTCAGGCCCCCTCCAGCCCCCACACCTCACAGCCTGCTCTCTCTTCCTACTCCCTGCTCAGCTCATATTCCGGAAACTCTGGGCAGAGGAAGAAATGAGCTCCTCCCTGCAGCTGACCTGGGGGCCTCACGCCAGCCTGGTCCTGGACGTCCGAGGCCAGCACCGGGAGTGCAGGTGAGGGGCTCTCTGCGGCTCTGGGGGGGTGCAAAAAGGCGGCACACACACAGTACCTCCTTGAGTTTGGTCTGCAGCCCTACTGTACAGATGTGGAAAGGGAGGCTCAGAGAGGCAAAGCAACCTGCCCAAGGTGACACACCTAATCAAAATATCTTGACCTCTGGGACATCAACGAGGAGCTCTGGGTCTCACAAATGAAATGCATGCCAGGCCTCAAATACGTCTCAGTAATTATTACACCTGATAAGCCTGAGGCTGCTTGGCTCAGTGCTCCCATGCGCGCACTAGGGCGGGTGGGCCAGCAGCCTGGCTCCCGCAGGGGAGAGAGGAACAGGTGAGCAGGACTTGTCTGCCTCCCTGTCTGTGCCACCCCCGACCCCAGCCGCTGGAAGTCAGACCAGTTCACTGAGGGAGACGAATAAGCCGCTGGTTAAAAGGGAGCCACAGAGTGCTGGGCACCACCGTTCACGGCGGCCAGAGGCGGAAACAACCCAAGTGTCTGTCGGCAGATGAACGGATGAGCAGAATGTGGTGTATACGCTCAATGGAATATTACGCAGCCGTGAAAAAGGAGTGAAGTTCTGATATATGCTGCAGCATGGATGAACCTGTAAGACATGATGTTGAGTGAAATAAGCCACACACAAAAAGACAAGTATTATATGATTCCATTTAAATGAAATATCTAGAATAGGCAAATCCTTAGAGACAGACAGTAGATCAGAGGTTGCCAGGGGCTGGGGGAGGGCAGAGAAGGGAGTTGCTGCATTCGTGGGTGCAGAGTTTCTGTTGCGGGTGATGAAAAAGTTTCAATGATGGACGGTGGTGATGGTGACATAACATTGTAAAAGTAGTTACTGCCACTGAGCTCGTACACTTAAAAATGGTGGATTTTATATGTGTACGTGACCACAATTTCTTAAAAAAGGTATCCCCAGGATACAGAGCAGGGGTTCTCCTGAACCCCAGGGGACATTTGACCACATCTGGAGGTATCTGGGGTCGTTACAGCTTCGGGGTGAGGAGCCTAGCAGCTGGGGACCAGGGCTGCTGCTAGACCTCCTGCATGGGGTAGCCCCTGCACAGTTACCTGGCCCAGGATGTCACTAGCACAGAGGCTGCGAAAGCCTGGGAAAGAGGCACCTGGTAAAGTGGATAACCCCTAGGCCAGAGGGGAGAGGAAAGCAGTTAGGAACCAGGGCTACAAGGCCACACTCCAGTCCTTATAGGGGCCCCACTGGCCAAAGCCGAGGGCACTTGTTGATAGGCACATTGAAGACATGTAGCCTGGTATCCCTTATACAGATGGGGAAACTGAGGCATGGACTGGGGCGGCTGAGAAACTGGCCCAGCAAGGCAGAGCTGCAATGGGATTCCGCTGCAGGCCGCCAGGCTCCAGCGCCCAGTGCTGTCCCCTCTGCCTGCGCCCTTGGGCCCAGGGCTCACGGCCCATCCTCCTTGAGGCCGCTGACTATGGCTCCCTCTGTCAGGGCTGCTGGCCTGGTCCCACCTGGCCCTGGGGCCAGACAAGGTGGCCTGGTGCCAGGCCTCAGCCTTCTCTCTCCCTCCTTCCAGCAAAGAGCTGCAGCTCTGGGGCCAGCATCGCCTCCCCTTCCTCCTGGGCCGTGTCCCCGGCACAGCCTCCGCCTCAGCGAAGGTAAAGCTGCCCCCCCCGGCCCCCAGCCCTAACTGCTTCCAGATGCCCTGCCCGGGGCGGGAGGCCGCCGTGGCAGCCACATCTGTCCGCGGGCCGCAGCAGGTCCCAGGGGGCTGCCGTCGGAAACCCCTGGCTCCAACTTTCCCAAACATGCCCAGGTTTACATTCCCGCGCCAGCCCCTGCGGCCCCCAGCCGAGCCCACGAGAACCTCCGGAGTCGGGGGAGCCCTGCCCGTCCCGCGCCTGGCACTGCCTCCCCTGGCCTGGCACTGTCCCAGCAGCTGGATCAGATGACGCAGCCCTTTGAGCTGAGCCGTCACCCCTCCCAGGTGCCCTCTTTGCCCTCTCCTGGTCGGGGCTCTGTTCGTGAATCCTGTCCCCACGTGGCCTCTGGAAGGAACCCCAAGGAGGTCCCTACCCTGCCTCCACTGTGCATCTCCTGGGGTCCCCAGGGCTGAACAGAGGGTCTGTGAGACCCGGCCAGGGTTCCTTCTCTCCCTGTCGTCATTGTCTGCTGGCTCTCCCTCCCCCGTTCCTCCAAAATCAGCTTTCTGAAGGGCGAGCCCAGCACGTAGTAGGTGCTCAGTAAAATATCTGAGTGAGTGAATGAATGAATGAGTGCTTAGACCTGCCAACTGCTCGTTTTGTTATCCCACCCACCCCCAAGTTTCACTGGCTGTCTTTCCTGCCCTGTCTTTTGTTCCCAGACACCTACTATGTGCCACAGTCCCACTGAGTGTTCCCACACAATTGTGATGCTCCCCAAACAAGGCTGCAAGTACACAATCACTCGGGGGAGCGTCTTCATTTTGTCCCAATTTTTATATTGAATAATTATTTGAAACTTTTTGAAAAGTGGGCGAAGACTGAACATTCACCCATTGTTACTGCTTTGCCATGTTTTCTTTTTGTAGTCATGTATTTGCATATTCATGTGCACATGTGTTTCTTTTTCTGTATCACTAAGATGCCGTACGTTTTTATTGCTAAATCCTTCAGTGAGGATTTCCTAGAACAAGGACCTTTTCTTACATAACATTTATCACGGCTCTCTCCACCCCTTCATTTTTTGGGGGGCGGCGGGGGGGTTGGTTGTTTTTTGGATGCATTTCAAAGCAAGTTGCAGACATTGGTATACTTCCTCTTAGACATTTCAGCATATGTATCATTAACCACCTACATTAACAATTTCTTTTTTTCTTTCTTCTTTTCCTTTTTTTGTATTTTCTTTTTATTAGTTTTTTTTTTTCTTCTTTTTTTATTCTTTTTTGTTTACTTGCATTGACAATTTCAAAGTGTCTAGGCAGAATGTCCTCAATTTGGATTTTTCAGATTGTCCAACCGAATCCAATCGTGAGGAAACATTTTTGACAGGAATGCCATAGGCAATGAGATCTCTGACGAGCTCTTTAAAAACGCCTCTTCTGGCCCTTTTCCCCAGAGGTCCTGTTTTCACAGGTCTCAGGTAGGATCCCAGAACCTATATTTTTAGCAAGTACCCCCAAGTGATTCTTCCCTTCCACTAGCCTGGAAGTTAGGTCATTAGATCATCCAATTCTTGCAACAACCCATTAACAGAGTTGGTATCATTATCCCCATTTTTCAGATTATAAAGCTGAGGCTCGTGGGTGAAGGAACTAGCTGGAGGTCACCCACCCTTTATGCAGTTCAAAAAGCCCCTCTTTGATGCCAGAGCCAATGCTTTATCTGTACTAGACTGCCCTCTGCTGACTAAAATGGTATTGCAACTAGAATCCCTGCCTGCCAGCCCCAGGCCAGTAGCTATCTTCAAGTCAATGTTACACTGCATGAAAAGCATGGAGGCGTTACTCCATGGCCATGCCTGGCGACATAAACTGAGACTCTGGACCCACATTTCATTAGAGTTCATCCAGTCCAGGCACCTGTGGGTCTCTCAGGCCTGGGGATTTGGGAGGCAGAGTTGGCAGCCTGGGGCCAGCATCTGCCAGAATGTTCTGTCTGAGACATCTGGAGATTTCTCACTTGCTTTTCTTTTGACCCAGCTATGGTACTCCGAGGGTGAAGCCAAGAGTGCATTTGACTTGGGGGTGGAGGAGCGTCGTTTCCGCCTCAGCACCAGCCTGGTTGCTGCTCAGACACGCCTCAGCAGCACCATAAAGCTGGAGCAGACCTTTCCCCAGGTACGTGGGACAGCCGGGGCCAGGAAAGGCCAGGGCACCCCGGAGGCAACCTTTGGAGAAGAAGTTGTCCAGGAGTCTTGGCTCCTGGGAGGACCTAAAACGGGCAGCACTGTGAAATGGGCAGAACTTGCCGGAAGGGGTTCTCAGCTCGTCCCTATATCCTTCCTCCCTTCCTTTTGCATTGTTTATTGAGCATCTACTAGGTCCCAGGCCTAAGAAGCTTGAGGTATTGCCTAGAACAGGAGTGATGAGTCCCTGCTCTTAAAAAATTAAGTCTCCTGGGGGTGACAGACAAAAAAGTCACATAAAAAAAACAAGTAAATGTACCAGAGGGTGATATATGCTACAGAGAAAACAAAACAGGGGGATGTGTCCGGAAGTGGCCGGGAAGCTATGTAGATTAGGTGGCCATGAAAGGCCCCAGTGAGGAGGCAGCCTCTGAGCTGAGACGTTTGAAAATCTGGACGAAGGGCCTTCCGGGCAGCGCGAGCAGCACGTGTGAAGGTCCTCACACCCCCGCCACCCGCCCATGGCCCTGCTCCTTTATTCGAGGGGCCCATCCCCGGGTGGCACCCAGCCCTTTGGGTCCCTGATGTCTGTATGAAGCCTCAGTGAACTGCCAACGCTCCACAAAGCTTTCCTGAAAGCTTCTCTCCAATCCCACCCCAAGCAGGGGCGGAGGCGGGTTTCTCCCACAACTCCCACTCCATCTCTGTCTTCCAGCTCAGCGCCCTTCCCGGGGAGCTGGTCCTGGGGACCCTGCTCGAGCGAGCCCGCGGGACTCGGAGCCTGCAGCAGACAGTGCTGTGGGACAGCTGGGAGGTGATGCTCAGGGGGAACCTCACTGCCCCCTTCCCCATGCCCTCCAGGGGCCTTGGCCTGCAGGGTGAGTGTCTCTCACTTAATCCGTGAGCAATTATTGAGCGCCTGCCTATCCCAGGCACTGGGTGTCTACCGGAAAGTCCTCAAGGAGACAGGCAGTGAGCACAGAAACACATCTGAGCAAAGCAATGTCCAAGCATGACAACTTCCAGGAGCGAGAAGGGCCAGGAAAGCAGAGAGGGTTTGATTTGGGGGTGCAGGGCTCCTTTAGATGGGGTGGTCCTGGAGGACCTCCTTGAGGAGGCAGTGTCCAAGCTGAGGCCTGGTGAAGACCTACAGGAGGGCGTTCCAGGAGCATGAAGAGCACGGGCAGGGCCCTGCGGTGGCAGTAAGCTTGGCGTGTTGGACGACAGCACTGGGGCCTGTGTGGCTGGTGGGAAGGGAGGGAAGGAGTGGGGGAGAGAGGAGGAGGGGGGAGGCGACGGGCCCAGGTCACACCGGGTCTCCTGGGGCTTTATCCTGGCGGCGAGTTCGAGGGTGAGGATTTGAGAGTTGATCAAGAAACACATCTGACCACTTCGATGGCCGTAGCACACACGCTGTTTATTGGGGCGACACTGACAGGTGTGCAGGGGGAGGGAAGGCCATCTCAGCAGGAGGCCTTGCAAAGGTGGAGCTCAAGGGATCACCAGAAGGGGAAGCTCCTGGGGAAGAAGGAACGGGAGGCTAATGTGACCAGGCAGTGTCAGAGTCGGCATGAACTCCAAGGGGCCGAGAACTGCAGGGTTTTCTCTTCTCTGTGGGGGCAGGTACTGGGCAGTTCCTGGGGGGATGCAAAGCAGGTCACTCCACGTGGCTAAAACCTGCTTCTTTTAAACCAGTGGCAGTTTGGTACCAGGGGCCATTCTAAGGGCCCAGCCTGTGGCGCAGCGGTAAGCAGCGCCCAGGGCCAAGGCGCGGAGGGCACGCTCAGCTCGTTTGTGTAGCACTCCTGAGTGGGGCGGGTGTGGGGGAAGCAGCCCGGTGGGTTTTGGTGCTGGTTGGCGGGGGTGGGGGGTGAGTGCTGTCTCACGCCCCCCCAGGTGACCCCTCTGCAGGGCCTGCAGCCTCAGCAGTGACGCCTGTGGCCCCGGGGCTGCTCCAGGAAACAGGCGTCCCTGGAAGCGGCCGTACATGATCCTTTCCAGCACCCCGGGTGGTCAGTCTCTGTTGCAGGAGCCCCTAGCACAGAGCAGAAGCCAGCGTGCTGAGCCGCCAAGTGGGGGGATGCAGCGCAGACACTGGCCCGGGGGGGGGACGGGGCACAGCTTGCCGGGTGGTCCGTTGGCCACATGTGGGCCTGTGCCACAGAGGACGCGTGTAGCTCCTCAGCAGGCCAAGGCAACGCGGGGGGGGGGGGGCTGTGCGTGTGCGTGTGCATGTGCACGTGTGTGGATACATGTGTGCAGGGGCCCACGGCCTCTCCGGCGTGAGGCCAGCACCCCTGAGCAGAGGGGGAGCACACACGCTGGCTTCCAGAGCGCTAGGCTGGCGGGTCAGGAGGGACAAAGGGATAAGGGGCTACACGCTGCACGTGGGCAAGCGTGGCCAGCATCCTCAGGCCTAGGTGGCCAAGCAAGGCCGCAAGACCCAGCTAGTGCCAACTTCTCTGGGCACAGCCCCCCCACCCCTTCCAGAGGCCTGCAGTGGGGCCGCAGGCAGACCCCTGCTCTGGGGGTGGGTGCTGGGGTCTGGGAATGCAGGACAAATGGGTGCTCTCACAGGATGGGGTCAAAGGATGTGGAGGTCTCGGCCTGGGGAAGGAGGGAAGGAAATCTGGAGTAAGGAGACTGGCAGCCAAGATGGAATGAGAGCATAGAACAGTGGACTCTGATACAAGTGGGTGTGGGGCTGCCGAGGGGTTGTGGGTAACCGGATAGCAAGACGCACCTGAGAGTGATACAGGTAACAACAGTGTGTAGGGGACTGTATTGGTCAGCTATTGCTGTGTAACAAACTAGCCCACAACTCGGTGGCTTAAACCAGTAAGCATTTGCGAGAGCCCGTGAATCTCAAGTCAGCTCTTCTGGTCTTGGCTGAGCTCTCTCACTTGTTTGCGGGGTGGCTGGCTCTTGGCTGATCTAGGAGGGCCTTGGCTGAAGCAGCCAGGCCCTCCTCTACGTGGGCTGTCATTGTCCCCTTGCCATCCTGGGTGTGTTCCCATGGTGGCTCAGCAGGGGTCTGAGAAAGCACATGGGGGCTGAGGCCTCTCGAGGCCCAGGCCCGGATCTGGCGTGCTGTCAGATCTACATACCCCAGGGCAAGGCCCAAGGCCAGCCTAGATTCATACCCCAGTGCGTGGCCTCGGAATGAACATGTAGCTTCTGAATTGGGTGGAAAGTACCTGAGCATGTGGCCCCCAAGTGAGTGTCCCTGCACGGCCGGGGGGGCAGCCTGCCCAAGAGGCCCCTGAACCCCATGGCCTCATGTGTCACCCCTTCCCTCCCACACCATGGGCCCCAACCAGTGGAGCTCACCCACCCGCTGCCCCTCTCCCTACCGCGGCACTGCAGCCTCCGCCTGTCCTCGGGGCATTCAGGACGCAGCCACCAGGACGAGCTGGCCATCGGCTGGGACGGCAGGGACCAGGTAGGCTGGGAGGAGACCTGGAGAGGGGGCAGGACACTTGGGGCTCTGCTCTTGCAACCAGGTCCTCTGGGGCCAGTGGGGAAGGCCCTGGGGCCGGGGAGACAGACAACTGGGCCTGACAACAACTACAGCAGCGGCTGACACCCCACCGTAGCCTCACGTCAACCCCACCGGCCTCCTCCTCAGAGGGTGAGATTGAGGCAGAGAGAGGTACAGTCACTCGCCCGGGGCCACAGAGCCGGTGGAAGGCAAGGCTGGGATTCGATCCCATGAATGGCTGCAGCGCCTGTGTCCTTGGTCTCCAGGCACCTCTCTGCCCTGCACTTGTTCATGTCTGCTCCTCTCTGGGCCTCAGTTTCCTTCTCTGTGAAATGGGCTCAAGCTCTCCAAGGGCCTCCCATGGTTCAGTATTTTGGGCTCAGAGCAGCTGCCTGTGCACCTTTGACCTAGTTGCTGAAGGTGGTCTGTGCAGGGGAGGGGGGAGGCCCCGCAACGCAGCCTCTCTCCCTCCCCAGGTAGTGCTCTCATCCTCTCTGCAGCTGGGGGCAGGTGAGCTGGCCGCCCACCTGGTCCTGGCGCACCCCTTCAACCTCTCCTGGCGACATGCAGAGATCAGCGGCCTTGCTGAGAGCGGGGGCGGCAGGCAGAGCCAGCAGGTGGGCGTCCTGTTCTTCCTAAAATCCCAGATTCCTGAAGCCCAGGGCCTCCCAGGGTCCTTCATTCAATCGTTCCATTGTCAAACCTCATTGAGCATCTACTGTATGCCAGGCAGTGCGTGAGGCCCTGGCACGGTCCCTGCATCCTTAGACCTCGCATGTTAATGGGGGAAACAGACCATTTATGAGCATCCCCAGTTCAGTACTGCCCAGCAGATGCAGGGGGATGAGCCAGGTGGCTGGACGCCCCATCTGGCAGGGTGCCCTCAGGAGCACGTCACCTCTCAGAGCCTCAGGATTTTTTTTTTTACAAAAGACCCTGCCCAGAAATCAAGCAAATGACTGAATAGAAAGATAGAAGTTGGCATAAGCATCCTGAAGCAGGGAAACAGGGTGCTGAGATAGAGAATAATTGGTGGGGGGCGACTATAGATGGGGGATATGGGGGTGGTCATTGAGTTCCAGGGATGAGATGGAGCTAGGCTTGAGACAAGCTGGAGGAAAAGCAGCATTCCTGGGGGAAGGAATAGTGATTTCAAAGGCCCTTAGATAGGGGTAGGCTAGGGGGTTTCAGGAAGAGCCAGAAGACAAATGAGACTGGAGCAGAGTAAGTGGCAGGGAGGCAGAGAGGAAGTCAGATGGGGAAGGGGCAGAGCAGGCATGCCTTGGGCCCCAGTGAGGAGCTTGGACTTGGTACTGAGTTGGGAAAAACCATGCCTGCCTATTGAGGATGAGGCATTTCCATCCAAACACTTCTAATCTCCCTATCCAGGTGTGGCTCTGAGCTCTCACAGAGACGGGGAGCACCAGTCTCTCCACTCCCTTGCCTTATGTCCCCCACAGGGATGGGGGGGACACCAGCTTCTCTACTTCCTCCCCGTATCCCCCAACAGAGAGGATAGGGGAGAATGTGCACCAGCCTCTCCTCCCCTACCCCTCACCCACACACCCACCAGTCCTTTCTTGATGCAGGTGCAGCTTGCCTGGAACAGAGGGGACCCAGTGACCTTGCAGCTCACCTGGGCAAACAGGTCGTCAGCGCACAGCATCACCTGGGAGGGCTGTTTGGCTGCCTCCCCAGGGCAGGTGTGTACCAAGCCCAGGGCACCCCCTCCTCCCAGCCTCTACACCATCCCCAAGTCATATACCCCCCTCTCTTCCCCCCCAGTTCCTGGCAACCTTGAGCCTGGGCACCCTCCAGGCCTGCGGGGCCGTGACACAGACCCCGGCTCTGTTCAGCGAGCAGCTCCGTCTGTCCTGGGAGCAGTGCCAGGTGCAGCAGGACCTGACCTTCGAGGTGAGGCCAGAGGCCAGCTCCCCAACAGGAAACCTGCAGGGCATCCCTGCCTACTGCAGGAAGTGCCCGGCCCCCGCGGCCAGGGTGTCCTTGGTTCAAGCTCACTGTGCTGCGGGACTCATTTCTCCCCTGCGGGCCTTGGTTTTCTCACCTGTACAATGGGTGCGATAATCATCCCTGGTTGGATGCAGGGAGGGCTCTATTGATAAGAAGGCAAGGTGCCAGTACCAGGTGAGCTCTCAGTCAGGGGCTGGGGAGCAGGGGCAGGGCAGGCATGCCAGTGGGCTCCTCAGGGCAGGGGGAGCTCAGGTTCCCATGGCCTGCCGGGGGCTCCTGATGGGGCCAAGCTCTGATCCGTCAAGCCCAGGACAGGAAGCAGGCCTCAGGGAAGTGGGCCAGCCGGCGCTGAAAGCCCCCCTGCTTCTTCTGGGGTCTCCCACCCCAGAACCCTGAGACTCTTAGACCTAGTGCCCTCAGGGTTCCCAACAAAAACCCTGCCCCACTGGAAAAGCTACAGCTCGTGGCTGGCGAGGGCCAGGTTTTCCATCTTTGCCGCCGCCGTGCCAGGCATCGGAACTGGGCGCGGGCTCTCCTTCCTCTTGCACGGTGAGCCCCCTGCCCCACGGTGCCCTCTCGTTCACCAGAGGCATTGGCCACACCGTCCAGACAGAATCTACGCAGAGGCCACACTGGCATGCATCTCCATGGCCCCCTGTGCCAAGCAGAGCTTCTGGGCAGAGGTGGAGACCGACTACAGCCACTGGCTGCGCCACGCACTGCACCTGGGGCTCTGCGACCTCCCCAGGGTGAGTCCATTGTGGGGAAGGGGCCGCTGGAGGACCAGGGACCCGTGGGGGGAGGTAGCGCGAGGACAGAGGAGGGCGCTTGCAGAGCGCAGCGGCTCTGCCCTGTGCCGCGGGTGGCCTGTGCGGGGCGCACCTCCTCTCTCTGAGCTTTTCATCTGAGGAATGGAAGAAATGGTAGGTTCCAGCACACAGGGGGGCTGTGAGAATTAAGAGAGATGACGCAGAAGGAGCACCTAGAGCGGGGCCTGTTAGAGGAAGGTGTTAGCTCCCCTCTCCCCGTCACTCCTGGGTTTGTGACCCGGTTGAGTGCTTCCTCCATCCATCCACTCTCCCCTCCCTCCCTCCCTCCATCAAGCCATCTATCCCCCCTTCTGTGTAAAGGGCCATTGTCAATGTTCTTGCTTTGGGGGCCGTGCAGTCCCCGTCACCGCTACTCAGCCGTGCCCGTGCATGGAGAAAGCAGCCACACGGGACGTGTAAAGGAACAAACCCTTATTTACAGGGACAGACAGTGGCTGCACTGGCCACGGGCCATCGTGTGCCACCCCTTATCTATTCATTCGCTTAGAAAATATTTCAGGGTTTACCATGCCAGGCCCTGTCTAGGTGCTGGGATGCAGAGGGCGAAAGCCCGGGACCGCCCCCTCCCGGAGCTCACCTTCCAGTGGGAGGGGGGATACAACACAGGAGCCGTGCATACCATCTGGTCAGGGTGCGGGGATGGCTGTGAAGGAACGAAGCAGGGCGGGGGCTGCAGGGGGCCTGGCTGAGGAGGTTGGGGAGCGAGGCTGGCAGTGCAAAGGTCCTGAGGCGGGAGGTGCTTGTGGTGTTGGCAGCACGCAGGGCGGCCAGCGTGCAGGTAGGAGGTGAGGTCAGGGAGAGTGAACCGCCCATCAGACACTACTCCCTGCACAAAGGGGCAGGGAGACGGGGCGGGGGGTACTGGGAGGCAGCCCTGGTGCAGGGGCTGGTGGCCTGGACCAGGGCAGGGAAGGGACAGCAGCTGCCGCCCCCTGACCTGCTCACAGCCTGGCCCTCGCGTCCCAGGCCCTCTCTGTCTCCGGGGAGCACACCCTAGGCCACGGAGGCCTCCTGCTGCATTCCCACTGCCAGCTGGGCCTCGCCCCAGCCCCGGACCGCGGCCTGAGCCTCAGCCTGGTCCTCCGCAACCACAGTGGACCCCGGACGCCCGACTTCTCGGGGGAGCTGGAGGTGGGTGCGGCCCCATGGGAAGATGCCCCCACACGTCCCTCGAGGCCCGCTCTGGCCCCACCACCGCCTGGGTGGCCCTGCATCTAGTGGCCGCCCTCAGAGCTGCAGGCCAGCCCCCTGGGGCCGGGGCCTTGACAAGGCTGACCAGTCTCTGCCTCCATCTCAACCTGCGAAGCCCCTGGGCCTGACCCCCGGCCTGAGACAAAGCAGCTGCTCCCTGCACCCCAACATCCAACCCTTCCAACCAAGAGAAAGGGCCTGTACTGCCCAAATTTGAATCCCAGCCCAGCCTCTTCCTAGCTGGCAACTTCTCTCCATGCCTCAGTTTCTCACCTGTAAAATGGGCAATAATAGCTGCACCTGCCCTTTTCACATGGGATTAATATTGCAAGGATTAGCTACATGAATATGCCTGGACCGCTTAGCACAGTGTCTGATTAGTATCACAATTATTAGTATCAGCTATTTTTAGCCTGTCTCCTCCTCCCCCTTCCTCCCTCCCAATGGCCCAGGAAGGTAGAACAGGACAGAGCTGGGTTCAAATGCTGGCTCTGCCCCTCCCTGGCTGAGTGATCTTGGGGAGGGACCTCTCCCAGCCCCCTTTTGTCATGGGGACCGGGTATTTCACAGGGTGGCTTGTGGGGTTAGTGAGGTCGTGCGTAGGAGTTCTGGGCTCCCCTTCCCTCTGCCAGCACAGCTCAGGCATGCAGTAGGTGCTCCACAATGCTGCTGTGAGCCTGCCCTGGTTTCCTCCGGCTGCAGGAACCTGACCTTGTGCCTTTCCTTCTCTGAGCCTCAGTCTCCTCCTCTGTCAAACGGGAATAAACTTTCACAGAGTTGTTGGGAGGAAAAGAGACAATTCATGCACAGCGTCTGCACACAGTAGGCACTCATGAGATGGTCACTTCCTCCCAGCACCTCCCTTCCTCCTCGTGTCAGGCAGCTGGGTGGAGGAGTGGGGCGAGAGTGGCATTTCTGGGTCCTCCCTCGGCCCCCATCTCCCAGCCCAGCAGCCGTGGAGGTTTCAAAAGTGCTTTTCTTTCTGGGGTTCTTGGGGTCCAGCGCTTACTTCCCTGTTTCCCAGCCGGGCACCCCCCACCCTCACCATCCCCCCCACCCCCCACCCCCTCCCTGCAGGGCTGCACACGCTCCTGTTCTCCTGTTCCCCCACCCTGTCCCTGCAGCTTCCAGAGCACTGCGGGGAGGCTGGCTCCACCCCTTCTCGTGGGCCCGCGCCCTCTTTGCTTGCCCCATTTGGGGGTTCATGGAGTGGACAGAGGCTTCTCCTAGTCTTGTTTGGTTCTCACACCCCACCCTTGGTACCCCATTTAGAGGGAAGGTGCGGATTCAGAGAGGTCAAGGGAGTCGCCCAGGATGCACAGCAGCCAGCAGGGCAGTCGCCATTCAGCTCCTGGGGCTCCCCTTTAAACACACAGATTTCTGGGCTCCACCCCCACCTCTCTCTGGAGGAGACCCAGGAATCTGCTGCTTAGGAAGCTCCCCTACACACTGCATTCTGAGACCTGCTAAATTTGGAGAACCACTGTTCTACATCATCTAACAGATTTTGAAACTGAGGCCAAGAGAGGGCGAGGCACTTATTCAAGGCTGCACAGCTTGTTAGTTGCAGCAACTGGACTAGAAAGCAACCAAGTCCAGGGGTGGCTACCCCACCCCCATGCTTCTCGATCAGCCCCTTGGCTTACCCCGCTGCAGGGCCTCATCCAGGGGTGCCTTCTCTCAGGACCTCTGCATAACTTTCCCGTCTTCACCCCACCCCATTCAAAACTCACCTGTCCTGTGTCCCCTTCCCTCAGACGAATCCCGGCCAGTCAGACCTGCTCAGTGTCCAGGGCTTCGTGCTGAGTGCCCCCCGACGTCTCCCTGAGAGGCCCCGCCCTAGAGCAGTTAAATCAGAATCTCAGGGAAGCCCGGGCCTTACCAATTTCTTCTTTTTTTTTTTTAACTTTTACCGGGAGGTCCCGGGGATCGAAGGCAGGTCCCTGCATATGGGAGACAGACGCCCAGCCACCCGAGCCACATCCGCCCCCCATTAGTAATTTCTAATCCACCAGCATGGTGGGTGCTGCGGGTTGATGGGCTCCCAGAGTTTCATTTTAACTTTCTGCCAACAGTGGGCGCACTGAGCCGGCTGCACCCTGCGCTGGCGGGAGGGGTGGGCCTCGCCCTTTCCCTCCCCTCCCTGCAGCCCCCCTTGGCGCCCCCAGCAGGCCCCTTCCTGGGCCTGGGGCTGGTGCGGGGTTAGGGGGGCAGCACCAGGGACACAGGCCGGGCTTCAGGCCGGGCCTCTGCTCTCCCCCCACCCAGCTCCGAGGCCCCGAGGCCCAGCGGCTTGGCCTGCTGGGCCGGGTCTCCACCTCGGCCTCGGAGAGCCTGGCCCGGCTGGAGGGGAGTGTGGACGGCGGGGCTGAGGGCGTGACGCTGTCCCTGTGGCGGGCGGCGACCTGTCTCCAGGCCTCTGTGGCGCACAGGGCAGGTGAGTGCAGGCGGCCGGGTCCCGGCTTCCTGGTGGGGTTGGGGCCCCGACTTGGCCCCACAGAGACCAGACATGGGGGTGTCGAGAGTTCAGCCCTGTTAGGACTCGACACCCAGCTTGGAGGCCATCTGTGCCGCGTCAGGCGAGGCTGGGAGGGTTTGGATGGGGAGATTGGGTGGAGGCAGTGAAGGAACAGGGAGTGGGCTTCAGGTGGGTCAGGGGGGTATTCAGGTGGTGAGCTTCGAGGCCCTCCAATCGGCAAGCCTTGAGGCTCTGCCTGTGGGCAACGGGGAGCTATAGAAGACTGTGGAGTGGAGCTGGAGTGGGTGGCCGAGGGGCCGAAGGAGAAGTGCCGGGTGTGACCGCCTGTCCTTGCCCAGCCCCGGGCAGCCGAGAGGAGAGTTTGGTGCTGCGGGCCTGTGCCCAGGGGCGGGCAGCCAAGGCGGAGGCGCTGTTCCAGGCCAGCGGGCAGCCCGACCAGCCCCTGGGCCGCCTGACCCTGCAGGTTGCCAGCCAGAGACTCCGCGTGGCCGCACGCGGCTGCCCCAGGGCCCTGCTGGGCCGAGTGGAGGTGAGAGGGCCTGGCAGGGGGCGGGGGGAGTGGGGGTGTCACTGCTCCCAAGGCAGAGGCCACAGTGCCCAGAGACCCCAGGCCCTTGGGGTTCAGCAGTGCCAAGCAAACCAGAGCCCATAGCAGGACAAAAGCCTCCTCAGGTCCCTGTTGCTGCCACCAGGGCCCTTCTGTCCACTTCACTCCTACCCCATCTTCAGCTTTTAAGCCCCCACCCGTCCACCCATGCTGGAGCCCCCAGGCTGCCTCTCTGTCCCCACAGTCCAGGGTGGCAGCAGTTGGGTCCCGGGTGCAAGCCCAGCTGGAGGAGAAGATCCGCAGCTTGGACACCTACTTGAGAAGGTTCCGGCACCTGGTGGGTAGACAGGGTTGGGGCATGCTTGGAGAACGGGGATGGGGGGGCTCTGAGTGGAGGCTCCCCCTCAGGCCCACCCTGTGCCTCCTGCTCCCTAGCTGAGAGGGGCTGGAGCGGTCTGTGCCCCAGGCCTCCCTGCTGACCCTGCCTTGGTTTCCCTGCCCAGGTGCAGCCAGCGGGCCCCCTGGACGGCGTGGTGCGGCCCCTCCTGCAGCTGTCCCAGGCGGGGCTGGGGGCCGTGCAGGCAGGTGGCCGGGCAGTGGCTGCGCTGTGGGGCCAGAGCCAGGTCAGGGCGACGCTAACGTATCACCTGCCCCTCTACCTGGGGTGGCTGCGTGCGGGGCTGGAGCAGCTGCGGGCCGAGCTGGACCGTGAGTGGCCAAATCCACGCCCCTCCCCGGCCCCCGCCTTGCAAATCACGCCCAAGGCAGGATTTCAAGGAAAGGCATCTTTCCTGCATCTTGCCTTCCTTCAGGCCCTGCCTTATTTCTCAGGGACCTACAGCCTTCATTTCCTTTAGGCATGCTGGCTTCCTTCTCACAGGTCTCCAACCTACTACCCCGATGCCTGCTGCCTTACTTCTTTTGGGTCTGCTGCCCAAGTTTCTTCAGTCCCCTGCCTGATTTCTTTGGAGTACAGCTTTATTTCTATCAGGCTCACTGACTTAGGTTTCCAGGGTCTGTTTCCGTGTCTGGGCGGCTGGGCAGGATGTTAAAGGCGTCTTCCTTCCTCGTTGATAAACAGCCACTACTCCAAGTGCCTTCCTGCTGGCAGTGGGAGTCCCCGGCCCCCCACAGCCCAGGGGGCTCCAGGGTGGACACCAGCCCAGCCCCATGGTGGGCTTCCCTCTGATCGGTGCTTGGCTGGCTGTTAACTGATCTGTCACCCCTGTTTACGTCTCTGTGCCGGGGTCCCACGAGCTCCCCCAGGCCTGATGATTCTCTAGGAGGACTCACAGGACTCAGAATGTAGTGACATTCGCAGCCATGATTTATTGCCATGGAAAGATACATAACACAATCGGCAAAGAGAACGATGCATCCGGTGAAGTCTGGGGGAGGCCAGGTGCAAGTTTCCAGAGTCTTCTCCCAGTGGAGTCACATGGGATGCACTTAATTCCCCCAGCACCAAATTGTGCTGACACGTGCCGCACGTCCACCAGGGAAGCTCATTAGAGACTCATGCCCCGGGTTCTTACTGGGCGCTGGTCACCTGGGCAGCTTCTACCTGGCATGTACCAGAATTCCAGAAGGAAAGCAGTTCAGCACCAGCCGCTTCGTAAAACACTTTAGGTACAAAGGGCCAGTCAGGGAATTGGTGGGAACCTCCCGAAATCCAAGTTCCCCAACACCGGCCAAAGGGCAAGCACGTGAGCAGGCCTTTCCAAGGACTGCAGTCTCGGGCCTGCTCTGTCACCTTTTTTCTGCCCAGTCTCTCATATCCGCAGCTTTATTTCTATTGCCCTCCCTCTCCCTGTTTCCCCGAGGTCTGAGGTGTTTGGACAGGGCTGGTTTTCGGGCAGTGGCTTCTGTCTGTAGCCAGGAGCCCTGAGGCCTCACGGTGGGGGTGCTGCCTCTTGCAGGGCCCCTGGCCACGCTGAAGGACGCCTATTTTGAGGTAACACTGCGGCCCCTGGATGAGGCGTGGCGGGAGTGGGCCGAGGAGGCCTTGCAGCGGCTGCAGCCCTGGGTACCCGGGACGTCCGGCGGCAGGGGGCCGAGGCCCATCAGGGCAGCCCTGGGTGCCTTGCAGGGTGTCCTGGAGCTGGTGAGGTGGGGTGAGGGGAGGGGGCGTGGGCCTGGCGGGGCGGGGTGGCCTTGAGGGCTCAGCCCCCCACCCCCCTCCAGGCTGCCCACCAGACGCTCTCTTGGGCCGAAGCTGCGTCCTCCCGAGTGCTGAGGAAGCTCTGCCAGCCCTTGTTGGACCTGTACAGCTTCTCGAGCAGGTAACTCGGGGCTCAGGACTGATGTTTCCCAAACGCCCTTCAACTCCTTTAACCCTATGATGACCCCACCACACATGCTTTTCAACCCCATTTTACACATGGGGAAACTGAGGCTTGGTCTTCATTCCACGTTAGTGAGTGCCTTCTTCTATGTGCAGGCTGTTTGTTGTAGATGCCTACTATGTGCAGGCTGTTTGTTGTAGGCACTAGGGATAGAGCCGTGAACAGGACAGACACATCTCTGCCCCCGGGGGTGGGGGGAGACAGACATGACACACACTAAACAAATGATCTGCACTAAGGTCAGCAAACTTCCGTCAAGGGCCAGAGAGTAAATATGTTAGGCTTTGCAGGCCATACAGTCTCTGTCACTTAATGGGCTTTTTTAAAATAAGCCTTTAAAAACGTAAAAACCACTTTTAGCTCACAGGCCATTCCAAAACAGGCCACAGGCTGGATTTGGCCTGTGGGTCATGATCTGCCAGCCCAGATCTAGTAAGTTCAGTGGCAAATGCTGTAGACCAAAAGCAAGGCAGGCCAGGTGGGCTGAAGGGGCTGTCTTAAAGAGGCAGGTGAAGGAGCGAGCCACCAGGGTATCATGGGAAGAGTGCAGCAGGCTGAGGGCGTGTCCTGTGCAAAGGCCCGGGGGTGGGGTGGGGTAGGGTATGGGCCTGGCCTGTTTGCAGAAGCTCAAGGAGGGCAGAGGGCTGGATCACAGGGCTGAGAGGAAGGATGACATGGGGGGCGTCCTTTGCAGGGACCGTGGCTTCGACCCTGAGGTGGGAGCACACAGAGGGGTTTTGAGCTGGGGAACGGCATAGTCACTCATTTAAAAAGATCCTCCTAGTTCCTGTGTTGAGAAAAAAAGACTTGGGAGGAGGGTGTGCATAGATGCAGGGAGCCCGGTTTAGAGTAGTCATTTGTGTGCCGTGAACGTGCCCTAGGTGTGGCGCAGGTCAGGCTGCAGGATTTGCTGATGCATCTGTGGCAAAAGACAGGAAAAAAAGACAGGAGCCAAGCCTCAGCCAGTGGGAGGTGGGAGGGGCAGTTCGTGGCAACAGCAAGTGGCGCAGGCTGCGAGGTGTCTGAGTTTCCGTGGCTCCTGTAACACGTGACCACAGACTTGGTGGCTTAAAACCACACAGATTATTCTCCTTCGTTCTGGGGGTCTGCGCAGGTTCCCTGGGCCAAGGTCAAGGTGTCAGCAGCTTGGCTCCTCCTGGAGGCTGCAGGGACATCTGTTTGCAGCCGTTCCCGCCTGCGCGCCTGGGCTCGTGGCCCCCTACCCCGTCCCCAAACCCAGCAGCCTGGCGTCTTCTCCTCCGAGCACTGCTTCTGTCCTCCCTGCATCTCCCTCTGACTCTGCCCCTCCTGCCTCCCTCTCGTAAGGGCCCCCTAGATAATGCACGCCAATGTCCCCCACCTCGAGACCCTTCACTTGGTCACATAGTCCATAATCCCTTTAGGATGTGGGCATCTTTGGGGGCGGAGGGACAATGTCAAGTGCTCCTTCCTGGGCAGGTCGCGCTGGAGACGCTGTCGGGACACTGGGTTGAGGACATGCAGCAGGCAGCAGGAGTGCAGGGACGTGGTCTGGGCTGCAGAGCAATTTGGGGGGTGCCAGAGGGGAGGCCACTGGCTCCGAGGAAGCAGCAGAGCCAGCCTCGGCGACAGGCCCGTGTGCGCCCTGCCCCTCTCCAGTACGGGGGCCCAGAGCAGGCAGCGGCTCCCCGCCCCCCACGGCAGCACTGGGGCCTCCAGGACGGGGAAAGCTTGGGCCCCCGAGTCTCAGTTTGAATCCAGCTCTGCCTCTAACTGGGGCCACGCTGGGTCAGTGCTCTGTGCCTCAGTTTCTCCACCTGTTCAAAAGGGAAGATAACCTTCAGGTGGGTAGGAAATAATGCAGGGCAGGCCTTCCCCAGCAGCGCCCACTACGCAGCAGCTCCTGCTGCTCTGCTTTTAGGGCACAGGCCGCCGGAGGCAGCTGCCCGCAGGGAGGGAGAGGCTCCACCACGTGGCGCTGCTAAGAGCAGAAGCTGCTCATCGGTGAGCTAGCGCGGGCCGGCCACCAGGGGGTGCCCCAGCAAAGGGATTCGAGCAGCAGGGAGGGCTGTGTGGACGATTCTTGGCGGGAGCTGCTGGTTCTCTGGGCTTCCTGGGGGACAGTGATTGTGGCCACCCCCACCCCCAGCACTCTGTAATGTGCAGAGCATGTCTGCCCACCCCGATGGCCAAGAGGCCTGTGATGCATTCCTCTTCTCCCTAAAACCCTGCTGTGAGCTGGGGTCCCCAAGCTCCTTCAGATCCAACAAGGTCGACCTCCTGTTCTCCATCCTGAGAAAGTTCCAGAGTGGGGGGGGG
>JAKSZT010054576.1:7472081-7597363 GCA_026826555.1 Tolypeutes matacus | reverse complement strand
GTCAGACATCTGTGTCCTTACAACAGGGCCTGCAGCCCCCGTGGCCCTGCTCCCACTGAAGTCCGTTCCCACCCCTGGAGAAGGCCCTGTCTCGGCTGCAGCCTCCTGCGCCTCCAACCCGCCCCCGCGGTTCCTTCCCTACCAGGAACTCCTGTGCACTGTGACACTCCGTCACCAACCTGCGGCTAAGGCCAGTAAGGCTCAGGGGGACACGAGTGCTTGCCAGGTCCCCCAGCTCCTGCCTGCCTGTCCCCTGCAGGAACTGTTCGGTGGTGCTGACGCTGCCGCTGCTGCCTTGGGGGGACAAGCCCCTGGACTTGGCGCGGGTGACCAGCTACCTGGTGGAGGAGAAGCTGCTGCGGCCGCTCCGTGCGCTCTACGAGACCAACGTGCTGGCCGAGTACTACCGGCTCAAACGCCGCCTGCTGGGGAGCCCCTTTGAACGTGAGTCCTGCCCAGGCCCTGGGGACTCTGCCCCCCGGACTCCTCTGCCTTCTGCAAGTTGGCTGCAAGGACCTTGCAGGGCAGACGTGCTGCATCATCCTGCTGGGCTGGAGGGGATGTGCCGGTCTCTGGTCCGAGAGGTTACACTTCCCAAGTTCATCCTGGACTAGGACTGGAGTTTAGGGCCCAGGCTGGGGGATGGGGGGACGGGGTTAAGGGCTCCAGGCCGGAGGCCTCCCGAGGACCCAGGTGGAGAAGCAGAGGGCAGCCCTCCAAATGCAGCCGCCAGAAGCTGCTAATGGAGTCCAGACTCCCCACCGGCAGGGCCTGCTGCCCAGTGCTGGGCTGGGACTGGACCCAGCTCCAAGGGCTCGGGGCCCCTGGGGACTTTGCGCCCAGCTCAGCTTTTGCTGTGTGGCCTGGGCCAGTCTTGGAAGCTCTCTGGGACTCCTTTTCCTCACCTGTGAGGTGGAGGCAGCAACATAGCTGGCTGGAAGGGGGAGCTGAGAATGGAGATGGGGTGTCTCGAATTCTTGGGGGTGTTGCTGGCCCCTGGGGCTGGATAAGGAGTGGTTTATCAGTGGGGGGAGAGGGGGGTATTTGTAATTGCACAGGTGAGAACGTTGAGGCTGGGGCAGGTAGCAGCCCTGCCGGGCGGGCGTTGGAAGGTGAGAGTGGCTGGCTGGGCCCAGAAGCAGCCTGGTGACGCTGTAGAAAAGAGCCTGGGCTTCAAGGTCCACCACCCTGGCCATGTGGCCTTGGGCAAGGAGCTTAACTCCAACCGCTGGTGAAAAGTAGAGCTTCCCTCCAAGGCCAGCAGGCAGCTGGCAGAGCTGAGGGCCTGTGCTGCACGTTCAACATCCAGGCCTCCTGTTCCCACTGGGCCAGACCCACAAAGCCACTGCTCAGTGGCAGGATGGGTCAGAACTGTCCCTTCTTGGCCCCTACAAAGGGCACAGAGCCAGGTCCACACAGCCCCTCCCTCATGTTTCCCGGGAAGCCTTTGCCCATGGACTTCCCCCACCCCCTGAGACGGCTCCCTCACCTGTTCGCTCATTTTTTTTATTTTTTTCTTTTTCCTTGTTGTTTGTGCTAGTTGTCTTCTCGTTGTTTTTTTGCTCGTTGTCTGTTTTTTTTTTTTTTAGGCGGCACCGGGAACCGAACCCGGGACCTCCCATGTAGGAGACAGGCGCTCAACTGCTTGAGCCACATCTGCTCCCTACTCGTTTGTTTTTGCTCATTGTCTGCTTGTTGTTTTTGCTCGATGTTTGTTTGTTGTCTTCTTTAGGTGGCACTGGAAACCACACCTGTCACCTCCCATATGGGAGGCGGGTGCTCAACTGCTTGAGCCACATCCACTCCCCTAGACTTTTTTTTTTTTTAATGGTAAATATATACTTCTCCTCTTTCCTTTCTTTCCTTTCTTCCTCCTTTCCTTCTTTGTGCCTTTTTTTCTTTCACAGCCTTATTGAAATATATTCACATACCATACAATTCATCCAGTTAAAAATGTACAGTTCAGTGGCTTTTAGTAGAGTCACAGGGCTGTGCATTCATCATAATCAATTCTAGAACATTCTTATCTCCTAGCCATCACCCTCTCTTCCTCCTCTTCCCGCCCATCTGCTCTCTGTCCTCTGCTGGTCATTTCATATAGATGGACATGCATACGACACGTGATTTTGTGATTGGCTTCTCTCACTCAGCAGAATGTGTTCTAGATTCATCCATGTCATAGCAGGGGCCAGAGCTCCAGTCCTTTCTACGGCCAAACTGGCTGGAGCTGATTCATCATAGGGCACCCCTAGAACGCCAGTCACCTTGAAGCCTGGGGTTCCTGGGACTCTGGCTGTTGTGCCAGGGCAGGAGGCCCTGGGACGGACCAGGGGCCAGGAAGACCGGACCCGGGGCCCTACCTCAGTGGGCCACGGAGACTCTGTCCACAGAGCAGGCCGAGCTGCAGCCCAGGACGTCCTGGGGCACCCCGTGCTCACCCTACCTTTGGGCCTCTTCTCTCCAGACCACGCAGTGGTGGCCGGGGCCAGGTACGTGGTGACCTTCGATGGTCAGGTGTGGGGCCTTGGAGCCTGGTGCGGCAGCCTGCTGCTAGCCAAGGACTTCGCTCGCAACACGTTCTCGCTCATGCTGAGCCGGGCGGACTCGGGGCTTGTGTCCCTGTCCGTGGAGCTGAACCACACGGCCCTCGTCTTCTACCCCAGCCTGAGGGTGAGTGTGCGAGAGTGGGAAGGGCCAGGTGGCCAGTGGGAGGTCACCGAGGAGACAGTGCTGCCCCTCGAGACCTGCAGCTTTGGTGGCGGCGCTTCGGAGCAGAGCGGGTGTGTGCGTGAAGGCCTATTTCGGCCAGGTTGGCTGGGGCCAGCCACGCCTGCCAGGAGGTGACGATGGGGCTAATCCCTGCAGAGATGGGCGGGAAGGGCATCGACAAAGGGAACAGCATGTACACAGGGCCTGGGCGCCTGAGTGTGAAGTGCTCAAGGAGCAGGGATGAGGCTGGAGAGGATGGGGGCTCCAAAGGCCGCCAGCCGCCTTGGGCCTTGCAGGCCTGCCAGGGGTTAAATCTGAATCCAGACAGGAAGGGAAGCCATTTGAGGATGGCATTGAGGGAGGGATGCTTTAAGATCTCACGCTGGCTACTTTGTGGACAAATAGCTGCTGAGGAGCCAGGGTGGAGCCGGGAGAGCAGCTGGGAGGGACTGCAGGGCCCAGGGGCAGGTGGTGGCAGGCGGGCCAGTGGTCAGAGCATGGATGTGTTTTGGGGGTGCATTCTGGAGGACCTGGGGTGCATGTGAGTGGGAAGGCCAGGCAGAAGTGGCTCTGGGCTTTGGTTCTGAGTGGTGGACCCACTGGGGTTCTTCAGAAAACAGACCCACCGGGACAGATGTGTGTGGGTAGCTGATCTAGTTTAAGGAATTGTCCCATGCAGGTGGGGGGGCTGGCAAGTCTGAACCCACAAGAGGAGCTGGCAGGCTGGAAACTCATATAGGGGTTGCCATTGCAATCTTGAGGCAGAATTTCTTCTTTTCCGGGAAACCTCAGGTTTTGCTCTTTGGGCCTTCAACTGATTGCATGAGGCCCATCCCCAATACCGAGAGTGCTCTCCTTTGCTCAAAGCCAGCTGACTGTAGATGTTAGCACCTGCATTTGGATGCATAGCTGGGTGCTCCGGCCTAACCAAACCATCTCCTGGGCCAGTTACGAAGGTGGCGATGGCGAGGACACCTTCCGTCTGGGGGCTGAGGGGCCCCGAGATGTGTCCTGAGTGGATGGTGGGACACAGGAGTCTGATGTCTGTTGTGTAGGACACCCAGGGGCCTGGTCTGAGGCCCCCCAAGGGGTGAGGAGAGGAGGCAGAGCTGTAAGGTAGGGGATAAATGGAAGGAAGAAGAGGGCGTAGCCATCAGGCCCGACCGCAGAGGTGGCCCCACGGAGGTCTTTGGTGACGTGATGGGGATGGAAACAGAAAAGGAAACAAGGAAGTGGAGATGGTAACAAAAGGCCACTCCAGAAATGTTTGTCAAGAGGACCGGACAAGTGGGGCTGAAGGGGCTTTTAAAGATGCTGGAGCAGGTTTGTAGGGTGTTGGAAGGCTCTGGTGGAGGGAGAAAGTGAGGTGAGCTGGAGGAAAGCAGCCCTGGAAGAGGGCGGCAGAGGGAGACGTGGAAGGGCCTGGCTGCCCTCTGGGTGCCCGCAAAAACCTGCCTTGGGGAAGCAGTTGGAAGTATTCATGTGTCTGTCTCTTTGCAAATTCATTTGTTCAGTTGTCCCCAGGGGGTGGCGTTCATTCCCCCCTGAGCCGCTCCTGGGCTCCTGCGGTTGGAGCTGGCCTGCCCAGGCTGAACACCCCTGTTGTGTCCGTGGGCAGCCTCAGGGGGGTGCCATCCTGATCAGCCCCGCCTGGCCCCCAGGCCTCCAGGCTGCACCACTCCTCCCTGCCTGGGAAGGTCTGCCCCGACCTCGCGCTGCCTCCTGCCGAGGGGAGAAGGGACGTGCCCAGGACCGAGCTCACCAGTGAGGACGGCGTCTCCCTGTCCTGCGATGTCCGAGTCAACCTCTGCACCTTGACTTTAGACTTCTGGCACCACGGTGGGTCTGGGCCCCTGGGCCCCTGGGCCCAGGGCGGGCCTCACCTGGACCAGCCTCTCCGCGCTGAAGCACAGTCAGCTTCCAGGGCTGAGGGTGAAGGGGCCCCCTGTACCCAGGAGACCCCAGGAGGGTGGGCTGCTTCTCCTTGGGGCTCACGGCCTTGGTCTGAAGGGCTCAGAATTGGCAAGAACCTCCTGGGCCATTTATTTCTCTTCCTCTGATCCCTCCCAGTGGGGGGGATACTCCCTCCTTGGGGCGGCTGCTTCTTAATGCCTCGGCTAAAACGGCTCCCTTAACTACTTGCCATTGTCATGTGTGTGTTCTATACAAATTCTCATTTAACCCTCCCAGTAGTTTTACAGGAGACCTGCCACAGACCCTAATTCTAAGTCAGGGTTTGAACTCGGGGCTTTCCGACCCCATATCCTGCCCCTTTCCTCGGAGACGCCGCGCAAGTGTGAGGTCAGCTCGCACTCGTAGCCCTTGTCAGGCAAGGCAGCCCCAGGACAAGGAGTGCCTGGGAACACCTTGCCCAGGAAGGTGGAGCTGGGGGGGGCGGTGGATAGCAGCTGGGTGGGGGTAGCAGTGCTATCCTCAAGCCCTTTCTCCTGCCCCCAGTGGAGGTTAGAGCTGGGGCAGGTGTGGAGGGGTCAGGTGGAAGGGCGAGACTCTGTGGGCGCCTCCCACAGGCCCCGGGGGGAGTGCGGCATCCCTGCCCTCCCCTCCTGCCCTGCAGGGGTATCTGCCGGCCTTTTGGGCACCAACAACAACGAGGCAGGTGATGAGCTCGCGCTGCCGCATGGCACGGTGGCCAGCAGCCTGGAGGAGCTCACCTGCGCCTGGCAGGTAAGCGGGAGGTGGCAGCAGCCTGGGGGGTCCCTCTGGCCTGTAGGGTTGGGGGCAGTGATCCAGAAACAGAGCATGTCTGCAAGTAGGACCCAGGAGGGGTCGTCCTCGCTGAGACGCTCAAGGGCCGCTTGCCACAGAGTCGAGGGAAAAGGAGGGCTGTGCAGCCAGAACTCCTCAGCAAAGGCGCCAGGTTGACGATGCACCTGGCTGAGTCTCCCCAAGGAAGAAGGGGGATGGAGGGTGGCGGCTGAGGTGTGTTTGTCCTGCCAGGTGGGGGGCGGCTGCAGGGCCACAGAGACGACTCGACACACTTGCTCAAGCCCAAACCCCACCTGCCAGGCCTTCTTCCAGGACCCCCACTCTGGCCTAGGGCACTGCTTCAGAGTGGTGAGTGAGGCAGGGGCTAGCCTCCGCGGTGCTGCTCCCGGGGGTGCAGTGGGGCAGGCGCTGACCGTGGTGCTGGATTGCAGGTGGACCCTGCCCCGTTCCTCAGCCTGTGTACCCAGGACACCTGTGGCACCCAGGAGCTCCAACCCGCCTGCAGCCTGGCCGCCGCTTACATCCACCTGTGCGCCCGGGGCTTCGTGCCCCTGGAGCCTCCCCCACGCTGCGGTAAGCTGCCCCAGTTGGTTGACCTCTGCATCCCATGGAGGGAAATCAGGCACTCCATTGTCATACAGTCTGCTCCGTGTAAGCAAAACATTTGTGCACAAAGGAATACTTACAAAGAAAAAGAAAAAGAGGCCTAAAGACCCACCCAGGCCAGTTCTAGAGAGCCACAGGTCCTCTGGCACATGAGGGTGATGTATTGCTGCCTTCAGAAAACTTAAAACCACAAACCTGCTGTAGGGGCGTTGAATAACCACTTCCTACAGTGTCTGGAAGCCCCAGGGACACACCTTCAACCAGTGTTGTACGGGTATATTGTGGAGATGTGGGTTCGGTTCCAGACCACAGCAATAAAGCAAGTCACACAAAGTTTAGTTTCCCAGTGCATGTAAAAGTGATGATGTTTACACTATACTGTAGATTAAGTGGGCAATAGCATTATGTCTGAAAAATCAATGTACATAACCTAATTAAATATGACACAGGGACATGAAGTGTGCACATGATGTTGGAGAAAGTGTGTCACTAGATTTGCTCAAAGCAGGGCTGCCGCAAACCTGCAATTTGTAAAAAAAAAAAAAAAATTGCAGTATCTGTGAAGCACAATAAAGCAAGATCTGCCTCTAGATGATTCCCCCAGCAGAAGCCCCACTCAACAGGTGTGGGAGACACTGACCACAAAACACCACAGACCAGAGCTTCAGGGCAGAATTAGAGGCTGACTGAGGTTATTGAAGGCATAAAAGAAGGAGTTGAAAAGTGATAAGCATAACACCAAACATTTCTAGAAGTGAAAAATAATCACTGAGATTTAAAACTTAACCATTGGTTCATCAGCAGAAAAGAAAACTAATGAAAGAGGGACAATGAAATGAGAGGGTCTGACAAGTCTACCAGAAACTATGGAATGAGAAAATAAAGATATCTGAGTGACACAAATCCTCAGGAAGCACAAGGTGTCCCAAATACTATAAATAAATCTATACCGAGACATATCAGAACAGAACTGCAGCAAAACAAAAGCGAAGGTCTTAAAACTACCAAAGAGGAAGAAAAAGATGATCATTCCAGGAACAAGTGGACATGAGCACCTACCAGCAATGACAGAAGACAGCGCAACAAATCCTTATAGCCATTAGAGGAAATAACTGTCAAGCTTAATTTTATACCCAGTTCAAATAATAAGATGAAAAGATGAAGCAGGTTCTCAGTATCGATCAGTCTGGAAATGCCTTTATGACTAATAGACAGTCAAGGAACAAACAGCCCCCTGCTGTTTACAGCAGTTCCAAGCTATGATGGCCAAGTTGAGTAGCACGATGGAGACCACGCGCCCCACAGAACTGAAAATATTTACCATCTGGCCTTTTACAGAAAATTCTTCCTGAACCCTGGTGTAAACCAAGAAAAGCAGAAAGAAAAAAATAAGATACAAGAAATTAATGAAGGGAGTGGGTGTGGCTCAAGTGGTTGAGCACCTGCTTCCCACGTGGGAGGTCCCAGGTTCAGTTCCCAGTGCCTCCTAAAAACAAAGACAAGCAACAAACAAATGAAAGGGCCAGCTCAGGGAAGCCAATGTGGCTCAGTGGTTGAGCACCAGCTTTCCACTTAAGAGGTCCCAGGTTCAATCCCAGCACCTTAAAAAAAAAAAAAAAAATCAGTGAAATAGGAAAGAAATGACAGAGAGGATCAAGAAAAAAGGGGGTGAGAAAACACAAATAAACATTTCTAGGAATGACTGAGGGCAATACTACAGATCCATAGAGATTTTAAGAAGCCACTAAACAACTTTGATCAAATGATTTTCTAAAAAAATACAATTTGCCCTAACTGATTTGAGAAGGAATATTAAACCTAAAGTGTCTCATAGCTATTAAATAAACCAAATCTATAGTGGCAAATGTACCCATAGAAAACATCAGGCTTCATGTTCATTAGCTTGGTGAGCAGTTATTAGGCATGATACCAGAAGCATGATCCATGAAAGAAAAGACTCAATAAATTGGACTTCATCAAAATTAAAGACTTTTGCTCTGTGAAAGACCCTGTAATAGGGTAGAGAGACAAACTATACAGTGGGAGAAAATATGTACAAAACACATATCTGACAAAGGACTCATATCTAAAATATATAAAGAACTTTCAAAATTCAACAGTAAAAAAATAATAATCTAATTAGAAAATGGGCAAAAGATATGAGGCATTTTACCCAAGAAGATATATGGATGGCAAATAAGCACATGAAAAAATGTTTAATAGTACTAATCGCTAGGAAAATGCAAATTCAGACCACCACGAGATAGCACTATACGCCTGTTGGAACAGATAAAATAAGAGTAGCCAGTGATGTCATACGATGGAGTGTAGGACTTCCTGATGAGTACCCCCCCTTAGAAACAACAAAATAAATGGGCAAAATCAACCCTCCCAAATCTCTGGAAGATGATTGAGACTAGAGAACAACTCAACGAATGCTGAATTGGAAGGAAAAAAAGAGAAAACACCTAAAAAGAAGCCCCGGACGAATTTCCGGGCCTGGGTACCTCCCACACGTGTGGATCCACACAGCAGCTTGTGTGGCTCTCAGCGGGAGCTCCACGGCCAGAGCGCACCCTACTGCTGGCCCCAACTCCTGATCGACCCACGGAGGCCGCTAAGCCACCCACACATGTTCAGACCAGGGCCCCGAGGCGCCATGGCCCCGTGACCACGGTCTGCACACGCTCATTCAAGTGCAGCCCCCTGTAGCCAGATGGACCTCGGTACCACTCTGGTGACCAGCCCAGGTCCCTGGTCTCTGATTACTGGTACACCTAAACAAGCAAATTGGTGTCATCTGGCCCTGTGGAGTGACTTCCCCTCGCCCAGAACTTACTGAGGGCAGAAAAGCTGCACAGGAAGGGGTGGCAGAGCCACTGAACGGCAGTGCAGGCCAGGTGGTCCAAAGCATGGGAGTGGAGCTGAGCTAACTGCAGCTGCCAGGCAGGGAAAGCCATAAAAACAAAGCACACAGCCCAGGACTGGAGGAGGAGCCGGAGAGAGGAAATCCTCTCCAGGACAAAGTCACATACTGGAGACTTCGTTAGCGTTACTGCACATGCCCAGGACAAGATGCAGGCTCAGGGAGCCCTGAGGAAAGCAGAGTGATTAACTGCAGTCTGTTCTAAAGGTTTGGTAAAAACCAGGGTAAGGGTTGAAAAGAGCCTTAACACACAGATCTTCACTGAAACCTTAGGGAGGAGGGAGAATTGGACTGTGACACATCAAAAGAATCAAATGCCCGTACATCAAAAAAAGACCACAAGTCATACAAAGAAACATATTAAAACAACAGAAGAAGCATAGACATTGAGACAACTAATCAAAAACAGGCATTCAAAGCTCCTAAATCAGTTCAAAAGAACTAAAGGAAATAAAGACAAGGGTGCGTGAACAAAAGGAGGAATTAGTGATTTTAAAAAGGAACAAAGCTGGCTCAATCAGTAGGGCTCCCATTTACCATATGGGAGGTCCCGGGTTCGGTTCCCGGGGCCTCCTGGTGAAGGCAAGCCCGCCCGCACGGCGTGGTTAGCTGACTCAGCGAGCACAAGCAGCAAGGGGGGGATAAATGAATAAATAAATAAATAAAATCTTTGGGAAACGGACGTGGCTCAAAGGTTCAGTGTCCGTCTACCATATGGAGAGACCAGGGTTCGACCCCCGGTACCCCCTGGTGAAAAAAAAAAAAAAAAAAAAAGGAACAAAGCTGAACTTTTGGGAATGAAAAACACAACAAAGGAGATTAAAAATACACTACAGGCATTCAGTAGCAGATTTGAACAGGCAGAAAGAAAGAAGCAGTAAACTAGAAGACAAAACAATAGAAATCATACAGTCTGAAGAGCAGATAGAGAAAAAACTGGGGGGAAAAAAATGAGCAGAGCCCAAGGGACTTTGGGACAATATGAAATATACCAATATATGCATTAAGGGAATCCCAAAATAATTGAAGAAGGAAAAGGGAGCAGAAAGAATATTTGAGGAAAATAATGGCTAATAACTTCCCAAATATCAATAAAGACATGAAAATACACATCCAAGAAGCCCATCAAATTCCAAATAGGATAAACCCAAATAGACCCCACACCAAGACATTTCTTAACCAAAACGTCAAATGCAAAAGACAGAGAGTTCTGAAAGCAACAAGGGAGAGGCAATTCGTCACATATAAAGGATCCTCAATAAGGTTAAATGTCTATTTCTCATTGGAAACCATGGAGGCAAGAAGGCAGTGGGAAGATATTTAAAGTATAGGAAGAGAAAAATGGCCAGCCATTTCCGGCATTTTGCCATATCTGGCACTTTGTCCTATCCAACAAACCTGTTCTTCAAAAATGAGGAAGCAATTAAGACATCTGCAGATAAACAAAAGCTAAGGGAATTCATCACCACGAGAACTACACTACAAGAAATGACAAAGGGAGTTCTTCGGTTTGAAATGAAAGGACAGTAGACAGCTTCAAGCTGTATGAAGAAACAAAGATTTCCAGCAAAGGTAACCACGTGGGTAAATATAAATGCCAGTATTATTATATTTTTGGTATGTAACTCTACTTAGTAATTATAAAATTTAGAGGCACACCACCCAGAGGAGAGAGAGACAGAAGAGGGAAATCGCGACTACAGAACCGTGAGTTGCAAGTAGCAGCTTCTGCTGCTGCCGGCACCCTCCCCGACACTCTTCAGAATTCTCGGGCCCCTGGGCCTGTGACCACAGACAAAGGGGGCTTCAGGGATCTGCCACTCCCAGAAAGGGGAGAGAGAGGGACACAGCCTTAGGCTGACTCAGGTTCTGACCTGAAATTTGGGCTGCGGTGCCACGGACCCTTCCACACGGTGGTTTGCCCTGGGAGCCAAAAAAGGACTGGAGAAATCCGACCCTGACAACCTCCCTCTCTTCTAGCCTGGACTAATTGTTGAGGACTCCACGGGAGAGGGGAGAGAGAGCCTGGGGCTGATCCTGCTTTGGACTCCCAGGTTTGGTCTGCCCTGTCCCCGAGAGCCCTTCCAGGCTGGGTGGGGCTGCCCCATTGTTTGCCTTGGAGCCTGCAAGGGGCTAAAGATATACAAACCTCCCAATCTCCTCCTCTACAAACAGGGACTGATTGTTGAGGATTCAGAAGGGAGTGGAAATATTTCCTAGCTGGGAAAAGGGGGCTGCTAGGAGAGAAGTCTGGAGAACTGTCTCAGAAAGTTTGAATCACAGGGCTCCTAGCCCCCAGACAGGAAGCTCTATCACATTGATCTGGTCTGTGTCACAAACGCTCCCACCAGGCATTGAATTGAGAGCTGCCAACAAGCGCCATCTCCAGGCAGACCAAGCAAGTGCACATAAGAAAATTAATGAGAGGCTTTTCCTGGCCTCTATAGCCTCCCTGCCCAAGGCCCTAGGAAACGACTCTACAACCAATTACTGGGTCCAGTGCCCAGTTTTGAGCAACCAGCAGAACAATCCTAACAATCAAGGGTGAGCCAAAAATCAAAGAGCTGTGGTAACTCACAGCCTCCTGCCACTAAAACCCCATAAAAGAGAAAGAGATAGAGCATCTAAGTAAAATACAACCTAACCAGATGCCTAAGCACCAGCAAAAAATTACAGGCCATACTAACAAAACAGAAGACATGGCCCAAGAAAAGGAATACAGCAAAGTCCCAGAAGAGATGCAGAATTTGAGAGAACTAATCAGTGAGATGAGCACACATTTCCAAAATCAAATTAATGAGATGAAAGAGAATATAGTTAAAGAGATCAATGACATCAAGAAATCATTGTGCGAACGTAAAGAAGAATTTGAAATCATGAACAGAAAAGTAACGGAGTTCATGGGAATGAAAGACACAATAGGTGAAGTAAAAAATACATTTGAAGCATACAACAGCAGACTCGAAATGAAAGAAGAAAGAATAAGTGATACCGAAGACAGAGCAGCTAAAATTGAAGAGAGAAAAGAAGAGAGAGAGAAAAGAATGGAAAAAATTGAGCAGGGGCTCAGAAAGTTGAATGACAGCACTAAACGCAAGAACATACGTGTCATGGGAGTTCCAGAAGGAGAAGAGAAAGGAAAGGGGGCAGAAACAGTATTTGAGGAAATAATAGCTGAAAATTTCCCAACTCTCATGAAAGAAATGAACTTACATGTCCAAGAAGCACACCGTACCCCAATAAGAATAAATCCAAATAGACCTACACCAAGACACATATTATTCAGAATGTCAAATGTAAAAGATAAAGAGAAAATTCTCAGAGCAGCAAGAGAGACACAAACGATCACGTACAAAGGACGTCCAGTAAGATTTTGTGCAGATTTCTCTTCAGAAACCATGGAGGCGAGAAGACAGTGGTATGATACAATTTGGAAACTGAAAGAGAAAAAACTGCCAGCCGAGAATTCTTTATCCAGCAAAACTGTCCTTCAAATATGAAGGTGAATATAAAGTATTCACAAACAAACAGAAACTAAGAGAGTTTGCAAAAAAGAATCCACCTTTGCAGGAAATATTAAAGGAAGCCTTAGAACCTGAAAGAAAAAGACAGGGGAGAGAGAGGCTTGGAGGAGAGTATAGAAGAAAGAAAAGCAGAAAGGATAACCAAAAGAGTAAAAAGAAAGACAAAAATAAGATGACATATGAAAACCAAAGAATACAATGGAGGAAATAAATAGTGCATTTTCAGTAATATCATTGACTGTGAATGGATTAAATTCCCCAATCAAAAGATACAGGCTGACAGAATGGATAAAAAACATGAGCCATCCATATGCTGCTTACAAGAAACTCACCTCAGACCCAAGGATAAAAACTGGCTGAAAGTAAAAGGTTGGGAAAAGATACTCCATGCGAATAGTAACCAGAAAAGAGCAGGGGTAGCTATACTAATATCAGAGAAAACAGACTTTAAATGCAAAAAAGTGATAAGAGATGTGGAAGGCTATTATATATTAATAAAAGGGACGGTCCTCCAGGAAGATATAATAGTCATAAATACCTACGCACCTAACCAGGGTGCCCCAAAATATATGAGACAAACTCTGGCAAAACTGAAGGGAGAAACAAACATTTCTACAATAATTGTCGGGGACTTCAACACCCCTCTCACATCATTAGATAGAACAACTAGACAGAAGATCAACAAGGAAACAGAACTTGAAAAATATGATAAACAAGTTAAACCTAACAGACATATACAGAACACTGCATCCAAACTCAGCGGGTTATACATTCTTCTCAAGTGCCCATGGATCTTTCTCCAGAATAGACCACATGTTATGTCACAATACAGCTCTCAATAAATATAAAAAGATTGAAATTATACAAAGCACCTTCTCAGATCATAATGGAATGAAACTAGAAATCAATAACAGACAGGAAAAAAGGAAATTTGCAAATGTGTGGAGACTGAACAACACACTCCTAAATATTCAGTGGGTCAAAGAAGAAATTGCAAGTGAAATCAGCAAATATATTGAGACAAATGAAAATGAGGACACAACATATCAAAACTTATGTTGTACAGCAAAGGCAGTCTTGAGAGGGAAATTTATAGCCCTAAATGCCTATATTAACAAACAAGAAAGAGCTAAACTCAAAGATTTAACTGAACAACTTGAGAAACTAGAAAAAGAACAGCAAACCAATCCCAAAGCAAAAAGAAGGAAAGAAATATAAAGATTAGAGCGGAAATAAATGAAAATGAGAACAAAAAAGCAATAGAGAAAATCAACAAAACCAAAAGCTGGTTCTTTGAGAAGATCAATAAAATTGACAAACCCCTCGCTAGACTAACAAAGAAAAAAAGAGAGAAGATGCAAATAAATACAATCAGAAATGAAAGGGGGGAGGTTACAAATGACCTCACAAAAATAAAAAGAATCATAAGAGGATATTATGAGAAACTATATGCCAACAAACTAGACAACCTGGATGAAATGGACAAATTTCTAGAAACTCATAACCAACCTACACTGACACAACAAGAAATACAAGAACTTAACAAACCAATCACAATTAAGGAGATTGAATCCGTCATCAAAAATCTCCCAGCAAAGAAAAGTCCAGGACCAGATGGCGTCACAGGTGAGTTCTACCAAGCATTTCTAAAAGAATTAACACCAATCCTGTTTAAACTCTTCCAAAAAATTGAAGAGGACGGAAAATTACCCAACACATTTTATGAAGCCAACATCACCCTAATACCAAAGCCAGATAAAGATTCCACAAGAAAAGAAAATTACAGACCAATCTCTCTCATGAACATAGATGCAAAAATTCTCAACAAAATACTTGCAAACCGAATCCAACAGCATATCAAAAGACTTATACATCACAACCAAGTGGGGTTTATTCCTGGCATGCAAGGCTGGTTCAATATAAGAAAATCAATCAATGTGTAATACACCACATTAACAAATTGAAGGAAAAAAACCACATGATCATCTCAATAGATGCAGAAAAGGCATTCGACAAAATCCAACATCCTTTTTTGATAAAAATACTTCAAAAGATAGGAATAAAAGGAAAATTACTCAATATGATAAAAGGCATATATGAAAAACCCACAGCCAACATCATTCTCAATGGGGAAAGGTTGAAAGCTTTCCCCCTAAGATCAGGAACAAGACAAGGATGCCCACTGTCACCATTGTTATTCAACATTGTACTAGAAGTTCTAGCTAGGGCAATTAGACAAGTCAAAAAAATTAAACAGGAAAAGAGGAAGTAAAACTCTCACTGTTTGTAGATGACATGATCCTGTATTTAGAAAATCCTGAAGTATCCACAACAAAGCTACTTGAACTAATAAATGAGTTCAGCAAAGTGGCAGGATATAAGATCAACACGCAAAAATCAGTAATGTTTTTATACACTACTACTGAACAATCTGAGGAGGAAAATTCCATTTTCAATAGCAACAAAAAGACTCAAATACCTAGGAGTTAATTTAACCAAAGAAGTACAGGACCTATATGCAGAAAACTACAAAACAATGCTAAAAGAAATTTAAAAAGACCTAAACAAATGGAAAGTCATTCCGTGTTCATGGATTGGAAGAATAAATATCGTGAAGATGTCAATCTTGCCCAAACTGATTTATAGATTCAATGCAATACCAATCAAAATCCCAACAGCTTACTTTACAGAATTAGAGAAGGCAATTACCAATTCATCTGGAAGGGTAAGTGCACCCGAATAGCCAAAAGTATTCTAAAAAAGAAGAGCAACGTGGGAGGAATTTTGCTGCCTGACCTTGAAACATATTACAAAGCTACAGTGGTCAAAACAGCATGGTACTGGCATAAAGATAGACATATCGATCAGTGGAATAGAATTGAGAATCCAGAAATAAACCCTCACCTATACAGTCAACTGGTTTTTGACAAACCTACCAAGTTCACACTGATGGGAAAAAAACAGTCTCTTCAACAAATGGTGTTGGGAGAACTGGATATCTATAACCAAAAGAATGAAAGAGGACCCCTATCTCACGCCCTATACAAGAATCAACTCAAAATGGATCAAAGATCTAAATATAAAAGCCAGGACCATAAAACTACTGGAAGAAAATGTAGGGACACATCTTCAAGACCTTGTAGTAGGTGGTGGTTTCTTGGACCTCACACCCAAAGCACGTGCAACAAAAGAAAAAGTAGATAAATGGGACCTCCTCAAAATTAAACACTTTTGCACCTCACAGGATTTTGTCAGAAGGGTGAAAAGTCAGCCAACTCAATGGGAAAAAATATTTGGAAATCACATATCTGGTAAGGGTTTAATATCCAGGATATATAAAGAGATGTTACAACTCAACAATAAAAAGACAAATGATCCAATTAAAAAATGGGCCAAAGACTTGAATAGACATTTCTCCGAAGAAGAAATACAAATGGCAAAAAAACACATGAAGAAATGCTTAACATCACTCATGATTAGGGAAAAGCAAATCAAAACTACAATGAGATATCATTTCACACCTATCAGAATGGCCACTATTAAAAAGACAGAGAACTACAAGTGTTGGAGAGGATGTGGAGAGATAGGAACACTTCTTCACTGTTGGTGGGAATGCAGGATGTTACAACCACTGTGGAGGACTGTTTGGCAGTTCCTAAAGAAGTTGAATATAGACTTGCCATGTGACCCTGCAATACCACTACTGGGTATATACGCAGAAGAACTGAGAGCAGTGACACGAACAGACATCTGCACACCGATGTTCATAGCCACATTATTCACCATTGACAAAAATTGGAAACAACCCAGGTGTCCATCAACAGACGAGTGGATAAACAAACTGTGGTCTATTCACACGATGGAATATTATGCAGCTGTAAGAAGAAATGAAGTTGTAAAGCATATGGTAACATGGATGAACCTCGAGGACATTATGTTGAACAAAGCAAGCTTAGACACACAAGGGCAAATACTATATGAATGCATTACTATGAAAACATATTGTGTAATCTCATGGTGTTACTAGCTTGAATATGGGTCACCAGAAAATAGAGTGAGCTTAGAGAATGGAAAGCTGAGGGTTAAATTGTACAGAATTGGTAAAAAGGGTGTGTGTTAACTATGGAAATGAATAGAAAAGGTGGAAGCCCAACATAATGTTGGTAACTAGCAGTACTATTATGTGGGTAGGCAAGGGGTTTAAAGGGAAAGTCTAAGGTCATGTATGTTTCTAAAAGGAAAGCTAAAAACTGTAACGGGATTGTATAGCATAGTAAAACCTCATGTGAAATATGAATATGGGTAAAATTGCATATATAAGACTTTTTTCACACACACACACAAAAAAATTTACATGTATCCATTACATTTAATTGAGAAATGTATATATTTATTCAAAATAAATAAATAACACCACACACTCACACACAAAAAAGATTTAGAATACAATTGAATAAGAAATAATCATATTTCTATGTTATAGACATGCAAAATATAATGAGGTAATGTGTGAACAAAAAAAACAATATAAGGGGGGAATGGAGGGGAATAGGAACAGAAACTGCATATGCTATTGAAGTTAAGTTGACATCATTTCAAACTAGCTGGTTATGGAGTTAGGTTGTTAAATACAAACCCCATGGTAACCACAAAGAAAGTATTTAAAGTATATACAGGGAAGCGGCTGTGGCTCAATCAGTAGGGCTCCCGTTTACCATATGGGAGGCCTCGGGTTCGGTTCCCGGGGCCTCCTGGTGAAGGCAAGCCCGCCCGCACGGCGTGGTTAGCTGACCCAGCGAGCACAAGCAGCAAGGGGGGGGATAAATGAATAAATAAATAAAATCTTAAAAAAATAATAATAATAAATAAAAGTATATACAGAAATGGAAATGAGAAGAGGATCAATATGTTTTGTTACAAAAGGTCAACTATACACAAAAGAAGGCTGCAACGAAGGAAAAAAGGGACAAAAAAGGTATTAGACACAAGGAACAAATGACAGCTGGCTGAAGTAAGTCAGTAATTGCACTGAATAGAAATGGATTAAACTCTCCATCAACAAATTTAAATGCATTGAAAAAGACTGAAATTATACAGAGCTCCTTCTTTGACCACAATGGGATGAAGCTAAACATCAATAACACAAGGAAAACTGGAAAATTTACCAATATGTGAAATTAAACAACACACTCTTAAACAATGAGTCAAAGAAGAATTACAAGAGAGAAATTAGGAAATACTCAGAAATGAATGAAAACTAAAACACAACATGCCAAAACTTAGGGGATGCAGCAAAGGCAGTACTTAGAAGGAAATGTATAGCTGTAAATGCCTATATTAAAATAGGAGAAAGATCACAAATCAATAACCTAACTTCACAGCTGGAGGAATGAGAAAAAGAAGAGCAAATGAAACCCAAAGGGAGCAGAAGGAAGGAAATAATAAAGATTAGAGTGGAGGTAAATAAAAACAGAAAAACAATTGAGAGAATCAATGAAACCAAAAGTTGGTTTTTTGAAAAAGCTCAATAAAATTGACAAATTTTTAGCGATACTGACAAAGAAAAAAGGAGGACACTAAAATCAGAAATGAAAAGGGGGACATGACCACTGCTCTTACAGAAACAGAGGTTCTGAGGGATGGGAGAGGGTAAAAGAATAGGTGTAATATGGGGGCATTTTCAGGACATTGCATTTGTCCTGCATGACATTGCAGTGATGATACAGGCCACTGTGTATTTTGTCATAAATTACAAAATTATGTGGGGCAAAGTGTAAACTATAATGTAAACTATAGTCCATGGTTAGTAGCAGTGCTTCAATATGTGCTAATCAATTGTAACAAATGTACCACACTAATGAAGGATGTTGTTAATGTGAGAAAGTATGGGAGGGGGAGGGAGTGGGGCAAATGGGAATGCCTTATATTTTTTATGTAACATTTATGTAATCTAAAGCTTCTTTAAAAATAAAAAAATTAATTTAAAAAAAACTTTTAAAAAAGGATTATAAGAGAATATTTTGAACAATTACATGCCAACAAATTAGATAATCTAGAGGAAATGGACAAATTCCTAGAAACACACAACTTACCAACTGACTCAAGTAGAAATGGAAATTCTCAACAGACCAGTAACTACTAAAGAAATTGAATAGTAATCAAAAACCTTCTGCAGCAGTTTCGCATTATTTATGAATTCCAAAAATAGATATTGGATTATGTTTGTAAACTGGTTTGTTCCTCTGGGTATATTAGATTGTATTGGATTTAGAGGTTTCACTTTTACTTGATTAAATTATGATTAAAGCTTTGATTGGGCCACATCAGTAGGACATTGGGTCCCTGCCCCCTTGGTGGACAGGAACTCACAGAGAAAACCACACAGCAGAGTTTTTGAGCTGGAGCCCCAGGAAGTAAACACACAGGAGAAGAACACAGAGGAACAGAGATGGCTCCATAGACACGGCAGAGGCCCTGGGAAGAGAGAGCCTGATAGTCTACAGCTGACCTTGTGGAGAGACACTGAGCCCGGAGAGGAACAAGCCCCGGGAGAGAGACTAAACTTATCCCAGCCTACAACTGATACTGGAAGAAGCTGGGACCATAGAGCCTTAAGAGGGAGGCTGAACCTTAGCAGACGTCGGCAGCCGTCTTGCCCCAACACGTGACAACAGCCTTTGGTGAAGGAAGTAACTTATGCTTTATGGCCTGGTAACTGTAAGCTTCCATCCCAAATAAATACCCTTTATAAAAGCCAATATTTTGCATCAGCACCCCTTTGGCTGACTAATACGCCTCCCAACAAAGAAAAATCCAGGACCAGATGGCTTCACTGTTAAGCATTCAAAAAGGAATTAACACCAATTCTCAAACTTTTTCAAAATATTGAAGAGGGAACAATTCCTAACTCATTCTATGAAGCCAACATTAATGCTAATACCAAAGCCAGATAAAGACATCACCAGAAAAGAAAACCACAGGCAGATTTTGCATATGAATATAGATGCATAAATTCTCAATAAAATACTAGCAGATAGGATCCAACAGCACATTAAAAGAATTCTAGGGAAGCGGCTGTGGCTCAATCGATAGGGCTCCCGTTTACCATATGGGAGGCCCTGGGTTCGATTCCCGGGTCCTCCTGGTGAAGGTAAGCCAGCCCGCGGGCGCTGTGAGCTGATGCAGCAGGACGACCCAACAAAGGGAGACAAGCAGACACAGAAAAACGCACAGCAAATGGACACAGCAAGCACAAGCAGCAAGGGGGGATAAATAAATAAATAAATAAAATCTTAAAAAAAAAAAAAAAGAATTCTACACCATGACCAAGTGGGATTTATCCAAGGAATGCAAGAGTGGTTCAACATAAGAAAATCGATATAATACAGCACCATTAGCAGAAAGAAAGGGGAAAAAATCACCATTTTAATGGTTGCAGAGAAGGCATTTGACAACATCCAACACCCTTTCATAATAAAAACACTCAGAAAAATAGGAATATAGGTAACTTTCTTAATATGATAAGGGACATATATGGAAAACTAACAGCTAAAATTATACTCAATGGTGAAAGACCAAACACCTTCTCCCTGAGGTAGGAAAAAGACAAGGATATCTGCTGTCACCACTGCTATTCAACATTATACTAGAAGACTTTGCCAGAGCAATTAGGCAAGAAAAACATTTTTAAAATAAAAAGACATCTAAATTGGAAAGGAAGAAGTAAAACCCTCTCTGTTCACAGATGACATGACCCTTTAAATAGAAAATTCCAAAGAATCCATGAGAAAACTATTAGAACTGGTAAACAAATTTAGCAAAGTTATAAGCTACAAGATTAACACATAAAAATCAGTTTTGTTTCTATATGCCAGCAAAGGATATTCTGAAATGGAAATTTTATAAACAATCCCATTCATAATAGCTCCTAAAACAATAAAATACTTAAAAGAATAAATTTAACCAAGGAGGTGAAAGACTTGTACGTTGAAACCTGCTGAAAGAAGTAAAAGCAGACCTAAATAAATGACAAGATAGCCTTTGTTCATGGTTAGGAAGACAACATTGTTATGATGTCACTGCTACCCAAAGCAATCTACAGATTCGACGCAACACTTATCAAAATTCTAGCAGCCCTTTTTTTTTTTCCAGAAATGGAAAAGCTGATCTTCAAATTCATATGGAATCACAAGGGGTGCCAAATGTCAAATCATTCTTGAAAAAGAAGAACCAAGTTGGAGGTCTCGTACTTCCCAATTTCAAAACTTACTACAAAACCATTGGCTTTCTCCTGGCATAAAGACAGACATATAGACCAATAGAATAGAATAGAATTGGGAGTTCAGGAATAAACCCACACATCTGTGGCCAGCTGATTTTTGACAAGGGTGCCAATTACATTAATTGGGGAAAGAATGGTCTCATCAGCAAGTAGTGCTGGGAAAAATGGGTATCCATATATAACAGACTGAAGTAGGACCCCTATCTCACACCATATAAAAAAATTAACTCTAGTCTCGGGGCCGCGGCAGCAGAGTGGTGGGCCCGGTGCTATGGCCACCAGGTGCTGTGCTGCCTGTGGAGCTGCCGGGACGGGCCACAGCCCACTGAAGGAGATGCCAGCCGTGCAGCTGGACACGCAGCATGTGGGAACAGATGTTGTCACCGTAAAAAAACGGAAGAAGAATATGTGGAACAGAAGGTTGTTTAACCAGCACCTTTACATCAAAACAAGAGCTGCTTTGAATTCAAAATCCAGTCCACAGAAATGTGGGGTACTGGAGTTGCAGCTCAGAAAGCGTGCTTGAGTCAGATTCCTCTTGGCCGAGACGTGCACAGCCTAGTGATGAGGAGCCATGGGAGTGCTGCGCCTCAACAACGAGGAGAAAAACAGGCTGCCGCAAACAGCCGCCCCGGGAGGGAGACGTGGTGGGGATTGCAGATGACCATGTAGAACTAAATGTATATTTGACTGGAAAATATGCATTGTCCAGCATCAGGTATACAAGGGACAGTGTATCCAGTTGTTTATGTTGATGACAGTGCAATTTTGGATTGCCAGTTCAGTGAATTTTATCACACTCCTCCACCTGGTTTTGAAGAAACATTATTTGAACAGCAGATCTTCTGAATGTGTTTTTGAAATTTATATTTCTGGGGGCGGATGTGGCTCAAATGGTTGGGCGTCCGTCTGCCATATGGAGGGACCTGGGTTCGATCCCCGGGACCTCCCAGTAAAATAAAAAATATATAGAGAGAAGGCGCATGGGCTGCCAGGCTCTGTGTGCCGCTGAGCCGCCAGGCCCCGGGAGCCATGCAACAAGGTGATGACGTAACAGGAGAGAGGCGCAGGGGAGAGCCAAGACGAGATGCTCCGAAAGCTCTGAAAACCAGGAACCGAGGTGGCGCAGGTGGCAAAACACCTCTCTCCTACATCGGAGGTCTCCAGGATCGAAGACTGGAGGAGGAGGATGAGAAGAGATGGCAGGAAACAGACACAGAGAATTGCCCAGCGAATGGACACAAAACAGCAAATGGGGAAGGGGGCGTTTAAAATGGATAAAGTAAATAAATTAATCTTTTAAAAAAAATAATTATATTTCTGCACTGTTAAAAGTGTTTTCCACTTAATAAAGCTTTACCTGACCTATAGATGAAAATATATTATTAAAAATGTGCCATGCCTGTTAGTGTTGTTTAAGGAACTAATGTATTCAATATACCACCAGGATGTTGTGATTAAAATACTTGTGTTTTGTAATAAGAAAATCAGCATATTGGGTAGTTTATTTAATTCTTATTTTAATAAATTTAACCTATGGGTTCATTGATAGTATTAAGGGGAAATAGAGAGAGAGAGAGAGAGAGAGAGATTTAAAAGGGAATGTTTCTTATGTACAATATTTGTTTTAATAGAGATGTGGATTCTGGTGGCTTTCTTGGTCAAGCTAAAGTTCAGAACTTGTTAGCTTTAAGTCTGCAGTTCCAAAACTTGTGTGCCAGTGTCCTTTTTTATATACAGTATAACAGAGAGTGACAGAAATTTTTATTACTGGCAACGTTCGTGAGATTATTCTTTTATGGACTGTTTCATTTAAACATATGTATTTCTGTAATGAATAGAAAAGAGTAACTAAGGAGCATTCAGTGCCATACTAAAAAAAAAAATTAACTCTAAATGGATCAAGGACCTAAATAGAAGCACTAAAGCCATAAAACTCCTAGAAGAAAACAGGTGGGGAGGACCTTCATAAATGGGGATTTGTTAACAGTTTCTTACATATGACACCAAAAGTACAAGGAACAAAAGAAAAAATAGATACAATGGACTTGGTCAAACTTAAACCTCCGCAAACCATATATCTGATAAGGGCTTAATATCTGGAATCTATAAAGAACTGCTTCTACTCAACAACAGAAAGACAAATGACCAAATTTAAAAATGAACAAAGGACTTGGATAGATATTTCTCTAAAGAAGATATACAAATGGTCAACAAACACATGAAAAGATGCTCAACATCACTGGTCATCAGAGAAATGCAAATCAAAACCATAATAAGATGCCATTTCACACTTAAGATGGCTGTTACTAAAAATAAAAATAGAAAATAGTAAGCCCTGGTGAAGTTGTGGAGAAATAGGAACCCTTATACATGGCTGGTGACATTGTAGAATGGTGCAACCATTGCGGAACCATTTGGTGGTTCCTCAGAAAATTGAAAATAAAATTACCCTCTGACCCAGCAACCCCACTTCTTGGTGTATACTCCAAAGAATTAAAAGCAGGGAATTGAATAGATATTTGCACACCAATGTTCATAGCAGCATTATTCACAATAGCTGAAAGGTTTGGAAGCAATCCGAGTGTCCATCAACAGATGAATGGAGAAACAAAATGTGATATATATACTCAATGGAATATTATGCAGCCAGAAAAAAAGAATGAAGTTCAGATGCATGCTACAACATAATGAACCTTGAAGACATCGTGTTGAATAAAATAAGCCAGACACAAAAAGACAAATATTGTATGATCTTGCTTATATGAAACACCTAGAAGAAGCAAACTTCATAGAGACAGATGGTAGTTTATAGGTTATAGGGGTGGGGGTGTGCAGGATGAGAGACTTAGAACTTAATGTGTGAAGAGTGTCTGTTTGGGGTGATAAAAAAAAAAGTAGGGATAATGGATATCAGTGATGTTAGCACGATATTGTGTGTGAAATTAATACTACTGAATTGTACACTTGAATGTGGTTAAAATGGGAAATTTTGGTTGTATATTGTTACTACAATAAAAAGTTAAAAAATAATAATGACAATACAAAATGCTGCCAAGAATCAGTGATACCTTGCGCACGTAGCTGGTATATAGTGGTATAGCTGCTCCAGAACATAGTTTGTCAGTTTCTTAAAAAGGAAGCAAGCACTTACCATGCAAGGCTAGGAATTGCATTCCTGGCCACTTACCCCGAAGAAATAAAAACTTACGTCCACCCAAAGACCTGTATACTGTTGTTCATAGCAGTGTTATTTGTAATAGCCCCAAACTGGAAGTCACCCAGTGTCCTCCAGGAGGTGAAAGGCTAGATGGTGGCACATCCACCCCAGCAGAGACTCCTCGGCAATAAAAAGGAGTATGCTATTGCTGCAGGCAGCAGCCTGGGTAATCTCAAGGGATTGTGCTAAGGGGGAAAAGTTATATACTTTATTGTGCCATTTATATTACTTTCTTGAAATAATAAGATTATAAAGATGGAGATAAAATTAGTGGTTGCCAGGGGTCAGGGATGGTGGGGGAAAGGCTGGTTGAGACTCTAGAAGGGGCAGCCCAAGGGAGATGGGTGTGCTTGATGGGACAGTTGTGGTTTGGGTTGCCGTGGAGAACCTACACATGGGATAAAATGACAGAACTATCTGTACACATAGTCTACCAATGTCAAGTTCCAGGTTTTGATCATTATGTAAGATGTAACCATTGAAGGAAACTGGGTGAAAGCTACTCAGGGTATCTCTGTACAATCCTTGCAACTTCCTGAGAATCTTTATTTCAAAATAAAGACGGGGAGCAGATGTGGCTCAAGCAATTGAGTGCCTGCCTCCCACATGGGAGGTCCCAGGTTCAGTTCCCGGTGCCTCCTAAAGAAAACAAACAATGAGCAAACAAACAAGCAAACAGACAAGGGAGCTAACTCAGGGGAGCCGATGTGGCTCAGTGGTTGAGCGCCTCCCGCATATGAGGCTCCCGTATCTCAAAAAAAAAAAAAAAAAAAAAGAGTTAAGCCCATGGATGCAGCAGCCGAGGAAGCATCATTCAAGTCTTTTTCTCCCACTGCCATCCTTTCTAGGTCAGTCTAAAGAGCCCGGATACCTGCAGGAACCATTCTGACATGGTCATGAGAGACTCAAGCACCAGGTGCTCCAGAGGCTTTGGGCTTGTCACGTATGCCACTGCGGCGGAGGTGGAGGCAGCCAAATGCCAGGCCACACAAAGAGGGCTGTCTCAAGGGAAGACTGCCGAAAACCAGGTGCCCACTTCATTGGGGAAAAGCTCTCTGTCGGTGGCGTTACAGAGAACACTGAAGATATCGTCTAAGAGATGATTTTGAGCAGTACAGGGAAACTGCAATGATTGAAACCATGACTGACCAAGGCAGTGGCAAGGAGAGAGGCTTTGCCCTTGTAACCTTTGACAACCATGACCATGGACAGACTGTCTTTGGAGATAGCCACGACTGTGAAGGAAGGAAATCCCTGTCTAAGTGAGAGCAGGCCAGCGCTTCACCCAGCCAAAGAGGTCACAGTTGTTCTAGTCATGGAGGTGGTTTTGGTGTGATGACAACTTTGGTCATGGGGCAAATTTCAGTGGTTGTGGTAGCTTTGGTGGGAGAGATGGTGGCAGCGGGGATGGCTGTAATGGACTTGGTAATGACAGAAGCAGTTATGGAGGCTGCAGATGTACAATGATTTTGGCAATTACAACAATCAATCTTCAAATTTTGGTCCCTTAAAAGGAGGAAATTTTGGAGGCAGAAGTACTGACCCATATGGTGGAAGCCAATACTTTGCCAAACCACAAAATTACTGCAACAGAAAACAAAGCTTAGCAGGAGGACAGCTAGAGAGTAACAGGGAAGCTACAGATTACAGCAGATCTGTGGACTCAGCCAAGCACAGTGGTGGCACAGAGACGGCACAATCCTCATGTGTGTGGATAATGCCATGACTTTATTTATGACTAGTCGTATAACCGTTATTTTAGTTTCTTTTGTGTGGAAAGTGTACAACATTCCAACAGAGGGTTTTCATGTCTGTTTTTTGTTTGTTTGGGTTTTTTTTGGCACCCATGCCATTGATTGCTGAATGTAACAGTCTGATGACATTAAATCAATGTGTCTTTTTAAAAAAGTTTTTAAAAAATCAAGCCCTGATAATTTTATAGGCAAGTTGTAATATACATCCAAACTTATCATAACTGTTCCAGAATATAAGGAGACTTTCCCTTCCCCAATTCATTTTAATGAAGTTAATATTATCTGAAGATACCAAAACTCCACAAGAACAAGATAAGAGGGGGGAATCAGAATCAATCTGCACACTTGAACATAGATGCAAAAATCCTAAAACAAATATATTTATAAACCAAATTCAACAATATGTTGAAACAAAAACAAAAAGGAACAAAACATCATGACCAATTTGGATTAATCTCTGGGATCCAAGGATGGTATTTAACATCAATAAACTAATACCAATGCCATGTAATGAATTATCCCAAAACTTAATGGATGGATTAAAGCAACCATTATTTTGTTCATGATTTTTATACGTCAGGAATTAAGGCAAGGCTTGACTGGGCAGTGGTTTTAGTCATATGCTATCTGGGGCTGCAGTGATCATAAGGCTTGTATGGCCTGGATGTGAAGTTACCTTACCCACACAGCTGGAAGTTGATGCTGTTAGGTGAGAGCTCAGGTGGAGCTCTCGACTGGAACACCTTCACATGGGCTCTCCATATGGCTGGAGTTCCTGCAGCATTGCAGCCTAAGGGTAGTTGAACTCCTTAAATGGTGAGTCAGACCATGAATAAGGTAGAAGCTGAATCATCTTTTCTGGCCAAATTTGGATGTGATATGGTATCACCTTTGCACCATTCTGTTGTAAGGGACTCACAGCCCACCCAGATCCAGGGATCTTTTCCTCACCCGTTGAGCTCTTAATCCCACATTTGAGTCATTCTTCCTTTTTCATAATAAGTTGCTCATGTTTTCCACTGAGGAAACTTCTTAGCCTGATTCTGGCCTACAAAAGTTTGGGGGTCCAAGGGCCTTTTTTCATTTTGTACTCTCAATGTCCTGTTCATTAAAAATAGACACAATTCCTTTAAAAACTTGTGGGAAAAAGCATCAATATACTTGTGGCAGTTTGAGATTATTAATAAATTCCAAAAAGAGAGATTATGTTTGTAAACTGGTCTGTTCCTCTGGGCTTGACACCCTTTGATTGTATTAGATTCAGCTGGGATGTCTTTGATTAAATTATGTTAAGATTAGGGCTTTGATTAGGCCACATCAGTAGGGTATAACCCCCTACCCCCTTGGTGGGCTAATATAAACGGGCACTCACTCAAAAAGACACCGAAGAAGATACACGGAAAAGAAAGCGCTCCACAGACACAGCAGAGGAGAGAACATCGATCCTGTGGCCTCGTGAAGAGATGAGCTATTTGCCTGATAGCTTGCAGCAGAAGAGGACAGAGCAGCTGAGCTAAGGAAGCCTGGAAAGAAACAAACCCTATGTCAGCCTGTAGCTGAGAGAGAAGAAGGCTGAACCCTCACAGAGATCAGCAACCATCTTGCTTCAACACATTGCAACTGACTTTGGTGAGAAAAGCAAACTTGAGTTGAACTCCTCAGGGCCTTGTAACTGTAAGCTTTCACCCCAATAAATAATCTTTATTATAAAAACCAACATGGGAAGCGGCTGTGGCTCAATCAGTGGGGCTCCCATTTACCATATGGGAGGCCCCGGGTTCAGTTCCCGGGGCCTCCTGGTGAAGGCAAGCCCGCCCGCATGGCATGGTTAGCTGACCCAGCGAGCACAAGCAGCAAGGGGGGGATAAATGAATAAATAAATAAAATCTTTAAAAAAAAAAAAACCAACAGAGCAGCCTGGCATAAAGCTTGTCTCTCTTCCCAGGGCTCGTCTCTTTCTGGGCTTGGCTGCTCTGCTCTCTCTACAAGGCCAGCTATAAACTATCAGGTGAACAGCTTGGCTCTCTCCCCGGGGCTCCAGCGTCAAAACTAAGCTTTCTTCTCGGCCGTGTTGTTTTCTGTGTGAGTGTCCACCCACCAAGGGGGCGGGATTCAACATCCTACTGCCGTGGCTGAATCAAAGCCCTAATCTTAATCAGCCAAAATTGAAACCTCTGAATTTAACACAAAGGGTATCACACCTAGAGGAACACACCAGTTTATAAACATAATCAAATATCTTTTTTGGAATTCATAAACAATATCAAACTGCCACACTGTTTTTCCCTAAGAGGTGTGTAGTTTCAGCTCTCACATTTAGGTCTTTGATCCATTTTGAGGTAATTTTATATATGGGTGAAGTAGGGGTCCATGTTCATTCTTTTGCATGTGGATAACCAATTGTTCCAGCATCTTTGTTGAAAAGACTGTTTAAAGGCAATTCCAAGCCATGGTTTCTCAACCTCAGGACTGCTGACATTCAGGAAAGGGTAATCCTTTGTTGTGGGGAGCTCTTGTGCAATGCAGGATGTTTGGCAGCATGCCTGGCCTCTGCCCATTAGATGCCAGTAGCACACCACCACTCTCCTCCAATTGCGACAAAATGTCTACAGACCTCATCAAATGTTCTGGGGGTGGTGTGGTGTGTGTGTGTGTGCAAAATCACCCCTGCCTGAGAACCACTGCTCTACAATAATTTGTTAAGCACTATACTGCACTAAAAATTCTACATTACTTTATGCATTTTTCTTTCACAATAAAAAGGGTTTTTATTTCACCAAAACATATTAAAGGCAGAATGAATAAATGGATATAATTGCAAAAGATGACAGAAAAGGCACCTAATAAAATTTTTAAAAATGAAGCCTAGGCACAAACTTCATTAACCTGCTGCCCTGAAGTGTTTGTGGGCTACACCCTTTAACATCACATTTGATGATAAGACATCAGAAGCATTCCCTTTAAAGTCAGGAATGAGACAAAGATGCGCTGTCACTGCTTCTCATCCGTATTGTATAGCTGAGCCCATCCCACGCAGATAATAAAAAGGAATTAATTGGGAAGCGATGTGGGTCAACCAGTTGAGCACCCGCCTACCACACGGGAGGTCCCAGGTTCAGGTCCCGGTGCCTCCTAAAAGAAGACAAGCAGACGCCGCCCCCACGCCTGCCCCTGTGCCCCGCCACAATGAGCTAGACGCCACCGCAACAAGCCCCTTTCATGTGGGAGGTCTCAGGTTCAGTTCCTGGTGCCTCCTGGGGAAGGCGAGCAAACAATGATCAGACAGATGAGAGAACCATGGGGAGAGGGAGGGCGGGGGGGGATAAAATCTTTTTTAAAAATTTAATTACAAGGGATTGGCAAGGAAGACACTTAAAGCTCACTTGCTAATGACGACTTACAGAGGGTATAGAGGATCTGCCCAGGGTCTATGGCCCTGGAACTTAAAAAGCCCACCCTTCAGTGTGAGCCCAGGTGATACAAAGGGTGGGGCTAGCTCTTTCATTCAGGCCACCAAACATTCCTGACCCTTCTCTGAATGTCCTTGCTGCTTTCTCTTCATCTTTCAAGATTCAATTCAGGCATCACCCCCAAGAACTCCCCTTGATCCCCCACTTTGGGTTAGGTCATCCCTGGGCTCCCAAAGCATCACAGATTGAGGTTCAGTCTCCCCTAGACTGGGAACTTCTTTAAGGCAGGGAAATGTCTCAGTCTCCAAGGAGCCCAAGGCAGGATCTGATGCCGAGTGGGTACTCAGTAGACCCGTTCATCATTTTGCAAGTGACTCGCTGGGCTGGGCCCAGCCCCTGCTGCCCACACAATGCCCTGCAGGTGTAGGGAGCCATCTAACCTGCCCTGCTGCTCTGACAATAGGGAAGAGGGTAGTGGGTGAGAGGTGAGCTGGCGATAGCCTTTTAGTGGGGGCCATGCTGTGCCTGACACTGCCGGGCCTGCAGTGGGCCAGGGGCCATGGACTGGGGAGGCCTGGCAAACACCAGGAGGAAGCACCCGAGCCCCCTCTCCTCTGTGCCCCAGAGCACAGGCTGACTTGTGTCTTTTCTTCTCTTTATAGTTTGAGATTTTGCCTGCATTCGGCTGCCACAGATTTCAAAGTCCTTCACACAAACCCAGTTCCAGTATCGCTGGTTCTCAGCACAGTCTTAAGGCTGACTCTTGGCTGCAGCAGAACCAGCATGAAAAGTCCAGGAAATGCAGAGAAAACCACACTTGCTCCAGACACAAGAAGGAAAAGCTGCTTGTCCTTAATTTCAAAATGCTTCTTGGGGACAGTAAACCCCCACCTGGTCTGGGTAATTCTCCATGCTCCTCAACAGTACTCTGGGAAGGTGGGAGACAGCCTGGCTGGAAAGGGAGCTCTGTCCCAGCACCTGATTTGGCTGAAGCTATGTGTCCACTTGCTCACCTGCTGTTTCTGGGGCATCCCCTGCATGAGCCGCAGTGGGCCCCACTGAGAGGGAGCACCAAGCGGGGCTCTTCCTCACTGCAGCCCACCTCTGCTTCATGGCCATAAGGGGACCCGCTGCCTCTGCCCACTCCAGGGGTCTCCCGAGGCCTGGGGCTCCCTGAGGGGAACTGATGTTCCCAAATCCCTTAACCAGAAGGGATGTTGGGGAACGTCCCTCTTCAGGGTAGCCTCGTTGGAGCTAGAGGTTTCAGGGGCACTTGAGAGGGCCTTCTTCTTGAAGGGCAGGTTTGCACAGACATGTGTAGGCACCTCAGATAAAGTATTCAAATTTTGGGCTGGGGGGAGGCATGTTCTTCCTTTGTGCTTTTGGCTGGAAAATAAAGCTGGCTGAATCTGAGAACGGGTTCATTTGTTTGCTGGGAACTATCCCACTTGAGACATGGCAGAGGGGGGCTGGCCTCCTGTGAAATCTGTCCCACCGGTAGGGGGTCTAGCTCGAGCCCTCTCTGCACTGACCCCTAGAGCCGAGCTTCAAGGGTCCAGATTCCAGAGTAAAGGGGATGAAGTGTCAGCCATGATGAGAAGAGTCTCTTGTCCCTGGCCTCCCCTCCCAGGCACCCCCCCCCTTGAAGGCTCCGGCATACAGCAGGTGCTCCACAAAGCTCAGGAGGAACTCCAAAGTGAATGGGAATGGGGAAGCCAGTTCTGCACATCCCCCCACTCTGGAAGCAAAAGGAGGGGAGTAGTGCTTGGATTTAGTGGGGGCCTTCCAGGCTGTCCAAGGTGACAACCAAGAGACCCCAGAGCCCAGAAATTGCTCTGGGTCTTTGATCTTTCCTTAGACCTTACAGTGGCCCAGTGAGGTAAGGATGATCCCCATTTAACAGAGAAAGAAACTGAGGCTCAGGGGGCTCAAGGGACTTATCCAAGGTCATACAACTACCCAACGGCCAGGCCAGGACCAACTGGGGCCTGTCTGCCTCCCATGCCTCCACCCAGCCTGCCAACCTCAATCATTCACCTTCTGCTTTTGCAATATTCTACCGATGACTTTAAAAAAAGGATTCAAGTTAACTTTAGCCACATCCCAAACCATAATAGGTAATGCTTGTTAGTTTTTTTTTCCCCCTAATGCACATTAAAATATCCATAAACAATCTCATACATGATCAGAAGTGCATCCACCACCAGTGAAGTCCTGTGCTATGTTGCAGGAGTGTGAGGGAAGGAGGAAGTTCACAGTGGAAAGCAAATCAGCTGGACTGCAGGGGTTCCTGAGCCAGTACAGTGTTTGCAACCACCTGGGTGGTTGGTTTCTAAATCTGCTTAATAGGTCAAAGGTTCTGGTCAAGAAAGGAACCTGCAGAAGTCTTTCCAACCAGCCTCCCACAGCTCCATCAATCCACGGCTTACCAGGAACAAAGAGGAAAAACCAGTTCTCCCTTCTCATGGCTGGTCCAACATCAACACTCTGCAGTTTGGGTTGTGTGTGAGAAAGTGTGTGTGCAAGAGTGTGTGTGCTCACATGGACAAGGAATTTAAAGGAAAACACATTGGAGAGGAGATAATTCTATCATAAAGACCAATAAATAGGGGGTCGGATGTAGCTCAACTGGTTGGGCATCCGTCTCCCATATGGAGGGACCCGGGTTTGATCCCCGGGACCTCCCGGTAAAAAAAAAAAAAAAAAAAAAAAAGACCAATAAATATTTATGTCTACAACACGTAAAGAGCAAGTACTGATGAACTTTTAAAAATGAATCGCCACAAGATAATTTGGTAAAGAATATGAGCCAGTAATTCAAGAGAGAAGAAATAAAACTGAAGAATAAACATTGGGTGGAAAATTTAAAATAAGTCAGTCAAATGTGAATTATAACACTGTATAATTTTAGCTTCTACTTGACAAAATAATTACGTGTATCAGGGCTGCCGTAATACCACAAATTGGGTAACCTAACACAACAGAAATGCACTCTTTCACAGTTCTGGAGACTAGAAGTCCACAGTCAAGGTGTCAGCAGGGCCATGCTCCCTCTGAAGGCTCTAGGGGCGGGTTCTTCCGGCCTCTTGGTAGCTTCTGGAGGTGGCCAGCACTCCTGGGCAAGTGGTTGTGTCACTCCAACCTCCGCCTCTGTTGCAATGCAGCCTTCTTCCCTCTGTGCCTCGTGTGCAAATTTCCCTCTTCTCCCTCTTATAAAAAGACCTCATCTTAACTTGAAGACATCTGCAAAGACCCTATTTCCAAATAAGGTCACACACAAGAACAGGGGGTTAGGGCTTGAACTTATCTTTTGGGGAACACAATTCCACCAACTACAGTAAATAATGCCCAGAGCTGCAGAGGCTATGACAAAGCCCATACCCCCAAATTCTGAAATGGCAGTTTCAATTAGCAGTGTGTTCCAAGATTCTTAAGACTATTCGGTAGTGTGTTCCAAGAGTATTAAAAACTATTCATTCCTTTGACCTATTAAGTCCACTTCTGGGACTTATTCCAAAACAAGAGAGGAAGTAAAGGGATTCATAAACGATTCCAAGTAATTTCAAAATAATTTCATTATTCAAAATGCTGAAACTTATAAACAGCCAACAGGGAAATGATGCTTTAAAGACGTGGTATATCAATTTGACGCATTACCTTGAAATCATTTGTTAAAAATCCAACATCAGACAGTGTATTAACATGAAAAAAAAGATTAAGCTCCAAGTAAAGCAGAAAACAAGATTGCATACAAATCTGTACTAAGAATGACCGCAGACTGCTAAAAACTGGAGGACAATATAGGAAAATGGAAACAGTTCACAGATGAAGGGCAATGTGATGGCAGATGATTCTTTTTCTTTTGAAGTTCGCTGTGTAACTTCACAAAATCAATACAAGCAGATATTTTTAAAAATTGAAAGACAAGAAAAGAGATCAAAATCAAGGATTTTTTTTTTTCTTCTGAGATTGGGGGAGCAGGGAGTGGCACATGTCTATAGTGAAAGAAGCATAGGGAGTGGGTAAGAAGGTCAAGACAAAAGTGGGGAGGAAAGAGGCAGGGCCAGCCTGGTGAGGAGGCAGGGACCACTTCCCCCTTGAAGCTGGAGGTCTAGCCTCAAGAACAACATGCAACTTGTTTTCTGGAAGTAGCCTCCATCAGTCCCATTCTTGCCATCTGTTGGGGTTATGATCAAATTAATGCATGGCATTGGGTGATGGCCTGGATTTTACAACAGAAATGGGAAAGGAGGAAAAAAATGCTCTACACAAGATATTTTGGCATTCGACCATTTTCTAAGCAAGGAAGGAAACTGACCATGTCAACACACATCTTAGGAAAAACCAAATCAGCTTTCATTACCCACTCTTACATCTCAATTATTCTTTACAGAGAGGGAGTGGGTGGAAATGAGGTTGTGCCAGGGCATTCTGGGCAGCAAACTTGGAATTAGGAAGAGGGCCATTCACCTGCTTGGAGATGGGCAGCAGCACCAGTGGCTTCCCTCTGCCTCACTGGCTTTAGGGGTGAGATTTCTGTCTTAGACTATTTCTCTTAGACCAACTTGGAGAAAATGGATGCATTTTCTGCATGTGAAAGTTTTAACAAAATAATGAAGTAACAGAAAAATGTGGCCTTAAGTTAATGCACAAGTTTTTTTACTTAAGGAGAAGGTTTTAAGATAATCAAGACAAAAAGGAGAGGATATAAAAAGCTGACTGTCTATGCAAGCAAATTGGAAAACTGGAGGAAATGGATATTTTCTGGGGGGCGGGGGGGGGGAGTACCCAAGTAGACTCCAAAAGAGAAAATATCAACTGTACCAGAAGAACCTGAAAAAGTTATCAGAAAGATACCATCATCTCCCCCAAGCCACATGAGGGAGGAGGCACAGCCTCAAACATTGATGGTTTCCCAGATAAAGTCTCTCAAACCTTTAGGAATACTAAGGAAGCCTATAGAATATTGATATCAAAAGTCAACAATTAAGAGCAGATATAACTCAGTGGTTGAATGCCTGCTTCTCACAGACGAGGTCCCAGGTTCAATCTCCAATACCTTCTTAAAAAAAAAAAAAAAAAAAAAAGAAGCCAGCAGAATCCAGGGAAACCACAGACCAACATCATTTACATATAAATCAGTGCAAGAATCCAACACAAAATATCAGCAAATGCAATCCACCAGGATATTAAAGGAAGAAATCACCCAAACAAGATTTGCACAAGTATGACAAGGAAGGTTCAACAGTAGGAGCCCTCTTAATGTACTTTTTATTACTATATTAAGAGAAAAAGCATTATCATAAATGATGAAAAGTCATCTGACAAAATTTACTATGTTTTACAAAAATGTATTAAATCAGTGTCTAGTGAAGACAGATCTGCCTTTGCCCTGGGAGGTGACACCAGGAATGACCTGCCTGATAGGAGTGTCTTTATTTGCCTGGGGGCTTTAGCTAAAGGGCAGTCTAACGATGTGATTTATGAAGGGGCTTCGGACCATGCCAGCTCAGTTTCCACCTCTGGGTAGGCTGTGTTTGATTGAGCTCCAGCCAAAACTCTGGATGCCAAGGTGTGGGAGAGCGTCCCTGGCTGGCAATGCTCTGTGCATGTTGTCACGTGTCACACATGGAGGAGGTTAGGTCATCCAGGGCTCCACGTTGGAACCCCTCCCAGATTCTATCCCACGAGTCTCTTCCTTTGGCCTGTATCGCATCTCTTTAACAATCCTAGCTGTGACTACAACAGCTCTCGGCTCTCAATAGGTCCTGTGAGTCCTTCTAGGGAATTATCAAGCCTGAGGGTGGTTTTGAGAACATCTTGTTAAGTAAAATAAAATGGCTGCTTGCATTGGGCACTGTTGGGAGGGACCCCTTTCAAAGAAAGGATTTTCCAGAAGACAAAAACAATTGACCTGCAAGGATTTTCTGAGAAAATGGAACATGGAACACACCCTCCAGAATGGCAGATAAGCTTGGGTTCAGTAGAGAGCGCTAACAGAGTGGACAAGCACACCATACTAATGTTTATCTACTCCCCACTTTGTAAGACCCCCTATGTAAAACGGAAACTTAACGTCAGCCAGTCGGAACATTTCCCCCTTGCTTCCATGCCTTTGCCCCGTCTAAGCTCCCCCTTTCCACTCCCTCGGGGGAAACTCCTTTCTATGTGTGGTTTCGATGCCTCCCGATTCATGAATGGTAAACTGCTCAAATAAACTCCCTTAATATCTTGTCTAATATTTTAAAACTCCCAAACTTGCAATTGGTATCAGAAGTGAGGGCCATCATCTTCCTCAAACTGTACAGCTGGCAAACTCATTGTAATTAGAAAGGGGGCTACTTCATTAACATGACAAAATCATACACCCATCAAGCCAAAAATCAGCATCATTTGAAATGGCTGAAAGCAATGGAAGCATTCTATGGCTTCCCGAATCCCCTCTAGCACAACTATTATTTGGGAGATCCCAGCTGATTAAATTAAGCAAGAAAAAAAAAAAAAAAAGACATTTAAGGGGGAAGGAGGATATGAAATATATTTATCCCAGAAAATCCAAGAGCAGCAACCAAAATATATGGCAAACATTTAAGGTGTGAAGTATAAAATTAACATACCCAAACAAATAATCTGCCTATGCACAACTGGTAAACAGCTAGAAAATTTAATAGAAGAAAATATCTCATTTACAATAGTACCCCAAAAAATAAAACTCCCAGAAATAAATGCACTAGAACGTATACAAAATCTATATGAAGGGGGCGGATGTGGCTCAAATGGTTGGGCGTCTGTCTGCCATATGGAGGGACCTGGGTTCGATCCCCGGGACCTCCTAGTAAAATAAAATATATATATATAGAAGGCGCATGGGCTGCCAGGCTCTGTGTGCTGTGAGCCGCCAGGCCCCGGGAGCCATGCAGCAAGATGATGACCTAACAGGGGAGAGACAAGACGAGATGCTCTGAAAGCTCCGAAAACCAGGAACCGAGGTGGCGCAGGTGGCACAACACCTTTCTCCTACATCGGAGGTCTCCAGGATCTAATCCTGGTGAAGACTGGAGGAGGAGGATGAGAAGAGATGGCAGGAAACAGACACAGAGAATTGCTCAGCGAATGGACACAAAAAAACAGCAAATGGGGAAGGGGGGGTTAAAATGGATAAAGTAAATAAATAAATCTAAAAAAAAAAAAAAATACAGATGACTTAATCTTAAAAAAAAAAAAAAATCTATATGAAGAAATCTTTAAAGGCTGCTAAGGAGTAGAAAACATGTCATATATATAGAAAGCCACACTGAATATGTGCTTTTCTATAAAGATTCAACTATCAATACCAATGTTGGCAAGGATGTGGTACCGGTACCTGCATGCATGCTGCTCACAGGACCCTTTAGAAAACAGTTGGACAGTTTCTTAGAAAATTAAACTTACCACATGGCCCAGCAATTCCACTCCTACGTACCTCCCCAAAAGAAATGAAAACCTATGTCCACACAAAGACTTGCAAAGGAATGTCTGTAGCCAAATTATTCATAATGCCCCAAATAGGAAACAACTCAAATGCCCATCAACTGATGAATGAATGAACAAAATATGGTACCTCCATGCAACAAAATATTATCCAGCCATAAACAGGAAAGAAGTTTGGCTACATGCTACAACATGGATGAACCCGGAAAAAAACATGATGCAGAGTGAAAGAAGCCAGACCCAAAAGACCACAAAATTATAAGATTCCATTTACATGAAATGCCCAGAATAGGGAAATCCATAGAGACAGAGTAATTAGCGGTTGTGTGGGGCTGGGAAGAAAGGGGAAGGAGATGACTGCTAATGGGTATGGGTTTTTTTCTGGGGTGGGGGTGATGAAAATTTTTTGGAATGAGACAGTGTCATGTGATGGATGCACAAACTGTAAATATACTAAAATGACTGAATTGCATACTTTAAAAGGGTGAATTTTATTGTATGTGAATTATATCTCAATTTTAAAAAGACTAGTACGAGAGGGAAAGTATTGCAAATGACATTTTGGTTTCAGAATTAAACGTGAGATTTTTTTCCAAAAAAAATGGGGGAAGAAGCAATCCCTTTTGGTTTCCACAGACTTCCTCCCTCAGCCCTCCAGTTGTCTGAAGAATCTTTCATCTGCTCCCACCCAATCGGATCAAAGGCCTTTGCTTGCCTTTTAATTTGTGGCAGTCACCTAGCAGGTAAGTGGCAAAGGGGCCCATGGGCCCCTGGGTGAGGTGCAAAGGAGCATCCCACAAAGCATCCCCAAAGCTCCATGACTCACTTTACCCAGAAACAGGCTTCCTTTCCTGTTTTTCATCTGGGAGAAAGAATAAAATGGCATATGTTTTTCTTTTCCACCAATAATGTGTATAAGCCAAACTTTGCAAACAATGGTTTCCTTGGCAACCTCTAACCCACTCTCTTCATGCACAAATACAAACTGCTCTCCAGTAACTGGACCACATCTTTTTCCAGCCAACAGAGATTCATTTGGAAATCACACTTAGAACAGAACAGTTAAGCTCGCCATGGCACAGTGTGGGAGCTATGGAAACGCTGGCTGGGCACTAAGCTGAAGGCCAGAGGCCAAGAAAGCAAGGGGCACATGCTTTCCCTGTGGTCTGGTCTATCCTTCTACCCTCGAGTGCAGTACAGTGACCCATCAACTTTTGCGGTCCCTCCACTTGGTCAGTTTTCTCTAATGGAAGTAAAAAAAGAGAAAGAATCCAAAATCACAGATACAGCCAATCAAAAAAAAAAAAAAAAAGGTTTTGAAAAATGCTGACTTGGGGACTGACCATCTTAATGCATGGCTGTCTGGTCTTCTGGGCTTTACTTTGACCCTGTGACAAATGGTTGAGCCAGGTCCAAGCTCAAGGACCTCCTGTCCTAGATGCTGCCTGGAGGCCCTCCTACTTTTGGCTGTCCCCCTCCCCCACTTTGGCACCCAATGCCACATATTTGGCTGCCTCTCCACCTAGACAAGAGCAAGCTCTGCCCTCCTCACTAGTTTTGCCAGGCCAATTCACCCAAAGGGAAGGGTGACCAAATCTGCCAGCACACTGCAGACCACAGCCTGCCCTGTCCTCTCCCCAGCGCCTGGTGGACTTCCCAGGTGTACGACCTATGCCGTCACACTCAGTCCCCACTCAGGAGCCCTGTGCATGGCTCAGTGCTCTGCTGCCACTGTCCTGAATTCCTTAACTTTTTAATGAGGGGCCCTGTGTTTTCATTTTCCACTAGGTCACCCAACTTACACACTGATCCTGCTTCAGAGCCACTTGAGGCAGGATCTCAGGCGGCTGGAGCAGGCCAGGGTTCCCACAGAAAAAGCAGCTGGCCAGCTACAAGCCCCTCTGGATCTGGAGCTCCATCCCTACTGCTAGAATAACCAGCTCGCTAACACCCTTGACTATTTTGATGATGAGCTACCCACCTCCTCAAAATGGGGCATCTCACCTCACGGCAGAATTAACAGTAACGAAAGGCCAGTGCCAAAGGGCCAGGGCCCTGCCAGATGCACACTGTGCTTAAGATCCCTCTCTGGGTGGCCATGGCACCCAAAGCTGCCCTTAGAGAGCGACCGAAGGTCACTGGGAGGAGCCTGTCCTGAAAGTGGCATCTTCCGGCGAAGAGCAAAGGTCCTCGGCCAGGAACTAGCCAGCTCTGCCTCAGCAGACCTGGGCACTATCCAGCTTAGGGACAGTCATTCCCAGCTGCACTCAGGGATTTAAAAGTTCCTTCCTTTCCTGCGAAGCCTCTTTTGGGGTTTCAGGAAGGAAGTGGAGACAGTGAGAGGAAACCGCAAACCCATATAACTCTCATTGCAGTATCATCTCCAGGTCCCACTGTGTCCTCGCTTCTTCCCAGAGATGCTTGGAGGGTGGAGGGTCCCTATTCCTCGTGCCATTCTGAAACCACCCTGGGGGCATGTTACTCTCCCAGAGATGAAGCCCAGTGACCCATAGGGGCCAGCTAAGCAGAGATGGGGTCGGACGGGTCTCTGTGCCTGGGGCCTCTGGATGGGCTGAGTGTTTCTGCAGAGCCTGGACTGCTGACAAGAGGCTTCCCTCTTAAGGACACTGTGGGTCAAGGGCCCAGCCAGATGGTCTGGTCCTGGGAACATTATCTTACAGAGAAGCCTGATGAGGAAGAGAAAGCAGGGACTTCAGCTTCTGTATCTCTGAGAGCAAGGATGGATGTGTTTGCAGCACTGTGCTTATAATTCAAGGGTCAGGGGTTCCTCAGAAGTCAAATACTCCAGAGTTGACTGTCCCCAATTCCCATCTGTGCCCCAAACTATGCCTCCAGAAACTTCAGTTGACAAAGCCAGACCAAATCCCACTCTGCTCTCCCTGACATCCAGCACCTTGCCCTAACCAGGACCTCACAAAAGAGGGACCTCACCCTGAGATAGGGCTGGTGACACCTAAGAACCCTCAGATGCAGGCGTGAGCTCTTTGCTCTTTTTGTCACGGTGGTGACCACCCCGGGAGCCAATTCCACCCCCCTTAAACCTTCTGGGAATACTTAAGGCCCAGGCATTACAAAAAGGATTAAAAGACATGTTTTTTCAGTTAGTTATAAACCACCCATGTTGGAACGTTTGCAAAACTGGCCAGTTGCTTCACATTACCCAAGATTCCTCGTTCTTTCTTTCTCCATAAATAATTTCACAAGGTTTTCAAGCAAATTTGGTGTTAAAAGCCCATAACCATGAAATAAACAGGATACTCAGGGCGAAATGCCTCCCCCAGAATGCCAAAGCCAAAAACCTCACTTCCACAAGCCGTTCAGGGAGCAGACGGAGGTTAACTTCTACCTACGAAATATTCCCTACCTCAGGCTCCTTACAGAGAGCATGTGAAATTATGCTTATGTTTGAATTGGATATGCATTTTCCTGTATACACACATTTATAAAAAGATTTTTCCCACTGACGTGTCTTTCCCATGCCAAGTCTGGGCTAGCCTATCCAGCTCATAAGTCAGGCTCCTGGAGCCAGTGAGCTCACTCCTCTGCCAGACAAGCAGGAAATGCCAACAAAACAGGGAAAACACACCTAGGAAAACAAAGCAGGTCTTGAGATGGGCAGGGGAGCTCTAGGAGCAGGCAGCTAATAACTGAGGAGTCACCAAGTCCATCTGATCTGTCAGATACAGTCCCTGTGACCCATTTAACAAAGCCGTTCTTATTCCCATTTGGCAGATGAGAAGACCGCGGCTCAGAGAGGATGTGCAGCCCAGGTCGCGTGTTTAGAGGTAGTGGAGCTGGGATTTGGAGCCACATTTTCTGGCTCAACAACCTACTCGACTCGTTTTAGCCCCTATAAATTCTATCTGGCAGGCTCTTGAGGTAGACAGAATTCTCAGGTGGTTCCCCAAGATTTCCAGCCCCTAGTGTAGACAAACTTTCCAGTTACTCAATCAGACACTAGTCTAGGTGTTATGTGAAGGGATTTTGCAGCCATAATTAGAATGCCAAGTCAGCTGACCTTGAGATTATCTGGGAGGCCTAGCCTCATGGCTTGAGCCCTCTAACTCCAGGTTAGAGGCAGAAGTCCTCAAAGATTTGAAGCACAAACAATTCCACAAGTTGTGGCTGACTTGAAGGCCAGGAGGCAAGGCATGCCAGAGGCCTTGGAGAGCCGAAAACTGCCCCTAGCCGACAGCCAGCAAGGCAAGGGGGGCCCGAGTCCAACAAGTGCGAGGAACTGAATCCTGCCAACAACTCCAACACGCTTGGAAGCAGCTTCTTCTCAGAGCATTCTGGAAGGAGGTCAGACAGTGTTTGTCAGGATTCTCCATGTCAGGTTACTCTTTTTAGCCCCCCTTTCCAATGGGTCCTCTTTGGACAGAAGTTGCTGCACAGCTAGCACATTTATTTGCTAAGCTTGGCAACCCTAACCATCACACCAGCCGCATTTCAAGAGCCTAATGGCTACATGCAGTAGTGGACAGAACAGTTCTATTCTGGAACATCAAGTCAAAGCAAAGAGTCTACAGCAGGGTTTCCCAAACATCATTCATGTGGCACCTGTACTTCACCCTTGATTTGAAAACAACACCTTGATTTCGTGTTGGTGAGACCTTGAGCAGAGAGTTCAACCACGTGTGCCAGGCCCCTTGCCCACAGAAACCAGGAGATAAATTGGGGTTATTTTAAGCTGCTAAGTTTGTGGCAACAAGCTGTGCGGCACTACAGTCCCCGACTGGTGTCTCACATGCCAGCCCCAGCTGTCATACCCACTGAGGACTCATGCCCCCCCACCCCAGAGGCCTCACTGTCCATGGGCCCCTGAGAGCACTCTATCCTCCCTACAGGAACCAGGTGAAGGGCCAGGAGAAGACAGCAGGCCTTGAATTTAGAAGATCCTGAACAAGTCCCACCCTTTCAGGCCTCAGGTGTTTTACCTGCCTTCTTAACAGCTGCTGACCTCAGGGCAAGCCAAGAGCCCTAGACTTGAGTTGCCCAATACAGTTGCTAGAGGCCATATGTGGCCATTTAAATGTCAATTAAAATTAAATAGAATTTAAAACTCAGGTTCCACCAGCAGCCTGTGTGTGGGTGGACAGGCGGGCTCCTTCCTGCTGGATTTTCCATCCTCCCTTCCTCCTCCTCTTCCTCCTCCAGGGGGAAGCTCGGGGACTAAGTGGGCCCCTTGGTCCTAGTCCTCCAGCTAAGGCCAACTCCTCTGGACTCCTGGTCCACTAACTCAAGGTTAGCCTAGTCCCCATCCATGTGAATGTCTCCGAGGCCTCCCTCCTGGTCACCCAGTGCCCAGGGACATCTCTACCTCCCCCACCAGCTCTCTCAGGCCAGGAAGCCCCAGATCTGCAGCCTGCATACCCTGGTTGACAAGAATCACCTGGGGAGCTTTTTAAAAGTTTCCTAAAACAAGGTTAAAACGCTGCCCAGGTAGAGCTGATAATCAGCATGTTAAACCCTCCTGGGGCCTTATGTGCAGGGTACCCAGGCTCCCAGGACTCTTGGAAAATTCCTCCCCACAAAAAAACAACACAGCTGGGGGACAAGCAGCAAGATGGTGGCAGAGTTAGGCGCTCCTAGAGTCAGCTCCTCCTACAGGGCAGTTAGTAATCACCCAGAGCTATCTAAAGCACCTCTTTGGGGGCTCCAGCAGACCAGAAGTGCATCCTGCAACATCCTTGAAAGAATGGCAGGAGGAGACTGCCCATCTGCAGAGAAGATTTGTGAGTAGAGCCCTCCACGCCCCAGAGGCCGGTGCCCATCCTCCACGGGAGGCACAAGCCACCTCGGGAGCTATTCCACGGCTGGAATTGGAAGCTCCACTTCCCAAAAGCAGGGGAGGAAGAGACAGTTGGGCACCAACTTCAACTACTGATTAGTAAATTCAGTAGGCTAAAGTATAATCCTAAGAACAGCTAAAGTTTGAAACTGTCCAAGTCAGAAAGAGGCCGGTGGCCACCATCTTAACTCCACACCTGACACGAGGGGAAATCACAGTGCTGCCAGGGACCCACTTCTTTCCACATAGATCAGATTGTCACTCTAGTCTAAGCCCCAGGCCCACCTCGGGCAGGGAGGAAGCTGGGGGGACCTATGCCAGCCTCTCGGGGAAACTATAGGCAATGCCGCGGAGGCCTGTGATCATCCTACTTTGGCAGCGCGAGCCACCCCAGGAGCTATTCTGTGGCGGGATTGGAAGCTCCATTTCCCAAAAACAGGAGGAAGAGAAAATTGGCCACTGATTTCAGCTACTGATTAGTAAATTCGGCTGGCTAAAGTATAACCTTAGGAACAGCTAAAGTCTGAGCCTGTCCAAGTCAGAAAGAGGCCGGTAGCTGCCATTTTGACTCCACCCCCAGCATAAGGGGAAGCCGGGCTGGCTGAGAATCATGGTGATGGTAGGGACCAGTTTCTTTCACCCAGATTGGCCTGCAGCCCTGGCCTAGGCTTCAGCCCCACCTCTAGCAGGGAGGAAGCTGGCGGGCCCTGCACCAGCCTCTCTGGGTAACTGCAGGTGCATTCCGCTGGCACAGACTGAATAGTTGGAAGTCTACCGGGGCAACTGCAGTCATCTTGGACCTGCACTGCATAGATTGCTGCCCACACCTGCAGCTCCATCCCTGCCCCAGGCAGAGGAGAAAGGGGCGTGAAGCTTCATCACTTTCTCTGGGCAACCTCAGTCTAGGCCTGCATGAGTTGGCTTATTCCACACAGTTGTGGCTCTGTCCCTACCCCTGGCAAAAGAGAAAGTTGGGGAAGGCTTCATTGGCCCCTGGGGCAATGAGGGCAGCTTGAGTCTCCACAGCTTATAGCACCAGCTATATCCTTGGCTCCTACTACACAACCAGCAAGGGAGAAAGGGCAGGAAGCCCTAAACTAAAGAGAGAAACTGCACCCAGAATAAATGCTCTAGTAGGCCAGATGCCAAGACACCAACAAAAAATTACAATCCACACAAAGTAACAGGAAGATATGGGCCAGTTAAAGGAGCAAGATAAGCCTCCAGATGACATAAAGGAGTTGAGACAACTAATCATAGATGTTCAAACAAATCTCCTTAATAAATTCAATGAGATGGTTAAAGAGATTAAGGATATTAAGAAGACATTGGATGAGCACAAAGAATTTGAAAGTATACACAGAAAAATAGCAGATCTTATGGGCATAAAAGGTGCAATAAATGAAATTAAAAATACACTGGAATCATATAATAGCAGATTTGAGGAGACAGAATAAAGGATTGGTGAGCTTGAAGAAATGGCCTCTGAAAGTGAACATACAAAAGGACAGATGAAGAAAAGATTGGAAAAACTTGAACAAGGTCTCAGGGAACTAAACGACAACAAGAGACGGGCAAACATACGTGTGATGGGTGTCCCAGAAGGAGAAGAGAAGGGAAAAGGGGCAGAAGGAATATTTGAAGAAATAATGGTAGAAAATTTCCCAACCCTATTGAAGGACATAGATATCCATGTTCAAGAAGCATGACATACTCCCATCCAAAAAAATCTGAATAGACCAACTCTAAGGCACATACTAATCAGAATGTCAAATGCCAAAGACAAAGAGAGAATTCTGAGAGCAGCAAGAGAAAAGCAATGCATAACATATAAGAGATACCCAATAAGATTAAGTGCTGGGGTCGGATGTGGCTCAACTGGTTGGGCGTCTGTCTCCCATATGAAGGGACCCGGGTTCGATCCCCGGGACCTCCCGGTAAAAAAAAAAAAAAAGATTAAGTGCTGATTTCTCACCAGAAACCATGGAGGCTGGAAGACAGTGGTATGATTTATTTAAGATACTGTAAGAGAAAAACTTTCAGGCAAGAATCTTATATCCGGCAATACTGTCTTTCAAAAATGAGGGCGAGTTCAGAATATTCACAGATAAACAGAAACTGAGTTTGTAACCAAGAGATCTGCTTTGCAAAAAATACTAAAGGGTGTGCTACAGCCTGAAAAGAAAAGACAGGAGAGAGAGGCCTGGAAAGAGTCTAGAAATGATTATATCAATAAAAGTAACTAAAAGTGTCAAAAGAGTGGTGAAAATAAAATGACAGCTAAAACCCAAATATTCAGGAATAAACTTAACCAATGATGTAAAGTACTTGTATTCAGAAAACCACAACTCATTGTTAAATCAAAAGAAGACCTAAATAATTGGAAGAACATTCCATGCTCACGGATTGGAAGACTAAATATCATTAAGATGATAATTCTACTCAAATTGATACACAGATTCGATGCAATCCCAATAAAAATTCCTCCAGCATTTTTTAAATAAATGGAAAACATGATTATCAAGTTTGTTTGGAAGAATAAGGGGTCCTGAATAGCCAGAAACATCTTAAAAAGGAAAAGCAAAGTTGGAAGGACTCTCATTTCCAGACTTTTAAGTCATATTACCTAGATACAGTGGTAAAAACAGCATGCTACTGCATAAAGACAGACACATAGACCAATGGTACTGAATTGATGTTTCAGAAACAGACCCTCACATCTATGGTCAAGTGATTTTTGACTAGCCTGTCAAATCCACCCAGCTCGGGCAGAACAGTCCATTCAACAAATGGTACTGAGAGAACTGGATATCCATAGCAAAAGAAGGAAAGAGGACCCCTATCTCATACCTTATACAAAACTTAACTCAAAATGAATCAGGAAGATGGTGGACTAGTAAGAACCGGGAATCTCTTCTCCAGAAAAATAGATAGAAGACAGGCTGAAACAGCCCTAAAAAAGATCTTCTAGGGTTTAAGACAGCAGGTGAAGGCTGCACAGCACCCAGAGGAGAGAGAGACAAAAGAGGGAAATTGCAACGACAGAACTGTGAGTTGGAACCAGCAGGGCCTGCTGCTGCCGGCACCCTTCCCCACACTAAAGACTCTTTAGAATTCTCGGGCCTCTGGGCCTGCGACTACAGGCAAAGGGGGCTCCAGGGATCTACCACCCCAGAAAAGGGGACAGAAAGGGACACAGCCTAAGGCTGACTCAGGTTCTGACCCGCAAATTTGGGCTGCGTTGCCCCATGGGCCCTTCCAGGCCAGGTGGAACCACACGGTGGTTTGCCCTGGGAGCAGGTAAAGGACTGGAGAAATCCGACCCTCACCCTCGCAACCTCCCTCTCTTCTAGCCTGGACTAATTGTTGAGGACTCCACAGGAGAGGGGAGAGAGAGCCTGGGGCTGACTCGGCTTTTGACTCCCAGGTTTGGTCTGCCCTGTCCTGAGAGCCCTTCCAGGCTGGGTGGGACTGTGCCATTGTTTGCTTTGAAGCCTGCAAGGGGCTAAAGATATACAAACCTCCCAATCTCCTCCTCTACTAACAGGGACTGATTGTTGAGAACTCAGAGGGGAGTGGAAATATTTCCTAGCTGGGAAAAGGGAGGGTGCGGCCAAAGAAGACTGGAGAACTGTCTCAGAAAGTTTGAATTACAAAGATCTTAGCCTCCAGACAGGAAGCTCTATCACATTGATCTGGTCTGTGTCACAACAAATACACTCTGACCAGGCATTGAATTGAGAGCTGCCAAAGAGCTTCCAGGCAGACCAAGGAAGTGCACGTAAGAAAATTAAAAATAAGTAGGAGAGGCTTTTCCTGGCCTCTATAGCCTCTGCCCAAGGCCCTAGAAAGCGACTCTACAACCAATTACAGGGTCCAGTGCCCAGTTTTGAGCAACCAGCAGGACAATCCTAACAGTCCAGGTCGAGCCAAAAATCAAAGAGCTGTGGTAACTCACAGCCTCCTGCCACTAAATCCCTATAAAAGAGAAAAAGATTGAGCATCTGAGTAAACTACATCCTAACCAGATGCCTAAACACCATCAAAAAAGTACGAGCCATACTAAGAAAATAGAAGACATGGCTCAAGAAAAGGAATACATCAAAGTCCCAGAAGAGATGCAGAATTTAAGAGAACGAATCAGTAAGATGAGCGCAAATTTCCAAAATCAAATTAATGAGTTGAAAGACAATATAGTTAAAGAGATAAATGACATCAAGAAGACATTGAGCGAACGCAAAGAAGAATTTGAAATCCTGAACAGAAAAGTAATGGAGTTCATGGGAATGAAAGACACAATAGGTGAAGTCAAAAACACATTTGAGGCATACAACAGCAGACTCGAAATGATAGAAGAAAGAGTAAGTGATGCCAAAGACAGAGCAGCTACAATTGAAGAGAGAAAAGAACAGAGAGAGAAAAGAATGGAAAAAATTGACCAGGGGCTCAGAGAGTTGAATGACAACACAAAACGTAACAACAGACATGTCATGGGAGTTCCAGAAGGGGAAGAGAAGGGAAAAGGGGCAGAAAGAGTATTTGAGGAAATAATAGCTGAAAATTTCCCAACTCTCACAAAAGAAATGAACTTACATGTCCAGGAAGCACACCGTACCCCAATGAGAATAAATCCAAATAGACCTACGCCAAGACAAATACTACTCAGAATGTCAAATATCAAAGATAAAGAGAAAATTCTCAGAGCAGCAAGAGAGAAGCAAACGATCAGGTACAAGGGATGTCCAGTAAGACTTAGTGCAGATTTCTCTTCAGAAACCATGGAGGCAAGAAGACAGTGGTATGATACAATCAGGAAACTGAAAGAGAAAAACTGCCAGCCGAGAATTCTTTATTCAGCAAAACTGTCCATCAAATATGAAGGTAAGTATAAAATATTCACAAACAAACAGAAACTAAGAGAGTTTGCAAAAAAGAACCCACCTGTGCAGGAAATATTAAAGGAAGCCTTAGAACTTAAAAGAAGAAGACAGGAGAGAGAGGCTTGGAGGAGAGTATAGGAGAAAGAATAACAGAAAGAATAACCAAAAGAGTAAAAAAAGAGACAAAAACCAGATGACATATGAAAACCAAAGAATAAAATGGAGGAAGTCAATAGTGCATTTACAGTAATATCATTGAATGTGAATGAATTAAACTCCCCAGTCAAAAAATACAAACTGATAGAGTAGGTAAAAAAAACATGAGCCATCCATATGCTGCTTACAAGAAACTCACCTTAAACCCTGGGATACAAACCAACTGAAAGTAAAAGGTTGGAAAAAGATACTCCACGCGAATAGTAACCAGAAAAGAACAGGGGTAGCTATACTAATATCAGACAAAACAGACTTTAAAGGCAAAAAAGTTATAAGAGATACAGAAAGACATTATATATTAATAAAAGGGACAATCCACCAGGAAGATGTAACTGTCATAAATATCTACGCACCTAACCAGTCTGCCCCAAAATAAATGAGACAAACTCTGGCAAAACCGAAGGGAGAAACAGACATTTCTACAATAATCATTGGAGACTTCAACACCCCACTCACATCATTAGATAGAACAACTAGACAGAAGATCAACAAAGAAACAGAGAACTTGAACAATATGATAAACAAGTTAGACCTAACAGACATATACAGAACACTGCATCCAAACTCAGCGGGTTATACATTCTTCTCAAGTGCCCATGGATCTTTCTCCAGGATAGACCACATGTTAGGTCACAACGCAGCTCTCAATAAATATAAAAAGATTGAAATTATACAAAGCACCTTCTCAGATCATAATGGAATGAAACTTGAAATCAATAATAGACAGGAAAAAAGTAAATTTGCAAATATGTGGAGACTGAAAAACACACTCCTAAATAATCGGTGGGTCAAAGAAGAAATTGCAAGTGAAATCAATTAAATATGTTAAGACAAATGAAACATATCAAAACTTATGGGATACAGTAAGGCAGTCTTGAGAGGGAAATTTATAGCCCTAAATGCCTATTTAAAAAACAAGAAAGAGCTAAACTCAAAGATTTAACTGAACAACTAGAGAAACTAGAAAAAGAACAGCAAACCAATCCCAAAGCAAGCAGAAGGAAAGAAATGATAAAGATTAGAGGAGAAATAAATGAAAATGAGAACAGAAAAACAATAGAAAAATCAACAAAACCAAAGCTGGTTCTTTGAGATGATCAATGAAATTGACAAACCCCTCACTAAACTAACAAAGGAAAAAAGAGAGAAGATGCAAATAAATACAATCAGAAATGAAAGGGGGGAGGTTACAAATGACCTCACAGAAAAAAAAAGAATCATAAGAGGATATTATGAGAAATTGGATGCCAACAAACTAGACAACCTAGATGAAATGGACAAATTTCTAGAAACGCACAACCAACCTACACTGACGCTACAAGAAGTACAAGAATTTAACAAACCAATCACAATTAAGGAGATTGAATGCATTATCAAAAATCTCCCATTAAAGAAAAGTCCAGGACCAGATGGCTTCACAGGTGAACTCTACCAAGCATTTCAAAAATAATTAACACCAATCCTGTTTAAACTCTTCCAAAAAATTGAAGAGGAGGGAAAATTACCCAACCCATTTTATGAAGCCAACATCACCTTAATACCAAAGCCAGATAATGATTCTACAAGAAAAGAAAATTACAGATCAATCTCTCTAATGAACATAGACGCAAAAATTTTCAACAAAATACTTGCAAACCAAATCCAACAGCATATTAAAAGACTTATACATCACGACCAAGTGGGATTTATTCCTGGTATGCAAGGCTGGTTCAACATAAGAAAATCAATCAATGTAATACACCACATTAACAAACTGAAGGAAAAAAACCACATGATCATCTCAATAGATGCAGAAAAGGCATTTGACAAAAATCCAGCATCCTTTTTTTTATAAAAACACTTCAAAAGATAAGAATAAAAGGAAAATTCCTCAATATGATAAAAGACATATATGAAAAACCCACAGCCAACATCATACTCAATGGGGAAAGGTTGAAAGCTTTCCCCCTAAGATCAGGAACAAGACAAGGATGCCCACTGTCACCACTGTTATTCAACATTGTACTACAATTCTAGCTAGGGCAATTAGACAAGACAAAAAAATTAAAGGCGTCCATAAAGGAAAAGAGGAAGTAAAACTCTCACTGTTTGCAGATGACATGATCCTGTACTTAGAAAATCCTGAAGTATCTACAACAATGCTACTTGAACGAATAAATGAGTTCAGCAAAGTGGCAGGATACAAGATCAACACACAAAAATCAGTCATATTTTTTGTACACTAGTACTGAACAACCTGAGAAGGAAACCTGGGGGAAAATTCCATTTTCAATAGCAACAAAAAGACTCAAATACCTAGGAGTTGATTTAACCAAAGAAGTACAGGACCTATATGCAGAAAACTACAAAATAATGCTAAAAGAAATTTTAAAAGACCTAAACAAATGGAAAGACATTCTATTTTCATGGATTGGAAGAATAAATATTGCGAAGATGTTAATCTTGCCCAAACTGATTTATAGATTCAATGCAATACCAATCAAAATCCCAACAGCTTACTTTACAGAATTAGAAAAGGCAATTACCAAATTCATCTGGAATCGGGAAGCGGATGTGGCTCAATCGATAGGGCTCCCGTTTACCATATGGGAGGCCCCGGGTTCGATTCCCGGGCCTCCTAGTGAAGGCAAGCCAGCCCACGCGGTGTGGTGAGCTGACGCAGCAGGACGACCCAACAAAGGGAGACAAGCAGACACAGAAAAACGCACAGCAAATGGACACAACAAACACAAGCAGCAAGGGGGGATGGATAAATAGATAGATAGATAGATAGATAGATAAATAAATAAATAAATAAATAAATAAATAAATAAATAAATAAATAAATAAATAAATAAAATCTTAAAAAAAAAAAAAAAAATTTCATCTGGAAGGGTAAGTGCACCCGAATAGCCAAAAGCATTCTGAAAAAGGGCAACGTGGGAGGAATTTCACTGCCTGACCTTGAAACATATTACAAAGCTACAGTGGTCAAAACAGCACGGTACTGGCATAAAGATAGACACATCGATCAGGGGAATAGAATTGAGAACCCAGAAATATACCCTCACCTGTACAGTCAACTGGTTTTTGACAAACCTACCAAGCCCATGCAAATGAGAAAAAACAGTCTCTTCAACAAATGGTGTTGGGAGAACTGGATATCTATAACCAAAAGAATGAAAGAGGACCCCTATCTCACCCCCTATAAAAGAATCAACTCAAAATGGATCAAAGATCTAAATATAGAAAGCCAGAACCATAAAACTACTAGAAGAAAATGTAGGGAAACAACTTCAAGACCTTGTAGGAGGTGGTGGTTTCTTGGACCTTACACCCAAAGCATGTGCAAAAATAGAAAAAAATAGATAAATGGGACCTCCTCAAAATTAAACACTTTTGCACCTCACAGGACTTTGTCAGAAGGATGAAAAGGCAGCCAACTCAATGGGAAAAAATACTTGGAAATCACATACTGATAAGGGTTTAATATCCAGGATATATAAAGAGATATTACAACTCAACAATAAAAAGACAAACGACCCAATTAAAAAATGGGCCAAAGACTTGAATAGACATTTCTCCAAAGAAGAAATACAAATGGGAAAAAAACACGTGAGGAAATGCTCAATATCACTCATGATGGGAAACGGATGTGGCTCAAGAGGTTCAGCGTCCGTCTACCATATGGAGAGACCAGAGTTCGATCCCTGGTACCTCCCGGTAAAAAAAAAACAAAACAAACAAACAAAAAAACATCACTCATGATTAGGGAAATGCAAATCAAAACTACAATGAGATATCATTTCACACCTATCAGAATGGCCACTATGAAAAAGACAAAGAACTACAAGTGTTGGAGAGGATGTGGAGAGATAGGAACACTTCTTCACTGTTGGTGGGAATGCAGGATGGTACAGCCACTATGGAGGACTGTTTGGCAGTTCCTAAAGAAGTTGAATATAGACTTGCCACGTGACCCTGCGATACCACTACTGGGTATATACCCAGAAGAACTGAGAGCAGTGACACGAACAGACATCTGCACACCGATGTTCATAGCCACATTATTCACCATTGCCAAAAGCTGGAAACAACCCAGGTGTCCATCAACAGCAGAATGGATAAACAAACTGTGGTCTATTCACACGTTGGAATATTATGCAGCTGTAAGAAGAAATGAAGTCGCAAAGCATATGACAATATGGATGAACCTGGAGGACATTATGTTGAGCAAAGTAAGCCAGACACAAAAGGACAAATACTGTATGAGTGCGTTACTATGAACCAAATATATTGTGTAACATATTGTTTGATTCAAAAAAATTTTATATGTATCCATTACATTTAATTGACAAATGTATATATTTATTCATCTGTGTTTACTTTTTAGTTAATTGTTTATATTTTCAATTATTAAATGTACAAAATAAAGTGAAAAAAAATGAGAGGGACTGAGATAGACTACTGATATTTAATGTATGTAGAAGTTTTTTTTCATTTTTTTATTTTTTATTTTTTTTTTTTAAGATTTATTTACTTTATCCATTTTAAAACCCACTTCTCCATTTGCTGTTTTGTGTCCATTAGCTGGACAATTCTCTGTGTCTGTTTCCTGCCATCTCTTCTTATCCTCCTCCTCCAGTCTTCACCAGGATTCGATCCTGGAGACCTCTGATGTAGGAGAAAGGTGTTGTGCCACTGCGCCACCTCGGTTCCTGGTTTTCGGAGCTTTCGGAGCATCTCGTCTTGTCTCTCCCCAGCGTCTCTCTCCAGTTATGTCATCATCTTGCTGCATGGCTCTTGGGGTCTGGTGGCTCACCAGCACACAGAGCCTGGCAGCCCATGCGCCTTCTATATATACTTTTATTTTACCGGGAGGTCCCGGGGATCGAACCCAGGTCCCTTCATATGGCAGACGGACACCCAACCATTTAAGCCACATCCGCCCCCAAAGTTTTAATTAGCTTTACCGCAAAAGTGTGGAAATGTATAGAGGTGATAGTATCACATTATAGTGAGTAACAGCTGGTTTATAAATGGGGATTTGGCTGAAAATGGTAGTCTGGGGATGTAAATGGCAATTGACAGAAAGCTAGAGAATAATCTAGGTACTGAATAACACAGTAAACCCAGAGAGGCATGAGAATTGTGGTTGATGGTTCAGATGCAAGAGTATTCTTTGTGAGCTAGAGCAGATGTACATCCTATTGCATAGTGGTGGGAACGTGGAGAAGCATGGGAAAAATACAACTGGAGTGACTTCCGGACTGTGGTTAACAGTAATAATGTAATATTCTTGCATCTATGTCAAAGATGTACTGTGTTGATGCTGGGGGACTATGGAAAAAGTGTGCCAATGTATGCTGTGGACCTGGTAATAATCAGATGATATTATCTCATAATCTATAACAAGTGTTTCAGCATGGTGTGGTGTGTTGATAGAGGGGTGTTGCTTGGGAATTCAGCACATGTGCGTGATTGTTTTGTAAGTTTACAACTTCTGTCATGGAAATAATTTTGGAAGATAATAATAGGGTAGTTTGGGGAAAAAATACACCAAATGCAAGAACTATAATCAGCAGTAAGATTTTGACAATATTCTTTCATAATTTGTAACAAATGTCTCACAACAATGCAAGGAGTTGGTGGAGGGTTGATGTATGGGACCCCTGTATGATGTTATGTTTGCTTTGTAAGTTCACAACTTTCACTATACACTTATTTATGTATGTTCATGTATAAATGATGCAAAAATAATAGGGTGGGTTGGAGGAAAATACTTTGGTTAGTGATAATATTTCGAGGATGCTCTTTTTTTTTTTTTAAGATTTTATTTATTTATTCATCCATTCCCCCTGCTGCCCGTGCTCGCCGGGTCAGCCAACCACGCCGTGCGGGTGGGCCTGCCCCCACCAGGAGGCCCCGGGAGCCGAACCCGGGGCCCCCCATTTGGTAAACGGGAGCCCCACTGATTGAGCCACAGCCGCTTCCCATCGAGGATGTTCTTTAATCATTAAAAATGTTTAACAGCAATGCAAGGTATTGGTGGTAGGGTGAGGTATGAGAGCCCTGTATGATGTTATGTATGTTTTGTAAGTTCACAACTATTGCTATACACTTATTATGTATGTTCATGTATAAAAAAAAAAAAAAAAAAAAGAGCTCAGCTGCACGTTTGAAGACCTTGGGGCAGGGCTTGAGTCTGACTACTTTCTTTTTTTTTTTTTTTTAAAGATTTTATTTATTTATTCATTTATCCCCCCCTTGCTGTTTGTGCTCGCTGGGTCAGCTAACCACGCCGTGCGGGCGGGCTTGCCTTCACCAGGAGGCCCCGGGAACCGAACCCGGGGCCTCCCACATGGTAAACGGGAGCCCCACTGATTGAGCCACAGCCGCTTCCCTGACTACTTTCTAAAACAGATTCTACCACGTGATCAAAAGTTCTGGTTCTGCTGTTTCCACATCTCCATGGACACAAAGTTAGGTATTAAGAGACCATTTTGAGAACCCTCTCTCCTTTCCCTATTTGACCAGGCAAGAGGGAAGCTTAGTAGTTTGGTATTTCTGGATGCCTCAGCCTCGCTGTTTATTGTTTCTTCTCCATATCATATCTCTGGCCCCTTGATTCTTTTTTTTTTTTTTTTTCCGAGGTACCAGGGCCAGGGATTGAACCCGGGACCTCATATGTGGGAAGCCAGCACTCATCTACTGAGCTACATCAGTTCCCCTGAGTTGTTTTTTTTTTTCGTTTGTTTTGCTTGCTGTTTGTTTTTTGTTTTTAGAAGGCACTAGGGACCGAACTTGTGCCCTCCCATGTGAGAAGCAGGTGCTCAACTGCTTGAGCCACATCCGCTCCCCTCTTGGATTCTGAACAGAACTAGACCACAAACCCTGCACCTCAGTCTCCATCCTGTTGGTAGCCATCCATCCCCCTGGGATGATGGAAACTCTGTAACTGATCATTCCCCTTGGTTGCTGCCCATGGTGTTTTGGGAGCAGGTAACTTGTTTCTTGGATTCCAGGGGTTCACAGATGGAGAGGAATGGCCTCAGGAGGGATTCTGCCTAGAGCCCCCATCCATACAGATTCAGATGATGAGATCTAGGACTTCTGAGCTATTGAGCTGTAGACCAGATTTTGGACTTTGAAGTTGATGCTGTAATGGGATGAAGCCTTTGAGGACCTTGGCAGGGGTGAATGCACTTTGCATTTGGAAGGGACATACTTCTTTGGGGGGCCAGTGGGCAGACTTGGTAGGCAATGGCCTCCCAAAGATGTCCAAGATGTCCGAGGGCGAATCCCCAGGACCTATGCATAAGTGAATACGCATGGCAAAGGGGGCTTTGCGGTTGTGGTTAAAGTTAAGGAGAGTAGCCCAGATTACCCAGGTAAATCCGATTTAGTCACATAAACCCTTACAAGCAGAGACGCTTCCCCAGCTTTAGGGAGCAGAAGTGAGGCCAACAGAGAGAAAGGAAGTGTGGGAAGGCGCCCTGTAGGGCAGCAACCATGTGTTTTTTGTTCACCATTTGTCCCAGAGCCTGGAACCCAGCAGGTGCTCAGTAAGTGCCTGGTGACTTAAAGACCAATGGAATGAACATTGTTTGAGCACCTGCTGAGACTGTCTGGGTTCCAATTACTAGCCATGAGGACAAGCCACTTAACCTCTCTGACCCAAACCTTTTCTACAGATGACAGAAATAAGACTCAGAGAGGTGAAGTAACTCACCCACAACCACCCCGTTGGTCAACAGGACTGGTTTTCAAAAGCAGGCCCATCACACCACATCTAGTTGGCGAATCCAACACCATCCTTCCACCCCAAGATGGCTTGGCCATCACGGGGAAAAGGCCAGGCATGGGCAGCTGTGAAGCTTTTCATAGCCCGTCTGGTTCCTTTGCTTTATACTCTGTGGCTTTTCATTCTGGTCACTGGCTGTCTTCCCATTTTCGAGGGCACAGGGCAGCCGGACTGCGGGGACCGACCAGCAGGGGGTGCTAGCACCTAAGGCGTCCCCCGCTGGGGTAGAAGCGTTTCTCAGTGAAGAGCCACTGCAGAATGAATGCCCTGGCCTCCAGTCAGAGTCCCTAACAATGGGGGACCCCAATCACAGCAAATGCCTTCATCTCTGCGGCTGGGGAAGGGGGCAATGCACACGCAGAGGCACTGACATAGTTAAATGAAATAATGCAGGGAAGAGCTTCTAGCACAGTCCCTGGCACACAACTTGATTGAATTCTGCCCAATTTATTTTTTCTGACTCAGCTGTCTCACTCCTTTCCTCCGCCCTTTTGTCTTTACCCAGACTGCACTTCAGAGCATTCCCAAATATTCCAGCCAAGTGCCCTCGGGGCCAATTATAAAATGGGGGGGGGGGCTTGATTCACCAGCCTCTAAGGGGGCGCCTTGCCTTTGAAAACTGTTGCCAGCCCAGTTTAAACTCAAGAACATCATGCCTTTGCTGATATACCTCCTGTCTCCCCTCAACACCGGCCATCTGCCCACCATTTACAGACTGCCTGTGCAAGTTATGCAAGGTCCTGAGTTGGGACAAGATAAGACGCCAAGGCATTGCCGCACCTCCAGAGGCCCCTCCAATGGGGACGCAGACACTAACAGATGACCTCAGAACAATCTCTGTGCACATCGGCAGTGATCCGTGGGGAGGAGGGGTGTCTACCTGGGCTCCCCAGAACCTACTGGTTCCAGGTATTACCACACAGCTCCTCTACTCCTTAAACCATCCTGGGAAGGAAGGATGAGCTCCACTTCACACACTAGCCTCCAAGCCCAAGGTCAGACAGGAAAGGGCAGGCCCAGAACTGGAACCCAGATGTGACTAAGCCACTGTCTCCCTTACCCTAGACAGGCAGGGGTTCTTATGCTCGGGCTCTGGGACAGCTGCGAAATGCAGGTCACTCTGGCTGAACGTGCATTTTCCCCCTTTTCCTTGCAAATAAGCAGCTGCTCAGTAAGTCTGAGCCACTGGCTCCAGGTTTAGCTACGTCAGAACCAGCTCACTTGGTGACTGGCAGATCTTCAGGTAGGACAGTCTGAAAAGGACTCCTGCACAACACCCCTTCCAGGTATTTTTCCTCTTCAACCATTAAATCATACTTTAACAGGCCAGAGACAAATCTCTGATTCAGTCATTCTCTTCCCCCTCCGGCTTCACCCGGTGTATTAAGAATTTTGCGGTAAAGCTCAGCTTTACAAGAATATGCCACAGAAAGAATCAGGGAACTCAGCCATCCAAAACCAGCTAAATGAGGGTTTTATTTGTTTATTACTTTCCTAAGTAAAGCAGTTCCAAGAAAAGTGAAGTCACAGCCTAGGATGCTTATTTTCAGTTCTTAGAAAAGAGCCAGTTTCAAAAGGGAAGCTCCCCTGCCATAGCACACAGGCCTACCACTGTCTGGCGTGGGGTGCTTCCTGATAAGTCAACTTTGATTTGGTACCCGAAAACTAAAACCCCCAAGATGTGTTTTCATTTGATGTCAAGGAGGAAGCACTAGTGGCAACAGTGAGAGTCATTAATATTCAGAGAAACCAGAACAGTTCAGCTAACAGGCCGAGGCGGTCCCTTCCAGTCCAGAGCCACCGGCAGCTTGAAGGGACTGTTGGACAAAACACAGAGCACCCTCCTTTTCCCAGGCTCACACTCCTGAGACATTTTACTGCCCAGGCAACAATGTCAGCCCCATCAGGTATCATTTACCAGAATGATTTACAGACTGGGCAGGTATGGCTCAGGCGGTTCTCGGCAGCCTGGGTCACTCTGCTGGCAGAAAAGGTTTCAGATCCGGGGGGACCCTCAGCCAGGCAGCTTTCTGTTCAAAGTCTTAAAGAGTCCACCACAGGCCCAGTTCAAGGGGCAAATGCTGGGTATCCTATACTAATTTTGTGATAGTTTTAACCTAAGAACCCTCTAACACAAATCCATGGACTATATCAAAGTTAAATTCCAAGGTAACCAAAGGCACCTGCTGCCCTGTGAAAGCCAAGAGGACCCACAGGGGTCCTGGATGGGATTCTGGGGTCCGGGGTAGACCTGAGGCAAGAAAGGAAATCTGAATAGAGCCTGGACTTCAGTTAACAGTCACGGAGCCATATTTGTTCATTGTGAGAAATGTAATAGGGTGGGAGGCGGCTGTGGCTCAATCAGTGGGGCTCCCGTTTACCATATGGGAGGCCCCGGGTTCGGTTCCCGGGGCCTCCTGGTGAGGGCAGGTCCACCCGCGCAGCATGGTTGGCTGACCCAGCGAGCACAAGCAGTAAGGGGGGGATAAATGAATAAATAAATAAAATCTTTGAAAAAAAAAAAAAAGAAATGTAACAGGGTCATGTCAGCTGTTAATAGGGGAAACTCAGGTGGGGTATAGAGGAAGTCTCTGTACCATCTCCGCAATTTTTCTGTAAATCTAAAACTGTTGTAAGAAATAAAGCTTATTTTTTTAAAAAGGCAACTGATGGATAGAACCAAGGGCTACTCCCAGCAGTAGTGACTTGGTGCCTCCCATGTGCCCGGCACCAGGTGACACATAGTGATTGACACACATCCGTGTTTTTTTCCTCACACCAATGTTATGGGTTGAGTCTAATCTGCATTTTACAGATGAAGAAGCTGAAGCACAGAGAGGTTAGGTAACCTGTTCAGAGTCACACAGCAACTTTAGTGCCAGGCGAAGAGCTCAAATTCAGGTCTGTAGGACTGCAAAGCTCCTGTTAATGCACAGCAGTGTTGCTTTAAAACCCCCAAATTTTGAACAAAAACTGCTCAAAAGAAACTTCAAACTTTTAACAAGCCCAGATCAATAATTAAAAACAATGTGTACTTTCTAATATGTCCTGCCTTTCCAAAGAAACTTCTGTAGTTTAAAAACCTCAGCATATAAAAACATTTATTGGTGGTAGGACATCAGTAATCTAGACAACTCCATAGTAACGCTGCAACAAAGTTTAACTCCCTTGACGTTCACAAGCTCAAGAAAAATGAGGCCTGGGTAATATGCAGAGAGCAGAAGCCTAACATTCAATATGACCGCAACACAAAAGTCACTCCCCGCAAAAAGACGTAAGAATTCTAAACCAGGAAGTTGCTCCCTCTATTTCACCAAAAGTTAGGAGGCAGTTTAGTTAAGGCCTGAAAGTCATTCCCAGTCTTGATTTCATGCCACTCTATGGTATCTTTCGTCAAAGAAATTCTGAACATGTTTCAACATCTCTTGGTGAAGGAAGCATGGCAGGTTATCATCCTCCACATCCAGCGGGAAAGTGACCGTAGATGGCTAAGTGGAAGTGGAAAGAGAGCTGCACCTTTGAGACGGCCACTGTGCCTGTACTTAGAAAATGCCATTTGACTTGCAAACTGGATATGGAAGTCGTTGATGGAGAAGAAACAGTGCTGCCATGATGTCACTCCTTTTTTACACAGTCTGTTTTCCTGCCCGTAACCACACTTTAAACACTGTTTGCAATGATCGAGAGTCAAATTTTGCACCATAAAGCAAGGTCACAGCAGTAATGGAAAAAAGTATCAACACTTGTAAAATCTGGAAAATGTAACATGAAATTTGTGTGTTGGGGGGGGGGGAATATTAACACACACAAACCCAAAAGAAAAAAATAAAAACATCTGCTTTTAATCAGCAAACATATTCAAAGCAAGGGGCTATAGCAGAGGCTGAGGTAGCTGAAGTTTCCTAGCATTAAAAAAATCCTACATCCAATCGCTTTGATGAACCAAAGCTCTCTGAGAAACTTTTACAAAATATACATTGTATGATGTCCATGAAACTCACATGGTATTAGAACCTCAACAGCTTTAGAATTTCATTTGTCCTGATGTTCCAGCATCATCTAAGGAATATTCCTGTGTAAGTCTTCCACTTCCAGTTCCCACATGCGTTCATGGATGGGATTATCGGAAAGGTCTGTCATCTTCACAGCCTGAAGGCACGGCTCAGGGTTGCACGCCTGAATCACACCCATGACCATCACATACTTTCCTAAAAGAACAAGAAGCCCATCAAATTAATGGGGGGAGGGGGGAGAGTAATCAGATATCCAGTCTTTCAGAGAGCACAACTTTATCAGAGGCAAATTGGAGACAAAAAAAAAACCAGCACATATCAAAATGCCAAGGAAGTCAGTGATCAAAATGTATATGCACTGACAATAAGTCAAACATTCAATCCGCAGAATGACATCCTTTGGTTCCTGGCTTTTAAAATGTTAAACAAAACCACAGCAAGCTACCTTTGTGCACAAAATAATCAAGCCCTAGGAAGAGAAGAGACCCTCACATCAGAGTTTAAGTTACAATGACAGAAAATGCTCTAAGGTAGAGACAGAGTCCCAGCTTTTCCCTAAACCCCGTCCCTTGTTCAGTGCCATGGAAAATGTGACTGGTCTCTGAGGCACAGGAGGCTCCTCTTTCTGCAAAGACACTCCCTGACAGCCCCTAAGCAAATCCACTCTTCCCTCGATGCTGCCAAAAGAGCCAGGCAAGAAGCAGACTCCCTGCACTTGCCCCGTTCCAACTGCCCAGGACCAATCCCTGCCATCTCCCGCTTCATGCTGACACTGGCTGGGCATACTCCAGCAAATCGACAAGAGGGCAGGCTGCCATCAGAGTGAGCTAATGACAGATTAATCGCGGCTCTCCTCCCATTCCCTCCGGGAAGTGGTTCTCCTTGAAAGCAAAACTTGGCCAGTCTTAACCACACAAAACTCAATTGTGTAAAAAACCCCAAACACAGAGGCAAGGGTGGGCACCCTGCCAGCCCCCCAGCATGTCCCTGCCAGGCTACTTTAATCACAGCTCACATCCTTCCATCCATCAGGGCTGAGTTTTCATGTGGCCCCAGGGCTCTGACTGAAGTCAGGCAAGCTGACACCTGGGCCCTTTGGTTTGCAACCTCTGCAGGATGTACTTAGGTTTCTCTGAAGTCATTTCTAGATTCTACTTGAACAAGTAAACTCAGGGCCCTCAGCATCAAAACCTGGTTCTAAAAATACACTTGCCACTCCCTGTGCATGGCCCCACAGCACTGGAGATGGAACCCTCAGAAAAAGAACGAAGATCCAGTTAAAACTGCGGTGACCCCAACCAGGACACGTTAACAATACTACAGAGGTGCACACCACCAGATGGACGAGTCACAGGCAAGGGCTGGTGCCTGTCCTCCTGAGAGCAGACCACCTAGTTCCTAGTCCTGCTGATTCTACCTACCCCCAGCCACCACCCCCACACCAGCCGAGTCGCCTTCCCCACACACCCACTCCCTTTGCTCAAGCCCCCATCCTCTCTTGCCTCGATTACTTCAAGCCTTCCTCCAGCTCCCCGGCTCTTCCTCTGCACAGCCCCTTCCCCTCGCTGCAGCCACATCATTCTCAAGCGCAGCCCCTGCTCCCAGAACAGCACTGACCACAGGACATTCAAGGTTGTCAGTCCCTCCCTGTCTCCCCTCACAGACCGTGAGCAACTGGAGGGCAAGGACAGTTTGACTCGACTCTGCCTCTTCAGTGCCTGCTGTTTATGGAAACAAAGTACTGGGTGCTCCATGGAAGGACAGCAGCTGAGGGAGAGCTCTGGTGCGATGGTTACAGCTAAAGGCCACTGGAAGCAGGCAGGTGGTCCCACCAACACCGAGGTTCGGCATGAAGGGAGCCCTCCCTACCTCCTCTGCTGCCCCCAGATTCTCACTCACCTCCAGGCCTTTGCACATGCTGTTCCAGGCACATGGACACAGGACACAGGGTGATAGACTGCCCCAGTTTCAAAACTGAGAGTCCCATATCCCAGAACCACCTCAGTCTCCAGCAGTCTGGGGCAGTTGATCAACCTACAGACAACTCCAGTACATCCTGTAGGGCCACCTCCTCCAGACCCCACAAGACGGGATCAGCTGTCCCTCCTCGAAGCCCATGGCATCCTGTATGTGCTTATCCCTATAAGATTCCTTTGTGTCTTGGTAGCCTGTCTCCTGGCCTGGCTCCCTGCCTGAAGGCAGTGACTCAGCTTTGTCAATCAAGACCTAGTGAATAAATGCTGGGTATTAGTAAAAGGAAATGATGCAGCCCTGGTCCAACTGGCTTTCAGGCCAATGGGTAAGTCAGAGGCTCTCCTGGGCTCATTCCTTCAAACACCAGGGTACTGACAGGGTGCCAAGCCTCATGCCAGGGTTGGGACCCAGGCATGGAGATGCCCGGGCCTGCCTTCAGGGAGGAGTGCCTGGGGGCCAAGACACAAAGCAGCCCTGGTTAAGTGCTAGACCAGGGATCTGCAAATGTTTTCCCTAGAGGGCCAGATAGTAAGTATTTTAGGCTTTGTGACCCATAGGGTCTCTATCACTACTCAATTCTGTCATTAGTGGAAAGCAGCCATAGACAATATGTAATATTCCAATAAACAGACACCAATATTTGAATTTCACTTACTTTTTTTTTTTTAGGAAGTACCAGAAATTGAACCCAGGACCTTGTACATGGGAAGCAGGTGCTCAACCACTTGAGCTACATCTACTCCCCTCACTTACTTTTCATGTCATGAAATCTTTTGATTTTTTCCAAGCATTCAAAAATGTAAAAACCATTTTTAGCTCACAGGCTGTCTGAGAGGGGGCGGTGGTCTGTAGTTTGCCAGCCTCTGTGCTACACTAATACTAGACAGGCAGAGATGGAGGGAAAATTGAAGGATGGCGGGGGTGGGGAGAGGCCAATTTTATAATAAATAACAATAATCATAATTTTTTTGAACCCTCACTAGGAGCCAGGTGCTGTGCTAAGGTCATTTTTTTACCTATTAAATCCACAGGACAGGCAAGAATTATTAGATTATTAGCCAAGAAAAGTGTTCCAGGCAGCTCAGCTGGGCAGGGGAGGAGCCAGGAATTCAACCTAGGTTTGTTCTGACTCCAATGCAGTCCAGGTCAAACCAATCAACCTCCAGCTGGAATTCAAGACTCTCTGAGTAGGGCCCTCACAGGGGAGGGAGTGGCGAGGGAAGGTCCATGCATCCTCCTGACCTCCTTAACTTAAACTTCAAGCTCGCCTCCCAGGTCGAACCAATGGTCACTTGCAGCATCCTGCACTTCCTATGGCTCCACAGGGATCAGTGACTGTCTGGGAAATTTGTCCACAGTCTGCGTCCCCACCCCCACCACAACCCAGGGCACATCCATCTGGTCTCTGCTGCAGCCCAGTGCCTCCCACAGGCCTGGGGCGCTGTACTGTCAATGAACAGCCAGGTGAATGAATGAGATGGGGTCCAGTGCCTGTCACTCAAAAAAAATCCTGGTTCCTTGGAGCGCTACTTGCCAGGCACTGGGCCAGATGCTGGGGAGATAACTGTGCTCCTGGAGTTCAGACTGCCAGGGGTTTTCCAAGTGTGACCCCTGCACCAAGCGCAACAGCCTTACCTGGGAGCTCCTTAGAAATGCAAATTCATGGCCCCACTCAGACCTCCAGAGTCAGAAATCCTAAGGGTGGAGCCCAGTCCTCTGAGTTTTAACCAGCCCTAAGTTAAGTCCTATGCAGGCTCACGCAGCTGGTGTAAGAAAGGCAAACATTAGTGAACTACAGCCTAAGGCAGTTCCCTGAAGGCGCCGTTCAGGAAGGTCCCCCTTCCCAGGGGGTTAGGGAGGGCTTCCCTGGGGAAGGGATTTTCGAGTTGAGTCACTAGGGACGAAGAAAAAGTCACAGGTGGGGAGGGGGCTTGTTACAATCCATTTGCCGGGGTCCCTCCCTGGATCCTCCGATATTCTTTAAATGGGTTGCAGGTGATGCTCTCATCGGGTAAGGCTTGTCAGGGGGCCGGGGAGGAGGGAAGGGGACTGAAGAGCAGGAACGGCGAGGGCAAAGGCCCGGGGGTGGGGCAGCCTGGCCCGGCCCTCTGGGGGCCGAAGAGGATCAGCCCCGGGTTCGAATCCAGCCTCGCCCTCAACGTCCCCGCCCCTGGCCCCACCCGGGCCCCACCCGGCCGTTACCTGGCTCGAGGCACGGCCGCCCGCGCGGCACCCGCTCCAGGCCGCGCACCGAGAAGGGCCCGCTCGGGTCCCGCAGCCTTGCCTCGTCGCCGCCCGCCGCCACCACCGTGCCCTGCAGCCACACGGCCCCCAGCTCCAGCGGCCCGCGGCCCGCGCGCGACAGCCGCCACGCGCCCGGGCCGCCCTCCACGTCGCGCCGCAGCTGCTCCGCCAGCACCTTGAGCGGCGGCGATCGCGGCAGCCTCACGGCCGCCGAGCCGCTGGCGCAAAACGACTGGGACGCCGCCATTCTGCTCCTCTGACGGGCGGCGAGGCTCGGCGCGCGGCCACCAATCAGGGGCGCGCTAGCGGAGCCGGCCAATGGGCAGCGCCAGGAGGCGGGGCCGCAGGGCCGAGCGTCCTGCCTAGTCGCCAGGAGTGCGCATGCGTACGTAAAGTAAATAAACGCCCCCAACCGAGAACCAATGGAGGAAATGAATGGACAGAGAAAAAAATAAATGAAAGGAGGGAAGTAAAAAGACTCCCTCTCTCCACGCTTCTCAAAATTTGCCGTGCATGCAAATCACCTGAGGAATGTGATTGCTGCATTATTGCATAGAACAGTACTCTGCACACAGTAGGTGATAAATAATAGCATGGTAAGACCGTGCTTATTGGGAGCTAGCAGGAGTTGGCCCACTGAGTCAGGAGATAAGGCTGGGAAGGAGACAGAAATGGCTTGTAAAAGAGCCCTTTTATCTTCATTTATTTTAATAACAAAATAACGTAAAAGTTAAAAATAAATCACTATATTTTTGACAACAGAAATGCAGGTTCACTGTAAGGCACTTTTAAGAAGAAAATGTTAGAATAAGAAAATGGAAGAAAATTTGTAAAAATCGTTCAGAGGCTATTTTAAAAACGGAAAAAGAGAAACTATAACATTCCTACATCACTGATGGGAATGTAACATGATGCAGGAGCTAGGAAAACATTTTGGTGGTTCTTCAAAAAGTTAAGCATAGAATTACCGTATGACCCAGCAATTCCACTCCTACGTATATATCCAAAGAAACTGAAAACAGGGGCTCAAACAGATACTTGCACACCAATGCTCAAAGCAGCATTTGTGGAAACAACCAAAGTGCCCATCAACAGATGAATGGGTCAACAAAATGTGGTATATATATATAATGGAATATTATTTAGCCATAAAAAGGAATGAAGTGCTGATAAATGCTACCAAAAAGACAGATATTGTATGATTCCATTTATATGAAATACCCAGAATAAATAAATCCATAGAGACAGAAAGCAGATTAGAGGTTATCAGGGGCCAAGTGGGGAGGGCAGAATGGGGAGTTATTGCTTAATAGATAGGGGGTTTCTGTTGGGGATGATCAAATAGTATTAGTAATGGATGTTGGTAATGGCTGTACAGCAGTGTAAATGTAATTAATGCAACTGAATTGTATACCTAAAAAATGGCTGAAATGGGAAATTTTATATTATATATGTATTACCACAGTACATTTTTTTAAAGAGAAGAAAACAATATGGCCAAGATGAAATATTGCAAATTATTTTATAATGTATGTACTGTACTACAAAGACTTGCTCTCTCAATTAAATATTTTAAAATAATTAGAATTTCAGAATACTAAAATAAAATCACTCAGAGATAAACACTGTTAGCTTTTGGGTGTATTGGCGTCCAGGTTTTATATTTGATGATCTATATGTGCATATATTTTCAATATACAAATCTTTTGTTATCTGCCTCTTTTCACTTAATAATGAACAACTTTCTGTATCAACAAATATCCTGAGCTCCCTCCTGAATGGTTGCATAATGTTCTATTTGTCCCATCACCTATTTAACCAATATTCCATACTTGGGTGTTAAGATTGTTTCAATTTTTCACTTTATAAATATCTCTAGGTGAACTTAGAGATAAATCTTTGTGTACAGCCTTTCTAGATAAATTCCTAGAAATGGAATTGTCCCCTAAAAATTGGACATCCCCAATCAGCAAAACCCATAAATCCTAAAGCGGGCAAATCTTAATGTTGGGTTCTATTTCTTAAGAAACTTTGTACTCCCAGGGCCTCCAGCAGTGACAAGCAGACAGAGGGTATGCAGAAAAAGCTTGATTTTTATAAAGCAGCTAAGACATATTGAGCTTTGTAGGAAATAGCCCAGGGACCCCCATACCCTGTAAAGAGCCTGTTCTATACAGATGAGGAAACTAAGGCTTGTGGAAGCTAAGCAGCTTACCTATGGTCTTTCTAGCGCAGCCTCTCTGGGGTCCTGGCCTCTACACCTCAAGCCTGAGCTACAGAGTAATCAGAGCTGATGAGAGAGTAGGGATAGCAGCCAAAAGAGGAGCCAACCTCTTCATGCCCCGTGGGGCCCCCACTGACCTTCCCTAGCCATCTGAAGGCTGGAGAAGTGGTGAGGCAGGGATCTGGATGAGGTCAGAGGATCCCAGGCCTCCTGTCCACAGCTGAAAATTGCCCCCTTCTTTTGGCCTCTAGATTTGTGCACCCCCTGATTTATAAGCTCCGGATGGTGTAATCCCCACGTGCCCGAGCATGAGCCTTCCAGGCAGAGGGAACGGCTTGTGCAAAGACCAGAGAGGGGAAAGAGAGCAGGAAGCCTCTGGCAAACTGCCAGCACTTGAATGGCTGAGATGCAGAGTGCAAATGGAGAGCTGGAGACAGATGAGTCTGTCCCTACCTAACCACATTTGTTATCTCCATTTTGCAGATGATGAAACTGAGGTTCAGGTCAGTGACAAGCCTGAGCCAATGGCTAGTGAGTGACAAAGCTGGGACTTAAACCTAAGCACATCTCATCCCAAACTCCACGCCCTTTCCCTGTCTGTACCTTTGCTCATGCTGTCATCTGTCTGACACCTGTCCCCCAGGTGAAACCCTTCTCAAGTCTCAAAGGCCTGCCACCCCCAAGACCTCCTCTCTCCAGGTTCCCCTCAATTGGAACCAATCCCCCCTTTCCAGACCAGTTTGCTGAGAGGATACTCCTAATCCATTGACATTTGAGGACCAGATCATTCTTTGTGGTGGGGAACTGTCCTGTGTGCCCCCCACTAGAGGATTTGAGCAGCATCCCTGGCCACCCCCTCTACAGGCCAGTAACACCCTTCCCAGTTGTGGCAACCTAAAATGTCTCCAGATATCGCCAGATGTCCCCCGTGGAGAAGCTTGCCCTCGCCTGCAGCACCCACCACACTGTCCTGAGACATATGTATTTGAGTCTGTATCTGTCAGCGAGGCCACCAGGTCTCAAACTCAGGTATCACCAGCAGCCAGGCAGTTTGCACTGGTGGAGCCCTGACCAAGTGGCCTTCATATGTCCCAACTAAAGGGGCCGATCACACTCAGCCAATGGTCACTGTACAGGAGTGTGGGCCCAGTGGTGCCAGATCCGATGTTTCAAGACATTTTAACATATATTCTCCACATGAAAAAAAAAATCGTTGGCAATTTACTTTTGGAACAAAAGAAAGAAAAAAAAAAGTCCACGTGCCCCTGAAAGCCCACGTGGGCTGGTGGTGGCCCCTGGGCAGCCAGTCTGCAAGCCCTGTCCCTAAAATGCAAGTTCTCCAGGCACGTGAGTGTTAACACCCAGTTCCCTGGACCCTCCCGCAAAACATCCAAGGGCTGTAGAGTTTCGCCAACCCCAGGAATTGCAAAATCAACACTTTAAATTGTCATGGGATGTGATAATCAGGGTGGGCTAAACATTCGCTATATTAGAAACCATGCATGTGTCCCCAGACCTCGTTTTCCTCCCTAGGTCTGGTTTTTAGAATGCTGGTGATAAACTAAGCCTGATTTATTATATGTCCATCCTGTATGGGAAAAGACTGTAACTCTAGGTAGCTCTGGTCAACCTTAAGAGATATAGCAGGGGGCTATATCTGGTTGGCGTCCATCTCCCATATGGAGGGACCTGGGTTCGATCCCTGGGACCTCCTGGTAAAAATTTTAAAAATATATAGAAGGTGCGTGGGCCGCCAGGCCCTGTGCGCGGGCGCACCACCAGTTCCCGCGAGCCACACAGCAAGATGATGACATAATAGGAGAGTGACACAGGGAGAGGCAAGATGAGACGTACCAAAAAAACAGCAACTAAGGTTGCACGGGCAGGATGCCTCTCTCCTACATCAGAGATTCCAAGGATTGAATCCCAGTGAAGACAGGAGGAGAAGGATGAGAAGAGAGGGCAGAAAATGGACACAGAGTTGCCCAGCGAATGGACACAGAAACAGCAAAAACGGGGGGGAGGGGGAAGGGGTGTAAAAATGGATAAAAGTAAATAAATAAATAAATCCTTAAAAAAGGAAAAAAAATTGTCATGGGAAAAAAATATTATTGTCATGAGCCATATCTGGGGTCTGTTGACACATGTTGGGTGAGGCAGGATGAGCTCCCGCCCAGACCCCCAACCTCACCTCCCCCAAAGAAATGCCCCTGCAGGCCTTCCTCCACCCACATTCCCAGTGGGAGCAAAGATCCTTGGAAGGGGCTTTCCTATCACCTGCTCCTACGAGGACAAAGGTGAGGAGGGGAATTCTGGGCCTTGGCCTCACACTCCAACTACCCACTCATCCGTTCTCAAGCAGGCCAGGCCAAAAACACTGCTGGTTGCCAGGAACACAGACTGAACCCTGCCGTGCTAAGAAAACGGACATGTTCTGGAAGGACAGACACACAAGTGACCCCTTCATATAGTGATAGCTGCAGTTAGATGAGCACTTACTGTGGGCCAGGCACTTCGTAATCAAAGATTCAGTTAATCCTTAGGACAGCTCTTAAGCGCATTTTACAAATGAGGAGACTGAGGCTTGGCGAAGTCACGGGACCTGCCCAAGACCACCAGCTGGAAAGAGGTGCGGCCAGGAATTGCCAGCCCCACCTGGAACAAGAGGGGGCCCCTCAAGGTGTCTTTCAATAATCAGGCCTCCAGGTGAGGGGGGTTGTAGCCTCAAGTCAACCAACAGATGCCCCCGCTAGTCTGGATCTTCACCAGGGGATAATTCCCTGGGAAATTTTATAAAAATACGGATTCTATCAAAAAATCAATCTGGAACCCTGGTTAATGAGATGCTTGCCAAAGCATGGGTGGGGGAGCATATACTGATGTCTGCAGCTTACTTCGAAATGCAACAGAAAAAGAAGGCAGCTTGATGGGTGGCTAGAGACCCGGACGGATAGGCAGACGTGATAAGGCAAGGAGAGTCAAACGGTCTTGATGCAATCTATATGGTGGGCTCAGTTCCTTCAATAGTGCAATGTCAGGAATAATTCCAGGTTCCGGGTCTGCACCGCTGCCCTCCGGCATCAGGATATCTAGGGCTGTGACCCTAGCATGGTTCTGAGGCCCAGGACACTCATCACTAACTCTCTCCCACACCCAGAGACAAGCAGGCTTCCCATGCCCTCATTCACAGACCACCACCAGAAGGGCGCTGGACAAACTGACGCTCTTGACCTCTGGGCCCCTTTTCCTCCACTCCATGCCAGCCTTGCCCTACAGAACCTGGGATCCTCCTTCCAATAGTCCAGCTCCCCTGGCCTCCTGGAGGGCAGGGCCCAGGGAGATTGAGTAGGACGAAATGGAGTTACATGCTTCAGTGCATGACAACGGGTGCTCCCAGGCCCCTGGCCCAACGGTGGTGTCTGTTCTCCAGGCAGCCAGCCCCGGGCCCAGCTTCCTGGAGGAGCCGCTAGCCACAGCCCACATCTTAGAAATAAGAGATCCTGCCAGGCTGATAACGATGACCCTTGCACCAACGTACCACAGATCAGGAGCTCTGCCAGATGCTGCATCAGCTGCCGGTTCCTCATTTCTTCCACGAATCCCTGCCAGGGGCTCCCTCCATCCCCATTTTATAGATGAGGAAACTGAGGCTCAAAAAGGCACTAAGCCTACAGTAACCAAAACAGTGTAATACTGGCATAAGGCTAGACATATAGACCAGTGGAATAGAATTGACAGTCTAGAAATAAACCTGCACATCTACGGTCAGCTGATTTGCAACAAGGGTGCCAAGACCACTCAACCGGCAAGAGTAGTCTCTTCAGCAAATGGTGCGGGGACAACTGGATAGCCACAGGCAAAGGAATGAGGCTGGGCCCCTACTTCACACCATGTACAAAATTAACTCAAAATGGATCACAGGGAAGTAGATGTGGCTCAAGCAGTTTAGCACCCGCCTACCACATGGGAGGTCCCAGGTTCGGTTCCCAGTGCCTCCTAAAGAAGACAAGCAAGATAGCGAACTGATGTGGTGAGCTGACACAACAAGATGACGCAACAAGAGACACTAGGAGGGAAACATAATAAGAGGCACAATAAAGCAGGGAGCAGAGGTGGCTCAAGCAATTAGGCAATTAGGTGCCTCCCTCCCACATTGGAGGTCCTGGGTTCAGTTCCCCGTGCCTCCTAAAAGAAAGACAAACAGACACAGCAAGTACAAACAAAGAGGGAGTTAGGAAGTGGGGAGAAATAAATAAAAAATCAATCTTTAGGGAAAAGCCATTATCTTCCAGTTCTGGTGTTTTCAGAAGTCCCAAGTGGGTCTCCCGGGGGCTAAAGTCCAGATGTCAGCAAGGCTGGTTCCTTCTCCAGGCTCCGAGGGGGACTCGGTTTCCTTGCCTTTTTCATCTTCTAGAGGCTGCCCTTCCATGGCTTGGGCCCTCCTCCCACCACTCGGACGCCTGCTTCCTTCCACACATCTGCTACCAGCTCTGACCCTCCTGCCCCCATCTTCGGAGAGCAATTGTGATTACATTTAGGGCCCACCCACCTGATCCGGGATCGTCTCCCCATCTACGTATCCTTGACTTAATCACATCTTCAAAGCCTCCTTTGCCACGGAAGGTTCCAAGGATTCGGACCACGGGCATCTTTTGGGGCCATTATCCAGCCGACCGCAGCAGAGCTGGGCATGCTGGTAGGTTTCAGGGAAGAGTCGTGCAGTCAGGCCTGCGCACGGGGCTTTACTCCCTTCGGCCATTTCCTGGCACCTGCGATGCAAGCAGGAGTGGGGACTCGCAGTGGGAGAAGGCGCCAGGGGCCCTGGGAGCACAGAGTGGCCCGGGCGAGAAGGACGGTGGGCGGCTGATGGGTCAGTGCAGGGCCTGGGCAGCGTGGAGAGCCCCGAGCCAGGGCCACCGGGGGGCGCTACAGAGCCCACCGTGGGGGTCTTCCCGCCAAGTAGGTCCCAGCGCCCGTCTCCCACCTGTCCTCACACCTCAAAGGGTCTGACCCGGTGCTCTTGGATAGAAACATAATGCGAGCGCCGGGGGAATTTGGGACAGTCGCACTGAAAAAAGAAAAAAGTGAAAGAAGCAGGTGAAATGAACTTTAATACTATATTTTCTTTAACATAACATATCCAAAATATTATCTTTTTAACATGTAACCAACGTAAAAAATGTTCGGGATATTTTACATTTTTTCTCATGCCAAGTCTTTGAAATCCCCTGAGGCTGGCATCTTTGTTTTATTCACTGACGCATCCACGACATCTCACACGGGCCCGGCCCATAGGAGGACAACTGCCAGCCCCCTCCCATCTGATAATCTGCAACTCAGGGGCCTGGTAGCCTCGTGTGACTAGTACTGGCCAGCACAGCCCTCAGGGGGGAAGGCAGGGCCTCTCGGCTGCTGGCCCCAGGGCCCTGGGCACGACTTCCCCACGTCTCCCTCGGCTTCTAATTAAATCCCAAACCAAGGAGGCTGGACCAGGGCAGCCCTTCATTAAGAAAGCTAGCTTTTATTGAACGCTTAGTATGTGGCAGGCACGGTTTGCATACTTTAGCTCATTTAATCCCCTTGACCTTCTAAGGGAGACACAACATTGTCCGTGTCTTACAGATGAAGAAACTAAGGTTCAGAGAGGTCAAGGCTCAAGGTCGCACAGCTCATACACAGAAGAGTAGGATGGAAAAGCCAGGCAGGTGGGCTCCGAGCTGCGTTCAGACACACTGCCTCACTCCCTTGCTCACTCATTCATTCAACAAACACTGGCCTCTGGAATCAAGGCACAGGTGCATGGGACTGGCAAACCAAGAGCCTAGGGGCAGGGTCTTTCTCTGCCACTGCCTTGCTCATTGGCCTTGGGAAAGAGCCTGTTCCCCCTCTGAGCCTCGATTCCCCTTCTGTTGAATGATTAATAGGCCTGAGCCATCCTAAATCACAGCTTCCCTGCAGCCAGGTTTGATAATGAATTTTCTGGCATCCAATCTCTGGCCCCAAGAAGGGGGACCAAGGAAGTCCTCGTGCCTTGCCTTGCGTGGCAGCCCTGGCCGATGGCTCCCTCGCTGCAGACAAAAACATGGTCACAGATAGACAAAACAGCCCTGCCCACCACCACCACCAAAGCTAGAGGCAGGATTCACTGAGAGAACTTACTACATGCCCTACATGCATCACCACGTTCATCCTCACAGCCACCCAACAAGGTAGGTGCTGCTGTACCCATTCTACAGAGGCAGAGACTGAGGCTCTCCAAGGTTCAACTCACAGAGGGTCAAAGAGAGCAGAATCACATCCACTTACCATACACTCCAGCGCTCCTACCCTTGGGGAGTATCTACCCTAGAGAAATGAAAACTCAGGTTCACCCCAAAACCTGTTGTTTATGGCAATTTATTCATGACTGCCCCAAATGCGAAACAACCCAGATGTTCTTCAACAGGTGAATAGAGAAATAAACTGTGATGCAGCCACATCATGGAATTCTACTTGGCTCAGCAATAAAAAGAAACGAGCTCCTGATAGATGCAGCAACTCGGATGAATGGCAAAGGCCTCAAGCTGGGTGAAGGAAGCCAGTACCAAAGGGTCACATACCCTTTGATTCCATCTGTACAACACTCCCCGATCGGCAAAACTGTAGGAATGGAGAAGAGATCGGGGTTGCCAGGGATTGCAGCGGCGGCAGGGTGTGGCCACAGGAGGCAGCCCGAGGGAGTTCTCTGGAGGATGGAAGGATTCTGTGTTGTGGTTGTAGTGGTAGATACACAATCCTATCTGTGGTAAAAATCCACAGAGCTGTACACACACACACACACACATACACATACACAGGACGAGAAACCCAGTCCCTAGCTGGGTGGCTCCATGCAATTCGGGGGAGGACCGTTTGCTGTCATGGGCTGTGGCCCAGCCAGGAGACACCACTTCCTCTTCAGCGGCTCAGCCCAGGAGACCCAAGAAGGTCCCACTGAAAGTTAGTGCCTAAAAAAATATGGGGTGGGGTTGGGGTGGGAAATGGTTAATTTCATATCATGTGAATTTCACCTCAGTTGGAAAAAAGGGGGGAGGTTCAAACCAGAAAAGTCTAATCTAGACTCAGGACCCCAGGCCTCAGAGAGGTTAAATAAGGTGCCCAAGGACACACAGCCAGTAAGAGCTGAGCCGGGATTTGAGCTGGGAACAGTCTGCCTCCAAAGCTCGAGTCCTTTCCCCTGGGTGTTTGGGAGAAAATTGATTAAACGTCATCCAGAAGAGTAAGCTGGTCATTTCCTGGAAGCTCCAGCCAACTGTTTCTGCCCTGCTGTAAACTGAACTGCTTCAAGGATTCCCCCTCCCCCTGTCCTCCCAGGTGCTGTGACCTTATTAACATGAAAATACTTCCAGGCGCATGAGCGAGAAACCAGAGCCAATCTATCTGAAATGGACCCCTTTTCTGGTAATGATCACAATTCTGTGAAAGTGGAACTGTTCTAGAAAATCGAGACTGAGTCTCGTGCAGTGTTTGCAAGGAAAGAAAAAAAAAAAACACTCTGAGCAAAGTAATGAATAAGAATCCCTTATTTCATGGGGAAGGAAGGAAAAGTAAGGGACCTGATGTGTCCAAATGGCCTCTATGGACAGCGGGGGAAATTTTCCTGAGTGGGTTTGGGACGGGATTAGGCAGGGAGGCAGGGGGATGGACAAGATGACTGCTGAAAACTCAAAGCAGTTTCTCCAAACGGGAAGGCTTCAGCTGCTAATAAGGGGTAGTTTTTTTTAAATTAGAGAAGTTATAGGTTTATAGAAAACTCATGCATAAAATACAGAGTTCCCATATACTACCCTATTATTAACATCTTGAATCAGTGTGGCACGTTTGTTGCAACTGATGAAAACATTTTTAAAAATCGTACTATTAAATATAGTCCATGGTTTACTTTAGGGCTCATGTGTTCTACAGTCCTATGGAGTTGTTTTTTTTTTTTTTTTAATTTTAACCTGGTAACTTATATACAACCTAAAATTTCCCCCTTTTAACCACATTCACATATATAATTCAGGGCTGTTAATTACACTCACAGTGTGCTACCATCATCACCATCCAGTACCCAAACTTTTCCATCACCCCAAATAGAAACTCTGTACAATATAAGCACTAACTCCTCGTTCCCTAGCCCCCACCGCAGCCCTTGGTATCCTCTATTCTAGTTTCTGACTCTATGAATGTAGTTATTTTCTTTCTTTCATATCAGTGAGATCGTACAATATTTCCCCTTTTGTGTCTGGTTTCACGCAGCATGATGTCTTCAGGGTTCAGTGCTGCAGCGTGCATTGGAACTTTGCTCCTTTAAGGGCTGAGTCATATTCCATTGTATGGATCTATCACATTTTGTTGGTGGACACTTGCATTGCTTCCATCTTTTGGCAATTGTGAAAAATGCCATTATGAACATTGGTGTGCAAATCTCTCTGAGTCCCAGTGTTTTGGGGTATACACCTAGAAGTAGGATTGTCTGGTCATACGGTAATTCTTTACTTAGCAGTAAAGCGGTAATTCTTTACTTACTGAGGAACCACCAAACGATTTTCCACATTGACTGCACCACTTTACGTTCCTACCAACATTGAACAAGTGTTTCTATTTCTCCACAGCTTCTCCAACACTTACTTTCTCTTTTGTTTTTTTTAATAGTAGCCATTCTAGTGGGAGTGAGATGGTATCTTGTTGATTTGCATTTCCCTAATGGCTAATGATGTTGAGCATCTTTTCCTGTACTTTTTGGCAATTTGTATCTCTTCTTTGGAGAGACGTCCATTCAAAACTTTTGCCAATTTTTTAACTGGGTTATTTGTCTTTTTGTTGCTGAGTTGTAGGATTTCTTTATATATTCTGGATATTAAACCCTTATGGGGTACCAAATACCATTGATTGTATACTTTGGATAAATTGTATGTATTTTATTAATATGTATCAATAAAATTGATTTGTTAAAAAGAAAACACACACACACACACAAAACCCTTATGGGATATGTGGTTTCGAAATATTTTCTCCCATTGTGTAGGGAGTGAGGTTTTGGGGGGGACTGTGATCCTCATTATAGGGTCACATGAACAGCACCCCCTGACCAGGCACTCACCTTGGCCTTGTACTCTTGAGTGGACACAGCTGGGAATAAAGGAAGTGCGATTCAGCCCCAGGATGGTCTCCCCAGCTGCTAGGCAGGGAGACAGAGTTTGCATAAGCCTGGGCTGATCTCTGTGCACCAGCTCCCCACCCCCAGCCACCCTAGGGACCTACAGACAGAGGCCCAGCTGCAGGGTGGTGTGTCCAGCCCGGAGCTTGCAGGATGGTCCTTCTGCTCAGGCATCTGCTGCCAGGGGAGGGAGCTTGGGGGGGAGCTGGAGGGGGCCAGCCCTAGGAGGGATGGCGAAGTGAGCTCTTGGACAAGGGGTAAAGGAGCCCTTCTGTGTGCAGATGTTTCCCCTGGCCACACGACCACCCTGACAGGGAGGTTCAATTTGGCCCCATTTTGCAGACAGAAAGACTGAGTCTGGTTTCTTAATTCATTTCTTCACTCAACATGTATTCACTGAGTGCCTTCTATGTGCTAGTCACTGGGATGCAACAGTGAACAAGACAAGAATTCTGATCTGATGACGTGTATTGCCTGGTGAGGGGAGAAGAGAGAGGGAAATAAACAGAGATGGTTTCTGTGATCAGAGCCCACAAGTGAAGGAAATGAACCGGGAGGAGTGGGAAGAGGGTCTTATCTGGAAAGGCGCCCTGAGTTGGCCATGCTTAGTCTGGGACTGAATGGCAGAGGGAGCCGGTGATCCAGGCAAGGGCCTTCCAGGCTGCGGGACCAGCAAGTGCAAAGGCCCTGGGGTGGGGATGAGCCTGTGTGTTTGAGGAACATGAAGGCCAGTGGTAGTGGGTGGAGTGAGTGAGGGGGTAGGAGCAGGCCAAGAGGTCACCAGGTGAGTGGAGGCCAGTTCAGGTAGAGCCTCCCAGGCCACTGGAGGGAATTTAGATTTGGTTCTAAATGCAACCCCTACACTCTCCCTCCTCCTGCCTCTCCAACCTGATCTGCTGCTCCCCAAGGCCACAGAGGTCTCCCCACTCTCTCCCCTCACAGGCCATGCTCAGTCCACCTCTGCATCCTTCCTCGGGCCTCCTCCCCTTGGCCAGCGGGAGCCCCCAACCCCCTCAGGAGGCCTCTGAAAGCCTCGAAAGAAAGCCAGTACCTGCCTGGATTTGAATAGAGGCGAGCACTTCTGGCACATGATCCTGAGCCAGTTCCTAAAAAGGAGATTGGTTTCTTCATCTGTAAAATGGGGCTGGAAATCTAAGTGCCGACTTTGCAGGGCAGCTGCAGAATTAGAGAAGGAGCACTCATTTCGAGCCTGGAACATAAGCAATGTCAACTGTCAGCGGCATCATTTCCACGGGGAACAGAAACAGCGGAGGGAAGCAACTGCTCTCGGACCTTCCCTCACCCCCCCGGAGGCACATGAGGGCTTTTTTTAAATGCACATGTGCCCGCCCAGAGGGCTGTTGCACGCTTGGCTGAAGCCTCCCAGCAGCGACCGAGGTCGCGGATGCTTGCATGTGGCAGATCTTGTCTGCTCCCTGCACCCCTGTAAGGGAGGACTGCACAGTCTGCTTTTACGGGAGAGGAAACTGAGGCCCAGGGCCACACAACTGGATCTGCTGTGACCAGGAGGACCCTGGGGACCCCCAAGATGGGTCCCAAGGATGCCCCCACCCTTGCCGGGGTGGCTCTGCCCCTGCCCTGACCTCCCAGTGTTGGCAGTGCAAGGTCAGCAGCTGGCAGTGAGCCAGGTGGCTGGCGTTCATTTGCATCCCCTCCACCCCTGAAGCCCGGGGAGCCAGAAGAGGAAGCTAAAGGGCACGCCAAGCCTGGGCCTCAGCACTCCCTCCAACCGCCATGTAATCGCCGCTGGAAAGAGACCATGAGGTTTACAGGAATCAGCGCCTCTGGGCTGCACCGAATGTGAAAGCAAAACTCACACACGCACACACACACAGGTACAGGCACACGCATGCACACACAGGCACCACACACACAGGTGCACACGACCACACTCACAGGCGCACATTCACCTGCATGCACACAGGCACACGCACAGGTGCACACAAGCACAGGTGCACACACAGATACATGCACATGCACGCTCACACACGTGTGTGCACAGGCATGTGTACTCGCACACGCACAAGCACAAAGGCTCCCAGGCCCCTCCCATGCAGCTCACCCACTCACAGCCTCAGGCTCGCTCCCCTCGGCCTCAGGGTGCATCCCACTCCCAGCGCTTGCCACAGACGCACCCCCTCGCCGCCGGCGGAAACACGCACACTCACAAGCACACCCACACGCCGGGTCAATGGCCTCCAAGCAGCCCTGCACATGCAACAGAGTGGCTTGTACGTGGGTTCCATCTCACGCCCCCTGCATCTCTGTATCACACATGTACGCACGCGTGCTCAGGGAGTGCCCGGCACCAGCCCCAGTGGGATTCTCCCGGGGCCCTCACTGCTTCAGCCTCATCTGGCATCAGAGTTCACAGCCCTGGACTTTGCCCGAGCTGTGCCCCACCTGGACGGCCTTCTGCCCGCTCCTCTCGGCCCTGCACGGCATCCCCACCCCAAGTGGCCCGTTCCCAGGAGGCTCCCCTGCCCCCCACAGCGGTTCTAGAGTGGGGGAGACCCCGGCCAGGGTCCTGGCTCCATGACTTAACCTCCCTGGGCCTCGGGCTCCCTCACTGCCAAACTGACATAACTATAATCAGCATTATTTCCCTCTTTCTTGGGTGGTGGTCACGTGTGCAGACAGGCATATGGGAAGTTCAAAGAATGAAAACCTGTCCGCGACAGATGAAGGCCCTGCCACCTTGACCGGGGGAACCCGTGAATCCTCCCAGCACCCCAGGAGGCAAGACTGACTCCAAACAACAGACCAGGAGACCGAGACTGAGGGTAAGGGTGCCTTGGCCACCGGGGGCTGCGATGGTTTCCAGCCCAGAGTGTCTGTAGGAGGCAGATCTGGGCTCAAACGCTGCCAGGGCCACCCCGTGCTCCCGGGGGAGGCTGCCCGGCCCTCCACACTCCCCACAGGCTCTCAGGGGTCCTGGGCCTGCTGGGGTCAGAGGCCAGTGAGCAGGAGACCTGGCAGGACCCAGTGGAGGGGAGAGAGGACTGGCCTAGGGTCACCCTTTGTATTCGCATCCCAGGGCTGCTGTACCACATGTCACACCCTGGGATGTGCGGGGACGGCTTAAAACAGCAGAACTGACCTCTCTCGGTTCTGGAGGCCAGAAGTCCAAAGTCAAAGTATTGGCAGGGTCCTGCTCCCTCTGAAGGCTCTCGGGGAGGATTGTCCCTGGCCTCTTCAGCTTCTGGTGGCTCCAGGTGCCCCTCAGCTTGGGGCTGCATCCCCCCCATCTCCATCTTCACATGGCCTTCTCCCCCATGTGTCGCTGTGGCTCAAATCTCCCATAAGGTCACCAGTTGTAGATTTAGGGTCCACCCTAAATCCAGGATGATCTCATCCTGAAGTCCCTAACTTAATTACATCTGCAAAGACCCTTCTTTCCAAATAAGACCACACTCACAGGTTCTGGGGGGTACGACCTCTCTTTTGGGGATCACCACTCAACCTCCTACACCCAGTGGTCCCAGGCAGTAATGGGCAGAGACCTCCCCCACACACACCCCCAGCCCTCAAGTCTATCATTAGCAAGAGCAGGGACACGACTACAAAGCATGCATCCAGGAGACTGGGTCTGGAGCCTCCTGCCTGGCTTGGCATCCTGCCCTGACTACTTATTTGCTGTGGGATCTTGGCCTCTCTGGGTCCCAGTTTCTTCATCTGCGAAATGGTGATAAGACAGTACTTATGTGGTAATGAAAATCCAGTGTGTTCATCCATGTAAAGCCTTAGAAGAGTGTCTGGAAACCAGAAGGCTCTCAATCAATGTTTGATAAATAGACGGATAAAATCGTCTGGCACAATATGTATGCTCAAAATAAATGCTAAGTGTCGTCTGAGGGGGGCTGGTAATGCTCCAAAGGATCCCCCACCAAAATCTCCCTTGGTTCTCCTCACTCCCGCAGCCCACCCTGGAGAGAGGCAGGGAAGGTGACATTATCCCGAGGAGGATGGGAACACTGAGCTCCTGGGGGCGGTGGGGCATGGGGCAGCCCCACACCCGGTGTCCTGGCCCTTATGAGGGCCCCATGTGCTGGCCCCAGACTAAGTCTGACCCCTGACAATGTCCTGAAAGCACAAGGAGAAAAACAGCAAGTTGGTGGGTGTTTCATCCAGCTCAGATTCATCACAGGAACCAGTGTAGCAGAGAGCAGTCGTTCTCAAAGTGTGGTCCCCTCAGCCTCAGCGGGGAACTGGATAGGAATGCACATTCTCGGGCCCATCCCAGGGTTATGGGGGCTCCACGTGGGGGTGTGGGGGCCCTTGGGTGATGCAGGCTGAAGTTTAAGCACCACTGGCCTTGGGGTCCAAAACACTGATGGGGGAGCTGAGGTCCCTGGGCTTGAATCCTGGATTGGCCACCAGCCCTGGGTACGTCACTTCATGTCCCTGTGCCCTGTTGCCCCGGCTGTAAATGGAGGCTATGATTGTGTCTCATGCAGGGGCCGTGTGGAGCTTCATTGCCTTTTCAGAAGCTTCTAGAACAGTGCCCAGCACTGTGTATGTGCTGATTAGTATAATTATCCAATCTGGGGGGCTAGCTTTTCACCTGACATTATGAGCTTCTCTCTGTGTGTGTGTGTGTGTGTGCACACATGCCCAAGCTACACAACCTTCCTTTTAGGGATGAAAACCATAGGTAGTTGGTCTCTTCAAAATTCTCACTTGGCAAGTTTTTTTCAAGTTAATATTTGTTATGAGTTAAATTACGTCCCCCATAAAGACACGTTCGGCGGGGCCGGTTAGCTCAGTTGGTTAGAGTGTGGTGCTAATGAAGACACGTTTAAGTCTTAACTCCAGGTCCCATGAATATGACCTTATTTGGAAATAGGGTCTTTAAGATATGACTAGTTAAAATGAGGCCAAACTGGATTACGGTGGGTCCTAATTCAATACAACAGCGCCCTTACAAGGAAAGGAGATTTGGTACCACGGCAGACAGACACGGAGGAGAAGGCCACATGAAGATGGAGGTCACAGAGATTGTATAGATGTGTCTACAAGCCAAAGACGGTCAAGGGTTGCCAGCAAACACCAGAAGGTAGAAAAGGCAAGGAAACCTATAGATAGGTTTCAGAGGGAGCATGGCGGAGCATGGCCCTGCTGACACCTTGATTTTGGCCTTCTGGCCTCCAGAGCTGGGAGAGAACAACTCTGTTGTTTTAAGCCATCTGGTTTGTGGTACTTTGTTATAACAGCCCTAGAAAACTGAGACAGTATTTAACTCTACCAGTCCCTCAATATTGTTTAAGCTGGGCTGATCCTTGAAATCCTACTATCAAGGAACAAGTGCTCTAGAAGGTTGGAGGTCACTGTGACCTTTCACAAGTGGGCAAACCAAGGCTCCCAGACAGCCCCCCAGAAATTTGCTCCTTGGGCTCCCCAGAATACCACCCCTACAGGAAATAACATTTGGCTTTTGAGGAAATTTCACTGGCCTGCCCTGGCAGGAACACAGGAATGGGCCATCCCCAGCCTCCTGCATTTCCTCAGAACCCCACCTGGGCAGAGGGAACCCACAGAGAGCCAGGACACGGCTGGTCTAGGGCCCAAGAAGGCACTGCAGGGATGATGACAAAAACAATAGCAAAAATACTGGGGGCCATTCACAGTTGCCTGCTCTGGGCCAAGGGCTTTGCATTTATTGACTGCTCTGCAAGGGTGGGGTAGGGGAGGAAGGGAAGCAGACATTCCTTTTTACAGCCAGAAAACTGAGGCTCAGAGAGCTGAAACAATGGGCCCAAGGCCACAAAGCTGGTAAGTGGTAGAGCAGGGATTCAAACTCAGGAGTGTTGAACCTGAAAGCCTAGGTTTAGGGGAGTCAGAGCACTCCCATACCCTGTAACCTGACCTGACCAGGGCCAAGGAGCAAGGGGGAGGCTATGGCTCCTGTATTAGTCAGCCAAATGGGTGCTGATGCAAAATACCAGAAATCTGTTGGCTTTTATAAAGGGTATTTATTTGGGGTAGAAGCTTACAGTTACCAGGCCATAAAGCATAAGTTACTTCCCTCACCAAAGTCTATTGCCAAGTGTTGGAGCAAGACGGCTGCCGATGGCTGCCAAGAGTTCAGGCTTCTTGGGTTTCTCTCCAGGCTCAGCTGCTGTGCTCTCGCCACAAGGCCAGCTGTAGACTGTCAGGCGAAAGGCTCTGTCTCTCTCCCTGGGGCTTCTGCCGTATCTAAGGAGCCGTCATCTCTATTCCTCTGTGTTCTTTTTCTGTGTGTTCACTTCCCAGGTGTTTAGCTCAAAAAAACTCCCAACTCTGTCCTTTGCCATGTCTTTTCTCTGTGAGTCCCCACCCACCAAGGGGCAGGGATTCAACACCCTCCTGAAGTGGCCCAATCAAAGTCCTAATCATAATTTAATCAATTAAAAGTGATACCTCTGACAGACCAGTTTACAAACATAATCCAATAACTATTTTTGGAATTCATAAACAATGCCAAACTGCTACAGCTCCTGAAAAAATCTGGGCATTCGCCTGCTTAAAGCCTTCCTGTACCCTTAGAATAGCTCCAAACTCCTCCCCAAGAGCCACCAGGCCCTGCATGGTCCAGCCCTGCCCTCCTCCCCCTCCTCCTCCTCCTCCTCCTCCTCCTCCTCCTCCTCCCTCTCCCCACCACTCACCAAGCTCCAGCCAAGCTGGCTTTGCTTGTCTCCAGCATAGCAGGCTTGTTCCCACACCAGGGCTTTTGCACACGCTGGCCCCGCCTCCTGGAACACTCTCTCCTCAGACTTTCACACGCCTGGCTCATCCTCTTGCTCACTGTCTTAGCTCCAAAGTCCCTTCTGCTGAGAGCCCCTCCCTGGCCATCTAGCTCACGTTGAACCCCACTCCTTTTGCCATCATCCTCTGTTATGCCAATCACACCATTTCATTTCCTACAAAACATGTATTCTGCCTGAGATCATCTTATTTGTCTATATTTGTTTCCCCACTAGAATGTGAGCTCAGTTTTCTTGCCTAGGAAATGGGCCAGGGTTGCATCTCTACCCTGCCTCTTTCCAGCTGTGAGTCCCTTGGGTAAGTGACTTTACTGCTCTGAGCCTCGGTTTGTTCATCTGTAAAATGGGGTCAAAAACCTCCTCTTCACTAGGAAGAGGAAGCACAAAGGAGCAACCCCTCCCCCCACACACGGTTGTTCTGGTCTCTGCCGGTTTTCCCCAGGGAGTGTGTTGGGGGGTCGCAGGTGTGGGCAGGTGGGGAGGCTCTGAATGCAGCCCAGGCATCTCCTGGGAACAGGACATCCTTGTCAGTGGACAGGCAGGGAGTTGGGAGCAGTAGGATGGGGCGGGCTTGTTGGTTGAGTCCTGTTCATTCGCCAGCATTTAAGCAGTGGGGACAGGCAGGCAGTTTATTGAACACATACTATGTGCCGAGAGACCTAAGGGCGGATGCCTTGCATTTGCACATTTCATCTTCACAAACAACCCTATGAGATTGGTTTTGACAGCTAAGGAAACCCAAAGCACAGAGAGGTTAAGTTAACGGCCAAGGTCACACAGCTAGGCAGTGTGGAGCTGGATTCTGACCTCACACAGCTGGTTCTAGGGCCCACACTCTAGGGCTCCGTGCAGCTCAACAGCCCCTCGGGGGACCGGGACTGAGGGAGAAAACAAAGAAGTCAGTGGATGAGGGATTCAGTGACTGAGAAATTCCTCATGGGAGACCAGGAAGGTTTGGCGGAAAGAGTAAGGCAGCGGGCAGTTGGGGGGGGGGTGAGGGAAAGAGCCCCAGGCAAGACAATGAGGCCGCCTGGCATCCCAGCCAGGGGACGGCGGAGGGCAGGGAAGGCAGGAGCAGGTGGGGTGGGCAATTGAGGGTGAAGTGCCCATAAAGATGAGGCACTTCCAAAGGATGCACGCGGGCCTCATTATTCCCCTAATGAGAAGACCCCAGGGGTCACCCCAGCAAGGCCCGGAGGGAGGTACAGCAGGAGCTGCCCCTGCTGCCCGGCCACCCTCACCTGGGCCACCTGGGTGCTGCAGGAAACTTGTGTGCTGCCTTTGAAGCAGCAATCCCACTTCGGGGAACCTTGCCTTAAAAAAAACTCTCCCCTTCCTCCTCCCTGGAGTGAAACAACAAAGCCTGTCTCCTGGGGGCTGGGACCACACACACTTCCTGAGAAAGGTGAGGCTGGTTTCTCCATCCTCCCAGCATCTGGTGGGAAGGGGGGAGGGGAAGGGGCCTGTGGCTGGGGCCAATACCAGGAGAGGATGGAGTGGGGGTGGGTGGAAGGAGGGGCTGAGGGGAACTGTGGGTGGCCAGGAGGTGGGTCTGGGGGGGGGGGGGTCCAACTCTACCTAGCCTTGGTTAAACCATTCTGGGCTCATCTCCAGACCATTCTTGGGCTGGATTTTTTTTCAATGGTATTTAATGCCCTGTCCATCATGTACCGCCCCAAATCATCTTGTGTTTCTTGTGTTTGTTTGTTTTGTAATCTTTTTCATTGAGCTATAACCTACGTACAGCTTATTGCTCTCACCTTAAGTGTGCAGCTCGATGGAATTTTACATCTGTGCAGCCTCCACCCAAATCAATGTGCAGCCCCCCGGGGGTCGGATGTGGCTCAAATGGTTCAGCGTCTGTCTCCCATATGGAGGGACCCGGGTTCGATCCCTGGGACCTCCCGGTAAAAAAAAAAAAAAAAAAAAAAAAAATGTGCAGCCCCCGGCCACTCTGAGCCTGGTCCCAGAACCAGCAGCAGCACCTGGGTGTTTGGAAATGCAGAACTGCAGGCCCCAGCAGTGCCTAGGGGGTCAGCATCTGCGATTTTACTTAACAAGCCCCCCCAGGGCATTCGTTGGTGTTGGAGGGGCCGGTGCTGGTGTAGACCCAGGGACCTGGATGTCTGCGAACGGACGCCCCCAGGGCCTGGAGGCAGGCTCAGCTGCTGCTGCTCCCGCACTGCCACCCAGGACCAGGCGCTTGGATCCCCCCTCCAGGAGTCTCAGAGAACTCTCCTGCCCCCTTCATTTCACTGACAGGAGCAAAGGACTGTCCCGAGGTCTCAGGGCGAGAACTAACTGTTCGTGGGCACCAGCAGTGCCAACCTGGCCTCTTGTCGTGGACTTTACCACTTTGTGCTTCAACTTGCCCATCAGCAAATTGGCGTCAAGATCTCTGCCCCAGCCGCCTCCCCGGGCAGGGGGAGCTGTCTCAGGTTAGGGCTTGCTCTGCGCTGTGGGGTCTCGAGCATGTTCCATTCACGGCCTCAAGCCTCACAACCCTAGAAGGCAGGAACTAGTGATCACATACACAATCCCATGGTGCCATTTTACAGGTGAAGAAACCAGGGCTGGGAGAGGTTAAGCAACTTCCTAAAGGGAGCCAGAAAGTGCAGGATTTGAACGCAGACAGTCCAGTTCCTCGGTTGTCTCACCTAAATCACTCAAAGTGAGCTCCTTCCAGCAAGTCATTTGAAGAAAGAGAGCTTCTTTCTTTCCTTCCTTCCTTGGGAAAAACAACCACCACCCAATAATAATAAAGCATGCACATGATTTAAACAAAAATTCAAACCATCCAAAGGCGTCACAGAGAAAAGGCAGCTTCTCTCCCGGCCCGACACCCTGCTGTCGTCCTCTCTGGAGGCGACTGCCGTGATCAGTTTCTTGGGCGCCTTTTCAGAGCTACGCTCCGCAGATACAAGTGTGCGGACACGTGTGCTCTTTGCTCCCATTTAGACAAGCGGGAGGCATTCTTTACCACCCAGACCCGCCCTTGCTTGCACCACTCCACACTGTCCTTCCAAGACGTGCCCAGAGCGCACAGGCTGCGCCCCGGCTGAGGCAAGCAGGAGCCGGGGCTCAGCTGGCCGCACCTGGACCGCCGGGCACACAGCTGGTTGGAGCGCGGTTGTGTCTGGCTCCCTGGCACTCTCTGAGCGTTTCTGCAAAGCTCCCTGGCAGGGGCGGGAGTGCCCAGCCACGGCGCGTGCGATTTCAACCTCGGCAGATGCCAGGGGGTATTTCTTATCTGCCAGCTCGGGACTGGGCACAGGATGCCGCTGCCGCTGGCGCCCAGGCCCTGGGCAGGGTGGTGGGAGGGGCCCAGAGAGGGGAAGGATGGCATTTTCCAAGAAACTGAAAACGAAACCAGAGAAAGGTGTCAGCTGAGGCCCTAAGTGGGGTCTACTGCTCCAGAGATAAGGGACAGGAAACGCCTGCCTCTCCTTTCCCTGAAAGTCCTGGGGTGACAGACACCCCACCCCCAAACACACACCCGCACCTCTCAGGCTTAAGCCCTGCCTTGGACCAGGCCTGGACAGGTGGCAGTCGCTTTCCTGTGTGTTCATTTAAGTTACATGGCACTTGTGAGCCAAGGCCACGCTGGCACCAACCTCTTTTGGGCCAGGCGGAGCCTTCTCCTTTAATTTTACAACTATTGATTGAGTGCCAACTAGGTGCCAAGGTGCCAGCCATAACTCAAGTACTCCTCGTGAGGATCCCAGGAAGTAAGCACTGTTAGAGTCCCCATTTTACCAACGAGAAAACTGAGGCCAGACAGGTTACGCCCCGTGTCTGAGGCCACCTAGCTCGTGAAAGCCAGAGCCCATGTCCCCCCTATTGGGCCAAGAGCAGTGGTCCTCACCCAGGGCCCTGCTCCAGCATCCCGGAGGCCCCACTCCCAGAGTTTCTGGGCTCCTGGCTATGGGGTGGGGCCCTCGAGCCTGCATTTCTAATATGCCCAAGGTGATGCTCGCACTGCCCTGGGGGACCACGCTTGGGGAATCTTTGAGATGGGGCACCATGTGCATTCTGAAAGCTGGCCAGGGAGGGGGGATGCTCTCTACCCCACAGGGATCCTTTACTCGGCAAGAGTCCTAAATCCACCAACTTCAGGTTGCAGGTGAGAAGGCTGAAGCCAAGAGGGGATGTGAATGGGCGCAGTGAAGTTAAGGTCACAACTGGGGTTCTCCCAAATCTCCAGCACCACCAGCCCTTCTGACCCGAGGAGGGCTGCAGCCCTGAGCAGGGGGAGAGGGAGGGAGCAGACCACATCTAGGTAACTCGAGTAACGGGACAGCAGAGAAACCGGGGTGTGATCTTGGCTCAGACACTGCCAAGGGCTGAGATGCCATGTGGCTGACTGCATGTCCCCAAACCCCAGTGTCCACATCCAAACAGGGACCCCGAGAGCAACCTGGCAGCACCACCATAAAGATGAGGCACTTCTAAAAGGTGCACGCGGGCCTCATTATTCCCCTAAAACCTGGCCTGTGGGCACAACTCTAAGCTTGTTTCTTGCTCGCCCCTGGGGATTCTCAGGTGGGATGATCGTGACCCTCCCCCGCCCCCAGGGGATTCTGGACAACATCTGCAGACATTCTTAGTTGTCACAACTGGTGTGTGGGGGGTACTGGCACCCAGTGGGTAGAGGCCAGTTTTGCTGCTAAACACCCTACAAGGCACAAACACCAACAGGGCCGTGATTGAGAAATCCCGTCTACACGGGCAGGTGGGGCCTTGGCCTCAAGGGCAGGGAGGGAAGGAGCATTTTGTCAGCACGGCAGGCGAGGAGGAAGGAGGGCAGTGCTGCTGGGGGTTACAAACACAGGTTTGTCAGCAAACACAGGTGGGCTGAGCTTGTGGAGGGTGGGACAGTCCAGTGGGGCCAGCTGACAGCAGAGCTTCCAGTTCTACGTATTTTGTCCTCATCCTTTCAAATTTTCTTCTTCTTTTCAACATGTCTTATACATTAGTACAGTATTAGGTATACATATGAAGTGGACTGAAAGGTAACTCCTCCCCAAAACACGTCCATATCCTAACCCCTGAGACCTGGGACTGTGTAACCCCTGAGACCTGGGACTGTGACCTTATGTGGGAAAATGGTCTTTGCAGATGGAATTAAGGACCTTGAGATGGAAGGAGGTGTCCACAGAAGCCACCATGCATCCCTGGACAAACCACCCCAGAGGAGTCTCAAAATCCAGATCAGCAAGAGAGCAGAGAGGCCCGATTTGGAAAGCAGCCCTGGCCAGGCCCCCTCCCTGTCCCACCTGTCGCTGAGCCACTGTTCCATGAGGGCCACCTCTCCTGGAACGGTGAAGCCGAGCAGTGGCCGTGCAGCACACTGCTGCAGGACTTGGCAGGTAGTGAAATATTTAATCCTCCCAGCAACCCTAGGGGACAGGAGAATTGTTACTCTCATTTGACAGAGAGGGGAACCGAGGCCGAGAGAGCCCCTGCTCAGTGCCTGGCCCACCGCAGGTGCTCAATAAATAGCTGCAGAGTGCGAACTGCGTGATCATGCCCCTGGTAAGGGGGGATCCCCAGCAGTCCTGTTCGGGGTCCCCAGCTGTAAGCACTACCTTCCTTGCAGCATGAGCTCCAGGCCCTTCCCTGGTGGTGTTTTAGTCTCTTTTAAGAGTTCCATTTCCAGATGAGGAAACTGAGGTTCAGAGACATGAACCCACCGGTCCAAGTCCCACCTGGCCCCATTGCTGGCATCCTTCCCTTCCTCTGCAGGGTCCTGGGCTCAGAAACTGGGGTTTGGGACTGGGTAGCCCCGGGAGAGTGGAGCGGAGCCCCTGGTGGTTAGCGGCCCCCCTTTCTCCCCAGCCGGGAAAACGAGGGAGTAGTAACCTCTCATGGCCTGGGGGCAGGGCGGGGACGGGAGCAGAGGGGCCCAGCCTACCCAGGCTGCAGGTCTTAGAGAAATCAGGCTGCAGGGCAAGAGAGGAGCTTGGGCGATGAGGCCAGAGCCTCCTTTGCACCAGGGCCCCCAGGGGTAACAAAGAACCCCAGAGCGGACGCCCCCAGTTGGCCCTCATCTGCAATGGGGACTTACCCGAGGGGCTTCAGGATGCTCAGCTCTGCTGCTTCCTGGCTGGGGGGCCTCGGGCCCGGTCTGGGGCTGTGCTTGCCTTAGTTTCCTCACCGTGAAACTGACCCTGGGGGCTCTGTGGAGAGGACATGTGATGAGCATCCAGCAGGGTCCCCGCCTTGCCCGACACATCTGAGAAGTCTGCGAAGTCTGTGAAGCCCGCGGCTGGGCCTGGGGATCTGCAACAACTCTGGGGGTGGGGACGTGACAGCTGTAAATAGTTCTCAAAGCAGGTTTTTCTCTCATTTCATCAGACCTTGTTTTGAAATCCCAAAGCAACAATGCGTGCTGAGACCTGCCACCCAGGGCAAGAGTGGACACCACTCCCACCCTCCCCTCTTCTAGCCTGACCTTCTGAGAAAAGCAAAGTTAACAGTGTGGTGTTTTCTTTCACATTTTCTTTATTCTCAAACATCTTTGGACAAAGCTGGGGTTTCCTTCTTCTCGGTTTACTTTTTAATTCCAAGACGGGCTCAGACCATCTGTGTCCTCTGCATTCTTTTGCCGACAGCCTTCCCTAGCCCCCGTCGATGCACGAGCCAATGCCATTGGCACCTCCTCCCTTGCCCTGGAATAGGGGCCTGCAATCCCTCTTGCAGTTGGGGGTCCTGGGGCCCGAGCCTGGAGGGAGTCTGGGCGGCGTGGCTGCAGCTGGGGACACCTGGGCAGAGACTGATTGCTGCCCAGGCGTGGCCGCTGCATGGCACTCCCGAGTCTGCAGCCCTTCCCGGGGAGGACACGTGCCCGGGGCTGGCCGGGCGCCCGCCGGCCACATCACGTGCCCACTGCCCCGTGTCCTGGCGGGTGGCGGCTCAGGTCTCCCCTGGTCGGAGCGACAAGCTGCACTGCCAGACCGCAGAGCGGCAGGGAAAGTGAAAATGAAGCCAGCTGGCGGCCGAGTTTCCCTTTCCTGGCAAACAAGGGCCTTATCGTACCGGGGTGGGGGTGGGGGTGAGCAAGGAGGCTGCTTTTATTTTAGCAAGGGGTAACATTTGCATAATAAAGTGTAAGCGCTATACTAACCTTAAGTACCCAGCTGGATGGCTGTTTGCAGGTATACGGTCACCACTCAGATGGAGATCAAGGTCATCCCAACCCCCCAGGGGCTTCCCTCAAGCCCCTTCCCAGTCAACAACTGCCCTACCCACCCATCCCAGCCCGGACAGCAGTTCTGACTTCTATCAAAATCAGTTAGATTTGCCTGTTGTTCAACTTATTACTAATGCACACCCTTCTTGTCCCGCTTCTTTCACCCAACAAAGAGCCTGTGAGCTTCATGCACGATGCTTCATGCGTGACTTTGGCTCCTTTTGAATCTGTCTACCTGTTCTCTAGTTTGGGGCTATTAGGAATAAAGCTGCTATGGACACTTGGTGTGCAAGTCTGTGTGGACATACGCTTTCATTTCTTTTGGGTAAACGCCTAGGAATGGAATTGCTGGGCCATGGGGTTGTAAGGTAGGAATATGAATAATTTTATAGGAAACTGCCAAATGGCTTACCTCCCTGGATGTACAGAGTGACTGTAAGAGCTCCGAGGCCCTGGCACCACTGTCAGAGGGAGACCCCACACCACGTGGTAGCAAATCTAAACAATACACCCGTGAGTCACGGTAAACATGCACTTTTTTGGTATAAAAAATAATCTTTGAGAGGCTTTTCCTAATTTTGCTTTTTTAAAAAATCAATTGGTCCTGAGTGACTCATTTGCTCTATGGATCTGTTAGAGTTTCTCAGCAATCATATTTGGGCAGAGCGAGTCAATCAAACCTACAAACTGTTTTTAATTTGGAGTGAGAGTTGCATGAATAATACACTTAGCACCTAATGAATGTCCTTCCCCACCTCAATGGCCTCCTGAACTCCTATTTACCCCCCAAAACCCCATTCCAAAGTCCCACACCTCCATGAAGCCCTTCTAATCACAAGTAGCTGTAGGGCCTGATGTGTGAACCCTAATGTCACAGCCCCTTTGAGAACAGCCCAGGGGCAGCTGTCGGAATTAGTGCATTTGAGGAGCCTGTGTGCCTGAGCCATACTAGACTCTCATTACATATTTATTGACCTGAGTTTTCCATAATTCTTTGAGGTCAGGATGCCCTTACCCAGAATGGCAGGGCCAGATGGCAGCGGAACTGCAGCTGCTCTGAATATGTATGCAAAACAGTGTGGGCAGGGGTGCGTGGGCCGTGGTTTTCTTCAGAATCCCAGGCCCCCAAAGTGTTGAGGGGGAGAACCTTTGATTTCCCTGGGAGGAGCATCTGCTGGGACAGGGTGGTAACCACGTGGGTCATGGCGAGCAAGGGAGCAGATAGAGAGCCTTCATTCATTCACTCATTCATTCATTAAGGCTATGACAGGCTGGGCCTTACATTGGGCCCTGGGAATGGGACCAGGAATAAGTCAGATGAGGGAAACGGACAGAAAGCAAATGAACAGATGACTTTAGCTCTTGATCAGGGCTATGAAGAATATAATGGGCAGGGGAGCAGGACTGGCAGACAAGAGACTAAGACCTGCAGGACAAGTGGCAGCCAGCCAGGCAAAGCTATGGGGGGTTGTTCCTGGAAGAAAGTGTGGCCCGTGCAAAGGCCCTGAGGTTGGGGCACCTTAGCCTTTTGGAAGACCAGCAGCACAGTCCTCGGGGTCCCAGGTTTCTGTGGCGTGCAGAGTGAAGGGGGGTGTGCAAGGAAGAGGGGGGATGGTCTCGGGTCAGCCCTGGGAGACCATGGGACTTGGGGTGGGGGAATCCCAGGCTCTCAGTTCCCGGCAGTCACAATCTGGCACCTACAAGTCCAACCGAAAATGCCAGGGGATGCCCCCACCCAGGCCAGAGAAAGACCCTCGTGGTTCAGGGACAGGTGACTTGTCCAAGGTGCCTTGGCAGCCTCTATCATGTGCCTCACTGCACCCCAACCCACTGGGTCTCATGCACATCCTCAGGGCCTCTGCCCATTCTCCACCCAACCAACCCCTGCCCTCCCTCGGATGTCAGTTTAATGTCATGGATCAGAGAGGCCTCCCAGACCAGCCCCACAACCTAAACCAGGTCCCCCTTCATTCTCCCTCTTCTGACACTGACCTTGTCCTTTTGAAACTGGGGAAGTGTTGGATTCCGCTAGGTTCTTGGCTATGTTGCATAAAAGAAGTTAATAACATGCCAGTTTAGTTAGGCCAGTAAAAAGAACTTATTGGGAAATGGGGGGAAAGAATAGAGCTTGCTGAGAAATGGGAGAGAACGTGGAAATACACACTGAGATTTGATGCAGGCTCCTCTAGGGGGAGAGGGGGAGATTTGGCTTGTGTGGTCCCTTTGCTAATGCTGAGGGGAGGGGCCACAGCTGTTATTGACTACCCCACCAACGGTGGGGGCCAATGGTGAGGACTGTTTGGAATATCTGGGGCCTCCCCTAGACCCCAGAAAGAGTCCCAACTGGGACCTCAAGGTCGAGGTCAAAGTCTCAGCAGGGTCTCGCGGCCATGTGGTCTGTCGGGCCAGCGGCCTTCCCCTTTAACTATACTAACCTGTCTCACTTTGTGGCATTCAACACAATCGGCAATTAATTTTATGTACTGATTTGAGATTCTGTTTCCTGTGTGCTTCCCCTTTTGATTAGGAGCCCCCTAGGTGGGGGTACCGGGTCTTGCTCTCCCCCTCCTACCCCTGCCCCAGCACAAGGCGCCAGGCTGGGCCCACAGCAGACCCACAGTTCATATTTGCTGAATGTGTGAAAGAGCTGAGTTCTGAGCCTAGGCCTCTTGGAAGCCCCTTGCCTCCCCCCAGCCTCCTCCCCCCACCTAGGTGTCCTGGAAGGAAACTCAGGTTACCCTGCAGCCCTTTAATCACAGCCCAGAGGCAGTAGTGTTGACAAAACGCTCTCCCCACCCCGATACCAACCCAGTCTGGGGAAGGAACCCACTTGGCTGGAGGCGAGATGGGTCCCCAGGTATGCCCCCCCTTCCCTCCCCTGAACACATCTGTACTTATGAGTCTTTTTTCCAGGTTGACTTATTATTAATTTTTAAAGGAATACACTACAAGCTCTGTACGATCTTGGATGGGATCCTTAAACAGAAAAAGGACATTAGTGGAAAAACTTGAAATCTGAAGACAGTGTGTAATATATAGTTAATGTTTGGAGGGTTTTTTTTTTCAGTTCTGAGAAATGAACCATGGTAATGCAAGATGTGAACAACGTGGAAGACTGAGGGAAGGATATATGGGAGTTCTCTGTACTAACGTCACAACTTCTCTGTAAATCTAAAATTATGCCAAAATAAAAAGTCCATTTGAAAGTGTAAGTTAAGGGGAAACACAGGAATACAGGACACCCATCAGATTTTCCCAGGGCTGCTGTAACAAAGTGCCACAAACTGAGTGGCTTAACACCACAGAAAGGTATTCATTCACAGTTCTGGAAGTCAGAAGTCCAAAATTTGGCAGGGCCATGCTCCCCCTGGGGGCTCCAGGCGAGGACCCTTCCTGGCCTCTTCCGGTTCTGGGGGCTCGGGGCATTCCTTGGCGTGCGGCTGCATCCCTCCAGTCTCCCATCTGCCTCCATCTTCATGTGGCCTTGTCCTCTTCTCCCTGCATCTAGGGACACTCGTCATTGGCTCATCTAGGAGGTTCTCTTGTCAAGATCCTTAACCTAATTCCATGTCCAAAGACCCTTTCCCTCAATCAGGTCCCACTCCCAGGTTCTGGGGGTCAGGACATGGACAGTTTCTCAGGGGGCCACCATCCCCCACTGAGGGGCCAAGAGGACAGTGGGGGCGTCAGTTCCAAGGTAGCCACGGAAGGGAACACTGCACAGCAGTGCAGGTGGCAGCTCAACCCCTGCTGTGTGTGTCCCCATGGATGGAGCTCACACGTCACACTCAGCAAACGGCAAGGGAGGTGGCACATTCAGTATGATGCCAGTCAAATATTTTCATCCCCAGTGTTCTGAATTGTTTGGGGACACCTATGGAGACAGACAGACAGACCAGCCTGCAAATGATAAACACCAATATCCAGGCTGAGAGAGGGCAGGGAATGCGATGGGGAGGTAGGAGACAGGGGCTTCAAATCAATCCACAAAGTTTGGTTTTTGAAGCCAGGGGAGAAGAATGTTGTTATTCATGCCTATACTTTGCATGCCTGAGGAGCTACTTCAATATCATTTGAATGGATATCTGCTCTTTTAAAAATATTAGAGAGGAGAGGATATAGCTCAGGTGGTTGAGTGCCTGCTTCCCGTGTACAAGGTCCTGGGTTCAATCCCCAGTACCTTCTAACAACAACAACAACAAATTAAAGACATATAAAGTTAAAAGTGAAACCCCACATCCACTGTGAATATTTGGTGAGTATCCTTACAGATTTGGATCTATGCATTCATTAAAAAATAATGAACGCAAAGGGCTGGCCTCTAAAGTAAAAAGATCAGTGGTGGCCAGGGGCTCAGGGTGGGGGACGGTGAACAGGGGAGTACGGGGGTTTTCAGGGCAGTGGAACTCTTCTGTATGACATCGTAACAGGGATGCATGACCTTATGCATTTGACAAAACTACACAACTGTGCAGCACAGAGAGGGAACCCTCGTGCGGACTACGGGCTTTAAAGTCCATCCACCCACCCAGCATACATACGTACATATCTAATACAGACCTAATAATGGACCAATACTGGCTCATCAATTGTGACAAATGTACCACACTAATGCAAGAGGTTACAAAAGGAGAAACTGGCCAGGGAAGAGAGAGGGCTTATGGGAACTCAGTGTACTATCTGCTCAATTTTTTGTAAATCTAAAACTCCTCTAAAGAAATAAAACCTGTACGTGTCAACAAACAAATCTAAAGGAGTAAATGTTATCGAATGAATGTTTTATTTTAGTTCAGTGTTTTTAAAAATAAACAGCAGCTCCCCATGGCACTATGAGGACACTCTTTGGCCTGCTCTCCTTCCAACCCCTGCAGCCTTCCAAGGCACCTGCCGTCTTTCCCTGGCCAGTCCCTGCCGAAGGACACCAGGGTGGCTTCTGACTTGGTGGCTATCGCCATGGCGATGACATTGTCTTGCGTGTGGTGTCTGCTCTTCGGCAAGAGGTCACACGTGGCTGCTGAGCCCTTGAAATGGGGCGAGCTCCAACTGAGGGTGCTGTTGATGCAAAACACACCCAATTTCAAAGACTTAGGATGAAGAGAAGGCTGTAAACTTCCACATTGAGGATGTGTTGAAGTGGTAATATTTTGGATATACTGGGTTAAATAAAAACATTTGGGTTAACTTCCATTGTTTCTTTTAGTTTTTACTGGTGGCTATGAGGACAGATGTGAGCACATGGAATTGCTGAATCCAATACTGCCCATGAGCTATGTGGCTAAGGGAATGAGAGTAAGTTACAGAAGGTGTTAGCATCCCGTTTATTGATTTTTTTAAAATTAAAAGACCACCAACTCTATGTGGGTGTAGGTGCACACACATGTGTGTAAATGTCCTAGCAAAAGTCTGGAAGGGTCCACAAAACCATTCAAGCGGCTCCCGTGGGGGCATGCTGGTGAAGGGGGGGGCTACCACTATTGACTCCACCTCCCTGAATTGTTTGAACTCTTTTCAACAACGATGTCCTCAGGTATTAAGGAGCAAACAACAGGTTCAGAAAGACACATGTTCAAAAGCGTGGTCGTCCTGCCTGTTTTGGACAATGGTTCTCAAAGTGGAAGCAGAGCAGGGACCCAGCTGGCACGGTGGTCCTGTAGTGGGGAAGGAGGCAGCTTGGGGTGGTACCAAGACCGGTGGGTGGACTCCAGCTGAGTTTGAACTCTGGCGCTGAGGCCTTGGCAACTCACTCAACCTCTGAGCCTCCTTCCCTTGTTCATAAAAGAGGATTGTAATCCTTCCCGGCCACACAGGGCTGCCACTGATGAGGGAGGGTGCTCTGGAAGGCTGGACAAAGCCCTGCAGTGGCACTCGCAGGCCTGACCGGGAAAGGGGAGCAGTCAGAAGAGAACCTCCGCGGTGTCCAGCCCACGTCGGCCCCACTCCAGCGTCGGCCCCGCGGGCTTGGCCTTCCCACCCCGGGCCCAGAGGACATGGGCCAGGCTCCCATCTAAAGCCAGTCCCATCCCCTCTGTCTACTCAGTGACGGCTCCAGCGACTCTCCTCTGCCCCCCTCCTCTATTTTTCATTCTCTATTATCGCATCATTCCAAGCACATGTTCAGGCTTTCTTCTCCCACTTGAAAACAAAATCAATTGACATTAACCTTCCTAGGCTACCCCTTTCAGCCACATCACATTTACAAATCAGCAGTGTTGGTTATACTCATTATAATGTGTTACCATCAACTCTATCCATTTCCACATAATTGAAAGCTAGAGGATAATCTAGGGACTGTATAATACAGTGATTTCATGGTGGATGAGAATTGTGGTTAAGAATACAAATACAAGAATGTTCCTCTATCACAAAGTGTTAAGAAAATGGTGATACATGGGAAAAATACAACCAAAGTAATTTATAGACTATAGATAACAATAATATTGTAATATTTTTGTAGCAAAGATAAAGAAGGTACTACATCAATGCAAAAGGTAAAAAAAATACGGTATTTAGTTTTATGAGATATGAATATGATTAAGCTTTTTTTTTTTTCCCCCCATTTTCTTCATTAACAAGGAGACCTTGGTCATATCATTTAACTAATCTGTGCTCATTTAATCATCTTTTTAGAATACTGGAGAAACAATTGAATTTGTTTTTAGAGTAAGTAAGGTAAATGTGCCTGGATGGGATTTTTTTTTAAATCAATGCTTCCATACTTTGTTAATTTGCCTTTTGTCCATTTTATTTTTTGAAGTTGAAATAAAGTTTTTAAACAAAACAAAACAAACCTTCTCCCAGCTCCACGTACTCTGCCAGCTACATTCCCATTTTTTTCATTCCCTTTGGCAGCCAAAGTCAGCAAAAGTGCTGTCGAAGCTGGTTGTCTGCGAGTCCTCTCCTCCTAAGACCCTCTCTAGTAAGGTGCTCCTCGGCCCCACCACCCCAAACAAACTCTTCCCTAAAGGCCACCAGCGGCCACCACATTGCTAAATCCATGGGTGACCAGGAATCCAGGCTGGCGCGGCTGACACAGCTGCTCCTTCTCTCCTCCTGCCACCCTTTCTCCATGTGGCTTTCTGGTCCCCTCCTACCTCCCTGGCCGCTCCTCTTCATATCCCCAGCTTCTTAGAGTTAGGGTCCCCCAGGCTGAGTTCTTGGTGCTCTCTTGGTCTCCATCATGTGGTGCTTGTGGTGGGCAGAACGATGGTGCTGAAAGATGTCCACATCCTAATCGCTGGATCCTGTGGCCATATTACCTTCCATGATAAGAGGAACTTGGCACGGGGGTCGGATGTGGCTCAACTGGTTGGGCGTCCGTCTCCCATATGGAGTGGACCCGGGTTTGATCCCTGGGACCTCCCGGTAATAAAAAAAAAAAAAAAAAAAAAAAAAGAGGAACTTGGCACATGTGGGGAAATTATCCTGCATTATCTGGGTATGCCCAATGTCATGACAAGGTCCCTGTAAGATACAAGAGGGACATAGGAAGGTCACAGGAAGAGCTGGTCAAAGATGACACACTGCTGGCTCTGAAGGTGAAGGGGCAACGAGCCAAGGAATGCTGGCAGCCAGTGGAAGCTGGGAAAAGCCAGGAAACAGATTTTCCCTGAGAGCCTTTAAAAAGAAACACGGTCCTGCTGACACCTTGATTTTAGCCCAGGGAGACCCATTTCAGATTCTGAGCCCTGGAACTTTTAGATAATAAATGTGTGCTGCTCCAAGCTATGAAGTCTGTGGTCATTTGTTACAGTGGCAGAAGGAACCTCATCCAGACATGTGATTTTAAAAGCTGACAATGCCCAATTATATCGACTCCATTCATATCTGTCCTCCAAATGTCAGGTTCAGACGTCTAACTGCCTCTGTGACACCTCCACTTAGACGTCTGAACTCTGGATGTTCTTCCCCAAACCTGCCTTCCCCATCGCAGTTGGGGGCTTCCCTGTTCTTCCAGGCTCGAGCCAAAAGCCTCAGTGTTCTCCCTGACTCTTTCTCTTGCTCCCTCACCTAGTCTGCCAGGAAATGCTGTTGGCTCTATCTTGGAAACAGAGCCAGCATCTGACTGCTCCTTGCCATGCCCACTGCCACCACCCTGATCTGAGCCACCACTTTCTCACCTGTGTGGCATCCACAAGCCTCCTAACTGGGCTCCATGCCTCCACCTCTGCCCTCCATGTTCTTCTCAACACAGCAGCAGAGGGGACCTCAAGACAGAGAAGGTTGCTCCAATGATCCATCTCATTAGAAAAAAAGCCAGATCCTTAGAGTCAATGAGAAAGCCATGTGTGGCGCCCCACCTCTACGACCTTGACTCTTACTAAACCCCAACTCTCTCTGTTCCAGCCACGTGGCCTCCTTACTGTTCCTTGAGCACAGCAGACACTAGTCCCACTCCCTGTCCCCTGCAGGGCCTTTGCACTGTCTGTTCCCTCTGCTTGGAACACTTTTCCCCCAATATCTGCATGTCTAAGTCCCTTGCAGATGTCACCACCTCAGCAAGGCCTGCTTGGATCACCCGGTATTGCTACTCACCCTAATCGCCCCAACACACCCTGGCATCCTCACTCTGCTCTTCTTTTTCTGTTTTCCTTTCAACATACTATATGGTTTACTAATTTATTATGCTTATTGTTTGTCTCCTGCACTAGAACATAAGCTCCACAAGGCAGGGATCATTGAGTTGATCATGCTTAGAACCGTGCCCAGCACATGGGGCTTTGAATAAATATTAATTGAATAAATGAGTGAGTGAAAAGGTATCAGGGGTAAGAGATAACAGTTATGAAACTACTACACATTCACTGGAGCTGAACAATCAAGTAAGTGGATGGCAGGCAGCTGGAGCCTCACTGTTGGGGTGGGAGGTTCCAGATAAGCAAGGGGATGAGGTGAGAATGAGCCACTGGTAATGGATGACTGTGGGCAGCTTTAGTATGAATTCACATTTACCTTAATATAGATAGAGATGGTTACATATAGATGTGTGTACGTACGTGGGGAAGCAAGCACACGTACTTCCTTGCCCTGCAGCTAAGAGAGCAGAGAAGCAGTAACAGCCCAGGAGCAATGAGAACACCCGGTACCCAGAGCTTGGTCTCTAGCACCATTTCAACAAAAGAAGAGGTACCAGGGCTCCTTGGAGAAATGGCTGATTCTTGGACTGAGACAGGAAATATACAAGATGAGCCTGAAGCATCTTGTAGAGCCAGAAAGTAAAGATGTACTCCCCAAATCCCACAATGATGGGGGCAGGTCAAAGGGACCCAGGCGCCAACTGAAAGTGCTCCTGAGGGCCAACACTAGAACAATTTGAGCAAGAAAATAAAATAATAAAATTAGCAGTATTGGATTATAACCAATATAATCAATAAATATCCACGAGTCCATCCTGATATAAATCAATGATTGAATAATAAATGGGGGATAAGAGACAAATCTCCCATGCAGAAGAATTCTAAATAATTTAAGTAGATACTCTGCCTTCAAGGAGGTGGTGCCTAACTCCCCTTCCCCTAAGTGTGGTCTATGCTTAGTGACTTCCTTCCAAAGAGGATGGACGGGAAAGGAGAGGAAAAGTACCTTGACAGTGGAGACACCTGACAAACACTCCCTCAGCCAGGTGATCAAGATCAACATCCTAAGTCACATTGATAGGCTGTGCCTGTGATAGGTGATGAAAATGGCACTTTCCCTCTGTGGTCTTCCTCCCCAAAACCCATAACCCCTAGTATAATCATGAGAAAAAGAGACAAATCCCAATTGAGGAACATTCTACAAAATACCTGACCAGCATTCCTCTAAATGGTTAAGGTCATCAAAGACAAGGAAAGTCTAAGAAACTGTCAGAGGCAAGAGGAGGCTAAGGGGACATGGGGATCAAATGGAATGTTGGATCCTGGATGAGACCCTGGGAAAGAAAAAGGATACTAGTGGGAAAATTGGTGAAATCCAAATAAAGTCTGGAGTTGACAGTAATGTGCCAACGTCAGTTTCTTAGCTGTGATATTAAATGTTAGCAGTGGGGGAAGCTGGTGGAGGGGTAACCAGTAACTCTCTGTACTAACTTAGCAACTTTTCTCAAAACAAAAAGGATGTTAAGGAAAAAAATAACCTCAATTAAATGGGATCATGGGAAAAGATGTGGCTCGAGTGGTTGGGCACCTGCCTCCCACACAGGAGGTCCCGGGTTCAGTTCCCAGTGCCTCCTGAAAAAAACAAAAGTGAACAACAAGCAAAACAAAAGAAAAAAACAACTCAGGGAAGCCAATGTGGCTCAGTGGTCAAGTGGCAGCTTCCCACATATGATGTCCTGGGTTCAATCCCCAGCCCTTGGTACCTCAAAAAAAATAAAAGAAGGGATCATGGTGTACAGGAAGTGCTCAGAAATGTGATTGGTATTATTATTATTTTTTGTGTGTGTGTGATTGGTATTATATGCCATCATTTTTTTTTCTGATCATGGAAATAAATCATTCTACATTCAGCAACATTTTCCCTCATATACTTTCAAAAATTCAAGCAATGCAAAAATGAATAAAATAGAAAATGAAATCTTCCCTAACTCTACTCCCCACTGTTAAAGTCAATCCATTACCTTTTGGACTTTTCTCTTTGCATATATGAACAATTGCTTTTTTAAGTTTTTCACCGAGAAAATGAGATGATGTCTTATATTTTAGTAAGTTTTGCCTTGTATTCATGTATCACCCTACAGTCTGTAGGCTAATCCATAACATGGACATAACAAATGAGTTACCCTTTCTCTAAAATGATCGTCAAGTATTCTTCCATAAGCAATGTTGCAAGGAACATCCTCATGTGCACACCTTTATGAACACACACAAGTGTTTCTGCGGGACAGATTCCTGGCTGTGGAGTTGTGGATCCGTTAAAACACTGTCATCTTGGGAGCAGATGTAGCTCAAGTGGTTGAGAGCCTGCTTCCCATGTACAAGTGTCCCAGGTTCAATCCCCAGTATCTCCTGAAAAACAAAACAAAACAAAGGGAGGCAGATGTGGCTCGAATGGCTGGGCATCTGTCTCCCATATGGAGGGACCTGGGTTCGATCCCCAGGATCTCCCGGTAAAATAAAGAAAAAAATATAGAAGGTGCGCGGGCCACCACGCCCCACGAGCGGGTGTACCAGGCCCCGCCAAGCCACGCAGCAAGGTGATGATGTAACAGGAGAGTGACACAAGGGAGAGCTGAGACAAGACGCGCCGAAAAACCAGGAACTAAGGTGACACAGGCGGTAGGACACCTCTCTCCCATATCAGAGGTTCCAAGGATCAAATCCCGGTGATGACAGGAGGAGAAGGATGAGAAGAGAGGGCAGGAAACAGACACAGAGAATTGCCCAGCAAATGGACACACAACAGCAAAAATGTGGGGGAGGAGCTAAAACGGATAAAAGTAAATAAATAAATAAATCCTTAAAAACAAAACAAAACAAAACAAAACAAAAATGCTATCATCTCTTTATTCTGAGAATTAATCTCGCTGTGGGTGGCCACTGTGACATCACAGGTGTGGGGGTGGGGTGGGACCTCCCCTGGGACTGGCCAACGAGGACCTCGAGGGACAGGAGGAATGTCCCTGTGAGAGTCACAGCCCCTCTGAGATGGCAGGAGTGTTGGTGACTAGTGCTGCGTTTCTCAGCCTGGAGACACAACCGGCAGAACTGGTGCAGCAGACTGGGAGAGGGAGTGTGACTTTTAAAAAATCATACCACGACACCATGATTTTACACTTGGAAAATGACACTAGGACAATTTTATTATACAGTGCTCATTTAGTCACTCAACAAAGAGTCTCATTTATGTATCAGTTATTCTTCTCAGTACCAGAACTGCCAGAGTGAACAAAATATTTACATTCTACTGGGGGAAACAAACAATAAACCATGTCAGGTAGCAGGAAGTCCCGTGTCGTGTCAGGTAACAGCCAGCTGCTGTGACAAACCAGCCCCAACACTGCAGATGGTTACCGAAGCCCTCGTGACCCCAAACGACTGTCTCCATGTCAGGGGTTCAAGGGCTTCCTCTTCCCAAGACTTACAACTTCGGTGACGATGTGCTTCATTGTTTCCCCCACTAACCTGTAAGGCTAAGACTTGGTTTTTCCCTCTAAAGACACAGAGGCTTTTCGGTTCCCAGCTTTTTCCTACGGCTGGATGTGGACATCCAGGGCACCAGGGAAGCCATATGTCCAAGGTAGAGCTGAGGCCGGCCTGGGTCCCCAGGTGACTGTGGAGCAGAACTACTCACTTCCTCCCCAGTGGAATGCCACAGTTCGGAGCACAGGTGGCTCACTGTGGTCATTCAGCTCTGCTCAAATGTCACCCAACAAGTCCTCTCACAACCGCAGTTGTCCTGTCACATCATCTAATTCTATGCGTATCTGTAACCACCCTGAGGCTATCGCGTTCCTTTACCTGCTCACGTGAATACTGTCAGTGTCAACTAGATGGAAGCTTCTTGGAGGCAGGGGCCTCTCTTTTGCTCATTCTGTATTCTCAGTGCCAAAAGGAGCTCAATAAAAACCTGACTGAATAAATGAACCAGTTCATCAGTCTCAAATTCCTGATATCTCATCAGGTTCCTCTGAAACCACGTGGGTTACCTTTACAAAGTAGTAAGTGCTACAGGATTGAGGGTTATATTAGTCAGCCAAAGGGGTGCTGATGCAAAACACCAGAAACCTGTTGGCTTTTATAAAGGGTATTTATTTGGGGTAGAAGCTTACAGTTACCAGGCCATAAAGCATAAGTTACTTCCCTCACCAAAATCTGTTGCCACGTGTTGGAGCAAGACGGCTGCCGACGTCCAGCCTTCCTCTTCCTCTAAAAGGCTCCACAGTCAGGCTCTCTAGGCTTTGTCTCTCTCTACCTAGGGTTCAATTCTCTCCAGGCTCAGCTCCTCTGCTCTCTCCACAAGGCCAGGTGTGAACTGTCAGGCGAATGGCTCATCTCTTTTCCCGGGGCCTTCTCTCCTTCCTCACGATCAAGCTCCTCTGTGTGCTGACTTCCCAAGGCTTCAGCTCAAAAACTCCAACCTCCCTTCTCTGTGGTGCGGTTTCTTTGCGAGTCCCCACCCACCAAGGGGGTGGGGAATCAAAGTCCTACTGACGTGGCCCAATCAAAGCCTTAATCATTATTTAATCAAGTAAACCTCTAAATCCAGTATAATCTAATATGCCCAGAGGAAAAGACCAGTTTACAAACATAATCCAATATCTATTTCTGAAATTCATAAATAATGCCAAACGGCTACAGGGGTGATAATTTTAAGTTGATGTGGAGATGAGTCAATGAATGAAAAGTCATTGCTAACCTATTAGGTGCCTTCTTGATGACTTAATGGACTCTAGCCTCAAATCCATGGTTTTCCTAACCTAGCTGTGTGTGTGGGTGTGGGGGGGGGTTGCTGGAAGTTTCTGGGCCAGGGAGTGCTGGCTGTCTAACCAGTATCCACCAATCTCTTCCTCCATCCTAAGGATCCCCAGCTTTATCCCGAGGCAGGCAAATGAGCAGAGGCAGACGTTGCTGGATGGGGTAGCCAGGAAAGCTCTTCACAGGGCAATGACTCCTTGAGCCTTCCTCTTCTTCTTCCTCCATCCTGCTTGGATGTGGCTGGGTTTCCTGCAGGGCCAAGGCTAGTCCCTAGGGTGCCTTTCTTCAGATTGGAAGAAGACCTCCACTGTGCACAGCTGAATTTGAAAAATGACAGCTCCTGTGGGGGACTGGTGCACAGAACTACACTGGATTTCAGACACCACTCACCCCCTTGGCTGGGAGATTTGAGCAGTTCACAAACTGCACAACCCTCCTTGGCAGCCCTGATCTCCAGAGCTGTGCTGGACCACGAGGCCTCACGGAGGATGAAAACCACTTGCAGCAAGATAAAGGAAGCCTGGGTCCCTGACAAGGGTGGAGCCACGCCTCAGGCCTGGATGGCCTTCCTCCTGACTTCTTTCTTTTCTTTGTCTTTAAAAAATATTTTTGGGGAGTGGGTGGAGCTCAGTGATTGAGTACCTGCTTCACATGTATGAGGTGCCAGGTTCAATCCCCGGTACCTCCTTAAAAAAAAAAAACCACACACACACACACATAAAAAAATTTATTTTTAATAACTTATTTTGAAATAACTTCAAACATACAGAAAAGTTGCAAGAACAGTACAAACAACTCCCCTTCACCTCGACTGGCCAATTGTTACGGCGTTTTGCCACATTTGCTCCAGTGCCCTCTCTGTCCCTTTCTCTATAGCTTTGTGCCCACTGGCTTAGCAGTTGGTAAACGTGATGCCCCATTAGCCCTCAATACTCTAGGCAGTATATCCCCTCAGGGAAGGACACTCTTTTTTTTTTTTTTCAGGAGGTACCTGGGAATGAACCCAGGACCTCATACGTGGGAAGCAGGTGCTCAACCACTGAGCTACAGCCGCTCCCAGGACACTCTTGCACATAACCATGAGGCAACCATCCAATTCACCCTCTGACTTCTTCAGTGAGATATGAAACTCCTAAGTCACTCAGTTTGGGTTTCTGTTACAAGTAGCCAAAGCGATAGTCTGCCCTCTTGGAAATTCATGGGCGATGTAAGGTCCCACAAAGCCCATCAGGCCAAGTCCCTGCTGCTGGCCATGCTCTGGCCACCTGGGCTCCCTTTAGTTCTTTACACTGCCAAGCACCTCCCTGCTCAGAGCTTGGCCATATGCTCTTCCCTCTCCCCAGATTCTTTTCCCTTCCCCAACTTGGACTCTGCCTTTAGGAATTAGCTTCACCACCACTTCCTTTGGGGGCTGTAGCCTCCCAGAGGGTTAAGTCCCCCAAAATACACCCTCCTGAGAACCTGAGGGCTCCCTTCTAAGCACTCTCTCCCATCGCAGTAGCTCTGCATGATTCTTTCACACAGGGTGTGTGTGTTTGGTGACGACTTTATTAGGCAGGAATATGTCTATCTTATCACCATCTGCCAGGGCCCAGCCTCTGACACATAGTAGGTGCTCAGTAATATTTTGTGGACTGACTGATGGCTCTTGAGAGGTCACCTTGTCTCCTTTGGCAGGTGACACAGGAGGCTCCTTTGCCCTGGCTCTGCCCTCCTCCCCAGGTGCCTCCCCATGCCCTTATTTGGGCATGCTGCAGGACAGCTCGCCCTGGTCTGTGAGGTGGGGGCCCCCTGTGACCTCACAATGCCCAGGGCCCCCCCCCAGTTTCTATAAGAGGCCCAGGAGCCAGCCCCTGGCTCACAGCCACAAAGTTCCACCAGCTCACAGGTTGGCTGGCTCAACCCAAGTGGTGCCCACTGCTCTGAGCCTTCAGGCCAAGTCCATCCAGCACGATGGCCAGATACAGATGTTGCCGCACCTACAGCCGCACCACATGCCGCCGCCGGAGACGGAGATTTCGCAGACCAAAGAGGCGATGCTGCCCAAGGCGGAGAAGTGAGGGCCCCTGGGCTGATTTGGGGGTGGGGGCTGGGGCCGTGGGGCTGGGGCAGAGCTCCGAGGGGGCTGAGAACTCTTCATGCATTGTTTCCTCCCAGGGTGCCGCCGCAGATACACTCTGAGGTGTGTAAGATACTAAGCGCACAATAGCAAATTCCACCACACTCCTGCCTGAGAACTTTACCATGCTTCAGGACCTTCTTGCCACATCTTGAAAGTGCCAACATCCCAATGAAACACAGGAGCCTGCTAACGAACAATGCCACCTGTCAATAAACGTTGAAAAAGCATTTTGCTCTTGTCTCTTTGCCTTGAAGGGGGCTCTGGAGAGCAGAGTTTAGGGATGAGATGCGGGGTAGGGAGAGGGCTGGGGTGGATTAGGAGTTGGGGAGAGGGCAGGGGGAAATAGTGGGGGAGGGAGAGAGCTAGGTGGGGGAGAGGGAGATTAGGAGTGGGGGAGAGCAGGGTGGAGTTAGGAGTGGGGGAGAGGGCAGAGGGCAGGGGGAAATAGAGTGGGGGAGGGAGAGCACTAGGTGGGGGAGAGGGAGATTAGGAGTGGGGGAGGGAGAGCAGGGTAGAGGGGAGAGGGTTTGGGGTGCCTAGGAGTGGAGGAGGGGAGAGGGCTTGGGAAGTAAAAGGCATGTACTGGGGGGGGACATGAGTACTTATGGTTCATTTTGTTCCAAACTCTTTTGACTCCCAAGTCACGGCAAAATCTGCCTCCCCAAACCATGCCCTTCTAGTCCCTCTCCAGTGGGAGTGCTGGGACAGGGTCATAAGGGGGCTCATTCTTCCCAATGCTGCATTCAGTGACACTGTCCTCTTAGCTTGAAATGGGCCATGATGGGAGTTTTTACACGACAGAAATTAGCAAATGCTCCCTCACGTGACAGGCCCATGATGCCCATTCATCTGACGCTTCACCTCCCGGCCTCCAAGCACCAGTCTGAAAGGCAGGGACCTACAAGCCCCGTTTTCGGATGAGGACACTGAGGCTCACTGAGCTGAAGTTAAACTCCAGCCACGAGAGAGATGCCAAACCTGCCTCCCTGACTCCAGGGAGTCAGGCTGGCTGTGAACTCCCTGTGAGCCTTTCAAAAAGGACCCTTGCGGGGAGCCAATGTAGCTCTCAGTGGTTGAGTGTCTGCTTCCCATGTATGAGGTCCTGGGTCCTGGATTCAAACCCTGGTACTTCCTACAGGAAACAAGGACCCTCGAGCTCTAGCCATGGGGATTGAGAGTTTGAAGATTAGGCTCTGTATGAGGTTCCCCTGCTGCTGTCACAAAGGACCACAAACCTCACAGCTTAAAGCCATGCATATTATCTTGCAGATCGGCAGGTCAGAAGTCAACATGGGGCTTGGGGGGGGGCTAAAATCAAGCTGTCAGCCGGACTGCATTCCTTCTGAAGGAATTTCCTTGCCTTTTCCAGCTTCTAGAGGCTGCCTGCATGCCAGGGCTCGGGCCCCTTCCTCCCTCTTAAAGCCAGTGGCACAGCATCTTCAATTCCCTCCCAGTGACCCTCCTGCTTTCCTATTCTGAGGTCTCTGGTGGGTATGCCAGGACCACCCATCTCAAGATTAATCACAGCCACGAAGTCCCTTTTGCCCTGGGAGGTCACATATTCACAGGCTCTGGGGATTAGGACATGGGTATCTCCAGGGGGTCGTTACTGTGTCCACCAACCTCTCCACTCTCCACGAAGGGGAAGTTTCTCAGTTGCCATGATTCAGAGTCTGGATTCCAATAGGATCATTCAAGAATTAGGAGAGGCCCCAGCCCCCAGAGCTGAGAAGGGGCAGAGGGCTCAGAGCCTTCATCTGCATCCCAGCTCTGCCCCTTCTTAGCAGCATGACCTTGAGCAAGTCACTTAACCTCTTGTGCCTTTATTTCCCCCATGGAAGACAGGTTGTAACAGCACCCTCTTCAGAGGATGGCTGAGGAGTCAAGGAGCAAATGTGTAGAGAGTGCCTGGCACCTGGTAACCTCTAGGTAACTGTTTGCTGCCAGCATCGCTGGCATCGTCATGTCATTTCCCACTACCACCACCACAATCATTGTGTGACTTCCCATTAAGAGGCTTTGGAAAACAAAGCTGGTGCTCTGGAGTCTCGCCTGCTAGAAGGGCCATGTTTGAAGGACCAGGCAGGGGCCCTGCTGGCTGCGCCCCACCTGCCCTTGTGACGCCCTATGTTGCCATCACAGAGGGGGCTGGAAGGGCCTGAGGTGGGGCTGCCGGGTCACAGTGGGAACTCCCTTTATATACCAGCCCCCCGGGGGTCCCCCAAGTTAGACCAATATTAACAGCAAGAGCAGGTAGGCAGGCCTCAGCCCTCCTCCCCCACCCCCAGGGCCAGCTGCAGCCTCCGCCTTCGAGCCCCCTGACCTCCGAACAGAATGGTCCGATACCGTGTGAGGAGCCTGAGCGAACAGCTGAGCCAGGGGAACTGGCAGCAGGAGCTGGGGCAGTACGGATGTGAGGTCCAGGAGCAAGGGCAGGAGCTGAGCCCTGAGAACGTGCAGGTCTACAACACGTCCCAGGAGGGCCAGTGCCGCCGCAGGCGCAGGCACAGTTCCCGGAGGAAGAGGGTGTACCGAATCCACAAGAGGCGACGCCGCTCCTCCCGGAGGCGCCGGAGGCGGGCCTGCAGGCACAGGCACAGAAGAGGTTTGGCCCTTCCGGTGCCCCCAGCCCTGTCCCCTGGCCTCTACCTCCCCGCAAGGGGCCCCCAGGGCACAGGAGGGCAAGTGGGAGAGTGGGGAGGCTCCTTAGGGCTGAAACCCCAAACCCACCTGACACCTCCCAAAGCTGTCCTTGGCCATAGCAAGACCCTCAGCTCCACCCTGATTCCCTCACAAACCCCCTAACCAGAGCCTGTTTCCTAAAGGTGGCAGAAGAATCAGGAGGAGAAGATAGAGAAGGTATCACTAAGTCTTTCCGGGTCCATCATCCCTGGCTAGAAGTTTAAGGAAAAGTCATCTGCCAAAGAACCAGCACGTGAGGCCACAGCAATCTCCACATATTGGCTGCCCAAGCTGATATGAGTTGCCCAGGAGCCCATCTAAGATCTGAATAAAATGAGCAAAAATCACCTGCCAAATAAAGCTTGACAAACACACTGGCCTGTCAGGGTCTCCTTTGTGCAACAGAAAACCTGGATTCCCTTTGGGATGGGACGCCCCCATGGCACCCTCAGGTACTCCGAGTCAGGTTTGGGCACTCGGCCTTTAGATTTGCAAACTAAGAACCTATCCTGCTCCAAGAAAGGGAGGTGCTGGTAAGTTACCCATCTCCCCTGTCCAAAGTCTGAGCCCTAACATGATTAAAACAAAAACAAAAACAAACCACAATATAAAGCACTGGATTATATATCTGAATGTAGTTAAAAAGGGGGAAATTTTTAGGTTGTATGTTACTAGAATGAAAATAAAAAAACTTAGGCAACACAGTGAATCTTGTTGTAAATGAGGGACTATAGTTTTTTTTTAGATTTATTTTATCCCCGCCTTTCAGCTCGCTGTCTGCTGTGTGTTCTTCTGTGTCTACTTGTCTTCTCTTTAGGTGGCACCAGGAACCCATCCCGGGACCTTCCAGAGTGGAGAGAGGTGCTCAATCTCTTGCCTCACCTCAGCTCCCTGGACTGCTGCATCTCTTATTTCTCTCTTCTGTGTCTCTTTGTTGTGTCATCTTGCTATGCCAGCTCCATGTGGGCCAGCTCTCTGCTCAGGCCAGCTCGCCCTTCACCAGGAGGCCCTGGGAATCGAACCCTGGACCTCCTATATGGTAGATGGGAGCCCAATTGGTTGAGCCACATATGCTTCCCGGGACTATAGTTAAAGTACAATTTTATTTTTTATGTATTTTTTTTTTGAGGTACAGGGGATTGAACCCGGGAACTCATATGTGGGGAGTTGGCACTCAACCACCGAGCTACATTGGCTTCCCTGAGTTGGAGGTCCCTGAACCCAGGACCTCCCACCCATATGGGAGATGGCACTCAACTGCTTGAGCCACACTCCGTAAAGTACAATTTTAAAGTACAATTTTATGAAAATATTCTTTCAGAAATTCTAACTGTATCACACTAATTCAAGGTGTTGATATATGGGGTGTATTAGCCAAATGAGTGCTGATGCAAAATACCAGAAATCTGTTGGCTTATAAAAGTTGAGACCCGGCTTCCTGCGTTCCTCTCTTCCCGGGGCTTGATTCTCTCCAGGTTTGGCTGCTTGGTCTCTCCACAAGACCAGCTGGAGACTAGCAGGCAAATGGCTCATCTCTTTTCCTGGGGCCTTCTCTCCTTCCTCACAACCAAGCGTCTCTGTATGCTTACTTCCTGGGGCTCCAGCTCAAAACTCCAACTCTGTCCTTTGCCTTGCCTTTTATCTTCAATTTCCCACCCACCAAGGGGCGGGGCTCAATGCCCTACTGACATCGCCCAATCAAAGCCTTAATGGTAACTGAATCACGCCCAGAGGAACAGACCATGATATGTGGCAAAGAGCTGAGGGAGGTGACAGGGTATTTGGGCAGAAGGAACAGTAAGGACAAAGGCTCTGCAGTGGGAAGCAGGTTTGCTGTGCTCCAGGAAGCGTGGCTGGAGTGGAGGGAGCACAAAAAGGGATGGAGCGATGATAGAGGCCAGACCGTGGGAGGCCTTGCCAGGTGTCCGAAACCTTGTCCGAAACCCAGGTGTCGGCAGGGCTGCGCAGAGAATCTGTTCCTTGCTTTTGGCGGCTGCCCACATTCCTTGGCTTGTGGCCACATCACCTTACCTATCTCCATGGTCAGTCAAATCTCCCTTTCACTCAAGAGCACTTGTGATGACCCTGGGCCCACCAGGGCTTAATCGCACGTGCAAAGCCTTTGCCACGTACTCTAACACAGCTCAGGAGGCCTTACCGCGAGACTCCATTGGGAGGTGGAGCAGAAAACCGGCAAGGTCTGACTTACAAATAGAAAATGGGTACCTGGGTGCTCAGAAATGACCAAACCCTTGTGACAACCCCCTATCCCCTGTGTAGCTCTGCAAAGAGACCTGTGACACAAAAAAGTAGCTACTGCTTTCAAGAGGACGGTTTTGGCAAGAGTTTTTACTTTAAAGTATATGAATTTTAAGTACAGCTTGATGACTTCTTCCCTCTGATGTCTGTGCCTTTCACAGACCCCCGGTATCACAGAACTCAACGCCTTTCTTTGAAGGCTAAGTGTTTCTGGGATGTATGGAGGAGTCTGTGCGCACCCATCCCACTTCCAGAAAGTGTATCCCTGAGTGTCATCCCAGCTAAAAGGGGGACTTTTGCCAGGACACATGATGCCAGGGGGAAGGAGCATCTGGGCAGGGCACTCTGGCATTCTGCTCCCCTGGCCTGCTCTCCTTCGCTGGGAATGGCAGTTCAGCAGGACTGCTGGTGGCCGAAGCCTGTGTCAGTGCTGAGGGGGGTGGGGTGGGAGGGACTCCAGGAGCCCCTTTGTGATGTCAGCACCCTGACTCCCACTTCTGGGCCCCTCACTTCCCTGCAGCCACCTCCCCGCCCGGGCCAGAGGCAGCCGGAGCAGCAATGGGCTCACGCTGTGCCAAGCTGGGCACGGGCCATGGCCGGAGCCACGAATCCTCCATGAAGAAGCTCGTGGCCTGTGTGAGTCAGGATAACTTTTCCCTGTCGTCAGAGGGTGAGGAGGAGGAGGAAGAGGAAGAGGAGGAGGAGGAGGAGGAGGAAGAGGAGGAGGAGCTGCCAGTGCAGGGCAAGCTGCTGCTGATGGAGACGGAGCGGCAGGAGGAGGGCGCCGAAGAAGGCCCCGCGGAGCAGCCGAGCCCCGAGCCCGAGCCGTCACACTCTTGACCCTCAGGGAGGCCGAGGGAGGGGTGCCTGCCACTGTTCCAGCCAGAAGAACTTTCAGAAGAGTCAATAAAGTCTCCGAGGAACTCTCCTCCTCTCTGGTCTCCCCAACCCCGTCCCTTCCGGAACATCATGTGTAGGGGGTGTGCCCTGTGTGTGCAGGGGAGCCTGGCATGGGGTGCTGGGGGCCCTGGAGGCCTCAAGAGGGAGGAGCCAGTTGTCAAGGGAACTGAGTTGGGGACCCTGACCGAAATTTGGCACTGGCTTCTCTGCGTGGAAAACATGGCGGCCTGCGCCCCGTCTGCGGTTGGGGAGCTTCCTCTGAGTCTGGGCAGGCATGGGGGTAGGGGCTCCCCTGGGGTCCTCTCCCTCAACAAAACTCCCATTTTGCTGCTGTAACTGTGGACACCTTAGAGCACTCGCTGGGGGGCTGACAGAACTGGGCTCCACTTCTCTTCCGCTAGCTGGATGACCTTGAGCAAGTCGCTGGGGGTTGTCTGGGGGCAGCAGGGCCGGGAGGAGGAACTGACAAGCTGGCTGGGGCCAGGCCTGATGTGGACCCTCACCGCGCTCTGGAGGGTGGTGCCACCGGCCCTGGTTTTGGGGTCAGAGCATGTGGAGGGGTTTGCGTCCTTCTCAGTACCTGAGTCTTCTGTCACCCTCAAAAGGGCTGCCCTCACTCTGGGTGACCACCTGGGCCAGGGTCTGACTGGGGGCAGGGACATAGGCCCCACTAATGTGACCAGCAGAAGTGGCACAGAGGCTGCTGGGGGCTGCCAGGCCCAGGGCTGGTGTCCTCTGAGTCCCCTCAGCACTCCTTCTGCTCCTGGATCCCTTAACCCTTTTCTTTCCAAAAAGAATGACCAATGTGCTCTTTGCCCCATTCCCTCAGCAGGCCCCCAGGCATCATCTTTCTAGGCCAGAGATCTTGGTCAGGGCTGCGTAGAGTGGGGGTGGGAACAGTATTTCCAGGGACTGGTGCCCTGAGAAGCCTCAGTTCTTTGGGGGCTAAGTTTGAGGGGTAGGCAGGGGCATTGGGTTGCCTGAGGTGAGGCCACCTCTGATGCCTACACATGGAGAGGGCAGGTGGTAGAGAGGGAGGCGGCCCTCGTGACCTACCCCTGCCCCCCACAAATAACTGGGTCTGCCAGGTCTGTCCTTGTACCAGGACCCCACCCCATTCCTTCACCCCACAAGTATCAGGTGAGCCCCTGCTGAGTGCCAGGCGCCAAGGTCCCCCAAAGTAATAAAACCCAGGCCCTGTCTTGAGCACAGGTCATGGAAACAGGGGCAGGCATGTGGTGGCTGTGGCGTGTCCACAGGAGGACGGGGGTGGCGGGCAGGAGAGGTCAGTTCTCCCAGGGGAGGCTCAGGATGGCTGGGTGGAAACGGGGCCCCTGGAGATGGAATTAAGATGCGCCAAACCAGAGCAGGTGGGCCTTAGAAGAGGAGGGGTACAGAGATATAGGGAGACAGGTGATGACGGGATGGGAGCAGAGAGTGCTGCAGCCACCAGCCAAGGAGCACGGCAGAGCGCCAAAGAGCACCTGTGACCACCAGGAGGTTTGGGGGGAGCACGGCCCTGCCGACACCCTGGTTACCAACTTCTGGTCTCTAGGACTGTGAGACGATCAATTTTTCTTTTGTTTTAAGCTCCCCAGGAACCTAAGACAGAGCCCCCCCCCGAGGGGCCTGCCAGCCTGGCCCCGCTGAGCCCCCACACGAGGCAGGGCCATGAGAACAGAGCCACACATGAGGTGGCAGAACGGATTTGAACCCGGCTCTGCAGTGACTAGCTCAACCCCTCTCTGTATACTGCCATGACCGTACTTAACCTGCAGCGTGTCTTAGCTTCCTGGGGCTGCCGTCCCACAGTACCACAGGCTGGGTGCCTTAAAACAACACAAAGTCACTGTCTCCCAGTTGTCAACGCCAGAAGTCTGCAAGGGTGCCGGCAGGGCCACGCTCCCCCTGAAGGCTCTAGGGCAGAATCCTTCCTTGCCTTTTCAGCTTCAGCGGGCACCGGGCATTCCTTGGCTTGTGGCTGCATCACACCAATCTCTTGTCACATGGCCTCCTCTTTTCCCTGTGTGTCTCCTCTGGGTGTCTCTTGTAAGGACACTTGTCACCAGATAATCAGGATCACCTCTTCTTGAGATGATTTGCTGAGTTATATCTACAAAGACCCGTTTCCCAATAAGGCCCCATTCCCAGGTACTGGGGGATAGAATTTGGATCCACCTTTGGGGGTCACCATTCAGCCCACTGCTCAGGGCCCCTGGGAGGCTTGGGGGCAAAGAGGGAGGCCCAGGAAATGAGGGTGATTATCATCATGCACCATTTGCCAGGGTAATAAAGAAACCATAATCAAAGCAGACAATGGTAAATGCTCTGCCAAGTCGGGGAAGGGAAGATGGAGATGAAAAGGGAGGGGGGGCTGTGCTTGCAGAGTAGTCAAGAGCTGAGCCCCAGGGCATCGGCCAAGCCGTGGGGAGGGGCTGATGGCTAGGCAGGGGTTGCCCGCAGATGAAGTGGGGGGGACACCTGCCAGGGCCTCGCACGCCAGCCAGGGCTTGGGGTTTCTGCCCAGGGTGTCCAGGTGTCTGAGCAGGGGATGGCGCAACTAGAACTGCAGGGGAGGCTGGGAGGCAGGAGGGAGACCACCTTCCGAAGGTCTCCTGTGACTCGACAGGCCCCTCTGGCTCAGAATACTGGGAGAGTGGGAACGATGGCCTTTTGTCGAATAAGGAAACCAAGCCTGGGAAATGAGAATGTTCTACCCAAGATCGTTTATCAGTGCAAAGTGGGATTTGGACCTCTCTCCAGACTTTAGATATTGCTGGGGAGATCCTGCTGGGGTCAGGGCGTGTTTGTGGTACCTGCGCTGCTTCGGTGGCATAACAAGGAGCTGATAATGCTGGTAAAGGAAGTTCATTGGGCTCTTACTGAAGGCAGGCCCTGTGCTATCTGCTTGACAGATTTTCTCGCTGAATTCTTCCCATGTCCCTATGGGGTGGGTACTGTTGCTGTCCCCATTCTATACAAATGGAGAAGCTGGGACTTGGAGAAGGGGAGGTCCAGGTCTGACCGTGGAGAAAGAAGCAGATCTGGGAGGCAGATGCAGCTCAGTCTGGCCCAGAAGCCTGGCTCTTAACTGACAGATGTGACTGTGCCTGAAAGCTGCCCCTCCCTGGGTGTACAGGTAAGGGACAGGAGGCTTTGTCCCCACCAGGCCACATCTGCTGACCCTCCATGGCCTGTGCCATCACAATCAGCCTACACTATATAACCAGGGGCTACTGGAGCTCCTGGAAAGTTGGGCCTGCTGGGAGAGGAGGAGGAGGAGGCCTCTGCCCCTCCAAGCGTGGCCTCCTATGGACACCAAGATGCAGAGCCTTCCCATCACCCACGCCCAGAAGCATAGCAGCTGTAGGTACCACAGCCGCAATTGCAGTCAGTGCCGCTGCAGCCACCACGGCCACAGCCCTGCCAGCCACCGCCGCCCACCCAGCCACCGCAGCCCACCCTGCCGCCACAGCCAGCGCCCAAGCCCCAGCCTGCCACCAAGGCACCACAAACACACCACATACTGCAACCACTCCTCTACGCAGCCCACCACCCATTGCGGTACCTACTCCAAGAAAAAGAGCTTGGGAGGAATGGTGAGCAAGAGGAAGATGAAGAGAAACCGGCGGGTGCACAAAACAAAGAGGCAGAGCTCAGGTACCTTTTAGTGGGGAAGAGCCGCAGATGGGGAAGCAGCGTGGCAGGACCTGGAGGGAGGAAGAGGTGAAGGCTGCTGCCTCAAAGCCAGGTTGCAGATGAACCACAGGCAAGGGTGAAGAGGGAGGAGAAGGAATGGTAGTTGGCTAATTGGAATGTATGATGTACTGATGATTCTTTGGTTAAACTGGGTGGGTAGATTGGGAGGATGATAGAATGGACAGATGGCAGATTAGTTAGGTGGAAGCATGGATGGGTGGATGAACAGTTGGAGGACTGGGTGAATAAACGATCCATTTTAGAAGGTAGATTAGAAGGATGGATGATAGAAGGGTTAGATGGTTGCCTGCATGGACGGATAGATGGAAGGATGCATTGGTTGGCTGGATGATTGAAAAGTCAAATGGATATATGATTAGCTGGATGGAGCAATGAACTGGATGGATGCATTAGTTGGCTAGACAACTAACTGGTTGGTTAGGGAGATGGTTGACGGGATATGGTTGGAAGGGCATGGCTGGACATGTAAATAGATAGTTTGGATATCGGATGGTTAGTTTGAGGGGGTTGGTTATATAATGATTGGCTAGTGTGTGGATAGTATATCAGATTAGTCAAAGGATAGTTAGATGGTTAGATGGATGGATGATGAACCAAGTAGATTTACTGAATGGATGAATAATTAAGCCATTAAATGGACTGATGAGAGAACGGATGCTTATTTGGACTGATGGACTGGTTGGGTATCCAGGATATATGGCTGAAAGAATGAACACTGAATAGATGGATGATGATGAACTCATGGCTGGGTGGATGATGTATGGATGGATTCACATAGGTCCAAAGGGCCTTATAGTCTAAGCACTCCAAGTCCCAAATGAGTGGATTATGTGACTTTAAGAAGCATTTGGCTATTAAAGGACCCTTTCCCATTTTTACCCTTTAGAGCATAAATGCAACTGATGAAATGGAACACCCTGGGCCTGTTCCTGTGTCAGTTTCATGCAAATAAGAGACTCCATTACACATGGAATGCCAGAAGGAAGAAGTCAATCTTATTCCAGGAACATGTTACTATGGTGATTTCTATGCAACACTGATTAAAGCTTGTACACTGGAAGACTGACCTTCCCTGAGTCAACATTTTGATTTCACTAATAAAGGTGTCACCTGTGTTTTGTTATGGGCCCCAGTTTGGAAGCACAGGGAGCAGAGAAGGGGTCATGTAGGGAGCAGAGTCTTGCCTTGTGTTGGGATCTCATGAACGTTGAAGGGGCCAGTACCAGAAGGGGCAGAAATGGAGGGGAGGGGTGGAGAGGCCAAGAAGCCTTTGACATGGATGGGGGACCCTCTGCTTGTGCAGGGGCCCTCTGCCCCATGTGCTCTCACCTGCACACACACAGGTGTCCACAGGCCCAGTTTCTCTCTAGAGAGAGAGGGAAATGGGCTGGGAATGCACATTTTGCAGTCCAGAGCAGGACCCTGAGTTTGAATCCTGGCTCTTTTTTACTGTGTGACCTTGGCCGTGGTCAAGTCTGGGCCCCTTAGTAAAGCAACCCTTTACTAAGGGGCCAAGTGTATGCCAGGGGCTGTGCTAGGCTCGGGGAACAAACATAACCAGAGCACATGGGGCCCTGCCCTCATGGAGCTAACAGTTCAGAGGAAGAGGAAAACCCAAGGCTGGCTGGTTACGGGCCACTCCAGGTGGACAGGTCAGGGAAGGTTCCAGGCTGAAGGAACAGCATGAGTTGACATCCCCAGGAGGGAAGGAGCTGGAGGTGTACCAAGCAGGTGGAGCAGAGTGGTGGTTAGACCACGAGGTGGGGCCCAGACCACATGGGGGCTTGCAGACTGAGGGAGCATGGGCATCATTCCAGGGGTGACAGAGAAGCCACAGGGGGGTCAGGTGTTTTAAAGATGGCATTGGCTGCTCTATGGAAATAACTGGAGAGAGCAGGAGAGGGAAGGAGGAGGAGCCGTTAGCAGGCTGCAGCCAGGAGAGAAAAGAGGCCTGGACCAGGGGGTGGCACTGGAGAGCTTCAGGGAAAAGATGGCATCTGGTTATGCCCACAGTCGTCTTCCTCACTCCTCCTTCCCCAACCATTTACTGGGCACCCTTGAAACAGGCATCAGGCTAAGGCCCAGAAGGAAAGACAAAGGTGCCCAAATAGGCTTCCAAGTGAATCAGGAGACAGACACAGACAGGAGGCACTCTAGAACTTGAGAAAAATCCTGCTGGCTTGTCTAAACCAGGGTGCTCTTGCTGGGTGGCTGGGGGGATTCCATGAGGTCATGCATGTGACACGTCACACAGCTCCAGCACTTTACAGCAAAGTCCTTGCTGTAAAGTCCTGGATATTTTTTTCCCCCCGAGATAAAAGGATTAGGAAATGGTCAGGGTCCCAGTTTAAATCCTTCAAACCCTCCCAGGCTTGCCTTTACGGCCAGACTCAACCCTGGCTTCTGCTCTCGGCCAGGGGGATGCCGGACTGGTCAGGTCTATTCCCTGAGGGGCCCAGCGACCCAATGTGGGTGAAGACACCTCACACAGCCCCCAGCATGGTCACCATCCTTCCCTTCACATTTCATTTTGCCTTTGGGCTGAAGGAATGAGGTAGAACAGGCAGAAATGGGAGATGCAGCAGAAGCAGCAATGATGGGGCATGGCTGGCAGAGGGGAAAAGGCCCGAGAAACTGCTAAGAGGGCTTGGGGGAAGGCCGAGGGGACTCTGTGCTCAGCTGAGCCTGCTGGGAAGTGGCGTGAAGAGGAAGGTCCTCTTTCAGGTCTCGGCTGTGTGACCCTGGGCAAGTTACTTCCCCTTTCTGTGCCCCACTCTCTAACATGGGAGGATAACAGTGCCTCCATGAGGATCTGGCACAGTAGGTACCCTTATGAAGGCATGGGAAGGGTCCACGGGAAGGGTCCAAGCAGGCCAGGCACATGGAAAACACAATTTACTGAGTACCTCCTAGGTGCCAGAATGTTTTCACCGAATATCGACACCCTGTGGGGGCATTATGGTTCCCACTTTAGACGAAGATGCTGAGACTCAGGTGACATGACTGGATCGAGGTCTCCTCACAGCAGACCTGCACTGAGATTCCTGCTTGGCTCCAAATCTCCTGGCCTCCTATTAAAATGCAAGGTCACATGACCATGGTGGTTGCATATACCTCGGCATAAAGGAGTCTGGGAATCCCTTCTGGGGGCACGTTTTGTGAAAGGAGGAAGAGACAGAGGGTCCAAGGATCAGGACGAGGGCTTTGAGCCTCCCTCACAAAGGACCTCCCCACTCCCTGGGCAGTGTCCTTCTATGAGATGTTCCCTGCAGGTACGAGAGCTTTTGTTATGGAGACATGGCCTGTGTTTTGCAGAGAGGGGAAGTGAACTGGTAGGGGAAGTGAACTGGGAATCAGACAGGCTGGGGCACATGTGGCTTACAGACCCATCCTCAACCCATTTCCCTGAAATCAACGCTCAGGGAAAAGGGGCATGACAACACACAGATACCCACGCAAGAGCCAGGCAAACCCGCTTGGACAGAGACTTCCATTCACTCGCAGACTCCCAAATACAAATGCACACCCCCTCTGTGCATGCAGGCTCTCACTGCCTCCTCTCCCACACACCCTGCACACACAAAAACAAACACACACAGGTAAGCACTCACCCTCTCACAGTCAGACACATGATAAGAGAGAAAAAAAAAATCAAACTTGGTTTGGAGTGGGGCAGCAGTAGACGGGGGCAGGCCTGCCGGAAACCCAAGTTCAGGAAACAGAGAAGTATATGATAAGTTCAGTCATGGAGGTAGGAGGATTCCGAAGGCACTCTAGCTTGCCTCTCTGGTTGAGAGATTTAATTTAAGTGGGATACAGGGGTAAAGCGAGGTCTGGGAAATACTCAAACACAGCCTGGTCTGTGGGGGTCTGCCTGATCACCCACTCGGGGGGCTGTCACTCTTGCAGGTGCCGGTGGTCACCAAGGGGACCCAGCAGTCCAGGAAGAGGGGTAGGCAGGAAAGAAGGCACAAAGTCTGGGCTGAGATGCCCATTGGAGGTAGGCAAAATACCTCCAACTCTGCAGCCACACAGCGGCAGACTGAAATGTCAGCCCCCTTATTCCCTTGCTGGGTGGCCCTCAGCCTAGCTCAACCTCTCTGAGCCGCGTTTGCAAAATGAGGAAAGAGAGGTCCACCTCACCCTCTCTGGAAATGACCCAGGGGCCATGCTGCTCTTGAGCCCAGCAATTAGCACAGTGCCTGGTGCACAGGAGGAGCTCAGTAAATACTTGATGGATAAATGAAAGGAGCAGGTATTAAAACAACGAGGTACTTCCGGGAAGATGGCGGACTAGTAAGACACGGGAATCTCTTCTCCAGAAAAATAGCTAGAGGACAAGCTGAAACAGCCCCGAAAAAGATCTTCTAGGGTTTAGGACAGCAGGTGAAGGCTGCACACCACCCAGAGGAGAGAGGGAAAGAAGAGGGAAATCGCAATGACAGAACCGTGAATTGGAAGTAGCAGCTTCTGCTGCTGCCGGCACCCTCCCCCACATTCTTTAGAATTCTCAGGCCTCTGGGCCTGCGACCACAGACAAAGGGGGCTCCAAGGATCTACCACTCCCGGAAAGGGGAGAGAGAGGGACACAGCCTTAGGCTGACTCAAGTTCTGACCTGAAATTTGGGCTGCAGAGCCCCACGGACCCTTCCACACAACTGTTTGCCCTGGGAGCCTGGAAAGGACTGGAGAAATCCGACCCTCACAACCTCCCTCTCTTCTAGCCTGGACTAATTGTTGAGGACTCCACAGGAAAGCGGAGAGAGAGAGCCTGGGGCTGACCCTGCTTTGGACTCCCAGGTTTGGTCTGCCCTGTCCCGAGAGCCCTTCCAGGCTGGGTGGGGCTGCGCCATTGTTTGCCTTGGAGCCTGCAAGGGGCTAAAGATATACAAACCTCCCAATCTCCTCCTCTACTAACAGGGACTGATTGTTGAGGATTCAGAAGGGAGTGGAAATATTTCCTAGCTGGGAAAAGGGGGGCGCTACGAGAGAAGTCTAGAGAACTGTCTCAGAAAGTTTGAATCACAGGGCTCCTAGCCCCCAGACAGGAAGCTCTACCACATTGATCTGGTCTGTGTCACAACAAATATGCTCCAACCAGGCATTGAAATGAGAGCAGCCAAGAAGCGCCATCTCCTGGCAGACCAAGGAAGTACACATAAGAAAATTAATAAATAAGAGAGGCTTTTCCTGGCCTCTATAGCCTCCCTGCCCAAGGCCCTAGGAAACGATTCTACAACCAATTACTGGGTCCAGTGCCCAGTTTTGAGCAACCAGCAGAACAATCCTAACAATCAAGGTTGAGCCAAAAATCAAAGAGCGGTGGTAACTCACAGCCTCCTGCCACTAAAACCCCATAAAAGAGAAAGAGATAGAGCATCTAAGTAAAATACAAACTAACCAGATGCCTAAGCACCAACAAAAAATTACGGGCCATACTAAGAAAATAGAAGACATGGCCCAAGAAAAGGAATACAGCAAAGTCCCAGAAGATGCAGAATTTGAGAGAACTAATCAGTGAGATGAGCACACATTTCCAAAATCAAATTAATGAGATGAAAGAGAATATAGTTAAAGAGATCAATGACATCAAGAAGTCATTACGCGAACGTAAAGAAGAATTTGAAATCATGAACAGAAAAGTAACGGAGTTCATGGGAATGAAAGACACAAGAGGTGGAAGTAAAAAATACATTTGAAGCATACAACAGCAGACTCGAAATGACAGAAGAAAGAATAAATGATACTGAAGACAGAGTAGCTAAAATTGAAGAGAGAAAAGAACAGAGAGAGAAAAGAATGGAAAAAATTGAGCAGGGGCTCAGAGAGTTGAATGACAACACAAAACGCAAGAACATATGTATCATGGGAGTTCCAGAAGGAGAAGAGAAAGGAAAGGGGGCAGAAACAGTATTTGAGGAAATAATAGCTGAAAATTTCCCAACTCTCACGAAAGAAGTGAACTTACATGTCCAAGAAGCACACCGTACCCCAATAAGAATAAATCCAAATAGACCTACACCAAGACACATACTATTCAGAATGTCAAATGTAAAAGATAAAGAGAAAATTCTCAGAGCAGCAAGAGAGAAGCAAATGATCACGTACAAATGATGTCCAGTAAGACTTTGTGCATATTTCTCTTCAGAAACCGTGGAAGCGAGAAGACAGTGGTAGGATACAATTTGGAAACTGAAAGAGAAAAACTGCCAGCCGAGAATTCTTTACCCAGCAAAACTGTCCTTCAAATATGAAGGTGAATATAAAGTATTCACAAACAAACAGAAACTAAGAGAGTATGCAAAAAAGAATCCACCTTTGCAGGAAATATTAAAGGAAGCCTTAGAACCTGAAAGAAAAAGACAGGAGAGAGAGGCTTGAAAGAGAGTATAGAAGAAAGAAAAGCAGAAAGGATAACCAAAAGAGTAAAAAGAAAGACAAAAATAAGATGACATATGAAAACCAAAGAATACAATGGAGGAAATAAATAGTGCATTTTCAGTAATATCATTGAATGTGAATGGATTAAATTCTCCAATCAAAAGATACAGGCTGACAGAATGGATAAAAAAACATGAGCCATCCATATGCTGCTTACAAGAAACTCACCTCAGACACAAGGATACAAGCCGGCTGAAAGTAAAAGGTTGGAAAAAGATACTCTATGCGAATAGTAAACAGAAAAGAGCAGGGGTAGCTATACTAATATCAGACAAAACAGACTTCAACTGCAAAAAAGTGATAAGAGATGCAGAAGGCCATTATATATTAATAAAAGGGATGATCCTCCAGGAAGATATAACAGTCATAAATATCTACACACCTAACCAGGGAGCCCCAAAATATATGAGACAAACTCTGGCAAAACTGAAGGGAGAAATAGACATTTCTACAATAATCGTCGGAGACTTCAACACCCCTCTCACATCATTAGATAGAACAACTAGACAGAAGATCAACAAAGAAATAGAGAACTTGGGAAGCGGCTGTGGCTCAATCAGTAGGGCTCCCGTTTACCATATGGGAGGCCCCGGGTTCGGTTCCCGGGGCCTCCTGGTGAAGGCAAGCCCGCCCACACGGCGTGGTTAGCTGACCCAGCGAGCACAAGCAGCAAGGGGGGGATAAATGAATAAATAAAAATCTTTAAAAAAAAAAAAAGAAATAGAGAACTTGAACAATATGATAAACAAGTTAGACCTAACAGACATATGCAGAACACTGCATCCAAACTCAGCAGATTATACATTCTTCTCAAGTGCCCATGGATCTTTCTCCAGGATAGACCACATGTTAGGTCACAATACAGCTCTCAATAAATACAAAAAGATTGAAATTATACAAAGCACCTTCTCTGATCATAATGGAATGAAACTAGAAATCAATAACAGACAGGAAAAAAGGAAATTTGCAAATGTGTGGAGACTGAACAACACATTCCTAAATATTCAGTGGGTCAAAGAAGAAATTGCAAGTGAAATCAGTAAATATATTGAGACAAATGAAAATGAGAACACAACATATCAAAACTTATGGGATACAGCAAAGGCAGTCTTGAGAGGGAAATTTATAGCCCTAAATGCCTATATTAAGAAACAAGAAAGAGCTAAACTCAAAGATTTAATTGAAAAACTTGAGAAACTAGAAAAAGAACAGCAAACCAATCGCAAAGCAAAAAGAAGGAAAGAAATATAAAGATTAGAGCGGAAATAAATGAAAATGAGAACAAAAAAGCAATAGAGAAAATCAACAAAACCAAAAGCTGGTTCTTTGAGAAGATTAATAAAATTGACAAACCCCTCGCTAGACTAACAAAGAAAAAAAGAGAGAAGAAGCAAATAAATACAATCAGAAATGAAAGGGGAGAAATTACAAATGACCTCACAGAAATAAAAAGAATCATAAGAGGATATTATGAGAAACTATATGCCAACAAACTAGACAACCTGGATGAAATGGACAAATTTCTAGAAACTCATAACCAACCTACACTGACACAACAAGAAATACAAGAACTTAACAAACCAATCACAATTAAGGAGATTGAATCTGTCATCAAAAATCTCCCAGCAAAGAAAAGTCCAGGACCAGATGGCTTCACAGGTGAGTTCTACCAAGCATTTCTAAAAGAATTAACACCAATCCTGTTTAAACTCTTCCAAAAAATTGAAGAGGACGGAAAATTACCCAACACATTTTATGAAGCCAACATCACCCTCATACCAAAGCCAGATAAAGATTCCACAAGAAAAGAAAATTACAGACCAATCTCTCTCATGAACATAGATGAAAAAATTCTCAAAAAAATACTTGCAAATCGAATCCAACAGCATATCAAAAGACTTATACATCACGACCAAGTGGGATTTATTCCTGGTATGCAAGTCTGGTTCAACATAAGAAAATCAATCAATGTAATACACCACATTAACAAACTGAAGGAAAAAAACCACATGATCATCTCAATAGATGCAGAAAAGGCATTCGACAAAATCCAATATCCTTTTTTGAGAAAAATACTTCAAAAGATAGGAATAAAAGGAAAATTCCTCAATATGATAAAAGGCATATATGAAAAACCCACAGCCAATATCATACTCAATGGGGAAAGGTTGAAAGCTTTCCCCCTAAGATCAGGAACAAGACAAGGATGCCCACTGTCACCATTGTTATTCAACATTGTACTAGAAGTTCTAGCTAGGATAATTAGACAAGACAAAAAAATTAAAGGCATCCAAATAGGAAAAGAGGAAGTAAAACTCTCACTGTTTGCGGATGACATGATCCTGTATTTAGAAAATCCTGAAGTATCCACAACAAAGCTACTTGAACTAATAAATGAGTTCAGCAAAGTGGCAGGATACAAGATCAACACGCAAAAATCAGTAATGTTTTTGTACACTAGTACTGAAAAATCTGAGGAGGAAATCAGGAAGAAAATTCCATTTTCAATAGCAACAAAAAGACTCAAATACCTAGGAGTTAATTTAACCAAGGAAGTACAGGACCTATATGCAAAAAACTACAAAACAATGCTAAAAGAAATTAAAAAAGACCTAAACAAATGGAAAGTCATTCCGTGTTCATGGATTGGAAGAATAAATATCGTGAAGATGTCAATCTTGCCCAAACTGATTTATAGATTCAATGCAATACCAATCAAAATCCCAACAGCTTACTTTACAGAATTAGAGAAGGCAATTACCAATTCATCTGGAAGGGTAAGTGCACCCGAATAGCCAAAAGCATTCTAAAAAAGAAGAGCAGGGAAGCGGCTGTGGCTCAATCAGTGGGGCTCCCGTTTACCATGTGGGAGGCCCCGGGTTCGGTTCCCGGGGCCTCCTGGTGGGGGCAGGCCCGCCCGCGCGGCGTGGTTGGCTGACCCGGCGAGCACGGGCAGCAAGGGGGTGGATAAATGAATAAATAAATAAAATCTTAAAAAAAATAAAAAATAAAAAAATAAAAAAATAAAAAAGAAGAGCAATGTGGGAGGAATTTCACTGCCTGACCTTGAAATATATTACAAAGCTACAGTGGTCAAAACAGCATGGTACTGGCATAAAGATAGACATATCAATCAGTGGAATAGAATTGAGAATCCAGAAATACACCCTCACCTATACAGTCAACTGGTTTTTGAACAAACCTACCAAGCCCACGCTGATGGGAAAAAACAGTCTCTTCAACAAATGGTGTTGGGAGAACTGGATATCTATAACCAAAAGAATGAAAGAGGACCCCTATCTCACCCCCTATACAAGAATCAACTCAAAATGGATCAAAGATCTAAATATAAAAGCCAGGACCATAAAACTACTAGAAGAAAATGTAGGGAAACATCTTCAAGACCTTGTAGTAGGTGGTGGTTTCTTGGACTTCACACCCAAAGCACGTGCAACAAAAGAAAAAGTAGATAAATGGGACCTCCTCAAAATTAAACACTTTTGCACTTCACAGGACTTTGTCAGAAGGGTGAAAAGGCAGCCAACTCAATGGGAAAAAATATTTGGAAATCACATATCTGATAAGGGTTTAATAGCCAGGATATATAAAGAGATGTTACAACTCAACAATAAAAAGACAAATGACCCAATTAAAAAATGGGCCAAAGACTTGAATAGACATTTATCCGAAGAAGAAATACAAATGGCAAAAAAACACATGAAGAAATGCTCAACATCACTCATGATTAGGGAAATGCAAATTAAAACTACAATGAGATATCATTTCACACCTATCAGAATGGCCACTATTAAAAAGACAGAGAACTACAAGTGTTGGAGAGGATGTGGAGAGATAGGAACACTTCTTCACTGTTGGTGGGAATGCAGGATGGTACAACCACTGTGGAGGACTGTTTGGCAGTTCCTAAAGAAGTTGAATATAGACTTGCCACGTGACCCTGCAATACCACTGCTGGGTATATACCCAGAAGAACTGAGAGCAGTGACACCAACAGACATCTGCACACCGATGTTCATAGCCACATTATTCATCATTGCCAAAAGTTGGAAACAACCCAGGTGTCCATCAACAGATGAATGGATAAACAAACTGTGGTCTATTCACACGATGGAATATTATGCAGCTGTAAGAAGAAATGAAGTCATAAAGCATATGGCAACATGGATGAATCTGGAGGACATTACGTTGAGTGAAGCAAGCCAGACACAAAAGGACAAATACTGTATGAATGCATTACTATGAACCAAATACATTGTGTAATATATTGTTTGATTCACACACACACAAAAAAAACAAAAAAACAAACAAAAACCAAAACAACAAAAAATTTACATGTATCCATTACATTTAATTGAGAAATGTATATATTTATTCATCTGTGTTTTTTAGTTTTTAATTGCTTATGTTTTCAATTATTAAATGTACAAAATAAAGTTAAAAAAAAAAAAGAAACACAACTGATTTTTGCATGTTGATCTAGTACCCCACCAATTTGTTGATTAGCTCTAGGAACTTTGTTGTGGATTTTCAGGATTTTCTTTATATAGGATCATGTTATCTGCAAATAGGGAAAGTTTTACTCCTTCCTTTCGAATTTCAATGTTTTTTATTTCTTTTTCTTGCCTAATTGCTCTGGCCAGAACTTCCCTGAGTATGATGTTAGGTATGGTGTTCCATCAATCTTTTATCATTTGAATAAGCTTCCTTCTATTCCTATTTTTCTGAGTGTTTTATCAAGAAGGGAGCTGGATTTTGCCAAATGCCTTTTTATATCAATTTAAATGCCCATGTGCTTTCCCCCCTTGGTGTATTACGTTGAGTGAAGCAAGCCAGACA